>OY987300.1:77670572-78287135 GCA_963920635.1 Pseudeuparius sepicola
GTCTCAATGGGCTAATCGCACCACTTTTTTAGTTGTTTATGCGATTGTTTGGGGTAATTATTATTTTTTTAATTTTGAAAGATTCAAACATTCCTTATCGTGTAAAACATATGGCAGCGCTGTTCGTATTCCCGCCGCAGTTGGACCAATGATGGAGGGGCAATCCGGAAAAATTATTTCTGCATATGCATTTCGGCGAAATCAATGGTTAGCGGCCATAAACTCCCAAATAAATACAAAATATTTTTTCTATTGTGAAGATTATTTTTATGTGAGTAATACTTTTAACATTTAGTTTTTGTCATACTAAAGTTCAGCTTTATTTTTTCTTACGTTTAATAACCTCCATTTTCACATTCATGTTTCTGATTTTTGTTAGCAAACGCACATGGTTTCACAAAAATCCATCTTCCATTTCCGGAAAAAGTGAGCCCAGAACTTCTCGATAGAACAAACAATTTACTGTACTTACAGAAGAAGTTCCCGCCATTAATTTTTATGTGAAATGTTGCGCGCCGAATGCCGACGAGCGCTAGAAAACGATGGATAAAAGCAGCGTTGCCCGATGCCCGATCTATCAGAATAGTGCCCAATGTCTAATTTAAAAAGTGGGAAATTTCAGTTTGCTGACAATTATCTTAGCATTAATAGGTTTTATTGGGGTACTTGAAATATACACACTAGGTGTACTTCATTTTTGTAGGTACATTATGCCGTAAAGTAAAAAATGTTGTTCCTAACTCTTGCAAGGAGTGTCTCGTCCGCACTAGACTGCTTGCACGTGGAAAAGGTACCTACCACTTTTAGCACTTGTTAGGAAAACCACTATTAAAGGACTATTTAAGGACATTTCCCAAAAAGTACCGTGTTTTTTGCAAGGGGCGTCGCGCGTCGCTTCAAATTAATAGCGTAGCATGCCGCGCAAATTTGATAAACACCGAACACCAGGCGTGCACCGGCTTAATCCGATTCTTTCCGCCATCCCGCTGGGAACGAAATTATTCTTTTTGTACTCCCGGAAAACTGATTATTTTTCGCTTTGACCGCACGCGCCGCCGAATAGATTTTTCGTAATTGGCCGTTTTTTAAAAAAAAAAAATAGAGGAATTACTCTAAATTGAATAAATGTAGGTATCATACACCTGGAACTGTAAATGTCATAAATAATGATGGCACAAAATCTCAGTATGAGCAAAAACTCCATATGGAAACTAAAAAAGGTATTAAATAAAGGAATTATTTGTTCTTGCGAATTTATCCTAGAACCAGTGATAGAGCCCCGCAGTAAAAAATGGGAAAAAATAATTTAGTTCCGCGACCACTATATTCTATATCTTACCTTGTTTTCTTTTTCCGCAATGTCCGCAGCCGATAACGTACGGGGTGAGCGAAACTTGACGTACCAGGCCTACAGCGGGAACACGAAAACTTAAAAAAAAATCGAAAAGGGGTTCTTCAATGGGACATACTAAGGTCCGTCTATGACCGAAAATTAGCTTTTTTGATGTTTGGGAAAATGGCCGCTGTGACGTCATCGATATTATTTTCCCAGAAACATATAATTTTTTCCCTATCATTTAAGTGTGCAACATATGGGACTTTTTTTTTTATTAATAACACAACCAAGTTACAGACATTGCGGAAAGTTGATGCATGTTCAATAATCGTATTAGGTGCACTTAGAATGGTTGCAAGGTAAACAGCATGCAGGGTAGGTAAAAAAAATATAAAAATTCCACAAGAGTAAAGTACCCTTATTTCAAAAAATTCAGCAAAAGGTTATTAAGGAAAGTTGTTTAGAATTAAAAGCTATGCCTAAAAACCAAAGCATAGCCTCCCAAGAAAAAAAAAATTCGTAAATTAATTTCCACAGTTTTTAATAAACATTTAAAATAAAAATTTTGCACCTTAAACGAGAGTTTTTTAATACGCACATTTTCATTACTAATATTTTACCTTGTTCAGAAGAATTTTTGCGAAATTTTAAAGTTTTGTTTAATATCGTTGCAACAAACATCAAATTTGTGATTCCCTAAAAAATTAAAAATTTAAGTTAATTTTACAAATATGCTTGAATTTGAACAAAGTTACCCAAAATTGATATAATTTTGATTTATTTATGAAATTGTTAGGGTGAATATTAAAACAATTTTTTTAGGAAATTATTAATGTTTTTCAAAAAAATATATTTCTTTTTCTTAGGAGGCCATATTTTGGTATTCAGGCATATTCATGTCATATTTTGAAATTCTTTTTTATACTTTAGGTAAAATGCATTATTGTTAATACCTAATTATTGTTGTCATTTTCCTAAAGTATAACATTCGAAAAACATGGAGTATAATTAATCCAGTAGGTATTAAAATAATGATCACCTGTTATAATTGGAATAGCTTTGAAAAAAAAAGAGAAAAATGCATAGTCCAGGACCGTATTAATTTTTTTCTTAGTAAATGTGCATTTTAGCAGCTAAAACTGGAAAAAATATGTATGTGTCATACATCGCTGTACTCAGGACAACGATTTATTTCGAAATATGGAATAAAAAATCCAGGTCCGTATTTAAAAAAATGAAGATGATCCCTCTATCTCAAAAACGAAACGTCGCCCCGAAAATCTAAAAATACCATGACGTAGTCCAGAAAAAGTTGCAATGAAAAAGTATAATTTATTTTTCAATATTATTGCAAATGGCACCAGAAAAAAATAAAATCTAATTTTCAAAAATTCGGTTTTTCTTAAATATCTCAGCAACCCATGAAAATATTTTAACTTTCTCAACGGCATATTGTTAGGCGCTCGAAGGCGCAAGTTTGCCTCCATTTAACCGACTTCGTATCTGTTACGGTTTCCGAGATCCCCATGTTGAGCACCGGAACTGAATCACCCTGTATTGCACGCTGAAATGATCGAAAGTACAACAACTTTTGTAGGAAACGATTTTCTGTATCTTTTATTGTTCAAAATCTACGGGTTCAAATATGTAAAAAACATGGAATTTTTTCTAATCATTTTTGTAATAAACAATAATAGCAAACAAGTTAGTAACAAGCACAATCAAAAATATTCCAGTTGAATAAATTTAAGGGTGCGCAATGCACCCAAACATATACTCTTCAACAATTTCTGACTCTCAATTATTTCCATGGCTAGCTAGATTTCGAAAAATTATTAGAAAAAATTCCATGTTTTTTTTACATATTTATTTGATCTTGTCGATTTTGAACAATAAAAGATACAGAAAATCTTTCCCTACAAAAGTTGTTGAGAATGATAAGGACTTTGAATATACATAGAAAAAATGATATGTTTCTGGGAAAATAATATCGATGACGTCACAGCGGTCATTTTCCCAAACATAAAAAAAAAGGTAATTTTCGGTCATAATTGGACCTTAGTATGTCCCATTTAAGAACCCACTTTCGAAATTTTATTTTGAGTTTTCGTGTACCCGCTGTAGGCCTGGGAGTTTCGCTTACGCTGTACAATTTCACGATTTTTAAAACCACTTTTACACTAATTTAAGCCAATTTATTCCTTCTCGGCGGGCATTCGTCCTGTTTTTTCGATCTCTCTGAAAGTGGCGACTGGCGTACCCCTATCAGGCTTGTCAAGACTGTCGACAAAGAAGAATGCGCAGTTTTATTTGTTCCGCAGCGAAGTGAAGCCAGTTACACAGGTTGACGCTGGCATAATATATTGCCGCTAAACTTTCAACCGTTTTTTTTATTGTCATCTAAAACCTGGCAGCAGCGCTGTTGAATATTTGGTTGTTTTCGGTATTTAGTGTGCGCATTTTTATTGTAAAATTTAAATTCGAAAGTTGGTTTAACATGGGAATTTGCAATGTTTCTATGAGAATTCAACGCCTGCCAATATGAACCAATGAAATGACATCACATCACAAGTGCCGGAAATGTTATCGATAATTTTTTCGAAAGCGCTATTGCCTAGAAAGATCACGAGTATAAATTGGTCTTTTATTTCCTGATAAAATCCAGAGAGCGAAGCTCGAGGGATTTTATCTCAGAAAATAAAAGACCAATTTGTCCGAGTGGTTTTGCTAATGGGCAAAATAGCGCTTGAGAATAAAATTATTTAGAAAAATTTCCGGCACGAGTGGTATTTGTCTAGATTATTTCACGAATACGATTTAATAATTTCTGTATTGATTTTTTCTATGTTTACATTTTCAAAACGACGCATTTTGAACGAGAAACAAACATGACGCTTGGATATCCAAGGCAAATGCGATTATAATTACACCCTGTTGGCGTTGGTTTATTTTCTGAATGTGTGTCATAAATTTAAAGGAGACGGAGGTCTAATAAGAAGAATTTAGCAATGTAAAAGTTATATAAATTCATTGATACAATGCTTAATAATACCGCAACATAATTTATAAGTTGCATAAATTTAATTTAGAACATTGTAATAGACCGGGAGATAGTGACAGATTTTTGGACGTGATTTTACTCAGTATGCTTTGCAAAGGGCATTATGTGGCACATATTCTCACAATAATAAGGTATGAATCAAAGAATCATCTTGGGTTCTTCATGCGAAAAACTGAGTTTTCAATTATTCGAAAAATATGCGTTTTGATATGATTTTATACAGGCTGCTAAGCAACGAAGTGATAATTTGCACAAGTGCAATTATCGCTAGCAGAGGCATATGATTGGTTGGATTTTTATGGAACGAGCTACCTTATTGGATGCAAGCAGTTTGAGGGAAATAATCACTGAAATCCTACTCTCTTAGTTACGCTAATCTGTATAAACAAGGGTTACGCTAAACCAATATTGTGGTAGCTAAACCTGATCGGTAACCCGACAACTTCTTCATAGGACCAAATTTAATAGTGTGTTTCACTTCAAGTCGAGACAATTCATTATTTTTTAAGGGTTTACGGATTTTCAAAAATTTGTTTTTGAATATAATATTCTACTTCAAAAGATCAACACTTTGACACTATTTTTTTTTCAGATTCTTCTTTCCATGACCTATTACGATCAAAATCAGACCCTCAAAAACTGCAAAAGTACATTAGGCATGTTTTAGGAAACCAATGAATAGCTCAATTGTATTGGCCATACCCTAAAACCCCACATACCAAGTTTGATGGTTATAGCTTTCACAAAATATACAGAGCGTCTCTCGATTAGTGTTTGAGGGTTAATGTTTTTAATAAGTTTCCTAAAAAAGTTACTAATAATGAACAGTTTTGCATTTCAAAATAATTAGGATGTGGCAAGAAAATGTTGCTTTAAATATACGGTCAAATAAATTAAAAAATGTGAAAGCATTCGACACTTTTGAGGGGTTCCGAAGATAAGTATAGATAGTGTTCCAGTGTCTCCTAACAAGTTGAAATCATAGGAGAATTTTTAAATTTAACTTGGACGTTAACTTTTGCTTTAAAAAGATAAAAATGACCCACTAAAATGTGGTCACGTGTCACGTGACTTTCGCTATCTATTTTAAAAACGTTGAAAATGTGCTTAGCTAATATTTCAAAAAGTAACCACCCTGTACAGTACCCTAATTTTTTTATTCATTGAGAAAAGTTGTTCGCCAACGTAGGATATGAAACTTGGTGAGTAAAGAAGGAAGTTGAATATTTAAGAACTTTTTTATTCGAAAGAAATAATGTCTTCTGACAAGCAAATATTTTCATCGGAAGTAACTTTGAGAATTACTTTAAAAGGACAAGTTGTACGTATGGGTACTTTTTTAATGAAAAATATATTATTATTAATAAATTCGAAATTGCGAAAATGTAGACGATTAATCACTGCTTACGTGTTGTAAGAAAATAGTAATTTTCACAACGTTCATCTCTGAATATAATTCATCCACCCATCCATCTTTGAGCCATATTAAGGCTTACACATTATTTCTGGATTTTGGGCATTTCGGCACAACCTTTTCTGATGTATTTGAGACGGTGAAGAGGGTAGAACATATATATTTTCAGCAGGTGGCCTCTCAAAGGACATACGTCTGTATCTAATTTAACTTTTGCTTTGTAGATAAAAGCTTTTATCCGCGGCGTAGCTGAAAACATGCGGTGTGTCATTACAGTTTTCGTACTCCCCGAATTCGAAACCGAACCTCTTCGTTTCAATTCGAAAATATCGTTTGCGGTACGTGCGTATTGTTTTTGGTTACTGGACCTTTGAAGATTTGTTGTACAAACCTGTCCTATAAATTACATAAATGCCAGAATGAAAACTACCCATTGTAATTAGGTAGAAAATGCATTTTAACTAGGTATAATATTGCCCGCTGAATTACAGCTCCCATATTAAGTTTATCCTTAGGGAAATTGATAAATGCAAATTTATTCCAATATACAAATAAATTGTTTATAAAAAAATTAACATTTTTAAAAACCAGACAGTTTATAGAGTGTGTCTTTCAAAAAGTTCGGGTAATATACAGGGTGTTTCTAAATTAGTGTTCCAAAGTAATACGACAGATAGAAAATGTCATTTTGAAGAAAAAGTTTCCTATAAACATGGGTCCGAAAATGCGTAATGATAAAGGTACAGTTTGAAAAACATATTTTTCGAAAAAACTTCTAGAGAAGTTATGCAATTTAAATGAAGCTTGGTGCAGTCCTTTAGTCGCTGACGTGCAACAATTTAGTGTAAAAACAATTTATTCCCATCGCCCAGAGGCGGGGGGGGGGGGGGTAGCTCAATGGTGCGCGCCACTGTAAAAATGGAAACGGCATCTTGCCATATGCAGAGACTTTCCTTCGTGGGGTTCTTTATTCAAAGGTATACGAGGGGGAGTAAAGAACTTAAACGCCGCATAAGAGTAGTAAAGTAGTCCGGGATTAACGTCTGGGGGGGGATCAGTTATAAATAACAAAACTCTGTCGATAATTTTAATGAATAAAAACTGAACAAAAACATATTTTCTAAAATAAATAAATACAGGGTGTCCGGAAATAAATGAACCAACTTGAAAAATTAAAAACAAAAATGGAAAATATGACGAAATAGTATATTTCATTACGAGTCTGGAATTAAAGATTTTTCCGCGCGCGTGACAAAGCACGGAAAAATCTATTTCTGGACGTGTAATGAACGATATTCTTTATTATACTTCTTTGAAAACGGAAACTTAAAACATTTTATCGGCATATTATAATAAATTTAATTGACAAAAAATAAGCAATGCAGACAATATAGTGTTTGGTACGTATGATGCGTTTCCATGGTTACTCTCAAATTATTTCAAAGGTGCTTCGTTGTAAATTAGTTATTGTCAGATAAGGTGAATAAAACGTCAAAAATATTACAGAAATGTATCTAAATATTGAAACACTTACGAATTAAAATACAAAATAGGTACATGTTAAATATCAGAGAGCATATAGAGTTTCTTAAATTTAGTTTACTTTGCTGTATATTTCTATTTTAAAGCCATATATTCGGTATTTTTATTCAGCGCACGGAAAGTTTTTCCATGCCCTGTTTCCGTGCGCTAGCCCGAAAACTAAAACAGAAGAAAATAAGGTGTTTTCAAAGAAGTATAATAAAAAGTTCATATGAAAACGGGTCGGCAGATGTTTGCTTTTCGAGATGCAGGGTGTTGAAATTGAAATTTTATTTTCGATTTTTTTCAGGTAACTTTTTGAGACGACAAAATTTTCTTGCAAAATTTGGTAGCCGGGATTCTTTTGGGAAGAGAAGTAATAATTTGGCAATATTTTTGGAGCAACCCGTAGAGGGCGCTATTTAATTTAATTTGCCCTAACTTTTTTGACAGTAAACTTTTACGACATTTTGTGAATGTATCCTCTTCCCACAGGTTTTCTAAGCAAAAAAGGTATACTTGGTGAATAACGCCAAAGATGACGGTTTTCGAGAAATTTTCAAATTTCTGCATCGATTCGGTGCATATCGACACTCGTATGCAATTAAATTCAAAATAAAATTTAAATAAACAAGCACATTTATTTTTTGGCAGTTTAATTAACTTGTTGTTGTTTTTCTTGCAAGAAAATTTTGTCGTCTCAAAAAATAACTTAAAAAAATCGAAAATAAATTTTCAGTTTCAACACCCTGCATCTCGAAAACCAAACATCTGCGGTTACTGTACTGTGGTTCATATGAACTTTTCGTCAAATTTTCTATTTTCCTTTTTAAGTTATTACCGGACACCCTGTATAATATAAAAATAATTCTTCTTCGAACCAGTAAAATCTATATCACAGAATCAAATTCTTTTTTTGGTCTTGAGCTCGTCAAATATCTCCTCTGGAGATATGGGTATTTCAGGGTACCTACACATAAAGGAGTGTTAACCCATTCAGTGGGTTTTCGCTAATATTGTTTCTAATATAAATTTTTAAAGTTTTCAATTTTGAAAATATTCTTTCTGGCGTGGCGGTGCACACTGTAATTGTGCAAAATATGTTTAGTAGGTTGTTTTGCCTAAATTTACGGTTACGCGCTGCGACCGACGGAATGTGTGCATAATATACGGCGGCGCGTTCTCAAATCTACTGCACAGGTTTTAATTTCGAGAAGACAAGATGAAACAAATAACAAATTGTAGATGTTTGATGTTCACTGTTCACTGTTCTGATATTACAAATCTCGTTTATCTCAACAGCTCTGGGGGGGGGGCAATTGCCCCCTTTGCCCCCCCCCCCCCTGAATACGCCACTGAAATTAGGTACCCTTATTTTGCGTCGTAGAGACAAATGGCATCAGAGATAGTTGTTTGAAATGAAAAAGTAGACGTAAATACAAAATCCAGGCCTTCTATTAATTTATTTTTATTTTTTTGTCATTACTTGCAATTAAAAACTAAAAAACCGGGCATAATTTTTTTTAAATAGCGTACCATGCACATTCTGCAGACTTTTATGTGTAAAAATCAATTCACAATGTTTGCTGTTGTGAAAGTTGGACTAAAAAAATTGCTTGTTCAACATGTTCTCTGGGTTTTTAACATATTCCCAATTAACAAGCTTTGGTCACTATAAAACGTATAACTTATTTAGCGGAAGGGGTTGAATAATTGTTAGAATGTGGTGACGTAAAAAAATGTTCTTCACGGGCAAATGAGAAAACTGCAATAAATAACAAAAAAAAATTAAAACACTGTCACTGTATACATATCTAGTTGATTTGATTAATCATTGAAAAAATAGAAACCACTCTATTTAGTGACTTTGCTTTTTGCTGTTTTATTACAGAACACTTCATTTACACACTGTAGCCTGTAGTAGTAGTGGTGCGTAGTTAAAATCCCGAAATTATTCTCTAGGAAACCTGCCTACTTTCCAGGAACATCAACCTTATATATTATATGAGATAACAGCTCGAGCCCTAGTTTAATGTTTATTTGTGTTTCAAATTGCTGGAATATGAGTATTCTCGTAAGGTTATAAACCATGTTTTAGAAACAACCTTACGTGCAGACAATCAAGATTTAGATTGATTTTATTATAGTCTTGCTGCGTATTGTTTCCAGGTTCCTATTAATAGAGTAAGTGTAAAATATGTATAGACCGGTTTTAATTTTGCCATCGAGTAAAAGAATATACGGAGAGCACGGGAAGCTTGGAAACAATTTCAATAAAGTCTGTATGGGCAAAGGAAAAAAATCGCTCGAACACGTCAACCTTAATTTTGTAATGCGCAAATTTTGACATAAATGGGTCATGTGATGTCATCGGGGTCGCAGATAATGACGTCATCGTCCTTTTTTTAAATTGAAAGCCCCTCTTAAAAGATAGCATCATTTGAAAGAGCTCATTCTTCTATATACAGAATGATGATTTTTGGTATTGGTTACATAACTTTAAAAAAATCGTTTATTTTTTACAATTTACATACTTTCTTATGTTCTTCTATTGATTTTTTCCCTTGTCCATGGAGATTTTATTAAATTTGTTCACTTCATAATTTTGCAATTATTTGGTATAGGTTACATAACTTTTTTTTGAAAATCGTATATTTTTTACAATTTATTTACTTTCTTATGTTCTTCTATTAATTTTTGCCTTGCCCATCCATAGAGATTTTATTGAATTTGTTCCAACCTTCGCGTGCAATCTGTTGCTTGAATCCAATATTGCTCTCGTATCCTTATGACTGTCACACATTGGCTATAACTAGGGATTTCATGAACGAGGATATTAGCAATAATTTTTCACATTTTCTTTTTATTGTAAATAGAGAACATTGGCAAGGCTGACACATCAAATGAAATTTTTCATTTTTCTTTCTAAAAAATGCGTCATTACATTTTTTCCAGCCACCTAATTTAACTTTTGATCAAAAGAGGGTCAATATTTCAAAACCGATATAATATATTTTAAATCTGACCGTTCTTGCAAACGAATTTCATGTCAATCTTCTTTGTGTATCTCAAGAATAAAATAAAAAAGGGCATTATGTTGCATATATTCTCACAATAATAAGGTATGAATCAGAGAGTCATCCTGGGTTCTTCATAATTATGGAAAAGTAAGTTTTTAATTATTCGAACAATCTGCGTTTTGATATGATTTTAGTCAGGCTGCCATGTGTTTTATGATGAAGTTCAAAATAGAAAATTCGTCGAAAACCATAGGCATACCGTTAACTTGGACCTAAAGGGCTACTATTGTCACGTGAACTTGTATTTTAAAATTTTAATACTTATTTTTTCCTCGTTTCTGAACAGTCTGCCAATGATAAGTATGTACTCGTAAATAAGTTCTTGTCATAAACTGCCGAAGAAAAGATGGCATACCGTTTGCGCATGTCCAAGTACACTTTACATCGAATAAATCGTATAAATGATTAAATAACATTCAATTTAAACTGTACTTGGACATGCGCAAACGGTATGCCATGCTTTTTTCAGCAGTTTCATAACAAGAATTTGCATACTTCTCATTGGCAGCGTGTTCAGAAACGTGGAAATTAATTATTAAAATACAAATTCACGTGACAATAATAGCCCTTTGGGCCCACGCTAACGGTATGCTTATGGTTTTCCGACGAATTTTGTATTTTGAATTTCATTATAAAACACATGGCAGCCTGACTAAAATCATATCAAAACTCATATTTTTCGAATAAATGAAAACTCAGAGTAAAATCACGTCCAAAAATCTTCCGGTCTATAATACACAGTAGTAATTTTTTGATACCTTGCATTCTTTATGGACACTTATTTTAATATTTTATTTAAAAAACGTTGTTTTCTTTAGATTTCACAATTATACATAATAAATATTATAGGATATATACATATACGTATGCTGTTGTTAATTACACTTCGAAATGCTGCCAATCTTAAAGTGTTTAAAAGGGGCCTAAAGAAAATGTTAATCGAGCAGGTCTATTATTCTGTCAATGAGTTTTTATTGTAATGTGTGTCTTGTAGGTATACTTGTCTTTGTCTTGACCTTTTCTTGGTTACTGTACTGTATTTGCATTTTAACTTAAGAAATAAAGTATTATTATTATTATTATTATTATTATTATTAATTAAGCTAAACAAATTAGGACTGATAAAATGTAATAATTATGTATATACAAAAAAATTATTAAAGATTATTATTTATACAGGGTGGTTCACTTTAAGGGACCAAACTATAACAGGTGATAAATATCTTCAAAATATCTTATAAACTGTATCCTTTTAAGGTTATTTATAAAAAAGTTAAAGTTTTTAAAATATATGTGAATATTTACCATACTACTTGAGGTATTTAAGTCAAATTTGGTACAAGTTATAAAGGAATAGGTTAGCATAAAACCTGTTAATATCAAACACCTTGAAGAACCAGTAGCGGAGAAGTGGTTAATTTTTAGAAAAAAAATACCTTGTATAGTAATAAAATGTATTGCATTTTTATGTAGATTTTAATTGTAAACAAAAATATCCTTTTGTTATTGTTTAATGGCAAATTTGATATTTTGTATAATTTCGGGATATTTCTGAAAAATTACCTAACTAAAGAATTTCCACCATAAGTCAGGCTCAAAGTAGAAAAAAATGTATTTTTACTTTAAGAAAGTACCTTTTTCCAATAAACTTATCTATTTAAGGCTATACTTTTTGAAGATACAGGGTCTAAAACATTTAGTGAAGTAATGCTACGCTCTGTATCTCGAAAGGTAAAATCTTGAATGGGTTAGTTTATTGGAAAAAGTTACTTTATTTAAAGAAGTACCACATTTTTTTTACTTTGAGTGTTATCTATGGAGCAAATTTTTTAGTTAATTTTTCAGAAATACCCTGAAATAATAATAAAAAAACAAATTTGCCATGGAACCATTACACATAGGAAAAGTTGCCAAGAAGACATTTTTGTTTATAATTAAAATCTAAATACAAATTTCAATACATTTTATTACTATACAAGGTGATTCATTTTTCTTCTAAAAACAATTACCTAATTGTAATAATTACCCACTTCTACGAAACTTATTGTTGTTTAAGCTGTTCGATATTAACAGGTTTTATGCTAACCCATGACGGTATAACGTGTACCAAATTTGACTTAAATATCTCAACTTTGGTAAATATTTAAAAAAGTCCACATATTTTTTAAAATTTTAACACCCTGTAACTAAGGCTTTGAAAATATACAGTTTATATGAGAAAGTGCGGTTATTTTTTGAAGATCTATGACCTTTTAGAGTTTGGTTTCTTGAAAGTGTGTCCCAAATTGATACTGGACACCTCAGAACTATATGAAGGACAAGGAAAACCCATGGTCTCCATTTTTTTATTGGTAGTCCCAAGGGAGAGTATCTCATAGGCGATGGTATTTGGATGGGGTAATTATTTCATGGCCTGCTATGAAACCGTATTAGGGATTTTTTTACGACAAAATGTTATTAAGAAAACTTGTTCAGAATGAAAAACTGAGTAGATTTGCAAAATTTAAAAAGTCTAGGCTTACTTTGATTTTTACCTTTTTCGCCTTTTTCTCCCATTTTTTTCTTAGAAATGTGTCGTTTCTGGAGCTTTTACGTCAAAATATTATTAAGGAAACTTGATCATCGTGAAAAAATAAAATTTGGTGGTGAAATCTGCAGAAAGGACACTTTTCTAAGAAAAAAGTGGGAGATAAATATAAAAATCAAAGTAGGCCTAACCTTTTAAAATTTTGAGAGTCTACTCGGTTTTTCATTTCGAACAAGTTTTCTTAATAACATTTTGCCGTAAAAATATCCCTAATGGGGTTTCTTGAAAATTTGCTATTTTAAAAAATAATAGCAGGCCATGAAATAATTCCCCCATCCCAATACCACCACCTATGAGATACTCTCCCTTGGTACTACAAATAAAAAAAATAGAGACCATTTGTTTTCCTTGCCCTTCATATATTTCTGAGGTGTCCAGTATTAAATTGGGACACACTGTATTATTCGTTAAATATAGTAATGACACAGCTTACCCTAGTGGTAATGATGTTATAAAACGTCTAAAAATAAAATTGCACTTTTCTATCTTTTCTATAGAGTTTTGGATCTAATTTCTAAGAATGTTGGACTTTGAATTTATCATGGTGTGTGTAGAAATAAATACATAGTAATCTTTTAAAAAATTGAATAATAAGAAAATTTAAAATTAAACGCGTTTCACAAAACAAAATAGTCATCTAGTTTATATTAACAAAGGATAAACATTAATTTGTTACATTGATTCATACACATTTTTTCTGCAAAACAAACAATAGGTATAGAAAAATTTGAGAATATTCGACATATTTTTCCATGGGTATATCTCCTCTTCCCAAAAAAAAAACATTTCGTCTCGATCTAAAACACCGAAATCGACAACTCACCGGTTCTGCTCGCAGGGGCGCGCACCTGTTGTCCGCGGGTCCTGCTGCTCTTCCTGCGGCGGCGGTGGCGGCGGGATCGTCTGGGACCCGGCGGGCGGCCGCGGCGCCCTTTTAAGGGCAGTGGCGTCGCGGCGGACCGCCCAGCGCGACGCCGACGGCCGCCGCGCCGCTCGCGACGCCCCCCCTCCTATCGCCTGATGTCCGACGGGAAAAAATTCGGCCGGCCGCGGACGGCGCGCGATATTTTTCCCGCGGCCGCGGTTGGACGGAGCGTCGCAACGCGAACACGGCGGTTTTTCTGTTTTCGAAATCGCTCGCGTGCGCTTACGCATCTGGCAATGTAAATAACTATTTTCTACTCCTATGCTAGTAACATACCTATTAAGTGAAGGTTTAGGTTATAAGTAAGTCCATTGTTACGAACACTGACACGTAATGACTGGCACGTAATGACTGACACGTAATGACTGACACGTAATAAAAAAACGCAATTATCACGGGTGCCTTGTTAGCGCGGCATCCGCGTCACCACAGACCACAGCAACTAACCAACATACTAATTGTTGTCTGTCAGATAATCAGAAGTATAGTTTATCTATTATAATAGTTTTTCTTTCGACGAAGAAAAGTTATAATACAAAACTCGAGTTGTAAGCTTATTACACACTCGTGGAATTACAGCACTCGCCGCTGCGCGGCTCGTGCGCAACTTTTCCACTCATACGTAATGAGCTGTTTACAACTCTCGCTATGTAATATACTATTTCCTGTTCCCTCCCCGTAAGTTCACTTTACATGCTCGCCAACAGGTCCGAAAGCGAAAGTGAAATGTTCGAGGTGCCCTGTTGCTAGGTACAAAAAGTGCTTGCAAGGTACAAAAAAGTATTGCCTAGCAACGATGCAACGATTATGCAGCAAGGATCTTAAAACCGCATTAATAAAATATATGTAGCAACTTGAAACTGGCGACAAATTTAATGTTTCACATCGATTGTTTGATAAACTGATTTTGATCAAAAAGAATACTAATTATGCCAAAGAAAAATTAAGAATATGGATATATTTTCCAGTGACAAGTAAAGTCGCTATAATAGCAAAATCAAGCAACAGAGGACGTATACCCGGATTACTGTAAGAAGTCCCTATTTTGTCAGATGACATTCTCCACAAAATCCCTAGGAATTTTCTGTTAACCATGGGTATAACATTGGTATATGTGTCTTAACTTGTTAATGACGTCACTCATTGATTTATGATTTGAAAAGATACCCAAGTGAAAAAAAAATAATAAAATAAAAACCCTATTGCAATCACGATTATACATATACCGCTACAAATAAAAATAACTATGACTACAACTCATTTTAATAATAATTTCAAACGTCATGAAAACATTTTCTAAAATTTATTTGTGGCGCAAATAGATCCATTTAATTTTTAATTGGGTTTTTCGCCACCAAACTGATCGAAAGACAACTTTTTCAAGTTGCCTGGAAAATTCATAAATTCTTAACAGTGAATGAACGAAACTTTAAACGTGTAACTCAAAAAATAACTTCAACAAATTTGTTTTCTGAGCTTTCGGAGAATAAATCTTCCTCCTTTCTCAAAGATCATGTCACGTCAAAGTGACATGACAGATTAAAAAATTTCAGGTTAAAATGTCATGACAACAGAAACAATAGCCTAGCCACCTGTCTGATATTGTACCCCGTGTTCTATCTAATTATTTATACTAACTTCTCTTTGAATAAGTGGCAATAATATTTTACTGAATTCCACTGAACATTCTCCACTGAACAACACAGTTGTCTGTATTTCCTAGAATAAATGCTGATTCTTTAATTTTTCCTCTATTTCCTACTTCTTCTTTGAGCATTGGTTTGGATCTATCCCACAATATCTTATGATTGTTATTTATTTATATTGTTAATAATGATAATATTACTGCAATTCAAGAGGTTGATAATATTCCTGATCATTTCTTTTATAGGTCATTACCTTATATTAAAGAACTTACCCCTAAAATAACTAAAATTTTTAAAAATGAAAATGTTAAAATAGCTCTAAAAAATATTAAATCGATTGGAAGTTTATACACAAAATTAAAAGATAAGACACCTATAATTAACCAATCTAATGTTGTTTATTCAATACCTTGTAACAACTGTAATAATTCATATATTGGTCAAACATCACAAAATTTAAAGTGATGTCAACTTACAAAAAACTACTACTGCTTTAGTGAACATGCTTTTATAACAGGTCATCATTTTAAATTTGATAATGTTTCAATATTACATAGAGAAAAAAATCTTAATAAAAGGTTATTTCTTGAAATGGTTGAAATTAATAATGATAACAAGCAGAGCTGTCAAAGTTACCTTTTAAAAGTAACTAGTTACTTTTTTATCTACTTATGCTTAAAAAGAAACTAGATACTTTTGAAAGATTGTTATTTCTCTACAAAAGTAACTGAGTTACAAGTTACTTCCCAAAAGTATCTAGTTATTTTAACTAAGTTACTTGAGAGATAATTAAAATACTTTTCAGGTAACTAGTTACTTAAGTAAATTATTTTAGGTATATAAACAAAAATCGATATTTTTTTGAAAGCTTAATCACCCTGTATGTTCGTAACGAAGTGTTTTTGAAACTTTTCGTCTTATTTTAACCAGTAAAGTACGCCCCTGAAAGGGCGCCGCATAGTTTTGAATCACGCATATGCCTTGTATAACTATAAAAATATACCTAATCACAGGATTTACAATCTAAATCACAAAACCAGGTACAAAAAATTCTGTAAACATAGGGAGTTAAAAAAAATAAAAATGCATTTTAACTTTAAAGTTTAAAGCAGCATAGATTTCAAATGCTTTTGTTTGCTTTTAGCGATACAAGTGTCTCAAAGTTTACATGGAAAATAACTATCTACTTGAAAAATTAACTAGTTACTTTCAAAAGTAACTAGGTACATTAAAAAGTAACTAGATTAAAAAGTAAATAGTTACCGAAAAAATGTACAAGTTACAAGTTACTTTTTGAAAGTATCTAGGTTATAGTTACTTTTGCGTTTCCAAAAAAAGTAACTAAGTTACTTAGTAACTAGTTACTTAGTAACTAGTTACAAAGTAACTTTTTACAAAGTTAGACAGCTCTGATAACAAGTCAATAAATAAAAAAACAGACATCAAAGATTTAAGTTCCATATACTGTTTTATTTTATCTTTAAATAATTCTAATAACAATACATCTATTAATATTTCATTGTAACTCTTACATCTTATAATAATTATATAAAAATTTGGATTTCCAGAATGTTGTAACATAACCTTATATCACACTAAGGTTATTTCTAACCTTGTATCACACCAAGTTTTCTGACACTTTTTGATGATAACCTAAAAAATATTTTTTCTTATTATAAATTTATCTTTTGTTTTTTGAAACTAAATTACCTTATTAACAAAAAAAAATAATTAAAAACAAAATTGACGGTATAAATTTTCACACGAAATTATGTAAAAACCTTTTTCTGGCCCCTTTAAACCTAAAATCTATCTGGTTTTAATATTGGTAAAACTTCAACATAATTGTGAGTAAAATTTCAACCTTTTCTCAATATTTTATAATAATTAAAAAAAAATTCTAGCCCTGATGAAGGTCACGAAGTAGACCGAAAGCTTGGTATTATAAAAAGAAGTTAATATACAGGGTGATTCAGTTTTAATCTGCAACACTTCAACAGGTGATAGAAAACCAAAAAATAACCGCACTTTCTTCTATAAACTATATCATTTTAAGGCCTTATAAAAAAGTTACAGGGTGTTAAAGTTGCAAGAAATATGTGGAATTTATTGAATATTTTACAAACTAGTTGAGATATTTAAGTCATATTTGGTACACGTTATAACGGCATGGGTTAGCATAAAACCTGTTAATATCAAACATCTTGAACAACCAGTGGCGTAGAAATGGGTAATTAGTATAATTTATTTTAGAAAAAAAAAATAGAACCACCTTGTATAGCAATAAAATGTATTTAATTTCTTATGTAAATTTTAATTGTAAACAAAAACGTTCTCTTAGCATTTTTCATATGTGTCATGGTTTCATGGCAAATTTTATTTTTTCGTATTATTTGCAAATGGGCTCGTTACTGACCTGCACTTATGACCCGGTTGCATTTTTTGCTGCAGTGATGCCAACTTAGGACGGCGAAATTACCAATTGACAGTCCCAGTAAGGACTTCTTAAAATAATTTTACTATAGCGCTGGGTTAAAAGCGTCCGGATAGTAAACCGTAGGTCACGGGTTCGAGTCTCACACAAAACTCAAATTATTTTTTTTTATTATTATTGCTGCATTTCTACTTCTTATATTTATTACAGATTTTAATTTTTAGTAATTGAGCAATGGTTCTTTTGAATATTATTAATCATAATCTACTCCATAACGTTTAATTAAAATTACCTAGGTATACCTAATAGGAACTTGTCGGAAGAAGGAAAAATATAATAAATTGCACGATACGTAAACTCTTTTTTGGCCTCAGAGGTTTTTAAGGACCTTAAACAACCTCCTCGTACAAAAAAGTGGACTTACCCATCTTGCAATGTAAATAACTATTTCCTTTAGAATTATAGGAAATGCAAAATGCAAAATACGTTTCTATGGAATTTTTCAAAAAATGTCAAATTTTACAAATAAAAGAATTCACCTATTTGGTTTTTGGGCATTGCATTTGACATAAGGTTTAACCGAATGAATGAATTAATGAAAGTGTCTATTGATTGATTTACGCGAGGTAGGTACCTACCTATACTTATCTTGAAAACCATTACAGCGGCAAATGTTTGACTGTTTGTACAGCCTCGAGACACTTATACCACACTTGAACGTTGTAAGATTGGAGATGTGCACTGTGCAGGCGTGTGGTGTAAGTAAGTAGGAAGTAGCATACGCAAAGCCATATTAATTGGTTGTGAGCTACATCCACACGTGTCCTAAGCTGTCTAGAAAGCAGAGGCTTTAGTTTCCCGAATAACTTTATGCGAACTTTGGCATTCTCTATAAACGGGAACGAAGTAAAGTGGGTAAGTTAAAAATATGACGAAAAATGACCTCTAAAATAGTAGGTAGATATGGAAAAAGTTTTATAGCTAAATGACATTCTAGTCGGGAATTTGTTATGAGCGGATGAGCCTATCGTAGTGGGTGTTTATAAAATTTGTTGTGTACTATACTTTCTCTATACAAGTGTATACAGTGCTTTTCCTTCATTTAGTACTGGAAAAGTTAATGTAAATAAATTTATATTCTAAATGCTTGACGGTATCAACTTTGAATAAAACATAACAGACTTTTAAAGTGTGAATATCATGCATTTTCTTTTGAATAAAAATTGAACGCAATGATAGGTAAAACTATAGTGATATTAAATAGTTTTTATGCAGTTATACAGTGTCTTCCAACAAGTTCGCACCATAGGGGGGAAATTTTTAATTAACGTTTTATTTTGAAATTTAATTTTGGGGTTACCTTTCGTTATCTGTCCAAAATGACATTTAAAAAAATATATCTCCAAAAATGGGTTTAGTTGTTAAAATATCAAAAAGTTTTACTTGAAAAAGTTGTTTGCTTTCCAATTTTACGTAAGTGTACCAAATTTGAACGCTCTACTAAAATATTTAGTTTTTTGTCAATTTTTAATATTTATGAAATTTCTGAAAATTTTAAAAACTCGAAACTTCGTAAAAACTATTTTGTAAGACTAGATTTATCATTCTATTAATTTTTTTATTACTAATTGCCGATAAGAATAGGTATTTTTCAAAAAAAAATTATATTTACGCTTTAAAATTCTGTTATGTTTGTTGCAAGGTTGATGTACCGTCTAGCATTTGGGGTATAAATTGAGTTACATTACGTTACCCAGTTCTAAATTGATGCCAAAATAATAATAAATTAAAATATCATCAAACTATTTTACGTATCTAAGCAAAATTCTTGACTTTTATGGAACAAATAATAATTATTGCTTTTAAGTTTTATTTCACATTATTCGATATTGATGAGTAGGCCATTTTACCATTTTTAGAACCAACAATCAATTTATATAAACCTGGTCGATATCTTAATAATGAAAATATTTATAAATTAAAAATTTGCATACTAATACATTCCATAAATATCGGAACTAAGGCCTCAACTATAATATTTCAAAAAGTTAGTATACAACATAAACACGATACAAGACAAACTGATTTCCTACAAACAATAGCAATTAAAAGCAATATTGGCAAAGGGTGTTTATTATATAAGGGTATTTTAATATATAATGCTTTGCCAAACTATTTAAAAAAAATAAATATCATTTATAAATTTAAAAAGGTCTGCAAAGACTTAATTAGAAATCTATATGAAATAGTTGAATTTTGACTTTTTTGTTGTTATTTTGTTTTACTTGAATTTGTAAATAGTTTTAAGATTCCCTGTAATAAACTTTTAAGTTGGCTGTGGAATAAACAATAAATACAAAATAACAGAATTTTAAAGCGTAAATATCATTTTCTTTTTAAAAATACCTATTCTTATCAGTAATTAGTAAGAAAAAAATTAATAGAATGATAAAGCTAGTGATATAAAATAGTTTTTACGAAGTTTCGAGTTTTTAAAAATTTCAGAAATTTCATAAATATTAAAAATTAGCAAAAAACTAAATATTTTAGTAGAGCGTTCAAATTTGGTGCACATACCTAAAATTGAAAAACAAATTACTTTTTCAAGTAAAACTGGGTGGGTCATTTTTCATCTTTTTTAAAGCAAAAGGTAACCCCAAAATTAAATTTCAAAATAAAACGTTAATTAAAAATTTCCCCCCTATGGTGCGAACTTTTTGGAGGACACAAAAAATGCAAAAGAAATCAAGTTCGGTACACTTGTTAATAAATATCTATATACACAACTACAGGGTGTTCTATTTTACAAACTTAAGTTTGGTTGGTACCTTCACAATACCCTGTATAACGTCATCCCTGATGGTCCCATTAGACTCGCCGGAAAACGTTTACATCTTATATATTTACGCTTTTTTTATAAATCGAAAAATAAAAGTTATAAACTACCAATCCTACGTGAATCACCCTGTACATTTGTACCAGCTCTGGCAACAGTTCTGAAAAGCCGACTACTGCAGATAACTTCAGTCCGTAGCTTTAGAGATTTTTAACCACGACTTTTAAAAAGCAACTCTCCTAGAAAACATATTAAACATCCCTATCGGTTTCTATCGATAAAGTAGTTTTTTATTGTATTTACATACCTAAGTAATAAAAATAGTACTGTCGAAAATGCGGAATAAAATAAACTCTATCCAATAGACTAATCGATGCGATTTTCCCCAACAATATTTGTTAAGGGAATACGCGTTGCCCGAGAAATAAATATTGGCACAGATATTAAGCACCTCTCCGCTATGTTGGGTTAAACGAACACCCACTCCGCGGAAAATCCAATAATTTTATTAGTTAAGTTTGGGACACACTGTGTACAACCTACGCTAAGTAATATTTAATGGAAATAAATCCAAACTGATGGTATTCCTATGACAGGTAATCGATAAGTTTAATTAGAAGGTATAGCTATTATAAACTAACACAACAAGTGGATACAGAAGCATTAAACAAATATCACCATATGGATCATTTTTGATCGTCTCGCTTGAGTTGGCATGCCATAGTAATATCACATTTTTATTATCCTTATGCGATAGGCATTAACGAGTTATCTGTTGTTTAATGACTTTTGCAGGAAACAGTTACACGTACAACTTACAACAAAAAACAAACGCAGTAGGTAGGTACGTTATAACTCGTATGTATTTTACTCACAAAAATAACTAAATAATATAGAAGTGTAAGCACGTAGGCGAAATAATGCCATGGATAGTAACTTAAGAATAAGGTTTCCACACATGTCGAAACATTAAAATATGATACCTATCTATAGTTTTTCAAAAAAGTCATTGCTCATCTGGCTTGGAAGTTCCACTGGCCAAAATTATAAATGAATATACATACATGAGTGCCTATCATGACCGCAAAATTTCGCAACGTCAAATAAGCGCGACATTCAAATATCGCTGCATCAAATTCGCAGGAGTTCAAAAAATAAACACCGCCTCGAAGTTTATGCGCACGCAACTGTTTATTGTGACATATGTCATTAGGTCAACTTGCAACGTTGCCACGTTAGATACGGAAAGAAGTTTGATAATTGCGACTTATATTCATACAATAGTATGAATTGTGTTCAAGAATGTATATAAACGGGCATGTTTAACCTCAATCTAAAATCATCAAGGTAACTGCTGAAAATTTAAGCCACCAATTTTTATATCCTCGGCGTTAAAATGACTAATATTATAGTATGCAGACATTGCAGACTTCATTCTTCATTGAACTTTGACGTGTGGATATAAATGCAAAGGAGGCCACTTGTGTTATTTAATCAGCCTGTTTTGCACTGAACAATGAAATGACCATGGGAAGAAGCCCTGGATTTAGGTACATGATAAGAAAAAACGTAGTAAAAGAAGCTTCCTTGGGAATAAAAAATATCGGCATTATGTATTTCAATATACAGGCATTAGTCTCGATTAGGGTTGAATGGGCTTTTTCTGTTCAGAGAGATACCTACACAAGTAAATGCTTGTGCTTGCTGTCAGTGCTTCTCAATTTTTGGACCTACAAAACAAAGACATACCTACCTATATATCAACCTGCTTGCAAGCACTTCCTTCATACACTAATGGTGATATCTTGTTTATAGGGACAATCGATTGTCCAGTATTAACAGAGGCTGACTTCCCACTAATAAATGTTATTTTTAAAAATAGGTTTATGCCAACACTTTCTAAATCCCTATTTTATCAACGAATAATTAGTGTAACTGATAAGCAACGCGCACTATGTAGGTACCTACTATGTTGAACTTTACACATTGTAAACACAATCGCACAGTCAAATAATCTTTACACAATGTAATAGTATATTACATAGCGAGAGTTATAAACAGCTTATTACGTATGAGTGGAAAAATTGCGCACGAGCCGCTCAGCGGCGAGTGCTGTAATTCCACGAGTATGTAATTAGCTTACGACTCGAGTTTTGTATTATAATTTTTCTTCGACGAAAGAAAAACTATTATAATAGATAAACTTCTGATTATCTGACAGGCAACAATTAGTATATTGGTTAGTTGCTATGGTGACGCGGATGCCACGCTAACAAGCCACCCGTGATAATTGTGTTTTAATTAAGAACAGATACGTAATTTATTTTATTACGTCAGTCATTACGTGTCAGTGTTCGAAACAATGTTGCATTGCATTGTGTACTTATAACCTAAATCGTCACTTAATAGGTATGTTACTAGCATAGGAGTAGAAAAACACAATTGCCTATGGAACACAACCATAGGCGCTAAATCATAGGCAGCCAAACATAAACACTTTTAAATCTGTCAAAACCAAGATATATGTTAAATAATTATTTAATTAGTGATCAGCTTACTATTAATAAATATGGCGATAAGTATAGTACATAACTTGCTGTAAAGCAGTTACACACTCATGCAACTAACCGCTACCTGGCTGTATAACTTTTCCATTCATCGTAACATGTAATTTATAATTCGATATACAATGTACTATTTTAGTGTCATTTGTGAGGACTAAAATTAAATATATTGCAATTTTGGAGAATAAAATGAAAGACTACATTTTACTTTGTGAAATTATGTATTTTTAAAGTGTAAAGAAAAGTATATTTTATTTTTATTGTGAATGGGTCACTTTTAACAGTTATTTTGCTTATAATTAATATCAATAACAATATACTATTTATCCAGCTGCTTCCTCCGTAAGTACACATAACATACTCGCCAGCAGGCCCGAAAGTGAAATGTTCGAGGTGCCCTGTTGCTAGGTACAAAAAGTATTGCCTAGCAACACTTATGAAGCAAACAATCATTTCATAAACTGGTTTTGATCAAAAATATGGATTATGCCAAAGAAAATTATTAATATCAATATTTCCTCAGTGTCAAATAATGGTGGCTAATAGACTAAAATCGAGAAGCAGTTACTGTAACGGAGGGTTAGAGTACCCGGCTAAATCGTTTCAATTCAATTTCAGAAAAGAAAAAATGAAAAATGTAATTCGGAACTCCCACTTGTAATTTATTTCACAAAACATACATACACATACATAGAGGGAGTTCTAAAAAAATTCAAATAGGTTTTACTTTTAAACCTATATAAATTCATAAAAATCTTTATTTTTGGAGATTACCGCCTGAATTTTTTTGAAAGGCCATCAAAAAGGGCTTCTTTTGACCTTCCTTTTTAATCAATACAGGGCTGGCTACAATTTTTATTACCCTAGATTTTCACGAAAACCATTTAGAGATTTTTTGTTGAAGATTTGATATCACAGAGTATCGGTTATCACAGAGTATCGGTTATCTCCATCATTATGTAGTGATATCTCTAACCTCAATATTCTGAGAGGTTCTTTCATTGTTTTGTGTTTTTAAATTACCTAGGTACAGGGTCTTCACGAAATATTTGACCCTACCTCTGTAACTTTTTTATTTTTTAGGCTAAAAAGATTAAAAAATCACGTTATAGGGAATTTTATGTATTTTTTGTGGTTGTGTTACATTTTATACAGGGTGCACCAAAAAAATTTGGCAAACTGAATTTACTTTTTTAAATGGAACATACTGTATATTATTAAATTTTTGAAATCTGCATTTCATCCCGATTCCAATGATATGTATGTCATATGTTTGCTCCAGCCATTTTTACAATACATAGGGCGTTAAAACTTCATTTTTTATATGGGTTCACAGCCTGTATCTCGAAAACGAAACTTTGCGGATATAAAAAAAAGCATCGAAATAATAATGCCCCTAAAACGTTCATAATGATTTTGAACCCACTCCGAATCAAAGTGCAAATTTTCATATTTTGCCCTTGACCGAAAATATAAACTTTAACTATTTTGTATGGATGATTACAAAATTACCGTTAACATTTTAGGACCATTATTCTGATCATTTTTTCTTACACTCAATTTATCCGCAAACGTTTCGTTTTCGGGATACAGGCTGTTAACACATGTAAAAAAACGGCTGGAGCAAACGTAAGACAAATACAGGATGATTTTTTTAGGTCTACCACCGCGATTTTCTCGCTCATTTTGCGGCCTACAAAAAAAACGTAAGAAACAAAAATGTGGCAATTTTGGACAGCTAAGTGGTGCTGCAAAAGAAATCGGCATCCTTGGCCAACTTGTCACGCAATATTAAAAAAACCTCAAACCGAGCAAAATTATGAATGGCCGTGGAATGTTTATTTTAAGAGACAGAGAAAAACTTTTATATTGAAAATTGATGGCACTAAGAAGCTTTATGCAAAAGGGTACTCAGATAGTTTCAGAAAATTACACAGGGTCTTCGGCTCTCTTGAGGCTATGAATTTTTGTTTGTTTATTTCTTATTAAGCGATTTTCTCGCTTATTTTGGGTCGCATGGGAAAATATGTAAGAAAACAAAATATGTCAATTTTGGTCAGCGAGGCGACATTAAAAAAGGAATGGGCCTCCATACCCAACTTTTCGCGGTGTACTAAAAAAACTAAAATCGACAAAAATTTTCATGGTCTCAAGAGAGCCGAAGACCCTGTGTAATTTGCTGAAACTATCTGAGCACCTGGGTGGATAAAGCTTCTCAGTGCCATCAATTTTCAATATAAAAGTTTTCCTCTGTCTCTTAAAATAAACATTACACGACCATTAATAGTTTTGCTCAATTTGAGGTTTTTTTAATAATGCGCGACAAGTTGGCCATGGATGCCGATTTCTTTTGCAGCACCACTTAGCTGTCCAAAATTGACACATTTTTGTTTCTTACGTTTTTTTCGTAGGCCGCAAAATGAGAGAAAATCGCGGTGGCAGACCTAAAAAAATCATCCTGTATATTGTTCGAATCGGGATGAAATGTACCTTGATTTCAAAAATTTAATAATATGCAGGGTGTTCCATTTGGTCCACATGTAACACAAGCACAAAAAAAATACATAAAATTCCCTATAACATGTTTTTTAATAATCTATTTAGCGCAAAAAATAAAAAAGTTATTAGAAGGGGGTCAAATATTTCGTGTAAGTACATATTATTCTCACCATTATTAATCATGACCATCGGATATCTTTTGACAATCACGGCACCTTGTACATATTACATGGGCAAATATTTGGTGGAAAACATTTTTATAGGTACAATCATACAACAACCTCTGTCGGTTGTATCTGCAACAAACCACAACAAACAACCTCTAAAGCAAAAATCATGGCAGATGATGTACCTACGACCTGCTTTTTGTCGCACTCCTTTTCATTCCCCATGCTCTTGGCAGTGCTGAAGATAGCTCAACTCTGGCAGAAATAATCGATTTTATGAATGGGACTGAAAAAATTGAATAACTTTCGTTAGTAGATAGACAAATGTAGGGGATACCTACTACCTGCTTTGATCAAACACTTCTACTAAACGTGTTACGTGTATATTCGGTTAGTTTTCAATACAAATATACTATTCCACAATGTTCTTTGAACCAAGTTTTAATTTTGAAGGTCACTTTGGGCTCTATAAAGATGACAGGAGTTCTCGAACAACAATCTGTCACTATAGATCATGCTTAGTTATTGGTATTCATATTTTCCATTTTCTATATCGTGCCACACACTTTTAAGGTTTACACTGAAAATAAAGATTATTAAATTATTGTTAAAATATTATTCTATTGGTCCCGTCAAATATTAATTTATTCTGGATATAATCATACTAAAATACCTAAGTACATATTTTAATACTTACATTTGAAGAAATTCATTGCCTTGTCGTGTTTGGCGACTGAGGTGGCATAGGGACATATTAGTTTACCCACAAAACAGTTTACCACAATTTAGATAGGTATTATTTATACTCATGCCCATACTCGCCCCTTTATT
Source organism: Pseudeuparius sepicola (assembly GCA_963920635.1). Classification (NCBI taxonomy): domain Eukaryota; kingdom Metazoa; phylum Arthropoda; class Insecta; order Coleoptera; family Anthribidae; genus Pseudeuparius; species Pseudeuparius sepicola. Next base: position 77,697,474 of record OY987300.1, read on the forward strand.
AATCTCGGGAGTCTCAGACTCTCAGAACCACAAAGAAGTGGTCTGACCTCAGGACATTCACCCTTCTTCACAGATGAAATGGGAGTACTATGATTAATGGCCCTTGACTCTCGATGACCTCTCCTCGAAGATTTTATTTTGAATTTAATTAGTTTTCCGGACCTCCTAAAGTTGTTTTCAAAAACAAATTATTATAGGTTAGAACACAAAATATATAGGGTTAGAACAGAACCGTTGATTGAGGAGACTTCCTTTCGCAGAAAGATTAGGTCACAGTCGTCACAGAAAAACAAGGTTAATGTTAATAATTCTGGGAGGGTTACGTTCACATACCTGTATATGCTGTAGGTATATGGTTACGTTACGTCGAAAGAGAACGATACGTATACTCATAGATAAGGAACCCTCTTTCCTTGTCTAAGGGTTTACTACTGAGATATAAATTATTAGTATACCGTTCTCGGGTTACGTGTGCAAGGTGAAAGGAAAAGAAATAATGGTTTATAATAATAAAACAGTTTTTGTTTAATTTGAAAAGTTTTTAATCGATATTTTAGACATTTGGTGAAGGTGCTGGTATTAATTTTAATCTGTAAAACTTGAATTCCCTCCATTCCCTTCCTGCACCTCCTCCCATACGTACATTTTTTGAAATATTACATGCATGTAAGTTACGTATGTCTTCTGTCCTTTGTCCTTTGGAAAAAAAATTGTGGAATGTTTCTGTGCAACGTACATCAATAGCATATTTTAACAACTCTCCTAATAAAGGAACCCTAGTCTAGGGTTACTTAAAGAGGAGAGTTGATGCAATCAATGTCATCAGCAAATTTCGTTTGGTTTGCGTAAAAGTAATGACTTTGACGTGAAGGAAAAACCGTGTGGAATATTTCCTCATAGGCTTGCAAACCAATTTTTGCTAGAGTAGTCAAAGCAGTATGAAAATATGACACTAACAATGACAGTGTCATCTTACCTCCGAAATAATTCAAGAAAATCAACAAATATGCGCTTAAGCTTGCAAACATTCGTTATAGCTCACCAAAGAGTGCCTTATTACAAAACTAATAGATGTGGTTCAGTGCGCCTTTGAGCAAAAACTAACTCAGAATTATTTTAAAATGTCACAAATTCTTTCGCAAAGTTATTATTATAGGAAACGGCAATGAAGAGGCCTTGTAGAATAAATGGAGACTAAATGAACATAGTGTAACATCTGCGAGATAGTATACATAATAAGGTAAATATAAATAATCAGTATATAAGTATATATAGGTCCAATAATATTGTATTTTAGAATAAACTCAAATTCCTAGTGCACAGCCACCAATTGGATGATATCTAAGAAGTAAAGAATTTCGTTGCAGAAATTTACGCAGACTGAAATCCTTAATGGTGAAGAAATTATTGCAATTAGACAGACAACACCAAAAAAGGCACTCTTTGGTGAGCGAATATTTGCAAGCTATGGGCATATTTGTTAATTTTCTTGAATTATTTTAGACGTAAGTTGACACTGTCATTATTAGTGTCATATTTTCATACTGCTTTGATTACTCTCTCAAAAATTTGTTTGCAAGCCTATGAGGCCATATTTCACATGGGTTTTTCTTCACGCCGAAATCATTACTTTTACCGTTGATTGAGTCCTCCATCGACGCTTTTACGCAAACCAATCGAAATTTGCTGATAATATTGATTGCAACAACTCTCCTAATAAAGGAACCCTAATCAAGAGGATATTAAAGGTTATAAAGATAGTCAAACTCATCAGCTGGCAACATGGTACTTCAGAAACTGAACATGTAGAGGTGTTGGAAGGGAATTGAGGGAATTCAATTTTTATAGATTAAAATTAATACCGTCCCCTCCACCAAAAGTCTAAAATATCGATTTAAAAACATTGCAAATCAAACAACTGATTATTATTGTAAATGACGATTTCTTTGCCTGTGCTCATAACAAATAATATATAAATGCTAAAATAAATAACTAGGCAGTTAATCAAAAGTTTTATTTCGCAATTTGGTAATTTTCTTTGTCCTTTCAGGAGAGTAGCGAGTAGGTACCTACTAAAAATTGCATTTACCACACTATTTCAACAATGTATATGAGAGTTCTTCTTTAATTTAGAAAATATATCCAAAGCATTGGCAAAGTCAAAATCTTCTTCTATCTAGGTTTTAATTTATTTCTGTCCATTCACTACTGAGGATATTGGTCAGCAACGAAATTCTTTGCTTCTTAGGATATCATCCAAAATAGTTACTGGTGGCTGTGCGCTAGGAATTTAGGTTAATTAATTTAAAATACAAAGTTATCTTATTAAATTATAAGCGTCGACTGAAGAGTGAATATAAATATGTATAGGTAGGTATACTTCGGTAAGTAGGTATACTGGCTATAAGTATTTATCTTACCTTTATCTTCTCGCAGATGTTACTTTATTCATTTAGTCTCCATTTATTCTATTAGGCCTCTTCATTGCCATTTTTTAAAATAACTAATAATAACTTTGCAGAACATTTTGTTACATTTTTTGCAAGGGGCACTCTTTAGCGAGCTGCAACGAATGTTTTTTTTTATTTTCTTGAATTAGGCATTTTTAAGTTAAAATGAGACTGTTGTACCTGGACCAACACTATATTGTGTTGGTCCAGGTTGTACATACCTAATACCTACCTACCTACTGCTTTGATCTCTCCCAAAAATTTACTTGCAAGCCTATGAGGCCATATCCCACATGGTTTTTCGTTTACGTCAAAGTCGTTACTTTTATTCAAAACCAATTGAAATTAATAGCTTTGTTTGGTATATTAAACTAGTGTACACCAGGTTACACTTCTTGTATATTTAGTGCTTTGTTACAAAGAGTGTTACTCTGGACTAGGTGTTTGGTATGTAACTTAAGTGCAAAAAAGTGCACACTAGTACACACTAACATGACCTGCCCAAAGAGGAGGAATAAAGTCGTGTCGTTAGATGCAGTCGCGCCAAATAATTGACTTCAGAAATATAATTTCTGATAAAAGTGTTGTTTATTATTTATTGGACCACAATAATTAAAAAAGAGTGTTTGTTATTATACAAAACCGAAACTGCACTGAATGACACTTTCTGCACCAAACAGTTTAGAACTAGTGTACACTAGTTTACACCACTTTAATTTACCAAACACACCTCATGTACTAATGGTTAGTTCTTAGACAAAACGTTGGAGACATTGTAGTACCTACTCGGATCAGAAATAATCAACAAAACATTTCCGGTTTATAGCGCCACCTGTCCCTGAACTACTGCGGTTGAATAAAATCATTACGAGATAGACAATGGTCTGTGGTTATAGGTCTGTGGTCTGTGATTCCCAGTCGACTTTTGTCTATTTGATGATTCCCTTAACAACCTTAACCTCTCTTTTTCTGTCTTCAAATTCAAAAATATATTTTGATTTTTGATCTGTTATTGTTATTATCAAAGGTTGAAAATGATCGAAAGGAAAGTCAAAATTTTCATATATTATATTATTTAATCTGTGGTCAAAATTATTTGCCTGCTGTTCTCGGAGTCAGATGTTTTATGAATGTACAATGTTAATAACAAAGGGATGGATTCATTATAAAACATCCATAGCTAGAGGCTTGTTGCTCTTTGATGTCGGTAAGTGGTAAATGATACATAAGTAAAGTGGTAAATGATACATAATTTTATACCATGATAATTTTGTTTCCTGTCCTAGGTTCCACTGAGAGACAAGTAATGATTGTAATTCATTTTAAAACATAAAATGAAGCTGTATTTTTAGATTGACGTAGCGTGAAAAGTTGAAATGTATCTAGCTATGAAATAGGAGGCCATTTATACATCAACGTAATATATGCCATAACGGAACGTTTCCATAAGAAACTTGTCAACATTTAAGTGGGATTTATAGATCAATGTGACATATAACCATGTATAAATAAAAATAAAATTTTCAATTTGCCAAAAAATTAGAAATTAATTTGATGAACCTGAACATTAGGGCCATTTTTCCTGAACAACACAGATTTATTAAGGGGAGGTCTTGTGTAACTAATCTTTCAACATTATCCTTACGAGTCTGTTAGGCTTTGGTTGACCGCGGGCAGACCGACGTCGTGTATACTGACCTTGAAAAGGCCTTCGATTGAATATATACTTACTATTATATACTATACTACAATCGAAACTGGAACCATTTGGTGCAATGCCAGACCGTATATCTTTTTTCAAGTCATATTTGATCGAACGTCAGCAGTTTGTAGAAGTTGGGGGTTACAGGTCTCATTATTTCACACCTACTTCAGGAGTACCTCAGGGCTCTAACCTAGGTCCACTACTTTTCTTAATCTTTATTAACGACCTTATTGGTAAACTCGAATGTGAAAAACTTATGTAAGTACGCTGACGATCTCAAAATATTTAAAGGCATATACTCGATGACACGTTGGTGCACCATAAACAGACTCAGCCTCTGAATGTTTCCAAGTGTAATGTGGTTACCTTCACTAGAAAAAAACCCTCACTATTTTGACTTGTATTGATAATAACAGCTTGGACAGGCTTGATAGCCTTAATGATTTGGGAGTATATTTCGATAAAAAGTTTATATCATGCCTTATATTCAATATCTCGTAACTTGGGCGCCCAGAATACTTGGATTTATAATTGGAAACGAAAGGCATTTTGGAACTACACACACATTCAGACTTTTATATCAATTCTTCGTCCGTTCAAAGTTTGAGTGGTGTCCTGATTTGGTCACCCATTTATACTTCTCACAGCAATGTCATAGAGTCTGTTCTGATTTCTAAAGTATCTTAGATATAGGGAGAATGGGCATTATACACCTAGAGGTTTCGACCACCGCTTGCTCTTGGCTCGTTTTAACGAGATTTCTTTAAGTAATAGGTGGAGGGTCATCTCAATAACATTTTTATACCACCTGTCCACAACTTAGATTGTCCTATTTTATTACAAGAAATTAATTTTTAATACCTCGTTTGGAAGCTAGACATACTGTAGTCTTATAATGTATCAGAATCCAATTTACAGAATGTGTCGGTACTTTGAGTCCTTGTGATATTAACTTTGATTTGTTAGCTTATATTTTAAACACCATTTTATTTGCAGAATAGTTATTAGTTTTCACATTTGTACTATTGTTGTCAACTAAGCTTACATACAGCTTGTCTTATATGTTTCATACAATAATTATCGTATGAAACAAAACTAATTTGGAACTTTCCGGTAAATTCGAAAATGTTGAAAAATTCAAGCCTTCCCATACCAAATAACAAAGTTGTATACAACCTATACATATCTGATAAGCTTTATAAAAGATAATCTCCTAAACTGTAGAAGATTTTATACTGTTAAATTTTTATTTGAAACTTTTTTCTGAATCTAAAATAAAGGAGATAAATACCCAATGAAAACTATCTTAAACGGGACAACCTATATATCTTGGAGTCGATTATAAAGAAGACAATCATAGTAAAAACGCTTTTCCAATTAATTGAAATCAAAGTACAGTCAAACTAGGTTATAATAAATAATATCTAAGGGATCCTGAAATTGGCTCATAATACTTAAAATGACGTTCGTTATAAAAGGCAAACAAAAAATATCTTAAGGATGTAAGATTTGCGAGTGTAAATGTAATAATTAAAAGAAAAGGTGATAATGGGCAAACACTCAAAGTTAACAAAAAGAAAAAACTAGTAACCGCATACACGTGTTTCATGCTATTTGGTTAATGTTACACCGTACTGATGATTGCCAAATAGCACGAAACACGTGTATGCGGTTACTAGTTTTTTTCTTTTTGTTAACTTTGAGTGTTTGCCCATTATCACCTTTTCTTTTAATTAAAAAATATCTTGTCCTACTTGAACATTTTTATTCTGCAAATGGCAGAAAATTTAAAGTCAATATGTATTTTGGACATCAGCACATCATGGAGGTCCAAAAATATCTGTTAGCCAGAAACAATCTCTTGATAGTTCGTTATAACCGAGGTCAGAGGTCCCGCAGGTGAAAAATGCCAAATGACCTATATATATATATAGTGTTCGTTATATTCGTGTTCATTATAGCCGAATAAAATATATGCGATTCGTAGGGACTTTGGAGGACCTTTATAGCAGAGTTCGACTGTAAATAACAAAATTATAATAACTTTCAAATTTCACAGATTAATTATTGTACAGGGTGATCCATCCAAGAGAAATACCCCCCTTAACTTCTTTATTTTTCAATTTTGATTGATTGCTCCAGACGGTTTTACAATACCGGGCGTTCGAACTCCATTTATTTCATGTTTTCACATCCTGTATCTCGGAAACGAAACGTTTGCGGAGAAATTGAGCATAAGAAAAAATGATGAAAATAGTGCTTCTAAAACGTTCATAGTCATTTTGAACCCACTCCGAATCAAGGTTCATATTTCCATATTTTGCCCTGGACCAGAAAAATATCAACCTTAACTTTTTTGTGTGGATGATTACAAAATGACTATTATCGTTTTAAGGGCATCATTTTCATCATTTTTTCTTATACTCAATTTATCAGCAAACGTTTCGTATCTGAGATACAGGATGTGAAAACATGAAAATATGAACTTCGAACGCCCTGTATTGTAAAAACGGCTGGAGAAATAATATAACATATATGTATATGTAGTTGGAATCGGGATGAAGTGTAGATTCCAAAAATGCAATAATATACAGGGTGTTCTTGTGAAAAAACAGCTTGGTTTGTCCAGCTTTTACGGAACACCCTGTGTCAATTTCAGTAAGTTCATGGAAAAGCTCACAAAAAACCTTATCTCTACAATTTTTTCTTTAACTTGAAAAATAAAGAAGTTAAGGGGGGTGTTCCTCTTGGATGGATCACCCTGTACCATTTATAGTGAGAACAAATTGCCTATGAACAATGCACCAAAAATTTTTCACTTTCTAAGTAAAACCTATTGAACTCAGCAAAAATTTGGACACCTTATTTCTATTTATATTTCTATGTCAAATGTCAAATAGGAAGTTCCCATAACCAACAATAATGAATGGTTATCCTACACCCGCTAACCACTTCCATTCTAGGAAATGAGTATCTCACTACTATTGAAGCAAGTACCACTACCAACTAGCCGATGGAATCTATATGGTCTGGTAGCTTAGTGTGTTGACAAAGTGGCTACGGCCCGAGTAGGAGCCCCGGGTTCAAATCCTGACTAGAGTGAATTTTTTTCCAATGGATTACATGATATATCACAAAAACATCCCTATTGATCCACATTTATACAGGGTGCTTAGTATTGAAAACATGAATACAATCACAGATTAATGAGCAATACAGACACTTCCTGAGTGACAACTGTCAAAAGGAGACTCGCTTTTAGGTGAAATATCTTCTAAAGAGATCAACATTCTGCATGTAATTTCATTTTACGTTAATCTGCATTGCGAAGAGATTGTATTAGAACCAAATTCATGTTTAAAATACTGACTATTCTATATTGTAAATTGAAATGGAGACTCGCTTATTTTTGACATATGTCCTTAAAGAAGCTTCTGTTGCGAAGCTGTTTTTTCTGTAATGCAATATAATAACATATAATACTATACTAGGGAAGGTAATGGTTTTTCACATTTAGTGGCAGTGTCTTCCTGAATAATATTGTAATATTACTTTTATAACCATCACAAATACATAAAAACTTTATTTTTTGAGATATCTATGTGAACTTTTTTCAATTTCAAAGATCTTCAAAAAGCGCTTCTTTTTAACTTCCTACCATTGTCAATAAGCTACACCAAGGCCGGCTACGGTTCTTCTATACTCCTGATTTTCCCTCAAATCACTTAGTGATTTTTTTATTTAAAATGTGACACCACCACGTAAAAAACCTCAATACCTTCATATACCAAATTTGAACAAGAAATATTTGGGGGTTCGATTGTACAGGGTGCCAAAGTTGAGCAAAATAGGAATTTTCAAGGTATATGGTGAGTAAAGTGTGATATGGAATTAACCTAAAAACCATTGAATGACTGGTCAACAGGACCAGTCAAAGTGTTGACGTGTAAGGATTCAATAAAAAAATTTAGTTTTTCTCTGTCATCCTTTAACCTGCCCAATACCAAAATGATGCCACAAAAAAATTTTAATGATGATTAAGTACTCTACTTTCAGTTTCAGTACGTAATTATGTCGATGCGATGGTAATAGTTGTTAATACACTTTGTGAATTCCTGGCTGAAAGCAGTTATGCTTCTGATTTAAGAGACTTGAACGGTTATAGTGATGTTAGTGGATCATTTTCTTTGCATTTTGGGATGCAGTGTTTATAGGATAAAATATCGAGTATACTGGCAACATCTACATATCATTTTTTCAAGCAAGGGATAAGTCAAACGAAAGCTATTTGTAATGTGTCCCAATGGAATTTAACATTTATCTTATTATCATTCTCCTTTCCTTATTTCTGGAGTATTCATTTTTAAAAATACCAAAAATCTGTTTTTGTTTTTATCTCAAAACTAACTTTTTATTGTATTCATAAAGTTTGTAGCCTGAATATTCTATTTTTACTTTTTCAGTTGGCGAACAGTGTTTTTAACCTTCTTACAGTCTTCATTTGTCCCCAAAAAGGTGACATCAGTGTTTTTTTTTACAAAAAGCTGGATCGTGTTACTTCCTGGCTACAAAGATGTACGAGAATCATTATGCACTTGACAAGCTTTAGCAACCAATTTAAAATTTACTAGATAAATTTGGAATCTAAGAACAAGATCGGATGCTATAAAATAAACTATACTGCCTTTCATTTGCTATGACCGTTGACTGAAGAAAAAATAAGACTGTCAACGCCCGAGCATTTTCTTTCGGAAAATAGATGACAGCGATGGGGACAATGCATTTTTCATTGTATTCAAATCAGAAAGCGCATGGTGACTCAAAAAGTGTCAAATGTGACAGCCGTGAGCAGTCTTATAATTTCTTCAGTCAACGCTATGACTTTTATTTGAAACTTTTCTAGTTTAAAAATTAGAAAATACAAACAATGTGATTTATAGATAGGTTAAGCGTTAACACCTAAATACCCTGTATATTCTGGGTGATTTAATGTGAACATCCTAATATCCTGCACTGAAAAGGAAGTTACGTACAATAAGGCGAAAAATTTTGCTTGGCTCTTTTGGTATTTAAATACTTATTTATTATTATTAAGTAGATATTTGGAACACAGGTATAATTAGACAGTTTTCCTATACTAGAATCCACTTGACAAAGAATTGGTCAGTCTCTTACTGCGAGAACAACAATGACGTCAAAACCTATAGACGTGGTGCCCCATTGTTAAAATGCCCTTTATTTTGACTCCAAGATTAAATATGTCCATACTACTCTAAAAACATGCTACAAAGACAGAAAGTCAACCATCAACCAACTATACACCCGGTGATTCCCGGATATAGTTCCTCCAGAATCACACTTAGATATCGCATGTTTTTTCTTGTTTGGGGGCGCCGGAAGCATCGGAACCTCACCTGAAGACTCGGGGGATGGTCTAACGACGCCAGCCTCCGGGTCCAGAGTCGAAATAAGTTCGCTACGGCTCGACAAAAAGGGGCAATTTCTGACAATCTCGCGACATTTTCAGAATAATTTAATGGAGCGCTTATATAGATTGATTAGTTCTGGGCGTCAAGCGTTTATCAAAACAAACCTGTCTATAGGTTCTGACGTCATTGGAGAACAATTATTAACGACAGGTCTCGTCAGCAAAAACTAGTAAGTACCAGGTACCCCTGCTGCCAGTTGGTAAAACAGCTACTGTGATTGTTTAATCTAAAATAATAATTGTTTAATATAAAATAAAACCACTTGGGGCAGGCCAGCCTAGTAGTTGTAGTTGCTGTACCATTTACTAGTAGTAGTAGTCTATTATATCTCTCTAACACTGGGGGTCCTGCCCATAACTTGTAAATCGCCCCTCGATCTGAGCTTAATTTGCCACATAAGATTGAATCATAGTAGCATTCATTCTTCCAGGATTTGCAGTTTTTGCTATACCTTTATAACCCTAAATAAAAGAATTATTAAATCAATTAGCTAGCGCTTTATAAATGGCACAGATGCAAGACAATGTTATTTGACGATCACATTAATATTATAACAAATGTGATACGATTGCACCCACAGAACAATAATTACACCTTTAAATAGCATAATAATAATCACCTATTCACAGAAAATTAAGGAGTTCGGTTGTGGTTTTTATTCATACAATCGAAAAGATTCTGTCAAATTCGTACTCTAGTTATTAAAACTTATTTCCGATAAAACCGGCAACGTCTTCCTCTTTCTTCCCAGTATTTGAATTTGGCGGGCTGTGCCTCATAGAGGGCGCAGCGTTGCCAAACGAAATTTGATGTGGCGATAATTTGATGTGGTGATAATTTGGTGTGGAGCATTTTCGCACTACTGCCACTTTGAATCGCCGAGGTGCTCCGACATACATAATAGAAAAGGTTTAAAAGTTTTACAAATCCCAAGTAAAAATTTTTATTCACAGTCATGCTGAAATTTGTACAATAAATGCATTTAAATTCTCTTTCAGTTAATAAGACTTCAATTTTTTTCATATTAATATTATAATATTTTTCATATTTCAATATACTTCACAGTAAAGTTTCCACACATCAAATATTATACAAATATTGCAACAAAAGGAACTTATAAAAAATGCAAAGCGAGCGTTGCCTCGGTCATTAAAAGTACCTCCGAGGCCAAAAAAGGGCTTACGCATCGTGCAATGTATTACATTTTTCCTGCTACCGACGATAGGTAGGTACGTCGAATAAAGCTCTAAATACATATGGAGTAGATTGTGAGTGTGAGTAATAATGATCTTCAAAATAACCTTTGTTCAATTACTAAAAATGATAATCAGTGATAAATATAAGAGGCAGAATGCAGCGATAATAAAAAAAAAATAAAAAATGTTGAGCTTTGTGTGTGGGATTTGAACCCTGGATCTACGAATTACTGATCGCGTACTCTCACCCTACCGGTAGCGAGGTGCCTGTCAAATTTGTTCTGTTATGCGGCTCTTATTTGACGCCAGAGAAACATTTTTTATATTATTAATGTTTCTTTGGTATAATTCGTGTTCTTTATGATCAAAACCAGTTTGTAAAACGATTGTTGTGAAACCTATTAAAATTGACGCAAGATTCGCGTTGCTACATATATTTTATTAATGGTTTTAAGGTCCTTGCTGCGTAAGGGTTGCTAAGCAATACTTTTTGTACCTAGCAACCACTTTCGCAGCTAGCAACCAAAATAACAGGGCACCTCGAACATTTTACTTTCGCTTTCGGGCCTGTTGGCGAGTATGTAAAGTGTACTTACGGGGGAGGGAGCAGGAAAAAGTAATTTATTTTTTAATTTGTTATTCCTCATATTAATTTTTGAATGTCTAATGATGTTTGAATTTTGTTGTAATTATTTCGACAACCTAATTTTGACTAAATCCTCAGAGAAGACCAGTATACAAAGAGTCCATCTTGTCAAATACGTCGAATGGAGCCCAACTTTTACGTAATTTTTTACACACCCAATAAGATTTTTCAGATAAATTAAGAAGTAGACTGCGTTCTTCATTTATTATAGATTAATTTAAAACTGAGAAAGAATATCCACAGTGACCTACAACGGGTTAAATATTACCTACCGTTTAAAGTTGGGCTCCATTTGACATATTTGACAAGATGAACTCTCTCTGTATTCTGGTCTTCTGTGTGCTAAATCATAAAGTTTATAAAATCTCGTTAAATTAACCATCCACAAGTGCTTTTGTTGACAATTGTTGTTTTAAATAAATGTTCTCATCTCATGAACATTTTTGAATAAGTTTTTTCTGTAAGTGAATAAATCCAAGCCAAACTTGGTAGAAGCTAGGCCTAAATGTAGTGCCCAATTATGGTAGAATACTAATCTTCTGCAGCTGCCAGTATCGTAGTTACGAGGGATCGACAAAAATAGGCCGGTCTTGGTCTTGTGTAGTTCAACATTTTATTACATTTTTGGATAGACCATAAAATTCTATATAAAAGTCTTCCGTTAATTTTTTTCCCTATCTATCGGGGTTTTGAGGCATACACGAGTTTTGTGATCGAAATAATGATGTTATTCTATTACGGTTAAATAACATAATAACTGCAACCAGCTATAGGACAACTTATTAAATAGCGCAATTGCAAGCAGCTAACTTATTGTTGTCTTTTAGGTTTGACTTCGATTTATACATTATTTTTACAGAAAACCTATTAAAAATTTTCGATAATTTTCTGTAGATTTCAACATCCTGTATCCATATGAACATTTTTCTTAATTGACCCAGGAATAGGGTACCTACCTATTTGAGGAAATTTTACAAACTTGATAAAACAATTCCATACATACCTATTAAGTCATCGAATTGATAAGTACAATGGAAGTCGCACAGCTACCACTTTCATTGTTGCTAGGGGCAGCCAACTCTAGAGAGAGATAGGTTTCAAATGGCAATAAGTAAGACAAGGACGCCTAATGAACGTGTCAGCTGATTCAGGCAAAGGAGGTATATAGGGATGTTGCATATTAATGGGCGAATTTAATGGGCATGTTCCGTAATTCTCTTTATTGTATGATCTGTAAATTGAGACAAATAAAATACAAATCAAAAAATAAAAGTTTATTTTAAAATAACAAAACGACAAAATATCTAGGATAAGGTATACATTTTCAACTTTAATTACTTATAAATTTGATTTATTAATTTTTAAATTCAATTTAATAGGAAAAGCATGTAAGACAGGTAGCTTTTACATATTTTTATATATATTTTATATTGTTTAGGCATCTAACAAAGGGACCAGAACCTCAAGATTAATTCCATCTTTGACTACGAAGAGCTAGGTTCATAAGCACAATATTTTGCCAGTTTTTCCCTTGATAGTTTCTATCATGACTTGGAAAATAAAAAACTATAGTAATTACATACTTTTTAAGTTTGCGCTGCCCAAAATTCTCTATGAAATTGCTCTCAATAAATTGTTGACTACAAATGCAAGTAAATACTTGTAGACAGTACAAAATTTTTTCCTTTTTATTGCTGCAATCCATTTGTCTCTAATATCACCTTATCTCTTGGAAAACTGCAAAGTTATTAGCAAAGATTTTTAAGACTTACGAATGAAAGAAACCCCACTATTCTTATTCTTTCCGCCCCGTTTGGTACATCCAAATACACAACAGGAGTTGACCCTCTTTTTTGTAATTTACAACTTAAACAGAAAGAATATAGCCGCATAGCTAAATTAAATTTTCTCTCCGATCTAAAAATATAGTATTAAACCAAATACCAACTAAGAAAACTCAACGCAGTTTTATACGAAACTGCCACCACGACACGAACTCAAATCAAATATAAATAATACAATAATTACTCCTATTCGTATTGGGACTTGGGACAGAAGGAAAATTAAAATGACGTTTGACAACGGAACTCGTTTGAAGCACAGGACACAAAAATGGAAAGTTAGGACAAACATCTCTTTTGTGTTATGTGGTTTTTGCCGGAATCAGCTGATTTATTTTCTATTTCACTTACTCAAGTTTGGCTGCCAGTTTCTCTCTCTACACTCCTTCCATCTACTTGTCATTTCAATGTATTAAGTGACGGTTTAGGTTATAAGTAAGTTCATTGTTACGAACACTGATACGGAATGACTGACACGTAATGACTGACACGTAATAAAAAAAACCTTTGTTCTTAATTAAAACACAATTATCACGGGTGCCTTGTTAGCGCGGCATCCGCGTCACCATAGCAACTAACCAACATACTAATTGTTGCCTGTCAGATAATCAGAAGTATAGTTCATCCATTATAATAGTTTTTCTTTCGTCGAAGAAAAATTATAATGCAAAACTCGAGTTGTAAGCTTATTACATACTCGTGGAATTACAGCACTCGCCGCTGCGCGGCTCGTGCGCAACTTTTCCACTCATACGTAATAAGCTGTTTACAACTCTCGCTATGTATCTAATATACTATTATTAGAGTAGGTCATGAAAATGTTGAAATGATTTATTTTGGCCTACTTGATCTTGATACCACAGTCGATACCCAGTATAACCCCGATTACTGTAAGAAGTCCCGATTTTGTCAGATGACATTCTCCACAAAATCCCTAGGAATTTTGTGTTAACCTTGGGTATAACATTGGTATATGTGTCTCAACCAGTTAATGACGTCACTCATTGATTTGTGATGTGAAAAGTTACCCAAGTGATACGAAAAAAAGAGTATATTAAAATAAAAACCCTATTTCAATCACGATTATACCGCTATAAATAAAAATAAATGACTACAACTCATTTTAATAATAATTACAAACGTCATGGAAACACTTTTCATTTTGGTATTTTGTAATAATCAGCTGCTTTTGGTAGAGCTACGGGCGGACTCAGGCAAATTTTGCTTCGGTGTGTCAAAGTGACAGTGAAGGTTTTCCAGATCGTTCAAACTGGTTCAAACATTCGGTAATGAAAATATTCGCGGGTTTTCTACGTTTTTGAGTTTTACCGTCATCTGTGTTGTTCTTGTTCGTGTTACTTTTCGTGTTATTAGTGCAAATGGGCTCGTTACTGACCTGAACTTATGACCTGGTTGCATTTTTTGCTGCATTGCTGCCAACTTAGGATATCGAAATTGCCAATTGACAGTCCCAGTAAGGACTTCTTAAAATAATTTGAGTATATCAAGTAAGCTGGTTTCGAAAACATGTTGATGTATTGCGTTGTGTTGGACATTTTATTAAATTTTTCATTTCCAAAAAAATAAAGTGAGATGTCCCAATTTTTCGTGGAAAATATAAAAAACATTGAATTTTATTAAATGGTAATTAAATTCTTACGTTAGCAAAAAATACATGACTTTGATTTTGTGCAACTCGCTTCGCTCGCCCCGTAATATCACGCTAACATGAGGTAGGTAGGTATTTTTTTCTCTTATCATTATACGAAAAATTATCAACGTTTATCAAATATTCGCCCTATGAAATAACCTGCGTAGATTTAAAAAAAAAAACCGCAAAATCCGACACGTTATTGCTCCCGTCAGACTAATTTGTTAAGTATCCCGCAACCGGTGCATCCGTAGCGGACTCGCACACAATGGGCACAATGCCGGCAAGTGCCCTCCAGGGCCCGGTCCGTCAATGCAGCTGTAACGCACAAGTTTTAGTTATTTAGCCCATGGAAAAGTTTGTTGGAGAGTTCCCTGTATTGCGGACGGCTTTCTCGTTGCTCACCGCTGACGTCGTTTCCGCCAAAAATTACCAACTTACTTGCCTTTTATGTGGACGAAGTTTGAGAATAACACGCTCTGTGGGTGACCGAAGGAAATACCTAGGTAGGTGGTAGGTACAGCCTGTCTCAAATATCTTAAGTCCATTATTTATTTCCTTAGTTTTTGAGATAAAAAGGAAAAACTAAAAACCAGGATGATGCAATTTTGTGGGGAATCAGAATGAAAAGTTAAGACCAAAAAATTAGTTTTTCGAAAAATAAAAATTCAGATTTGATCCCTGTAAAATTGTGATGCGCTGCATGGAAAATGCTATTAGGAATTGTTTTTATCGAAAATCTGGCAGCATAGCTTTAATTAGAACATTCTGAAACTAGTCGACTAACATTTCTACAGGACCTTATTATATTAGACCACCGGCGTCACACGACCAGTCGGATGAAACCTTTTTCAAATGCATGCCAATCATATACAGGGTGTTTCATCTTAAGTGCGAACACCCCCGTAAAATTTGTATTCTCTATCCGATTTTAGCCGCGTTTTTTTCTAAAAATAGGCCACAAAAAACTCCACGTTGGTGCAAAATTTCAGGTCTGAATGTCAATCTTCAAGGCCTACTACGAATTTTTTTCGAGTAAAAAATGACGAAAATCATTTAGCGATTTATTTATTTAAAATCTGGCACCACAGCATTAATCAGGATATCCTACCCCACATACCAAATTTAAATAAAAAATATACAGGGAGTTTCATTCTGCGTGTTGTCAAAGTTGAGCAAAATAGAAATTTTAAAGGCATCTGGCAAGTCAAGTGTGCCATGGAATCCCCTCAAAACAGTTGAATGGTCAACGTCAACAGAACGACTCAAGGTGTTGGTGCGCAAAGATCTAATTCAAAAATATACAGGTCTTTCTCTGTGCCATCTGAAAATACCGAATTTTTTTGAACTTTAAATCGAGTATATCAAAACTGCCCCAGCCACTATAAACGAACTAAAGTCTTAAAATACAGAAGCCTGCCAGTCAGTAAGTCCATATCTGTGCCACAACAGGTAACTCAGAGAAAATGTATTATCTTAGACAGTGACTTTATTGAGTATGGTCCGATAATTTAAATTGTTTTTTTATTTGTTGGTTGGCATTTTGTAAACAAATAAATTACTTTTGTATTTGTTAATGTTTTTTCAATAATTCCAGAGCACTGCTCATGACCAGTGTAAAGTTTCATAAAAATTCAGCATTTTGAGATGGCCCAGAAAAAAATACCCTATATATTTTTGTATTGAATCTTTGCGCACCAACACTTTGAGTGGTCCTTTGAGCATTCAACTGTTTTGAGGAGATTCCATGGCACACTTAACTTGCCAGATGCCTTTAAAATTCCTACTTTGCTGAACATTGAAAACCCGCAAAATGGAACTCCCTGCATATTTTTTATTCAAATTTGGTATAAGTATATGGGGTTCTAAGGGTGTCCTGATTAACGCTGTGATGTCAGATTTTAAATAAAAAAATCGCTAAATGATTTTCGTAATTTTCTACTCGAAAAAAAAATTCGTAGTAGGCCTTGAAAATTGAGATTGAGACCTGAAATTTTGCACCAAAGTAGGATTTTTTGTGACCTATCTTTAGAAAAAAAAAACAGCTAAAATCGAATGAAAAATAAAAATTTTACAGGGGTGGCGCCATTCCAAATGGGCCACTCTGTATAGGTATCAAGTTGCATGTGGATTAGAAACAACTGAAAAAAGGGCATGATTATTAATTATTACCAGCCATTTTGGTTATTTCCTAAATTAGGTATTAAGGGTATTAATGAAAGAAAATACTCGTAGTAGCATTTTCTTTGATATTAGGTACAGTAAAGAGTAATAAAGGAATAATAGTATTACCCGAGTAAACGAAAGTGCTGTGAAATAGCGTTCAAGGCAAAATTATAATTTATAATAAACTAATAAACAAAAAATGCTGTCGATGTGTTGCCATTATTATCGTTTATGCAACCCAACAAGCACTGACATGTGTATAAAGAGTTGCGGAATGGTTATTTATGGCTGTGATCATGGTTTATTTGCTTTTGCCCAGCTAGTGAAATTTAACTGATTGGAAAGTTAAGTTTTGCTGTCAAACATCAAAAATACAGGATACGAAAAAAACACCACATGAAAAATTAAAATCACTATATTCGGAACTTTCAAAAAAAGGCGAAAAATATACTTTCAGCTTGAATTAAGAAAAAACAGACGTCATTTCTGGTTGAGTAAGCTCTCCATCATGTCGTTGTGGGGGTAGGTGGGGTGCCACCAGTCGAGGACTTTGATGTTGACAACGGGATCCAAAACGATCATACATGACGATTCGTCTCCCACCTTGGAACTCGAATTAATGCCGGAATTGAACACTATTTGGAGACGGTGATGCCTGAAGCCCTGCGACAATGTCATGGTCACAGAAGATAACGTTAAACCTAGAAAAGATACCAGCTAGAATATTGGGACGAGCCGAGTATAATATCACAAAAATTTCATTGTCTGCGATCTGGTAGTTAACCATTTATTGTAGGGTTTTCTTATGCAGAAATAGGTTTTAGGTTAGGTAATCAAACCTTTAAAATTACTTATGGTTTATTAATTGTTTAAAAAATTGCCTCCTATAGACTTTTACAAATTTCTAGAGATGGGCAATGGAAACTTTCCAAGTCGGAAAAGTTTCCGTTTCTGGAAACTTTCTGGGAACTTTGAAGGTATAGGAAACTTTCTCTGAAAGTTTCCGAAACATTCCCGGGAAACTTTCACGGAAAGTTTCCGGGAATGCCTGGCCAAGATTCAAGACATAACCTAAAAAATACAAAAAAGAACAAAGAAGAATCATGAACGGTGCTATAGACCACAGATCAAATATATTTTATTATATTTTTTTATTAGACTTTTTGACTTCTGAAGTTTAATAAATTTAAATTAAACTAGATAAATAATGATAATATGAACAATATTCAATTTATTATTCTTTCATATTTGGTTTTATCTTTTATCCTTTATGTTTTATTTTTTACTGTTGTACAAGGTGTCGCAATTAAGATGTTACGAGCGATTATCTCGGTAATTTTTAAGATACATTGGTGGTTCAAAAATTAAACTTGTGTAATTTTTTCCAAGGAATTGAATGCCACCAAGAAAAACAGTTTAATTTCAAACAAAAAAGTTATCAAAAAATAACCGATTTTTTTTAATTAAGATGGCGATTTTATTGCAATTTTTCATTAGACTAGTAAAGTGAATAAAAAATTTGCACAACACGGTTGCTTATCACTTTTGGTTTAGCGGGAGTAATGGTTTTTTGTCCCAGCTAAGTCTGCAAAAAAATAATAGTATTTTTTAACAAAAAAAAAAACGTCAATTCCTAAATTTTTTACTGTAGGTAGTAATTAATTAATAATAATAATTTAAAATCTGAAAGTGGAAATTTGAATTATGATCATGAAATAAACTTTTACATTTTGTGATATTATACATATTATACCTTTTCTACAAATTTAACTTAAAATATGACATATTTAGTATTTTTGGAAAGCTCTAAGTGTGACTAATTAAAGTAAACATTAAAAAAAAAAGAAAATTGGAAACTTTCCGAAAGTTTCAGAAATTTTGGTCGGAAACTTTCCAGGAATTTTCGTAAAGAGGGAACTTTCCCATCTCTACAAATTTCCTAAGATGGCTATGAAACCACCAAAATAAGACATGGGAACTGACAATTTTCTGTTACCTATTCCCTTTATACTTTTTAGTGATATTTCGTGGTGAAATTTTTTAAATTTTTTTTTTAAATAACTTTTTAATAACACCCTGTATATTAAGTCTGAGGTCACATTCGAATTCCTTGAAAACTCTACAGAAGTTTAGTTTTTGAACCAACAATTTAACTTTAAAATTACCGAGCAAATCGGGCTTATCACACTATCATATCATTATTTTCATTAAACACAATTTAGCATATAAATTCACTTACCTATCACCGGAGGCACCTGTATAAAATGCGAACACTTAACCTGCAAAACTCGACAATTCACATCGGGATTCACGGTGATATCGTCAAGGATTTCCAACAAATCAGGTTGTCCTTGCTTCCGCCTATGCTGCATTATAACACATTCCGTTTTCTCCTTCATTTTGAAATAGTACAACCAGCAGTCGGCCTTCCGTTTCTTGTACCATGCCAAAACGCACTGCCTCCTTTTCAAGGTGTCCGGGTGTTCGTCAAATGTTTTTATCGATTTTAATCGTTCCACGTAAGGTGGGTACATAAAATGCAAGGCCCTGATTACAGATGTACGAAGACCGTATTTCCGGAAGAGATACTCCGGTTGGAGTTTTTCCGGCAAGGGAATTCCGCTTTTATAATACCTGGAAATTGAACACTATGTTTTGGAGCAAGTACAGAGTACACTATTTGTATGTTTAAAAATAAAGAACATAATATTTAAGTAGCACTTATGTTAATTTAATATTTATAAGATTGTCTTACCTCTTGTATAATTTGAACCAAAATCTTGGTGTATTAATAACTTCGTAGGCACCTCTACAAATACCAGCGAATCTACCAACATCTTCAGGCTTGATGTAATCGGATAATGTAAACCAAACATCTATAGGATATTCTACACCACATCGATTGGCAATAATTGTGTCCGTTTCAGAAGACGATATCGTTTTCTTACGCCTCCGAGGTTCCAACTTTTTTATAACGTAAGAAACTGTACCATCCTCGTTTAACTGTTCGGCAAACTCCCCATCGTATTCTTCTTCTTTTTCTTCCCAACTTTTTTCTATTTCTTCAGTTTTGAGCACCGAGATAACGGCTTTAACGTTATCCGTCGACTTTTTCAATCTGTTCTTTGGTACCGCCGAGTTTGCAAAATCATTTATTGTAACGTCTACAAAACAGAAATTTTGACCAACTACGTTATAAAATAAAGTTTGTTTTTTTTACCTCCTAGACTTTTAGCAGCGTGCCTTTTACCGGATTTCCTGTGTGACATGACGAATTTGCAAATAAACAATGTAGGTAAACTATAAAAACTAAAGTTCTAAACATTCTAAAACTAGAAAAGTTGGAAAACATGATGAAATTCGGAAAGCGAGTCCGCCACTGTCCACGGCCATGATGAACTGCCCGCGGCCGTCAACTCCTTTGGTCAACTAGTTAGTCAGTTTTTCCGGGTATTGTTGGTTGCCTTCCAAATATTTCAACTATGAAATACTAGGTGGCGCCAAATCCTAAGCAATCAATATCTTTGAGAGCTATTGTTGACTGCAATTAAATCCTCGTATCAATATTTTTTAAACAATTTTTGCGAGGAAAATCAAGAGTAAATTATTTTAAAAACAATTTTCTAAAATAGTCTTGTATTTCTGGTTGCCTGCATATAGAACATTTAACTTGTGGCGTTTAGTTTGTCTAGTGTTAGCTAGATGGCGCCAGTATCTTCATTGCATTTTTACTAATTTACAAGTTTAAAACCTGTAAAAAGTAAACACGGATGTTTGTATGATTCTTTCTAAAAGAAAGCGAATTAAATTTTGCTATTTTAGAATAAATTCATCGATTTAAAGGAGTGGTATCGGCGCGCCTTCTAGCGAGTAGTGGTGAAACCGCGACGTGGAATGCCTGTCGTACCGGCACGTCGCCAACCCTACGTTTTTGACAAACTTCAAATCAAAAATGGCTGTCAGCCAGCGAGTTTGTGTTCATTAGAAAACTCCCAGGGATGGAATTTCGAGGTGTGTCCCGGTGAATGCGAACTATGCTGACGGCGCGCCGCGAACCCCCTTCCGCAATGTGCTCGCGTCACGATTCGCCGGGTACGTCGCGCTCGGTCCTCCCGCCGTCGTCCCTCTAACTTTCCCCGGGGTTAGGTCCCCCGACGCGTTTTCCGGTCGTTCTCGCCCCCCGAACGAATCCGCCGAAATGTGGAACATGATGTGCGACGTAATGCCGACCATCTCGGAGGACAGCATCAGCCAGCGGAGCTCCCAGTTCTCCGGGGAGGACGCCAACTTCGAACAGCTAATGGTGTCCATGCTCGACGAGCGGGACAAGCTGATGGACAGTTTGCGGGAGACGCAGGAGAGGTTGGGCGAGACCGAGATCAAGCTGCAGGACGTGGAGAAGGAGCGGGACAGCCTCCAGAGGCAGATCGCGGCGAACCTTCCACAGGTAAACCGAACCCGCGGGCGGCCCCGGCAATGTTTATCGATTCGGGGGACCTCCCGGGGTGGCCATGTTTAGCCGGTCTAAACGTGCGAAAAATCAACAACAACCCCCCACCCGCAGAAGGCATCGCCGCTATGTTTATGTTATTTCATAGGAATTGTCGAAATTGCTTCGCCGCACCGGTATAAACAACGACAAAACCGGAGATCGGGCGGAACGGTGAAAGAACGCCCACAGTTCGAATTTACGTGCCATACTTCGTAATTCGTTGTAATAAACCGGATAACTGGTTATAAATAGTGGGAGTTGGCGTTTTCCCGGTGTGGTTTTCATTCATGTGGCCCCCCCTCCACAGGCCACGGCAGCTTTGGAGTACACAACTTTTACGCGTATTTTCTTTCAATGGGAGGCGAACGATGAATTTGTTGTTTTTAAAATAAATGATCGCTACAAAGGAACGGTAATTATTATGATGGCCAATAACGCAGAATAATTAAATATGTAATTTTTTGCCAAATATTATTTTTGTCTCTAATGTTCAAAGTACTTACCAAAGTCTAAAGTACCAAGCTAGAAACCAAAATTAACTAAGTCTAAGTAGGTAATTAAGTGGGTATTTGCAAGGGTAAGTAGGTATAAGCATGGGCGCCCGTAGAAAAAGTTTTAAGCCTGGTCATTGATTAAGGCACAGAATAGCCACGGTGGCTATTCTGTGATTAAGGTTACGAATTCCTTATTCAATGGCCTGGTTCACCCAGCAACTTTATCTTTATTTAAACTTTAAAGAAATAAAATATACGTTCAGGCAGCTTGCTTTTTAAAAATTATTTGCACATATGCGCAATTTGAATCCATACGAAAGTTGAAAGTTTAATGGCCTGATTCTGAATGTCTGGCCAAGTTTGACGGGCGAAGGGCTCGTCTGACGTTTGGTTTTCACATTGGTTGGATCATGGTTTTCACATCTCACCAAGGCCAACCGATAATATACCTACTTATACAATAGGTACATAACTTACTTTGCTGCCGATTTATGAGTTTTTAATGACCATTTCGAGCCTCTTTAATGCCGATTAAAAAGACTTTTTTGTATTCCCCTGTACAAGCACTAACTGCAGGCAGTCAAATTATTTTTTCTACTCCTATGCTAGTAACATACTTATTAAGTGACGGTTTAGGTTATAAGTAAGACCATTGTTACGAACACTGACATGTAATGACTAACACGTAATGACTGACACGTAATAATAGTATATTATACAGTGTATAATATACTATTTACCGAGCTTTTTTATATATATATATAATATGCGAGGTAAATAATGGCCTTCTCAACCGAAGTGTATATAGAATTTTTTTGACTACCTACTAACATTGAAATATTGCCATATTTTAGTCATTTCTCGCTTTTTTCAAATACTTCAAAATATCAAGTAGCCTGGGAGTTCAGTTGTCAAGCTGATAAAGTGACACTAATTTTTAAATGTCACAGAAAATTTTTGACTATTTACCTAGGTATTTTTTTATTATCATTATTTACCTAGGTAGAGAAATATTACTTCTCATTAGAGGAATGAGGTAAATAATGGTGATTTCTCAGGTTAGTAGTAAAAAAAAATACGTATCTGTTCTTAATTAAAACGCAATTATCACGGGTGCCTTGTTAGCGCGGCATCCGCGTCACCATAGCAACTAACCAACATACTAATTGTTGCCTGTCAGATAATCAGAAGTATAATTTATCTATTATTATAATTTTTCTTTCGTCGAAGAAAAATTATAATACAAAACTCGAGTTGTAAGCTTATTACATATACTCGTGGAATTACAGCACTCGCCGCTGCGCGGCTCGTGCGCAACTTTTCCACTCATACGTAATAAGCTGTTTACAACTCTCGCTATGTAACATAGGTACTATTAAATACCTACCTAGTGAAAAAAGCTCGGAAAAAGTCGTTGACAGTTCATTTGACATTTTACAAACTCCCTAGATTGCCTGGAATGACAGGAAAAACCAGATAACTATTATTGAACATCGGGTAAGCTGAATGCTCAGACGTTTCTAAAAAGTCGAAATGAAACGGAACCGCTCTATTTTTAACATCCAAAAATGCATAAAATATTAAAACAAATAGGTAATTGAAAAAATTTTGTCTCATGTGCCACCAGCCATTTTTTTTAAACAAATAATGTTTCTTTCCCAGATTTGTACCCTTACGGCTTTTAACATTGGAAATGTGAAGTTAGCAGTTTTTGTTCAAGGCCAAAAGACAGCGGTGTCGGCGCAGAATGTCGTGACGTAATTCGTGAACAGTAGTGAGATCCCAATATAATAAGTTGGTTTAATTATCGGTTTAATTAAAAATTATGTTAATTCTTACTACCAACTCGTAAATTGTGTTAGGTAATTATGTTTCATATGGTGTTATAGGTTATTTCCAATGACTCCGATGGTTGCAAGGATCACGAAATCCGTGAATCTTTATGCTAATTGAGAACCAATTATTACTAGCGTGCTTTTCGATTGGTCGTCGCAAGAGTATCCGCGTGCGCATTACCATTAAAAATCTCATAATTAGGCGTAATGGCGACGCTTGGAATTAATTAGAATCCACAATAATTGTCAACGTGTCGGTTGCCAGCGTGTATTTCTGTTCCACAAGCGAGTCCACAAGCAGATAATTTTATATAACTTCTCTCAAGATTGTTCGTATGATGTTTGAATGTGTACCTATGTTTTACTGCACGCATGCAAAGCAAAAACAGGCGTATACAATTTTAACTCGCAGCTACCTATGTAGGTAGGTATGTATTATATACAATACGGTTCAGGAAATGGCATTGATCGACCTCTATAATGACGTTTTAATATGGGGTTCTGGAACCCGTCGTTTAATGAACGCCCCTGCAGTCGCCGTCGCTTCGAATTCCGCTTGTTGCTAATACAAATTGGAAAATAATGTCCCCAAGCGGCACGTGCACGCGACGAAAACCGCACAACCACAACAACAAATACGGAACTAGTACAAGGTTTCCCGCGTGTTTTTGTCGGACCATGGACTCGCAAAGTAAACGGAATTCTCCTAATCGTAAAAATGGATTTAGGGACTGAGAATTTTATTCGCAACAACGGGGAGAAGGTGCACAATCCGGCAACAAGGCATCGGCATTCGCCGGTCCGAGTCTGCAGTTGGTCTGATTGTCGCGCCATCTATGGGAGAGTAGGAGTAATTGCAATATAATTTGCGATTGCACGGCCAACTGTGGGTTTGAAATTCGACCGCCATCGTCCGACTAATGGACTTGCCGACAGTTGTAGAATCGCGTCAGCATGGAAACAGAGACCAAAATCCATTGCGAACTTAAAAATAAGCGCATTTCCAACGAGAATAGAAGGAAAAAAAAAGCCGGCAGCGAACCTATTCATCGTGTGACCGCTAAAATAGGAGGAAAAATTGATTACCAAGGGCCCGCAATATCCCAGGCTAAAATGGAGTGGTTCACAATGGATGTACACTTTTGTGTGGTCTGGTTTTGTTGCGGCCACATAAATTAAACTTTGATTTATGTGCCCGGCCGAACGACGGACAGGTATGCCGGGAATCTGATTTAGGAGGAAACAGGAGAAAAAAACATCCTACACCAAAAATACTCTTTTTTAAAGTTTAGTAGACTCCTCTGGAATATTTCATTTTTGCCAGTTCCTCTCAGTTTTTAAATAAAAAATAATCCAAAATTTTAAGGTATTGCCCCTTTTGCTGTCAAAAGATGGCGCTAGGTACAATCGATGTGCTGAAAGTCCTCTGTAGCTAAGTTCACACAATCTTCCTAGTTATTATTTCAAACTGAAATAATTTTTATTTTGAGATTTTAGTTTTAACGTTATAACAAGTCTTATTTATCTGCTTACCAAAATAATAAAACTATGGAATATTTATAATGTAGGTACGAAACATAGAAAAGTCTATTAGGTATAGGTATAAAATCTGGTTGATGTATACCAGATACTTCCCAGATTCCTCTGCTGAAGGTGTAGTGTTGATTCGAGTTCTGTTTTCGTGATGGTTGCTGTATCAAGACAATAGTGAATAGTGAATGCGAAATAATTACCTTTTATTGTACCTACTTATTTAAATACCAAGCTATAATTTTATTTCAATGTATTTCTTTCCTACCCAGCTTGAAGAAGACACAACAAATTGGGGAAAACTTGCATCCCAAATTCCGAAAAAGAGGAGAAGAAGCATTTTAAAAACCAAGAATTTATCGAGGAAGAACATAATGACAGAGAACAATAATTGTTCTCTGATAATGGCGAGAACAAATACATAAATAGATTGATCTAGTATCATGGCAAATGTCTATATTTACATAACTTGTAAGCAAGAATATTTCCTACCCGATATAATATCAAAAATATATTAATTTATCCACCCTTGTACTTTCACTGTTCGATTTTCTGGTGAAAATAGTTATAAATAGTTTATATAATATTAGTGCAACACATCAATTGTCACCATACAATAGGAAGATTGTTGGAATAAGCTTTTTCAAAACTCCACTCCATACTTTCTACAGCTTATTATTAAACTTCAATAGGTCTCATTTTCACAAACACTAAATGGAAAATATGTTTTCAAATAAACAAAATATGTATACGGAAATACTGTGACGTAAGTACTTATATTATTTATTTATAAAAGGTATTACTGGGTACCTATAGATAGATACCTACCCTCCAGGCCTTTGTATTTAACAACGGGGACACTTGAAGCAAGAAGATTTATTCTCAGAATCTAGCCTCATCCAGCAGATAGCAGGTAACCACACTTTAAGCTGTCATGCTGTCATATACTTTCAGCCCACAAATCACTAACCAATTATCTAAGGAGCGGATATTTAAGTAGTAGGTACCTTCCAAATCGAATTTAAACTGGATTTTCGGTTTCTAAGGTTAAACTGCGGTTAAGGTAGCATTTTTTCCGAAATCGACAATTTTCCATTTAATTAAGTAGTAAAGTCGAAAACTTGTATATCTCCGTATTGTGGTTCATTGCGTTTGTGCAATCAGCGAATCGAAACGCTAGGTGCCGAAAAAAAAAACGATTCTTATCAGTTGATGTCCTGTTGGAATATAAAAAATTCTGGTTCAAAATAAAATCTCCAGGAAACAAGGGTTCATCATATGGGCCCAGGAACGTGCGAAGGTTATAAACGGGAACAACCCATAAACTCGATAGTAGTGCTTCCGGATCTTGTGGTGGTGTTTATATACACAATTTTTTTGCGACTCTCCTTAAAAGAATTAAATTTCAACAGATATTAAAAATGTCAAAAACCCTTCATTTTGTTTTAATTTTTTGTTCGACATTGAACCAGATGCCTTGGAGAAATTGTATGAGATCACATTTTGAAACGTGTTTTTTTTTTTGTTTTTTTTGCAGTTGTTCCAGTCCAATGACGTCAAAACCTATAGACGTGGTGCCCCATTGTGAAAATGCCCTTTATTTTGACTCCAAGATTAAATATATCCATACTACTCTAAAAACATGCTACAGACAAAGACAAAAAGTCAACCATTAACCAACTATACACCCGGTGATTCCCGGTTATAGTTCCTCCAGAATCACACTTAGATATGGCATGTTTTTTCTTGTTTGGGGGCGCCGGAAGCATCGGAACCTCACCTGAAGACTCGGGGGATGGTCTAACGACGCCAGCCTCCGAGCCCAGAGTCGAAATAAGTTCGCTACGGCTCGACAAAAAGGGTCAATTTCTGACAATCTCGCGATATTTTCGGAATAATTTAATGGAGCGCTTAGATTGTGATTAGTTCTGGGCGTCAAGCGTTTATCAAAACAAATCTGTCTACAGGTTCTGACGTTATTGTTCCAGTCACAAAGTGTAATAATGGTACCTTACAGCTTCCAACGTCGAATAAGAAGATTTGAGATATTAATGAATTATTTCTTTAAAAACCTGCAAGTTGTAGTTTACCGGAAAGAGAATTGCAGAGTGAAAAATGTCGCCAAAGGAAAATAAATTCATATGATGAATTTCAGATAAAAATCTAATTTGAGTCTTGACTATCGCTATCATAATAATTTTCAATGACACCGCTAAGCTTTGCCGAAACGGATTGAAGAGCAGCAAATCCAATTTGGTGGATCCCCTTTTGTCGACCGGCCACGCCACATTTCAGGTGTGCTTAGCAATCGATATAATGGCCACAACACAGCTGGCACGTGCCGGCTGCCGATCCGAGGGCCCAGATACGAATACTAAATAAAGGCCGCCAAGTCGGCCTGAAAGGAAAACTAAAAATAGTTACCTATATCTCGTGTGAATACAGAGCGATTATAGACAAGAATTAAAAAGACCAGTTTTCTTTCGCAGACGAGACAGAAGAAACCTCGGAAAAAACGAAGAGTTCCCATCTCAAGGTGAAGATAAAAATAAAGAAATGATTTCTTCTCTTTTATCCATTTTAGTGTTACCAGCCTTTTTTTAAGTAAAGATACATTATTATTATTTATTTGGAAACTGGTTATAACAGTTGACGAATCAGGTGAACCTGTGCCTGGTATACTAGTCGTAGTGCCACCAAGCGTTTCATAGAACCGAGCTGTAGTAATGTATAACTATAAACTACAAAATCGAGATTAGATATGCATCGATAAGTTTCAGAAACTACTTATTTAGCAACACTACAATGTGAGACCTTACGTTGTAGAAGGAGTAGAAAATTGCTCTATTTAAAAAAAAACGAAAAAGAAAATTCCTGTCTATTTATACAGGGTTAACTATCACTTAGTACAAAAATTTTTATGGCAGATAAAGAAAAATTAGACTTGCTAAAATAAATTTTCAAAAATTTTCTAACATTTGTCTTAAGCCTAAAAAATTTTTTTTTTAATTGTATTAAACCCCTCAAAAAACGCCGCCTATGGACGCCCGCGCGACATGTCTAAAAATTTCGCATATGTCAATAGCGCGGCGTTGCCACGTCTATCAATTTATCCGAGGATTCACCACAAAATTTCGATTTCCTTTTAAAAACGATTACTTTCTAAGGAACATGTAGAATGCCTATGAAACACCTACCTTACTGACATTTCCAGGATTGTTTGCACCATTTTCTGTTTTCTTGCTTTTTTACATTAAAAGTCACACAACACAACATTCACATTTTTTAAATCTGTTGGGGATCTCTTGGTTTCCCTCTGCTATTCCTTTTGTTTGAAGCGAGGTACTCAGCCTGACGACCACGACGAGGTAGATCCCCTCCGCCAGGAAAACCCCGAAGGGTAACCGAAAAATCACAACTGCACTAGCACACATTGCACAAATGCACATGCAAAGCACTACAGTAGCTGTTCAAAGAGGCCGCCGTTAACTTCGATGCACAAATTCACTCGGTTAACTAAAGAAGTCCGGATACGTGCAAAAAGTCCATGATTATTCCGGATTTGAACAGCTGCACCTTCAATTCGTTCACGTAACTGCTGCTCGTTGTCGATTTCCTGCTCGTACACAATCGCCTTCATGAATCCCCAAATACAAAAATCCATTGGATTCAAGTCTGGTGATCGCGGCGGCCATGCAATTGGCCCTCCTCTTCCTATCCAACGGTGGGGGCATTGGTCGTCTAAAAGTGCACGAACAGGTCTCGCAAAATGGGCTGGTGCACCATCGTGCATAAACCACATGTCATGCAGTACTTGTAGTGGCAAATTATCAAACAAAACATTTGTCAGAAAATACAAGTATCGTTCAGCGTTTAAATTTTCCGGTAGAATGTATGGTCCAATTAATCGATCTCCATAAACTCCAGCCCAAACATTGATGGAAAACCGACGTTGGAAATTAAACCGCCGAACAGCATGTGGGTTCTCATCGGACCAAATATGGCTGTTGTGTCTAAAAAAAAAACAAAAATTAGAAATATTCACAATTTTGGCGAAGGCGTTAGGATTGACATAGCCAATTTTATAATAAATAAAAAAGATAATATGGAGGAGAGAAAGCTATAAGTAAGTAAAAATTTACATACGTGTTTAAAACCCCAGCACGTGTGAAGCAGCATTCGTCTGTCCAAAGAATGTTGAAAACAAAGTTTGGGTCTTGGGCGATTCGATCACGTAGCCAAGTGCAGTAGGTCATTCTCATCGGAAAATCATTTGCTTCTAATGCTTGGACCTTTTGTATGTGATAAGGGTGAAGGCCGTTTTCCCTTTGAATCCTCCATGCCTGTAAATAATTGTATTGTTACATTTTAAATTTTATGTAGGTATTAGGTGCAAGCAAAGACAATCCCATCACATGGGATAGTCTTTGGTAGAAGTCAGTTTTATTGGTTTTATTTTACTTGCCTTGTTCTGAGATATTCCCAATCTCCTTGCAATAGCTGTAGTGCTTATGGAAGGTTGCTCTTCCACCAAATCAAGCACTGACTCAACATCGTCCATGTTCATTTGCCCTCCAGGCCCACCCCTTCGAGCTTGCAAAACACCAGTGTTTCGCATACGTTGTACAATGTTCACGAAAGTACGTGGGTTAGGCATATTTGCCCTGTTAGGAAAACGAATACGGTATTCTGCTGCAGCTCGATGTGCACTTTCATCGCATCTCCCGTACATTATAACCATGTCCGTTAACTCGGCGTTCGAATACTCCGGCATTTTCACAAAGACGCTGAACGATTTGCCGCGAAAATCAAGACCAAACTGGGAAATAACGCCATGTTACATTCGCAAATGCCCTCCGTCGGCTACTAGCCAAACTTGAAAAGGTTTGTTCCAACAGGGCCAATAACCGTGCTCAAGCACGTTCAGCGCATGCGCACTACCCCGCTGGCTGTTCCAACTGAATTATGTACCTACCGACACGGGACGATACACGCACTGTTCCAGCCGATTTATGGATCATTTGTGTATCGTCCTTGTACGATAAAAACGGTGCCTGGTCTAAAGCAATAACCGCGTGTACTGACATGCGCAATGTATAGTCATGTGACAGAGATAAACAATAACCTCATATTTTTGTTTTTACGTAGATGGTTTTAAATCGATGGCTGGGATCGTGTTTTTATTTCTTGTTGGTTTTTGGCTTGTTGGGTAGGGCGGGGAATCGTTGAACAATAATTTTTTAGAGTGAAGAGTGAGGTTAGCCCACCGAACATTCGGTTAGCCACATATACCCCGATTACTGTAAGAAGTCCCGATTTTGTCAGATGACATTCTCCACAAAATCCCTAGGAATTTTCTGTTAACCATGGGTATAGCATTGGTATATGTGTCTCAACCAGTTAATGACGTCTCTCATTGATTTATGATGTGAAAAGTTACCTAAGTGATACGAAAAAAAGAACATAATAAAATAATAACCCTATTGCAATCAGGTTTATGCCTCCACAAATAAAAATAACTACAACTACAACTCATTTTAATAATAATTTCAAACGTCATGGAAACACTTTCAATTTGGTATTTTGGTATAATCAGCTACTCGCGGCTGCGTCTGTGGTGCGACTGGTGCGTACTCAGGCAAATTTTATTTCGGTGTTGTGAAGTGACCGTGAAGGTTTTCCGGATCGTTCAAAAGGGTTCAAACTTTGGGCATTGAAAATATTCGTGGGTTTTCTACGTTTCGTGAGTTTTTCCGTTATGTGTGTTGTGTGTATTGACCCGGTTGCTGCATTAATGCCAACTTAGGATGGCGAAATTACCAATTGACAGTCCCAGTAAGGACTTCTTAAAATAATTTGACTATATTAAACACGCAGGTTAGGTGCGGTCACAAAACGTGATTTGGTCCATTTGATTCACAATCCGTTCCATCTGAAATTTTCTTTGGGATCGCACATGAACGGTGCAAAACTAGCGCATGCGTTCTTTAAGGGTTATCATCTAGTTCATGTACAGTTCTGTGACGGTACGTAAATTCGAGTTGGAACAAATGATCCCAAAGAAAATTTCAGATGGAACGGAAAAATTGTTCAACGACTCCCCGCCCTACCCAACAAGCCAAAAACCAACAAGAAATAAAAAACACGATCCCAGCCATCGATTTAAACCTATCTACGTAAAAACAAAAATATGAGGTTAATGTTTATCTCTGTCACACGACCATACACTGCGCATGTCAGTACACGCGGTTATTGCTTTAGACCAGGCACCGTTTTTATCGTACAAGGACGATACACAAATGATCCATAAATCGGCTGGAACAGTGCGTGTATCGTCCCGTGTCGGTAGGTACATAATTCAGTTGGAACAGCCAGTGGGGTAGTGCGCATGCGCTGAACGTGCTTGAGCACGGTTATTGGCCCTGTTGGAACAAACCTTGTATGTACAGTTAGTTGCCTAGCTAGTAAGTTGTGAAATGACGCGGAGCAGTCGAAAAAACGTTTCATAGACTCGACCGGGCCGATACGTCGCTTAATTCATACCGCCGAGGCTTCAGAACAATAAATCCTTTATCTATGCTTCAGAAGAGGTTAGATGGTGGACAAGAATTCATCAGAGGAGCTCCGGGGGTATTAAGGGAGACGGCTTGTGGTGTCGCGGTACTCAGCTTTCCGCGAGACTAGGAACCGGTCCGGATACGAGCTAAGGTAAGGGGAATCTAATAGCGCTGCATCTGTACAGATTCAAATCGATTGTTATTTATGTATTTTTTAAATTTGTTTGAGTAAAAAGGTATTTTCACCGTTCCTAAATCAACGGCAACACCGCGGAAAATCACTTCAGCTGTCAGTACCTTCAGAAGCCAAATTGGATGACGTCATTAAAGGCGGGGATTTACAGGGAAAATAGGGGTCTTTACCCGTTTTTTTAAAGATCGTAAAAAAAATCTAAAAATATTTTTCTATGTTTTCTTAAGCCACCCTGCGCACGTGGTAAAAATTTTTGTACTAAGTCATAGTTAACCCTGTATACAGTGTGTTTCGTTTTGAGTCGAGACAATTCAGTATTTTTGATATGATTATCAGATTTTCAAATTTTTTTTTTCATTTTTGGGGACTTCTTTTAGACGCAGGTGGTCAGGGAAACGGTATTTTTTCAGAAGCTGCACCTCACAAAGTAGAGCTCTTCGAGTACTAGGTATATGAAAAAAGAAAGAATTTTGCAAATCGGATAATCATGTCAAAAATAATGCATTGTTTTGACTCAAAATAAAACACACTAGTACCTATACTTTGTATATGCACATTAATAGGTACCTATATTTAATTAATAGATATACTATAAATAATTAAAGTAATTACGACCGCAGACTTTGTTTCTTGTTAGTCTTATTACAGAAATACTAAAAATAATTCTCTGTTTAAATTAAAATTCCCACTTTCGAAAAACCAAATGCGCATGCATGCTCCATTGACTCCAACTCCAATTACACAATTTGTCACTTAGACAAGGAAAGAGAGACGACACAGCGCTTGCGTACCCTGCCGTGTATAGATTTTGTTACGTCGTTTTGAACGGCGGCCATTTTATATGTGGCAGACAAAGCGGGTACGTTGCGAGTTCAAAGCATGATAACGTTGATATATATTAAGGACTTGGCCGCTCGCATTCATGGGTGCAAGAACCAGACAAGTCCGGTTTTTTTTTCATTTTCCCAAAACTTGTAAACTATGGACTTGTCCGGTTTTTGCACCGAGGTCTTCAATTAAAAGTAACAGTGATCAAGGGGAAAATATACTCTTACGGTGGTGAAATTGTTCAGCGTTTGGTTGCAAAAGCAGAAGTGAAAAACAAGAGCCCGGGATTTCATTTCACAGGTAAATATTTAACAAGCCACCTTTGAAAGATGCCCAAAAACTTTTTTCTCAATATTCAAATTCCTTCTACCTTTTAGTATGATAAAGTGCTTTGTTTTGTTTGTAAATAGGACCATTATATTATTTTTTAACATCGTTCTAATTGAAAAATTTTTAATGCATTATTTATTTTATTTTGATTGATACGAAATCGCCACAAATAAATATATTTCAGCACTTGACACTAAACTCTATTCAAACTAAACGCAAGTGAAAGATAAACAAAAGTTGTTGCATGGCTAGCACGTGATCGGCTTGCTATTGGCCGGCAGGCGAGTTCAGCGCGTCGTTATTTATTACAGAGGTGTATTGAGTTGCAAGTGGACTTTTAATTTTTTCCGATATAATTCTTTCGCTGTTTATTAATTGTTGGACCTACGATTTGTGTTAATAGTAGAAATTTGCAGGTAAGTGAATGACTAGGTGTGTCATAAAGGTTTGTTTTTAAAGTTCTTAATACTGGGGCATATTAGGGGCATATTATTTTAATATTTTATATTATAAAAATCATAGAGATCGTCCTTAATGCGGCCCTGCTCCGTATTAGTCCTCAGAATTGTTCACGTGTTTCCATCGTGTAAATGTTTACGCCCAACTTGCATTTTGATTGAATTTGGGAAATTATCTGCTAATAAATACCGATAGTTTACCAATATTTCAAATTAAATGTAAGTCAAAAAACCTTTTCATTTTTAACATTTTTGTGATATTGGCTAAGAACGCTTTTCATGCTATGCCACTGGCAGCGCTGTTTTAGGCGTCTCTCTTTCCGCGTCTAAGATTCGCCACAAGGTTCCAGCAGTCTATTTTTTTATACAGGGTGAGTCAGAATGTATAGTAAATACTTTAAAGGGGTGTTGTTAAGGGGGTTTTAAGGGGGGTCTTTCATATATAAAATTTTTCGATTTCGGCTTCCCTTGCCAAGTTATTCGGGTCTACAGGGTGACCCAAAATTATTATTTTTTATTTACCTATGTCTCAATAACGGCGCTACTTACTCAAAAATTTGAAATTTGGTATGTGTTATCTACTTACTGGAAGACGCCTTAGGGTAGTTTATTCATTTACATACTGCCCTAAAAAAGGGGTACAAACTAACAACCCCTATTAATTTTTTTGCTCGAACTTTTTTGTGGGTCACTTTTACGTATAACAAAAATATGATTTGTGTAGCCCTTTTATTTAAGAAACTTTTCCCCTCTACATTTTTTCTTGAAAACAATATTTTTCCTACAAAAAAAATATTTTACGCCAAATACCATTCCCCTGACTGTTCCAGAAAATCAAGTAAAAATTCATAGTATGCGGGCGTCAAACAATTTAATTATTTTTATTGAACATTAAAACAATAAAAATATCAGGTAACAACAATTCAGCTTCAGGATAAAAAATGGTACCTATATTTCATTACGAGTCTGGAAATAAAGATTTTTCCGTGCGCGCGTGACAAATTCCCGTGTGAGGCGCAGCTGAACACGGGAAGTCATGCAAGCACGGAAAAATCTATTTCTGGACGTGTAATGAACGATATTTTTTATTATACTTCTTTGAAAACGGAAACTTAAAACATTTTATCGGCATATTATAATACATTTAATTGACAAAAAATAAACAATGCAGACAATATAGTGTTTGGTATGGTTACTCTCAAATTATTTCAAAGGTGCTTTGTTGTAAATTAGTTATTGTCAGATAAGGTGAATAAAACGTCAAAAATATTACAGAAATGTATCTAAATATTGAAACACTTACGAATTAAAATACAAAATAGGTACATGTTAAATATCAGAGAGCATATAGAGTTTCTTAAATTTAGTTTACTTTGCTGTATATTTCTATTTTAAAGCCATATATTCGGTATTTTTATTCAGCGCACGGAAAGTTTTTCCATGCGCTGTTTCCGTGCGCTAGCCCGAAAAACCCCATCTTTCATTATTGCTAAAACAGATGAAAATAAGGTGTTTTCAAAGAAGTATAATAAAAAAGATGTTACACTAGATGTTCGAAATGATGTCATGGACATAGCAATGACTAAATTCAATAATAAATTTTGTGGAAGCTAAAAAATTTAGAAATAGCTATCGCGTTTGCCGTGCCACCATGGTTTATACGTGCCGGGTGTGCATAATAAGGTAGTTTCTGTGCGAAATTGCGCCGGTCAAAGTTCAATGCATACGGACCGCGCGCTCGGTCACATCGCTTTATAATAAATCCATTCGGGTGGCTCCATTTCCCGTGGTAGGCAACCGTAATTTCCCCCTAGCTCCATGCGACCGGCCACGCTCTTTGTGCGCTCCGAAATGGGGACTGGGGACGTTTTGACTGCGAGCTTTAGAAATGGGATGAAGAATGGCGTTGGGCGAACGAAAAACAACGTCGAGTTGTCAAAAATTATTTAGGGACAAATATTTTAGGCGAAAACCAGAGATGTGGGGGCTATGAAAAGGCGCTTAAATGAGTGCGCAGCCTAATTTTGCCCGACTCTATGGGTCTGCCATTTTCGAGTACTAACTTCAAAAGATTAATTTCGTTCTTCTTGTTTATGAGTGATAGTATAGTTTATTAATTAAGGTATACAGGGTGTTCACTTTTAAGTGGCCACAAATCAATAAAAAATTGAATTGTTGGGATATTTTCAAAATTTTTTTTTATACTCAAAATGCGCAACTTTCTACGTGAACACATTTGTCAAATTGCAATTCCAGAGCCGGCTAAGATTTTTTTTAAACCCCGATTTTCACAAAATCTATTTAGGCATTTTTTTATTTAAAATCTGACCACACAGCGTTAATCAGAACACCCAAAAACCCCAACATACCAAATTTGAATAAAAAATATACAGGGAGTTCTATTCTGCAGGGTGTCAAAGTTGAGCAAAATAGGAATTTTAAAGGCACCTGCAAAGTCAAGTGTGCCATGGAATCCCCTCAAAACAGTTGAATGATCAATAGGACCACTCAAGGTGTTGGTGTGCAAAAGTTCAATACAAAATATACAGAATGTTCTTATCTGTGCCATCTTAAAATGCTGAATTTTTATGAAACTTTATACGGGTCATGAGTGCTGTGGAATCATTGAAAAAATATTGATAAACACAAAAGTAATGTATTTCTTTACAAAATGCCAACTAACAAATAAAAACAATTTATATTATTGGACCTTACTCAACAAAGTCACTGTCTAAGATACATTTTCTGTGCGTTTCCTGTTGTGGCACACCAGCCACCTTAACTGATATGGACTGTCAGGCTTCTGTATTTTTTAGATTTAGTTCGTTTATAGTATGTGGAGCGGTTTTGATATACTCGATTTTTT
Source organism: Pseudeuparius sepicola (assembly GCA_963920635.1). NCBI lineage: Eukaryota > Metazoa > Arthropoda > Insecta > Coleoptera > Anthribidae > Pseudeuparius > Pseudeuparius sepicola. Next base: position 77,734,201 of record OY987300.1, read on the forward strand.
ACCCGTATAAAGTTACAAAAAATTCAGTAATTTGAGATGGCACAGATAAGAGCACTCTGTATATTTTGTATTGAACTTTTGCACACCAACACCTTGAGTGGTCCTATTGGCCATTCAACTGTTTTGAGGGGATTCCATGGCACTCTTTACTTGGCAGATGCCTTTAAAATTCCTATTTTGCTCAACTTTGACACCCTGCAGGATAGAACTCCCTGTATATTTTTTATTCAAATTTGGTATATAGGGGTTTTTGGGTGTTCTGATTAACGCTGTGGGTCAGATTTTAAATAAAAAAATGCCTAAATAGATTTTGTGAAAATCGGGGTTTAAAAAAAATCTTAGCCGGCACTGGAATTGCAATTTGACAAATGTGTTCACGTAGAAAGTTGCGCATTTTGAAAACCTTTGTATCAAAAGCATTTTTGAAAATATCCCAACAAATCAATTCTTTATTGATTTGTGTCCACTTAAAAGTGAACACCCTGTATGTTGTGCGGTGAAGGACTATAAAAATGATAGAAAATTTCCATCCATAACTGCACTTAAGAAAACCACAGAAAGGAGTTCAGATTTAAGAAGTTGAAAGGGATTATAATTAGACAAGGCAATATTCATATCAACATAACATATTAGCCTTGTTTATAGACTCTAGATAGCCAATGTCTGACACTGACATAAGGACATTACCTCGGAGATTACATGAAAACGGTTAAGGTTTTCGTATTTTTACAAGAGACATTTTTTGTTCAAAATCGAATGTAATTTAATATTCCGCTGTCTAAAATGCAGATTTTTCAACGACAAAAAAGTTTAAAACACTTTTGTTCGAAAGTAACGACGTAGCCAACGCCCTCTAGCGGCTAGAAGAAAGTTGATAGAAAATTCATAATCGCCGTCCCAGAAAACATAAAAGTACCAAGATACTATTTTTTTTTCCGTTTTTAAAAGAAAATTTTGTCGCCCTGTATGTCGAAAACGAAGCGTTTTTGGACAAAATGTTATATGAAGAACCCCATTTATTTTTAAAAATACTACTCAAATTTTGAGTATGGCGGTTTAACTTCGACTCCCCTGTATTTCTTAAAATATTCCTCATATCAAAAACATTTTTTAATAAAAGTGTTATTATTGATATATATTATTACTACTAAAAAGCAAATAATTTCCCCTAACACTTTTATTAAAACATGTTTTTGATATGAGGAATATTTTAAGAAATATAAGCAATATTCCACAATTTGTATCCACACTGTATTAAAGTCCCAAACATGACGTTTTACGGACTGAGGTGGCCCTACTCGACGAAAAAAATGGCGACTTATTACAGGTTATAGAGGGGTGTTCTGTGGCTATTGGTATGTCAGTTTCTGACGTTTAAAATGTCCCAAACTTTAAATATCTAGCTTTATTGCTATTTTCCTTCTTTTTACGGTAACGAATTGTCTTTGCGTCCAGTATTTGGCAGTTTTATCCTATTGACACAGCTTTTATAGGTAGGTTTGCTTGTGATAACATGAAATTTCCATGCATATGAAGAAAAGGGTGTGCACATTGCATAGACCATTAGATGAATTGCAGAAGAATAAACACTATTTTGGAATTATGGGATGATCTGATCAACCAGCTGAAGAAGCGAAAATTCTAGATTTTATTTTCGAAGAGTATTTTGTAACGTAATCAAGAATGAAAATAGAAAATTTTGTTTATAGCTCCAGAGCGAACCAATAGTCCTCCATATAAAGAAACTGAAAAATCTAATGCGTTTTATACTTACACTATAACTAGCCATTGACTTCATTTCAAACCAAAAAGAACCAAATACTCTTGTTTGCTTTTTAGACTAGCTTTTCTTAAGAAAATGTATGGAAATATGCCATGTGAACTTGTCAAATTACAACTGGGTGGGAACCGTGCCGTCCAGGAGTATTGGTGCCGCTCGCACCGACGCGTGAGCGCTGAAAAGGGGAATTCTCCCCCGAACCACAGAATAGGGAGCCCGCAATTCCGGAATGGACTATTATGGACATGGACCGTATTGGACAGTGGAGCCTGACACACAGAGGGGTGATCTGCTTACGGGAGATCCGCGAGTTCAGACGGTCCGGGTGGCTGGAAGCCGTTCCCGTTGACCACGTTCGGGTTTGTGTATTTATTGTATTCACCATTCACCTTGTGCGAAATAAATCAGTGTTGTAACGTACTCGAGGATTTTCGTTGTCGACCTACGCCCTGATATGGTCTTTCACGCTGCCGATCAACTGAGACCTCGTCAATATTTACAGTATACCTACCTACTGAGGTTAGTTTTAATTTTTATTTCGTAAAAAATAACCTAAATACCAAATATTGGGTCTGTATATATATATTTATACATATTACAAAAGCCAGGAAGAAAGTGTCCCCATAACAAACATTTGTTTTGCCTCGAGATGAAAATTTGCGCCAAAAATGGATTCGTCAAATTCCAACTGAGATTTAATTTCTAAAAAACCCTTAAGTATGTGTGGCTAACATTTTCAAGAAAGTGAAACAATAATTAAAGTGGACAAATGTGTTGTGGGAGGAAAATACCTATAGAGAATATCACCTAAGCTAAAGGAAGGTGATGTCCCAACAATTTTTGAGAAGTGCCAAAATATTGTGAGTGCAGTGCCGTTTAACTCTCAGCCTAAATGAACTGAGGCAGGTTGAAAATTTTGAAAAAACAATTAGAGATGAAAAAAAACTTGCCAAACTGTTACGAAATTTGTTTTTTCTACTTATCTCCAAAAATGCCTTTTATTATATGTATACGACTAAGTTGGTCACGTGACTACGCGATTATGCATTAGCGCCGTGGCCTGTCTTTATCGTTGGCCTCGACTTAACAAAGCCAGGAGCTGAGGAACTGGCAACAAGGCTTGAGGGTCCACGGGTCGGTCCCATCGGCCCGTGGCCCGTCACTTCTGTCAGTTGATTTTAAAAGTGCGCGTAAATCGTAAATCTACGCTAACCGATATCGTTGTGCGTATCTGTTTGCGAGAAGACTGCTCGCAGTGTGTTGGCAACAGTGCCTTTTTGAAAATAACCTTGTTCGTGTTAGTTATTTGTGTTGTGAAATTCTGCAATCTAATTTCCAAGAATTCTCTTAGCCAATTAAGCAAATACCTCATGTTATTGCTTGCGATTACTTGGAAATTGAAGCTTATTTTGTTGTTTTGCGCTGTATTTTACCTGAGCACGTGAATCGACAAACGAGACAATCATGTCAAAACAAAACGTTACTGTGCTAAAAATTGCGTAATTTTTTCCCGGTAGGTATTTTGTGAGATTATGATAAGTGAAATGTTTAGGAAAAGTAGGAAAAGGATGTAAGAAAAGCAAGCGCGGAAATGTTTTTTCCTCTTATAAAAACTTAAAACTTTTGCGAGCAAAGCCCATTTATTATTTATGCACCAGTTAACCACGTTGTAGTGAAAATAAAACTGAATTAGCATTAGCCACAGTTGAGGGCTTCCAGCAAGATCCTTGGCAAAAACTTTACTTTACGCTTTCCTTAATTACTTAGGTAGTTATTCTATTGCGTTTAGGTAGGTACTTTGCATTTAACGTCTAAAAGCATTTATTTGTTCGAATTTCACAGTTTTTCTCAAACACCATGTATAAATAGGAAATAGGAAAGAAAAAAATGTGTGTGTGGCATTTTGTGAAGTTTTGATCCATTGAGTAGGTAGTTAAAAATTTTAATTTTGCTGCTATAAAACCTATTAAGTCTATGCTATAAATATGACGTTGGTTGCAGTAGACTTAACTTTATGGTGATTAATTATTTTAACAGGTTGAATCAGATTTTAATTATTCGGGCACACTAACTGCTCAAATATTTACAGAAGCATGCAAATAATGTCTGGATCAAATGAAGTGACACTAATATAATACGAACACATTTTCTGAATAACTTTTCGTATTTCCCGATTTTACCCAATTTTTAAATTAAAAACAATAATAGTATACTCAAAACATGCACTTACGTATGAGGCGCCATTTCGGACTAAATTATTATTTTTGAATATATAAATTTCTCGCGCTAATATATTTTTTTAATATGATATTTATAGAAATTTGCGTGAATAATCTTTTTTTAGTCAAATTTAAAAGTATATATTACAGTAAACGCAAAAAAATATATCAAAACACGATATATTAATTTGGTGCGCCAATATATAATAATTTAGGGTACCACTGGTCGTCACCAGAGGTCGCGCCGTGCATCCCTAAAGTGCACCGGCAACGCTGCAGCAGAAAGGGCAGAAGTCCGAAGTCGAAATATTTTTTTTATATGATATTTATAGAAATTTGCGTGAATAATCTTTTTTTAGTCAAATTTATATATTACGCATCGCCAAAAAGTATATATTACAGTAAACGCAAAAAAATATATATCAAAACACGATATATTAATTTGGTGCGCCAATATATAATAATTTAGGGTACCACCGGTCGTCACCAGAGGTCGCGCCGCGCATCCCTAAAGTGCACCGGTAACGCTGCAGCAGAAAGCGCAGAAGCCCGAAGTCGAAGTGATTATGATTACCGACGTACTGGATGTTCTTTTTCTGTGTCAGGTTTGGGATTTGATGTTTTGTGGTGTATAACCCCACAATCATCTTACATATTAGTTTCCCGCCCGCATGATCGTTTTCGTTTCGCCTTCGTTTTGTTGTAGGAAGTGGCTATTTATACGTCCGACGTATATAAAAGTCGGTATAGGTCTTGCACTCTCATTGGTGGATTGAGTCACGCCACAGTAAACAATATCGTACACGTCCGAAGCCGAAGTAATCATTTGATACGTCTACGTCGGAAGCCGTCGGAAGTGCATTTTTCTCAAGCATCTTTGCAATAAGGAGCGTATTCCCTCCTTTTTGGGGGATAAGCGCTGCCGCATGAAAAAAGAAGGGGACATTCGCATCATATTGTGGCAGTCGGCAGCGATGCGCGCCGCCGTATGAAAAAAGAAGTGGTAATCTTTTCCAATGGTGTAACGTCGGGCGATAGGAACCTATCTAGCCAAAATTTCAAGAAAATCGGGGGTGGGTTTTACACAGGGACCCTTTTTATTTTAAAGAGTCCCTGGTTTTACACTATTCTGCGCTTTCTGCTGCAGCGTAACCGGTGCACTTTAGGGATGCGCGGCGCGACCTCTGGTGACGACCGGTGGTACCCTAAATTATTATATATTGGCGCACCAAATTAATATATCGTGTTTTGATATATTTTTTTGCGTTTACTGTAATATATACTTTTGGGCGATGCGTAATATATAAATTTAACTAAAAAAAGATTGTTCACGCAAATTTCTATAAATATCATATTAAAAAAAATATTAGCCCGAGAAATTTATATATTCAAAAATAATAATTTAGTCCGAAATGGCGCCTCATACTTACGTAGCTTGAAATTAGATTTTCAAAAATCTAATAATAACTTTTCCCATTTAGTGCAAACTTTATGAAGCACTGTATCTATTATATACTCAAATTATTTTAAGAAGTCCTTACTGGGACTGTCAATTGGTAATTTCGATATCCTAAGTTGGCATCAATGCAGCAAAAAATGCAACCGGGTCATAAGTTCAGGTCAGTAACGAGCCCATTTGCACTAATAACACGAAAAGTTACACAAACAAGAAAAACACAGATCACGGTAAAACTCACGAAACGTAGAAAACCCGCGAATATTTTCATTACCGAATGTTTGAACCAGTTTGAACGATCTGGAAAACCTTCACTGTCACTTTGACACACCAAAGCTAAATTTGCCCGAGTCCGCCCCTAGACGCCAAAAGCAGCTAATTATTACAAAATACCAAAACGAAAGTGTTTCCATGACGTTTGAAATTATTATTAAAATGAGTTGTAGTCATAGTTATTTTATTTGTAGCGGCATAATCGTGATTGCAATAGGGTTTTTATTTTATTATGCACTTTTTTTCGTATCACTTGGGTAACTTTTCACATCATAAATCAATGAGTGACGTCATTAACTGGTTGTGATACATATACCAATGTTATACCCAAGGTTAACACAAAATTCCTAGGGATTTTGTGGAGAATGTCATCTGACAAAATCGGGACTTCTTACAGTAATCGGGGTATATCTACTAATAAAATTGAAAATTCAACGATAATTATTCTACTATAGCTTCTGCTTTGGCCTGATAAAACCTAAAATTAGATTATGTACATCTTTATTCTCTGCTTTCCTTTTTATTGTAGTTCATGATTGCCTCGCATTTGGAATGATCAAAAATAAAGTACAAATTCCAAATAAGACTAGCCTTGCGGCGACACCTAATCACAAGTAGACGAACCAGTTTTCCTTTCAACGGGTCCCCGCAGAGGGCCGCAAACGTTTATTGAGCTCGACTGGACGAACTGTTGCGGGGTATCGGCCACTGCATCATAGATGGAGCCGTACGGAAAAATGACAAAATAGTCGATGGGACGAAGGATGTTCAATAAGTTAAATGTACTTTTGTATCTAGCAAATTAAATGCTCTAGTAAATGTCAAGACCTCACCTTATGTGTTTTGTTATTGTACTACTACTTACTTGTATTGTAATTATAAGTAATAAAGTATATTAATTATTTATTTTTCGGTAGGTACTTACCATTCTCAGTTGGCCATGAAACAAAACAATGTGTCCTCGACTGTCAGATAATGCTTCTTCTTCCCTGTTTTGTAGTTTGTGATATCTATGTCAAAGAATTGCACCAAGTTCTTATTCAATAAAATTATTGTTTTAATAGAACGTAATTTGTTTATACTAAATCTACAGGTTGTACTTATATTACCTATCAAATTTGGAATATTCGGAAAGGCAGCCACATTTAAAGGGCCAATGCTCATCGTCATTTGTGTTATTTTTTCTCTATACTCGTATAGTATATCCGCAAAGGTTTCATTTTCGAAATAACGAACATCAAAAGTGAAAAATTGAAAAATAGAAAAAATACACAGCAAGTTTATTAGGGTTACAAATGAAATTTGTTCTCATTGTTGTGTTTTATTGTGATGTTAACCTAACCTAACTTTTAATTATTGTCGGAAATTTCTTTGTCCTTGTTGACAAATCATTGAATATTTTACTCAGAAAGTTAGAAAACGATCAGTAAATGATTTAGTAAAAAGAGTAAATTTGAATATAGATGCAATATTAGAAATTAGAACTAACAACAGTATGTGTTAAAACCACTTATTTTCAACTTGGAAATGAATTTTACCAGCAAGAATTTTGAACGGCTATGGGATCTCCATAAGCAATTTATTCATGGAAGATTTCGAACAAAATGTGTCGACTAGATAATATGTTCACCAACCTAATGTTTGGTGGAAATATGTAGATGACATATCCTCGATAGGAACATGGAGTAAGTGAATTAAATTCGTTATTAAATTTTATAAACTCACAAGAACTTTCTATTAAGTTTACTTAATACTAAAATATACTACTAAAATTAGATGGAAATTAGTGTTTATGAAAAACCAACACACACTAATAGATAATATCTTCATTTTAACTCAAATCATCATATTATAGTGTTAAAAAAATGACTAATTAAAAGTTTGTATGACAAGTCTAAAGCGATTTGTTCTAATAACACAAAATTTTAAGAGGAAATTTAACATATAAAACATGTTCTTGAGAAAAATAGTTATCCTACTGAATTTGTTGAACAAGTTTTTCAGGATTGCCAACAAAATAACAACGCTAATAGAATTAGAGAAATAAATTTGGTTGACCATCCAGTAAATTTAATTATTCCTTATATTCCTGGACTAATAGATAAGCTAAAAAGCATAGACAATCTTTTTAATGTCAGAACAGTAGTTAAGTTCAAAAATACATAAAGATCGATGCTAGTTAAAACGAACCCATTTAATGAGGTACAAAGTTATAAAAATTGCATTTATAAAAATCCCTTGTGAATGTGGGGAGTTCTGTGATGCCATTTAACGTTCGTTTAAAAGAACATACAAATCATATCACGCAAAAATATGTGAACATTATTTTAGTAATAATCATAGAATTTTGCGGGATAGGTCCCAACTAATTCTCAAAGAAGAAGTAGGAAATAGGCGAAAATTTAAGGAATGAACTTTTATTCCAGGAAATACGTACAACTGTGTTGCTGAATGTTCTGTAACATATTGTTGCCAGTTATTCAAAGAAAAGTTAGTATAAATAATTAGATACAACACAGGGGACACTAGACTGCTGGCTAGGCTATTGTTTCTGTTGTCGTGACACTATGACAGTTTAACTTGACATTTATTATTCTGTTATTTCTCCTTGACGTAATATTATCTTTTAGAAAGGAGGAAGATTTATTCTCCGAATGCTTAGAAAACAAAGTTGTTAACGTTATTTTTGAGTTAAACTTTTAAAGTTTCCTTCATTTACTGTTAAGCATTTATGAACTTTCCTGGCGACTTGAAAAAATTGTCCCAATGGGTGTGTTTCAGGGTCTGCTGCGAAGAAGCCAATTAAAAATGAAACTAATCTAACCTTTATACAGGGTGTTCCAGCGGAAACGTAACAGGCTCTATAACGGCCGCAAAATTTTTTTCCTGGAAAAACGCAAAAATAGGTCAATCTTGTTTGGCAGGGGGACATATTTTGGCATAAAATTGATAGATCTATCTGCAACTCCCGAGGCGGAGCTTCAACCCCTCGTTCAACCCCTTCAAAAAATTTAAATGGGAAGGGGGTTCATATCGCACACCTTTGGAAACGTCTCTCAATTCTCTATACTACTATTTTCGAAAATTGATCGACTTTTCAAATAGATACACCGAGTAAAATGCAAAATATTCATTTTCATTTATTGCCTGGTATTGTTAAACAATTAAGCCGAAAGTGGTGGTCGGGGGCCGTAAGTTATAGAAAGCATGTTCAGCAACATTATTTTGACGAAAATTTTATATACGGGGAGGAAATTGAAACTTTATTGTAATAAATGCTCAAAATGTTGCCCATTCACTTCCACGCAATAATAAAGATTTTGTTCAAAGCGCTGCCGAACATTGTGCAACATTCAAGGGTGATTTGTCGACATTCGTTTATAATACGGAGACGGAGATCTTCTATTGTTTAACAATAGCAGCTAATAATTGAAAATGAATGTTTTGCATTTTACACGCTGTATCTTTTTGAAAAGTCGATCGATTTTCGAAAATCTGATGCAGGTGTATAGAGAATTGAGAGACGTTTCCAAAGGTGTGCAACATGAACCCCCTTCCCATTTAAATTTTTTGAAGGGGTTCAACCCCTGCTCAGGGGGTTGCAGATAGATCTATCAATTTTATGCCAGAAGATGTCCCCCTGCCAAACAAAATTGACCTATTTTTGCGTTTCTCCAAGAAAAATATTTCCCGGCCGTTATAGAGCCTGTTACGTTTCCGCTGGGACACCCTGTATTTTGCGTGTGATATTCAAATAATTATACTTCTTGGACTCACCCGATATATTGTATCCCCCCCCCCCCATGCACCCTAAACCTGCCATTTCGGCTGTTGGCGGACATGGAAAAATTACGTCTGCCGCCCTTTGCTACCCCCCACGGCAATCGTAGAACGGTCGAAAATTCCCTCCGGGGATCCCAGAGGAGCGACCTTTCGAATCCACTGAAGACTGAAGGCATAAGGGGACGTCCGCCGGGCTTGCCCAAGTGTCAATTTTCAGTTTTCTCGGTCACGTACGGAACACACAAGGGGACGGGGTGGTGCAGGTGAATTTTTTATCGGGAGAATTTGAACGGAAATAGATATGGAAACGGACAAACTAAAAGCTATATGGGCCGAAAGAGAGGTCGGTTTGAACAACAATAATATTCTGTATGCAGTCGAGAGAGGCGCACTGCATGAATTTCTGTTCCATAGTGAATGTTCATTAACCATTAAGTCTGTTTTCACTTGTAGTGTTTCGTAAATAGTTTTTCAGTCTCCTTAGGCTCGAGAAAGACCTTTCTGGGGTAGCAGTGGATACAGGAATGGTAGCCAAGATTTGTAGTAATGTGTAAATATTAGGATAAAGGTTTTTATCGCACATATCTAGGCATTCCAAACTAGATTTCGGGGTAGGCAGTCTTCTTATCAGCATGCAAGGTAGCTGAAGCTTTGATAGCTAAATCCAAATTTGTTTCTTTATTAGAAACCCCTTGACCTTGACTACACCACTTTTTCCAGTAGTCCATACCTTTAAGTTTATCACCCTTCCTTTTTTTCCCCTCCATTTTTCGACAGTAATAATGATTCACGTATCTATCCTTAACAAGGTCATCGAATAACAGTGCACTAAAATAATTACTCACTTACACGGTACACTTAATTTTCTTCACTATTCGTTCACCACTTTTCACTTTTATTCGCTTCGAGTTCGCATGGAACAATACTGCCGTAAGCGCGGTCACGCGCCGCGGCGCCGCTTATATAGCAGCCCAGTAGCCGTCCAGAAACTTCCACGAACTTCCACAAAGTTCCGCTCATTTCGACCGAATAATCGAGAAACAACGCAAAGTGTCCCTACAATACAAAATAGTTCGGCTGCAACTGCGTCTGCCTCTCGTCAAAAGATGGCGCTAGGCGCTACTATTACTACATATATTCAAACGTAATAATAATTTAACTCTTCACTCCTCGTATTTTTTCGGTATAATATTAGGTAATATTTTGCTTATTTCGGGGGGGGGGGGGGTTGAACCCCCGAAACCCCCCCCTTGGCTACGCCCGTGATAATTAGTAAACTTAGATTACTTAAAATAAAAATTATCTTTGGACAACGCTGTAGCCTTAATCTACATAAAGATGAATCTCAAAGACTGGATATTTCTGCAATGTGTCCACGAATGGACTTAACTATACTTGTAAAAAATCTTATTTTAATTTTTTAGAAAAAACAGTAATTTTTTATAAAAATGTCTGCTTGCTCTTAAAATAAGATTGGCATGGAAAAGTTAACATTACTTATACTGGGTGACCAGAAAATTGAAGAAACGTTAATTCTCATAAGAGTAAACTGCTTCTATTTGTAGAGATATTGAACAAAATTATAAAGAAAATTTGTTCAATGTGGTAAGTTATTCAGGTGTACAAAATTTGAAAGCGTTAGGCCTACTTTGATTTTTTTTATTTATTTCTTGTTTTTCTTCGATTAAATGATTTTCTGTAGGTAGTACGGCAAATCTGTATAAATAAAAGTTACTCAGAGTAGGAAACTGTGTATGAGGAAAACATTTTTAACAATCGTGGGCCTGCTGTCAATTTTCTCCAATATTTTCCAAAATACAAAGTAGGACTAGAATCGTTAATTTTTCATAATACAGTTTTGTCGTACTATTTACAGAAAACCATTTATTTGAAATAAAAGATGATAAAATCAAAAACATCAAAGTAGGCCTAACGCTTTGAGACTTTGTACACCTAAGTAACTTGCCACGATGAACAAATTTTCTTTATACTTTTCCACTATCTCTACAAATAGAGGTAGTTTACTCTTATATGCTAATTAACGTTTCTTCAATTTTCTGGTCACCCAGTATATACATTATTTATTATTAAGTATTTATTTGTTTTATTAACTAAGATTTAAAAAATAAGGTTTTAGGTAAAGGATCACTAAAAATCAGTGTTTAGAAAAATGAAAAAAACATACAGTGTGATCCATTTGTATTCGAATCGGGTCACACTATAAAAGTTTATTAGTAGCAGTGACTATAGAAATTCTTTCTATAGTCACTGACAGTACATATCGAGGCGCCGCGTCGATTGGCGCCACGCAAAATGTCGTAGCTCTAACGGTTTCTGCGCAAATGGCCTTCAAAGTCAAATCGAAAGTGAAAACTCGAAGTTCCGTTTTTTTCTAACACTTTGTTGCCGCGTCCGGATTAAGCCTAATTCTACAGTGAAATGGAACTTTTCTTAAGTAAATCGACCAGCCGAATCGATTCAGCATAGTCCCGAAGGCGTAGGACTCGTCGGTTTCGAGCAAACAATTTTTTCGTAAATTCGACCCCTCGATTTTGGAGGTGTTGGACAATTTTGGACATTAAATAAGAAATCTCGGAAACGACTCTACGAAATCGAATTTAACCTTTATTTCCGTCATCTACTGGTCGAACTACGTCGGAAAAACCTATTTTCGGGGCAGGTTAACATTTTTGGAAATTCAAAAAAGTGCGCTGGCCGGGCACTTAGAAATTTTTTTAGAGGAATTTGGAGGCCGGATCCGTGTTCTACGGGTCAATTTACGTCGGATAGGTTGGTTTTGGACTCATTCTGAGCTCGTTTAAAAAGTTGAAAATTTTGAAATTTTAGGTGTTTTTCGAAAAAGTGCGCTGGCCGGGCATTTAGAAACCTCCAAGTTCAATTTAGACCGGATTTTCGGTTTCTACGGGCCAAACTGCGTCGGATAAGCTTGTTTCCGGCAAATTTTATTTTTTTAGCGAAATCGTCAAATTTCAGTTATCAAAGGGGTTGACCCCACGATAATCTCGGGGAAATATTCGCCACGCGCGCAAGGAATTTTCCAGGGGTCTGATTTCACAGTATCTTATACATCACGAGGCGCTGCGTCGATTGGCGCCACGCAGAATGTCGTAGCTCCAACCGTTTCTGCGCAAATGGCGTTCAAAGTCAAATCGAAAGTGAAAACTCGAAGTTCCATTTTTTTCTAACACTTTGTTGCCGCGTCCGGATTAAGCCTAATTCTACAGTGAAATGGAACTTTTCTTAAGTAAATCGACCAGCCGAATCGATTTAGCATGGTCCCGAAGGCGTAGGACTCGTCGGTTTCGAGCAAATAATTTTTTCGAAAATTCTACCCCTCCACTTTGGAGGTGTTGGACAATTTTGGACATTAAATACGAAATCTCGGAAACGACTGGACGAAATCGAATTTAACCTTTATTTCCGTCATCTACTGGTCGAACTACATCGGAAAACCCTATTTTAGGGATAGGTTAATTTTCTTGATAATTTTGATTTTGCCAAGGGGTACTTTAATATCAGTGACTTTCTATAGTCACTGAAAAGTTGAAATTTATATCCTTAATTTAAACTTTACAATGGGGAACATTCCGTGTTGTTTCTCCGAAATAATAGGAAATTTGTAATTCATCACCTTATAAAACTAAAAACAGGTTTTATAATAATTTGTATACAAATATTGTGCATTGAAGTACAAATGAACTATACTGTCTATACAATAGGGCAGTCCAACTGTCAGGATAATGACCGCCATAGGAGAGTTGTTTACATTCTCTTGTATAATGCTAAATGTTTATATTTTGATGACTGCTTAATTAACTGCATTTTTGTTGTTATTTTTTTTTTTATAATTTTTACGAGGAAATCTTCTGAAATACCTATCCACTGTAGCTTTAGGTTATGTTTTGAAAATAGTCAACTACCCCACAAAATAAGTGCATTAAAAATCATTCTGCGTCACTTAACATGGACACTAAGATAAAAAGGAAATAAAAGCCCAATTATTGGCTTCGAAACTTTATATGAGAAGTTAAGAGCGCCATTCGAGTAGCTGGCCTCTCAGATATATTTCATAAAGCTGAAATATAGACACTTACACGAGAGGTTTAGAAATTGGAAGGGTAGACTTTTATGAGCGAATTTTGCTACGAATCATGCTCTTCGAACATAAAGGAAGTGATAATAGAATGATCTATGTACCTCTACATTTGAAATTTAGAGTATTAGTAGGATAGAGTACGTCACATCACTCACAAAAAGCAACAATTTTTTCAAATATTTGTATCAAATACTTTAAAAATTGCTAGAAAATTTCAAAAAAGGAGATTTTTTCATATATCGAAATCCTAGTTGTTCAAAAGTAAAAGGCAGTCTCTAAGACCAATTTTCGGAACAATCGGCCTACTTTTATTTATTTGTAGTCATTAAATTTATTTTATACAAATTAAGTTAGTTAGATAGTTAAAGACTAAGTTGCGCAATTTTCTTCAGGCTGAAATTCGCAGTTTATTCGTTTTATTGTCTAAAACGCCAAACGTGGCAACCTCTGTGTCTGTCAGGAGAAACGGCATTGCAATGTTGCCGGTGCCCGTTTGCAATAATTCGTAGAACAAAGGCAAATTTTACTTTTCTATTTATATTGTTATGTCTCCAGCTTGCCTACGAATAGCTATTTTTGCTTTAACTAATGCAATTGCGCACAAAAATGTTGTAACACAAATACTTTTTTTTATTACGAATGTGTTCCGTGCATACCATAAATATTTAGACTTCAATAATCTGGAAATATTCGCGTATTAACAACTTAGTAATTATTCTGATATTGGTCTTATGCAATGATCTGTGTACCTAGATGACCCATTCAAATGGCATTGTAATCCACCTTGATATACAATAAAATATCAAAAGAAATACAACACTTTGCCCTGTAGTGGTGCACAGCTGACCAGTAAATATATCGCCCACCAGTGGAAAGTTCGGTTTCATCCAGTATTTCTGGCACCACACACGACGCATTTTAAGCGCCCCATCACTATTCACTATAATAGTTTGATAGTTAAACAAATGTAAAGAGTTTATTAGCGTTTATAACCTCTACCCGACGCACTACAACAAGGCGTCCGCTGGACAAACCGTAAAGAAACAGCCGCTTGGCTATGCCGCGTCGTTGCCAAATCTCTTGAGCTTCCCCCAGTTTTCCTTCTATGCAACCAGGCTTAGTACATAATTTAATATATTTTCAACATGTGTATTTTAATATTACCAATTATTATAATATTATATATTATATAATAGAGATAATATTAGCATAATTATATATCTCTGATGACTTTGCTATATATACATTGTAAGAAATAAGTGCTTTCGTTATTTGTCACATTAGGGAAGTTGCAACTCTGCAGAAAAGTTTGTAAATAAATACCAAAATGTTAAGGACGAAGTTGTGTATTGGATTATGGATCATTGGTCTTATGATTATACATAACAAAAGAAAACCAAGCCACTAAATTCCACATTCGTTCGCAAATCAAACAAAAATTCAGCACTACAAACTGCATAGTCTGCATACCCTTGTGTGCTTATCTATGCACGAGGTTACACTATAAATAAACATTTCAGATTTTGGTTACACCCGCGCTATAATACATAATAATTAATAATTCTGAGATACAATAAAGTAGCATAATCAAGGCATAATCAGCTCTAACTAATAATTATTACTAGCAATCCTTAAATAATTTTACAATAACTACGTATTTGTCTGGAACAAATTTCATAAAGGCATTTTAATAAAAATCTACTATTCCTTATAGGCTGTAGCTCGAGGCGTACATACACTTTTGAGGTAGAAACTTTGAATTAAAATCCTGTAATACCGTTACTTTTTTACTTTTTAATCAAAGCATGTCGACAGAAAGTCTCAGTGAGCGCAAAAGCTTTTTATATAGCGCACGGGATGTAATCTTGTATGTGAGGGTTTAAAGCGTAGGAATTACTTTGAAAGGCACCAAAGCAGAAAGTAAAAATTTGCGTTGTTTACCTCTTTTGCTTTAATCAAGCACTTAAACTATTTCGGCTTTTAAACCATGGCTTTTACGTATATTTTAGAGGTGCGGTATACGCGGAATACACAGGGTGTTTCAGTTTTCAATTGATAAACTTTGGGGTAAAAATGGAACTTAATAAATAATGGAGCACCCTAAGTGTGTATAGAATTTAAAAAACAAATAGCTTTTGTTAAAATTTGATGTTGGAAACAGTTTTTGCTTCAAACTAGAGCAAAAATGACATTACCAGTTGTGGCCAAGCGATCTCTGTTAGCTGTCAAATTTGACATTTGTTGCAGACAGTGTCGGAAAGTGGCATTTCTAAACCGAATTTGAAAAAAAATTGAAAAAGATGTTTCTACTGCGATTTTATGTGTATGTTTGCATAAAAATTTAATTATCTTGAAAAATCGAAACAAATGTAGAATACTTTTTCTTTAGATAAATGTCAGAGTCCCTTAAATGTAACTTTAACTTCCTTAGGGGGGCCCAGGTTTATACGAATAGATGGCATTATTTGTTTCTCAAAGTTTGTCAATTTGAAACTGAAACACCCTGTATTTAAAGTTTGGATATCAGAAGTTGCGAAGTAACTGAATAAAAAAATCATACGTGGAATATGGAAAAAGTTTGCAGCTTTGCATTTATATTAGAAAAAAAAAAACTTTACATATAACTTATACTGTTGACACCATTTATTTGCGTCATAATACAGATTTTAAAATCGATAGTATGAGTGTGTGAGTTTTTTTCGATGCCCACTATGGGGATCTCGGAAACTAGCAGAGCTAGAACAAAGGGTAAATGGGGAAAGAATTGCAGTTTTGAATGCTCAATCTAATGCCCATTTTGGATTTTTAAAAAAGTTCCTGGCTCACTAGATATTTTGAAAAGAGTGATTTGTTGCTATTTCATCAGATCTCTGTAGCTCCGTTATTTCTGATTAGACAGAAAAACTTTTTTATGTTATTTGTGATTTTTGAGATATGACATAAACTTGTGTTTTTTAAATGTAAATCATAGTTGGCTGCGGCCTTATAAAATCGGCCATTTTTTGAGCTTTCCAAAGATATAATACTCTGCATAGCTATTATAAAAAATAAACGATCTATGGCTAATTTTCTAATTATATAATTAAATTTTCACATAGTTTTTGTTTTATTTTGTTACATTTTGTTACCAGCTAAAAATAAAATATTTGAAAGTTTGAAGTATGTCTTATTATAAAATAGAACATAATTATGAAAATATTCCATGGCTGACTATGTAAAAATTAAAAAAAAAAACAGAAAATTAGCCATAGCTCTTTTATTTTTTGTAATAACTATGCCGAGTATTATATCTTGGGAAGCTCAAAAAATGGCCGATTTTATAAGGGCACAGCCAACTATGATTTATATTTAAAAAAACAAGTTTATGTCATATCTCAAAAATCACAAACATAAAAAATTGGATTAGATTATCTTATTAAGCCCAGAATTATCTACAATTTTAGTCTCTACAGTTTTTCTGTATAATCAGAAATAACGGAGCTACAGAGAACTGATGAAATAGCAAAAATCACTCTTTTCAAAATATCTAGTGAGCCATGAACTTTTTTAATTTTTCCCCATTTAACCTTTGTTCTAGCTCTGCTAGTTTCCGAGATCCCCATAGTGGGCATAAAAAAAAACTCACCCTGTATATAAATTAAAAATGAAATTACTTACTTGTAAAACGATTTTGGAATTTGCCTAGTTGTGATATTAATGTAAAAAAGTATTCAAGAAAAAAACAACATTTGTAGTTTTTTGAGGAGATCCCTGTATGGTTTTTGTTGTCTGTGGCTAAAATACGCAAAAAGCTTGCTGCAGGATTTATTTCTGCCCAGGGAATCCGCAATATAACGGATGACATCGATTGCCAGGATATTCGTATAATATGACCAAAACTTTTTAGAACGATACAGCCAAAAACATTGTTTCGCATTTTTGTGTTAGTCGTATAACTGAGGCAGAAATTACTCATTTCTGCTGCAGGGGATAAAAGTTTCCTGCGTATCGCGAACTTATATGACATCGTTGCACGGGGCGATTCAAACTTGAAGCGTCATTTAGGGAAAACGGTTTATGGTCGAAAGGACTAAAAACTACTTTTTGCGACGCAGGAACTAAAGTAATCACTTTACTCCCTCTAAAGTGCGGCATTTACTCCTTTGAGACTAAAATATTTTAATCCCAAGGGAGTACAAAATGTTAGTCCCTTGGGATTAAAAGTAACAAAAACAGTACAAACTATGACCAATAATTATGTACCATTGTTATTCAATAACATTAATTAAATGAACAGTAACGAAACGCGCAATAGATAAACAAATTAGGATTCTACGGAAAACTCTAAACACATTTAAAGAATACAATTTTTAAAAATTAGTAGATTCTGAGCTATGAACAGTTGAAAATAGGGATTCTGACTAATTTGTACCATTGTAGCGACAAAACCGGTCACAATCTAAGGGCTCCATTAAATTATTCCGAAAATGTCGCGAGATTGTCAGAAATTGCCCCTTTTTGTCGAGCCGTAGCGAACTTATTTCGACTCTGGGCTCGGAGGCTGGCGTCGTTAGACCATCCCCCGAGTCTTCAGGTGAGGTTCCGATGCTTCCGGCGCCCCCAAACAAGAAAAAACATGCGATATCTAAGTGTGATTCTGGAGGAACTATAACCGGGGATCACCGGGTGTATAGTTGGTTAATGGTTGACTTTCTGTCTTTGTAGCATGTTTTTAGAGTAGTATGGATATATTTAATCTTGGAGTCAAAATAAAGGGCACTTTAACAATGGGGCACCACGTCTATAGGTCTTGACGTCATTGGTTGAGATTGAACACAAATAATGTCGCATTCCCATCTTAACTTTTCAAGGTGCTTGGATATTATATTTAAAAAAAATAGAGAATTAAAATCGCAAATAATACTGTTTATTTTTTCATTAGAATAATTAATCTTAAGTTACTTATGGACTTCTAGTCGGCCATGGACCAGAGGAAACTATTGAACTGTCAATTTGCTTGTGTTAATCAGATTAAATATTATAGTTTAATCGTTAATATCCCGATATCTTTCTAAAAATCGGCATAGAGGCACAATAAAAAATCTAATAATATTTTTTTCTCATTTGGTGCAAACATTATGAATAGCACTGTATAAAATGTAGCGAAATTAACGTGTAGTTGGAAACCTGCCCGTTTTGGAGTGGGGCATACATTGTGTACCACAATATGAAGCAATTAGTGTATATATATGTGATATAATAGCGACGTTGAAACATAATATGAAACGTCTTCCAAATTGCCGGTTGATGTTTTCACCTAAGAAAGGTACAAAATATTTATTTGTGTATAGTATAAATGCACTCACTTGAAACACAGTGATATAAGGGGCGCGATCTATTTCACAGCATTTACCACACTCTGCTACTGGTAAAAATACCAGACTTATCAGCAGAAATCATGCACTCGTATAAAATTCAAAAGGTTTTTATGCGGTCGACGTCGACCTAGTCAAGGAGGCAGCCAATAAGAAAGCGAGCGTAGTGATTTGATTGGTCGGCGTTTCGGAGATCCATGGAGCAGGTGTCGACGTGGGCCAGTTAGGCCAGTATAACCAGTGCCGTGCACGGAAATAAGGATTGCGCTTTATTTTACGGATTTTGGTTTTGTGTATAGATTTTTGTGTGGCGTTGTTTTGTGTGTAACAAAATTATTGGTTTGATTCGAATTATTTCAAAGTTTATTTTATTCTTTTTTAGAACATTTAAATAAAATTTTTATAATATTGTTAAGGGCAGCGCGCCGGCTATGACTCGGTTTTGTTTTACAAAGCAAACGACGCCCAAGCATTTTTATGCTGTTCCAAGTGAGTTCATTTATACCATACCAAGGCACCGAAGTTTAACTTTTTATGACCCATGTGCAATTTGGTTGCCGAGGCCTCCGGCCGAGGCAAATAAACCACATGAGTCATAAGAAAGAACTTCAGTGCTGAGATACATATTATTATTTTTTACAAGCTTTTATTTAACTTGCCCTGTTAGTATGCGTGGGTCTAATCTTGCGAGCTGAATTAGAGCCAGTTCTTGACATCCGATTGAGCTGAAATTTTGCATACACCTTTAGTTCTGGTGATAATACAATGTTCAATACTCAATATTGTAATACTTTCAAAATGCCCGTCGCTACAAGATGGCGGATGATGAATTTTTTGTCAAACCCTTTAATATGGGTAGGTATCAAATGAAAGGGCTTGAAGAGTAGAAAATGATAAAGTTATTGACATCACACTAAATTCAATATGGCCATTTGCCCAAGATGGCGCATTACATTTTCTTTTCAACCCCCTTAATATGAGTATCAAATGAAAGAGCCTGAAGAGTAGAACACGATAATGTTAATGACATCGCACTAAATTTAATATGGCGGCCGCCCGAAGATGGCGGATTACCTATTATTGCACAACCTACGTGACATGGGTATCAAATGAAAGTTTGACGAGTACAAAATAAAAAGGTAAGTGACGTCATACTAAATCCAATATAGCGGAAAAAGCACAAAATAAAAGGTGAAAAAAGCTTTTTAAAAACAAGCTTTTATATAAGCCATGTACTAAAACGAATAAAATAAGTCTAGGTTTTCGTTAAGATAATTCAATGCCAAATTGCGGCAAGTTTTTGTAAATCAAAAAGTTTGTCGCGCGAATTGTAAAGAAAATACATACTTTGAAGTAGGTACTTGCTTATCAACCAATCACTGTCCAATAAAATTAATTGGTACCTACTTTTATGAACATTTCGCGCGACAAGCTTTTTGATTTGTAAAATCATGGCATTGAATTAATTATCTTAACGAAAACCTAGACTTATTTTGTTTTTTATTTTATTAGTTTTTTTATATCAAAAAGTAGATTTTTAAATTACTAAAAAAGGAAATCGCCCATCCGTGAGACGACCGCGCGCGCCGTTGCTTGACTTGAACGATCGCTCTATCTTGATCAAGTACGAATGCCACGGCGCATCTTGGAGAAACTACATTGAAAGATTGCGTTATTATAGGTAGATATCAATTCCGCAATGAGGCTGAAACGTTAAATGATACTTAATTGGCAGGATTCTGAATATCTGGCCACGTTTTACAGGCGATGAACGCGTCTGACGTTTGGTTTGTTTACATCTCGCCAAGGCCAACTGATAAAAAAGAGTACTACAGTGCCCGCCAAAAAGTCTGCACCATATGGGAAAAATTTTTAGTAAATAACTTACGGAAAATTTGTTTGCGGCATCAGGTTTTGCTTGCTCTAGAACCAAAATTGACATAATCAAATGTTGTGATGTAGTCTCTTTTATATGTCAAATTTGACATTAATGAAAAAATGTCCGAAAAATGGGCTTTTTAACCGAATTTCGAAAAAAGTCATAAGAAAAATATGTTTCTTTCGCAATTTTATACCCCTGTGCTATTTCAAGAGCCTACTACGATTTTCATATTTTGCCCTTTGTTGGATATTATTGGACATAATATATTAAATTTTCTAGATATTTCTGATCAGATCAGTATGACAGAAATATTTGTGTGTTTTTACAATCATTTACTATAGAAAGAAGTTTGTAAATCGAATTTATGTGTTTATCTGTAAAAATGAGATCAGTTTTGCACCAAGCGTGCTTCTTCAACAAGCCCTCATTTTAATTTTTTTGCAAAAAAGGAAAAGAAGGACATTTAGGCCGTAAACTAAGTATTGTGCAGTATATATTCAGTCAATGACTGTTTTAAATTACATAGGATCGACTTTTATGGATTACCAAATACGGAAAAGGCAACAAAAGGCAAAATATGAAAATCGTAGTAGGCTCTTGAAATTTTGCACAGGGGTATAAAATTGCGAAAGAAACATATTTTTCTTATGACTTTTTTCGAAATTCGGTTAAATAAGCCCATTTTTCGGACATTTTTTTCATTAATGTCAAATTTGACATATAAAAAAGACTACGTCACAACATTTGATTATGTCAATTTTGGTTCTAGAGCAAGCAAAACCTGATGCCGCAAACAAATTTTCCGTAAGTTATTTACAAAAATGTTTCCCATATGGTGCAGACTTTTTGTCGGGCACCAGGGTTGGGTAACTACGTGTAGACATTACACGTCGAAAACCTATGTAAATTACATGCAAATGTAGAAAACTATGTAGGATATGTAGGAAACCTCCTATTGGTCAGTTGCCATCACATGGTATAACAGAAACATAACATAACCTAATAATTTTATCATGATTTGGCTCTTGCATCTGTTATAAGATTGTTGCTGTGCTGTGATTATTATAATATAAAATCAGTGGAGGTCGATTTTATTATTGAGGATTCCCGACTGCTCAATTAGAACGAGTTTTTCTAATTGGTCTTTTGTCCATTCTTCTGTTAGGGATAAATTAAGTGAAGAACGATCAAAAAAACTTCTTCACATTTATTTATTTATTAAAAACCGTAGATAATAATAAACGTGAAGAATATTAAAATGTTTATATTAACAACTATTCTAGTATTCTGCTTGTGATTTAAAAAGTAAGTAAAAATAGATTTTTACGTTTATTTTGTAAATTTTTAGAGTTTGTTAATTTATTATATACAGTGTGGCCCGTTTGGAATGGAGACACCTCTGTAAAATTGTTACTTTCCTCCGATTTTAAAAAACTTTTGTTAGATAGGTCTTTGAAAATGCCATTCGACACACCTTCCAGTTGTTTTGAAAACCAAACACCTGGCTAACTGCGACATTTTTTATACCCCCAAAATTCAAGAAATCATATAAGCATTTTTTTATCAAAAAAATTTACTAAAAAAAGTTGTTTAGAATGAACCAAAAATCCCAAATCCAAAGTTTTATCAAAATCAAAAAAAATCCGAAAAAATAAATAAATTGAAGGTCCAAACACCACAATAATCAATTACGGTGAGCAAAGTTAATTTTTTAACTTCAAATTTCCATGGCACACTTTACTATCCATAGAAATTCATTAAAATGTGATTTTTGGACCTTCAATTTATTTTTTCGGAAATTTTTTATTTTTTGATTGTGATAACACTTTGAATTAGGGATTTTTGGTTCATTCTAAACACCTTTTTTTAATAAATTTTTTTGATAAAAATTGCCTAATATGATTTCTTGAATTTTGGGGGTATAAAAAATGTCGCAGTTAGCCAGGTGTTTGGTTTTCAAAACAATTGGAAGGTGTGTCGAATGTTATAATTCAGAGACTTATCTAACAAAAAAAGTTTTTCAAAATCGGAGCAAAAATAATAATTTTACTGAGGTGTCTCCATTCCAAACAGGCCACACTGTATGCTAGAAGTCCTAGAAGTATGAGTATTTATTTATTTTGAAATAAGAAAGTATATAAACGGTTTTATACATGTATAATATGTGGAAAACCCACGAGGTAAGTTACATGGTTTTCTACATGTAGAAAACCCTGTAAAATACCTGACGTATTCTACTTACCCAACCCTGGCGGGCACTGTATAATGTTTTACTTTAGTGCCGCATTTTGAGTTTTTAATATTTGAAATTTTTATTTAGATATAAATACAAAAAAATCTTATGAAACTCCTTTTGGAAACCTCCATCAAACCATTCATCACCTCTCTCCCTTTCTTCATTTCAAAACGCGATCCATCTCGGGGCATCCCTTAAACCGCGGCCATACATTTTAATTTACCACAGCCGCAATACCCGGGCCGGAGGCGGCGCTGCTTCGGAGGAGCCCGCGGCATCTGTTAACGATGAATAAAATCTCGAGTAAATTTTTGACGTTAATTCCCCGAGAAATACGGAACAATCCGGCGTCCGGCCGATTGCCGGTATCCCCCGCTGGGGGGGGGGGGGGCAACCGCCGCCGCCCTTTATTGGCCCCACAATGGCGGAACGCCGGCCGTTAAAAAACGCATTAGGGGTGGCGGCTTTGTAGCGGGTACAACGGGGAGGCGGGCAAAAACGCGAGGAGGGAGTCTTAGCATTGTTGGGACACAAGCCTGAAATGCGTCTGATTTCAGTTTTTGGTGATGTCAAGATTAACGTAAGTCCCGCCTACTTTCCAGAACCGACATTATACTCCAATAAAGTTGGCTTGTAATTAAAAAATACAATGCCCTGTAAATCACTAAATATTAGAGGCACTGTTTTTTTTTTTTATAAGAACAAGAAGCTTATCCTCTAAAACTTTTATTTAGGTTATTAGTTTGTAAAAAAACGTTTACAAGACCACTCCTGCAGCATGCCGAATTTTTGTCATATAAGTAATTATGTATTAATAGAAATACAAAAAAGAATTATGAGGAAATGTTGTTCATACTTTGATCCCTTACAACTTTTATTAGGGTCATTTTAGTCTAAAAAAATGTTTAGGAAACTTGAAAACTACCTCTATTGTTTAGGAAACCACCACATAGCGCAATTCGTACCAGAAATTCGAGGGTGATCTTTTGGTTGGACCTGGACCAACACTATATTAAAGACCTGTGCATAGCGCTGTTTCAAGCGATCGCCACTGGCGCCACACGACGAAAAAAAAACGACAGGGTGGATTAATTTTAAAAACACCATTCTTGCAGAATTTTTTATAAAATAAAAGCATGCAAATGAGTTTTACAACGAATTTAACTTCCAAAATAAAATAAAATGCTTGTTTGTTATGTTCCGTAAATTTAACGCAAGCTTACACGGCATACATTCATAGATTTTATTAAGAAAAGCCAGTCTAAAAAGCAAGCAAGAGTATTTTGGTACCTTTTGATTTGAAATAAAGTCCATAGCTATAGTTTTAGTGTAAAAAGCATATTTTTTTTTAGTTTCTTCTTATAGTGGACCACTGGTTCGCTTTGGGGCTATAAACAATATATTTTTTTATTTTCATTCTGCATACGTTACAATACAAAATACATACTCTTCCAAAATGTAATATCCAGAATTCTAGCTTCTTCAACTGGTTCCAAAATAATTATTCTTCTGCAATTCCCATACCTAATGGTCTGCGCATACCTACGATTTTCTTCATGAGCATGGAAATTTCATGTTACACAAACAAATCTACCTATAAAAGTTCTGTTAATTTGATAAAACTGCGAAATATTGACGCACAGAGAATTCATGACCGTAAAAAGGACGGAAATGGTAATAAAGCTAGATATTTAAAATATGGGACATTCAAAATGTCAGAAACTGACATACCTATAACCACAGAATAGCCCTGTTATAACCTATAATAAATCGCCATTTTTTTCGTCGTGCAACGCCACCCCAGTTCGCAAACAACAATGAAATATGACGTGATGCTCGGGTCTTTCATATAGTGTCGGTCCAGGTTGGACACTCAGGAAACAGTCCCCAAGCAACCCTGAAAAAATCTTCCCATGTGAAAATTTTTTGCAATCCCTTTAAACCGAGCTCAACTTTATTGGACTAAGAAAAAATCGTGAAATTCTAACCACGTATAGTTGTATATAGGATGATTTTTTTAAGACTACCACCGCGATTTTCTCGCTTATTTTGTGCCCCACGAGAAAAACGTAAGAAACAAAAATGTGGCAATTTTGGATAGCTAGGTGGTGCTGAAAAAAGAAATCGGCATCCATGGCCAACTTAAAAAAAAAACCCTAAGCAAAACTATTAATAGCAGGAGCATGTTTATTTAAAGAGATAGAGGAAAACTTTTGTATTGAAAATTGATGGTACTGAGAAGGTTTATGCAACCGAGTGTTCAGATGTTTTCAGAAAATTACACAGAGTCTTCGGCTCTCTTGAGGCCATACATTTTTTTTAGTACAGCGCGAAAAGTTGGCCATGTAGGCCTCTTTCTTTTTTAACGTCACCTGGCTGGCCAAAATTGCCAAATAATCAAAAAAAATTTCATAGCCTCAAGAGAGCCGAAGACGCTGTGTAATTTTCTGAAACTATCTGAGTACCCAGTTGCATAAAGATTCTTAGTGCCATCAATTTTCAATATGAAAGTTTTACTCTATCTCTTAAAATAAACATGCTACTGCTATTAATAGTTTTGCTTAATTTAAGGTTTTTTTTATATTGTGTGACAAGTTGGCCATGGATGCCGATTTCTTTTTCAACACCACCTTACGGTTTTTTTGTGTGACGCATAAGTGAGAAAATCGCGGTGGTAGTCCTAAAAAAATCATCCTGTGTAGTTATCTCTAACAATAGCCACGCAGGGAATTTTAATTTTTTGAACAGAGTTGTTTTTTACCACCCTTAACATTCTCAAAAAACACAGCAGTGCCAGATTTCAGTTTAGCAGCAATTCAACGCTAACAATTTTATGGGATAAATGCGATCGTTTTCGAGTTATTTCCAAAAAACTGAAATTTTCCATGTTCGTTTTTGTTAAATATCTTAAAAGCCGATGGTTATGCAAGGACACGACTTTGACGACATTATTAAGGCGCTCTTATGCCTTTTTAACGGTAATATCAGTTTTTTTAAGCCAGTTTTAAAAATCAAAAACTCCTGTTAAAAAGGTTGGATAAAAGTGCCTTAATAATGTGAAAGTCCTGTCTTTGCGTAATCATCGGTTTCTAATAAGATACTATTATTTAACAAAAGCCAAATTCGAAATTTTCATTTTTTTTGCAGTTAGCCTTGGTTTCTCAACGGCGTCAGATAACCCATAAAATTGTCTAAAACTTTCCTCATTTAACCGACTTCCTATTTCCTATCTCTTTTAATTGTCGAGATCCCAATGCTGAGGGTCGAATTTGGTCGTCTCCGTTGCATGCATTAGACATTAGAGCGTCGACTGGTTTTTAGGCAAAAATTTCGATCTAAAAAATATGTTTCTTCGTTAGAACGAAATTTAACCACAGACCGTTTGTCGCCGTCTGCGGCCGTCCCAGGTCCTGCCACCACCCCTTTTAAGGAATAGAAATGCGTCCATGATGCGGCTGTCGTTATTCATCATACTAGATCATTCCGGTGACGGAATTCTAAAACGTCCCGTACGCCCGCATTGGTCGTCGCTGCGGAAACCTTTCCGTTTTTTGGTCGCTTTGCTCTGTCCGATGTGTCCGGTGGCGAAAACCGAATTTTAATGGAAAGGAATCAATTCATGGAGACATTTCCTCCGGTAAAACATTAATATCGAGATCGCAGAACCTAAAAGTCCAGGGGGCTCGAATTGGAGAACAGTTAGGTATACTTAGACTAGAGATTGTATCGAGGGGTAACCACGACAATATTAGGCATACAAATATTTCCAAGTATTATCCACTATTATCCAAATATCCAAGTATTTCCAAAATATCTACTTATATCCACACATATCCAAATATTTCCACATATATCTAAATATTTCCAATATTTCCATACATTTCCACAGAAATCCTTTGTTGAATTGTCAGCTACTAATGAAATATACTCGGAAAATACTTGAAACGATGTTATAAATATTATTGTTTTATTTAAATACGAGTAGGTAAGGCCTTAGTTGGGCGATCCCCCCTCCACTTTCCTCTTAAGCCCCGCCCCCCTTTCTCGCTGCCAATCGTAGTGCTCTGACTTACGGCGTCAGCCCATGGCGCGATATTCAAAATTCTGAAAATAAAAAAAATCCGCCAGCTACAGGATTCGAACCTAGGGCCATCGAAGTTATGACCAACTGAGCCGTCGGGGTACTTAAAAAATATTATCTAAAATAGTGTAAGCTAGAATGATGAATAAGAGTAAAATACAGGGTGTCTCATCCATATACTTACACTGTGTGATAAAAGGCAAAATGCCTAGTATAAAAGGCGTCCATATTTAGTATTATCCAAATATTATCTAAACATCCAAACATTTCCACATACATCCAATTATTTCTATTTCCAAATGTTAGCCACGCATTTCCAAGGTAGTGTACAGGGTGTTCCCGTATATTTTGACCCACCCCTAGAGCCTCTATTTTTCGAGTTAGAAAAAAAATTACTTAAATGAAAGTTGTAGGGTTTTTTCTGAACCGCTAGGATCTGTAACTAGATAAAACAAATGAGCGTCGCAAATTTATGAAAAAATATAAACTTACTTTTTTTAATGGAACACCCTGTATATTTGTGGATTTTTGAATTGCACGCATTTTTCCGATTCCAACAATATAAATATGTTATATGTTTGCTCTAAGAATTCGCATGATATTCCAAATTGCAGATAAATACGATCTTTATATTTAATCAAGGTTGCCATGGAAAAACATTTCAACTTAGGCAAGGGCATTCCTGTCAAACCATTATTTTTGGGACAATACACGTTGGTACCCTACAACTTTCATTTAAGTATTTTGACTCAAAAAATAGAGGCTCTAGGGGTGGGTCAAAATATACGGGAACACCCTGTACAACAATTTCCACTCCTGGTTACCCCCTCGGATTGTATGCTTTGATCTCTAATATGACGTTTGTAGGTACAGGGTTCGTAACTATTCTCCCCTTAACTTTTTTTTATTTTTTGCCCTAGAAAAAATGTTAAATAAGAAAGTTGTAGATATAAATGTGTACTTTTTATTTTTTTAACTTGTTAACTGTAGCAAACTGTACTTGTGCTCTTTTAAATGGCACACCAGGTATATTATTCTATCTAAAGTAATCAAAAAGGGCTTTTCAACAATACATATTACAGGGTGGTCCAACTTTTAATTAAGTACATTTTATCTTATAAACATGTATCAAAATCCTAACGGTTTTCGATAAATAGTTTTATTTCTCTTAAAGGAAGACAGCTAAGGCAAACGTATTTGGTACAGTTTAGACACTCATTAAACACTATAAACCAAAAATAATTCAGCCCATCTACTTCCACCAGTGCCGGAGAAGCGGGGGTCAGCCATAATATTTTTAATTAAAAAAATGGTACGCCACTGGAAAACTAATCTTTTTTTGCCTTCACTAAGTTTACCAATCAATTCTAAGAAAAAACATTCTTGACTTTTTTCAAAAAATGTACCGTTTTCACTTTCGATTTTTTTTTAATTTTTTTAGTAGACGAAAATCAGAGTAGGTCTAGGCTTTCGACATTTTGCACACCTACTGGGTTTTTAATTCTGAACAACTTTCCTTAATAACATTTGGTAATAAAACCTACAAAAAGGTTTCTAGATCCGAAAAATTATGAGTCCTGGAAATTGAAAAAAAATTTTTCGCACTAGTAATGTGGCCTTTATGTAGATTTTGTGTTTGAGTTGAAATTTTGTTTTTTAATTTTTTCTAATTTAATGAAGTATTTTGAACAAATTTTAACAAAACATTGCTTATCTATCCTTTTTGCGTGATATATTAGTTCTTACAGTTATAAAACATCTGGAATTAAATTTTCTGTAGTCACATTTGCAGCTTCCAAAATATGTGATAGTGTCAAATTCTATTTTATTGTCCTGGAACTGTCCACTTTTGTTATAAGTAACTAATTTAATTTTTTCACTTTAAAAATATACATAAAATATAAATAAAATTGACATAAATAAAAAAAGCTGAACTTGTCACATTCGCACCAGCGCGCGTGTATAGTAGCATTTGTTTTCCATGGCCGCCTACACTCAAATTTGCATATCAGACCCGCGCACAATGATATTCCCGCACCGGTTGCAAAAACCGTCTACAATAAAATAGGTACATTTCCCAAATAAAAACGAACATAGAATGAGGCCATTTCTTTACAGTCGTGAATAATATCTCTGTTACTCGATGTTCAATTGTTTTTTTGAAAATGCATTCAAATATCTCTGTTGAAACCCTACAACTTTTCTATTTACAATTTTTTTATATGTCAAAAAATAAAATTAAAGAGAGTAAAAAATAACTATAGACACTCTGTACATATTCTGTTGTAGTATCATTTTAAATAGATAACTAACTCCCAATACGATACTCTGATTTCATTATCAAATTTCAAAATCACTGCACACTGCTGTATGTTCCACTCCTAATTAACTTCACTTTTATTATTGTCCCTAAATTAATCAGTTCCAGCACATTGTATAATTAATTTCATTGGGATCCAGTTCGACGTTTCGACATGGATGTGGTTTTAAAATTTTAAATTCAGTTTTTACCCTGGCAATATGAAATGTACGATTTTTTTTATATTAGTTATTTATCACTGTCGGCGTGGATCATACAATTTGAAAAATTTGAGAGAAACCAATAAATCAAACATGTTTACTTATACTAAAATCAAATAACTCTTACGCCTGATGTAAACAAGAACGCGTGCGTTGAGATTTTCGCCAGAGCCGCACTGAGGCACGACCTTTATTTAATTTTACCTTTACAATAATTGTTTACGTCAAAATATTTCGGAAAAAATGTATTGGCGTCAAAACATCGATAAAATTATTTGTGGCAGTGTCTAAATACCTGAAAACAACAAGATAAAACCGCATAAATACTATTTTGGATCTAGTACATCCCTGTTGCCAGACGCCCTGATATTTTATGGCCTATTGACCAATCGCCTTATTTCGCGGAACATCATCGATCACGTGCTTTTATTTACGCCATGCGTAAGAGTTACTTGATTTTAGTATAGTTTACTTAATAGGTAAATTTTTGGACGTGGCTTAATTATAAAATGTCACGTGTTCACGTGGTTTTGTTTACATTTGCCGCCTCCTTAAAATAAATAGGCTATAGGAGATGAGAATATTTTTTTGCGCCACAAAAGTAGTAACCTTTTTTTGTCAAGGTTTCTTCAATCGTCGCCTTTGAAAACGAAACAAATAAAAGTTCTGCCAACATGAAAAACTCCGATTTAAACGAATACTTTTAAATTACATTCGTCTGCCTTCAATTTACTTCTTCCATTATAAAATATTTTCCACTTTTCCCTCAACGCTGCAAAAAATCCCCTATTCTTCGGAGTAAATAAATGCTGTATGCATAACGTTGAGAAAAATGGAATCGTGTCTAACATAAATAAGCGCCATCCTTTTGTGGCACCTGAACTCTGTTCCTTTGTGCGCTAGAAATGTACAATTTATTTATGCGTTCAAGAATAAATTATTACACTGGAACTGTGAACAACCGCGTCTGAACACTTAAACGGTTTCCTAATAACTGTCCTAATATACAAGAAAATGTGATAATGGATCTTACGTCTTTGTTGTCCTAATATAGGTACAGGTTGTTCATACTTATTTTTACCCCCTTAAATTTTGGCCTAGAAAAATATGTTAAACAGAAAAGTTCTAGAATTTCAACAGAACTATTTGAAGGCATTTTCAGAAAAACAATTGACCATCGAGCAACGGAGATACATACAGAGTGTCTCACTTAAGAGTGAATGAACCTTATAACTTGTTTAATTTTTAACGGACCAGAACGAAATTTTTATCAAAGATAGATGGTATTGTAGCCTACTTATTTTCAAAAAATTAGTTGCCTACTCCAAAGTTGAAGCCACCTGCGATGTCACAATCGAGGCTAAAAATCCGAAAATCATATTAGGCATTTTTTTCAAAAAAAAAAATTACTAAAAGAAGTTGTTCAGAATCGATCCAGGACCCTAAATCCAAAATTTTGTTAAAATCAAAAAATATTAAATAAAAAAAATTACAAGTCCAAAAATAGCAATATAAGAATTTTCTGCGTTTAGAAAGTGTGCGATGGAAGTTTTCAAAAAGTAATCATTTCAAAATAAAAGCTACAAAACAATTTTTTTTTAAATTTTTACTTACATAATTTTTTTATTTAATATTTTTTGATTTTGACAAAATTTTGTGTTCAGTTCTTGATCAGTTATGTAATATTTTGATCTTTCCGCCGCCTGCCTGATGACTGGTCTTGTGGCGCCGCTTAGCGGTGGAATTGTAACATAAGTCACTTTTCGACACGGTAACGAAAGACGCAGTTGTATTATAACAAATTGCTTCAAAAAAAAATAAACGAATTATTATAAAAGTGTGCACGCGAGTTTGAATTCGTAAACAAGCCTATGGTAATACTAGAACGTAAAAACATTCATTGGTCCTTCGAGCAAAATGACCAAATTCGCGTCGCGAAACGCTTAAAAAGAAAAAGTAACCTTCGGGTCGAAAGTGACGGGTCGCGATCGAGTTCGAAAAAACCCGAGCGACGTAAACGTCAACAAAAAAAAAATCGTTAAAAAAAAAATCAACGACGCCAGCGAGAGCGCTACAAGAAGGCAGTTCTACAGCGAGAACGTCTTGATTTCATCAAAGCAACGTGTCTCTGGACGACGCAGAGGCATATCAACGACGCCAACGAGAGCGCTACAAGAAGGCAGTTCTACAGCGTCAAAAAAAAAAATACTAAAAGAAGTTGTTCAGAATCGATCCAGGACCCTAAATCCAAAATTTTGTTAAAATCAAAAAATATTAAATAAAAAAAATTACAAGTCCAAAAATAGCAATATAAGAATTTTCTGCGTTTAGAAAGTGTGCGATGGAAGTTTTCAAAAAGTAATCATTTCAAAATAAAATAAAAGCTACAAAACAATTTTTTTTTAAATTTTTACTTACATAATTTTTTTATTTAATATTTTTTGATTTTGACAAAATTTTGGATTTATGTTTCTGGATCGATTCTGAACAACTTTTTTAGTACCTTTTTTTTTAAAAAAAAAAAAAGCCTAATATGACTTTCGGATTTTTAGCTTCGATTGTGGCATCGCAGGTGGCTTTGACTTTGATATAGACAACTAATTTTTTGGAAATAAGTAATAAGTAGGCAACAATGCCATCTACCTTTGGTAAAAATTTCGTTCTGGTCGGTTAAAAATTAAAGAAGTTATAAGATTGTTTCACTCTTAAGTCAGACACTGTGTATAGTCACACACCCTGTATATTTTCTACTTTTAAAATTACGTATTTTTGCGATTTCAAAGATATACAGGGTGTACCTTAAGTACGTTAAACTATTTCAGGTTTGATGTATCCAAAAAATTCTTCGTTTTCTAAAAAAAAGTCTTTCCCCATACCTTTTTTATTCGTATTTTGAATTGAAATTAGTTGTGTTGCCTTAAAACCTCCAAAATTTTATGTTTAATTGAGAACAAGATCGTGATCTTTTCCCTTTGTCCCCGCTTTTTAAATACCTGATTTTGTTTGCAAATTTTGATGGTCAATATGGGGATCTCGGAAACTAGCGGAGATAGAAGGAAGGTTAAAGAGGGAAAGAATTGCAGTTTTGTGGGCTCAATTTAACACGCCTTGCGGATTTTTGAAGAAGTCATGGCTTACTAGATATTTAGAAGAAAAAAAAACGAAATTTTGATGATTTATTCTAATCTGTCTAGCTTCGTCGTTTCTAATTTTAGATAAAAAGTCTAAATACCAAGGTTGGAGGGCATTGTGTCCCCAATACGGTTATCATGTCTTACTTTACGTGAAAGCTTCGACTTTCGAGATATTATACAAATTTGTGTTTTTTTTTTAAGTGGAAACCATAGTTTAGATATTTCCGTCATTTTTCTGAATAACCATATCGAGTATTATATCGTTGGAAAGCTCTAAAAATGCCTGATTTTTTAAGACCGTGGCCAACTATGGTTTCTATTTAAAACAACAAAACAAATTTATGTCATATCTCGAAAATGGCAGCTGTCGCGGAAATTAGGACATGATACCCGCATTGGGGACACAATTCCCTCCAACATTTCTATTTACACTTTTTATCTAAAATCAGAAACAACGAAGCTAGATGGATTAGAATAAATCGCTAAAAGTTCGTTTTTTCAAAATATCTAGTAAGCCATGACTTTTTTCAAAAATCCACAAGGCGCGTTAAATTGGGAACACAAAACTGCAATTCTTTCCCATGCTTCCTTCTATCTCCGCTAGTTTCCGAGATCCCCATACTTATCATCAAAAAAAAAACTCACCCTGTATAAATTGGGCACGAATTTTATAAAATAAATTAGTCGTTCTTTATATTTTATAAAGCTTCTTGAAATCCTTGCAAAATTATTATTGAATCGTTTCCGCAAGCGTTACGAAAATTTATTAACGGTACTAGGTATAATAATATAGTTTTATAAGAGCAGCTTTGCGAGTTTGATATAAGCAATAATAAAATATATTACTGTTTGAGAACACCAATGGCGATGGTTATGGGATGCCATTTTAGGGATATAACATTAGGTTGACTATCAATTATTTTATTATTTTAGAAATGTCAAAGGAAGGCAATTAATTTCTCATGCGATAAGAAATTATATTGTAAATTATGTGGCATGTTTTTAATTAATTTTTAACGCTCCACTCTTTTAATGAGTATTTCTAGTATTACCTGAAATATTAACTGAGAATGCTACCGAA
The DNA here is from genome assembly GCA_963920635.1 of Pseudeuparius sepicola. Classification (NCBI taxonomy): domain Eukaryota; kingdom Metazoa; phylum Arthropoda; class Insecta; order Coleoptera; family Anthribidae; genus Pseudeuparius; species Pseudeuparius sepicola. The sequence continues at coordinate 77,768,117 of OY987300.1, forward strand.
AAATAAATTAAAATAATTACATCTAAAAAAACTGACAGTGGAATATACCAAGTATATTGTTGAAAAGCCCTTTTTTGAGCAATTCAAGATGAGCCTATAATATACCGGGTGTTCCATTTAAAAAATACAACTATAGTTTGCCACACCCCCCCCCATAATGGTTAAAAAGTACACATTTCTATCTACAACTTTTTTAATTAACAAAAAATAAAAAAGTTAACTCTGAATAAACTGTACCTATTCCACGGTCATTTGTTGTTACTCGAAAGCTCTCGGAACGCTGTCAAATTAACTTGACGTCACTGCCTTGGGAAGCAGGCGCGTTTTCCACGAGCTGCTGTCCTTTATACATTGCCACACACTAAGGGTTTATACGGGCATGTTTATAGAAACTTTTTGTCCTAAACGACTTTTTCTACAAAACGTCAAAGTTTGTATATGAAATGACCTGAGAAACAATGAAATGGCCCGTTGCCGGGACGAATGGTTTCCGAGAAAACGTGGGAGAAAATTGATTTCCCACAACGTTTAATTCCGGAGCTATGTTGGCGCAAGGGGGACGGTCTATTTGGGGATCGGTCTTAAGACACCATTAAATCGTAATACGGCCCTGGGGAAATGCGCTGATAAGGACCGACAAATTGGAACACGGCCGTCGGTATTTCGGTGGACTGACTGACGGCCCAGGGTCTATGGGGACTGATCATCGAAACATGACTCCTGCCCGATATGAAAAATAACCTTTTTGTCATACGCTCCCAAGAATAGCTATTTGACGAACTCGTTTAAGTCCTTAAAATGCTTCTTTTTCGGCCCAGTCCCTAAAAGTCGCCATGGCAACCTTTACGGACTATTCCAAAATTCCTTAGAATATTCTTTACGGTAAATGGCACGAGACTTCACAGGAAGTAAATCCAACACGATTTCTTTGGCCTTGTTAGCAATATATTCGGGATTTTGAAACATTTTAAAATTTATGTCACTTTCTGACAAATTTAGAATGACATGACAAAATTATCAAATAAACAAACTTGTTGCTATGATTTCAAAAATTATGGAAAATTTGCAAATTTAAGAGGGGGTTGCCGACAGCGAAAGTGACGTTAGATTTCGTATTTTTTTAAGTTGTATAACATAAAATCTAATAACATTTTACCTGCCAAAAATTTAGTACAAATATCTCTGTCTTCATTTTAATCATAAGATCTTAAAAGCTGTGTTTTGTTTTATAGGTTATGAAAACCTTGGGAAAAATAATAATTCCAGTGCACATGCTTTTAAGATCTTATGATTAAAAGGAAGACAGAGATGTTTGTACTAAATTTTTGCCAGGTAAAATGTTATTAGATTTTATGCTATACAACTTAAAAAAATACGAAATCTAACGTCACATTCGCTGTCGGCAACCCCCTCTTAAGCGTAGGACAAAAAATAGTGATTGTCACACGTAAATGTCCCATTTAATTTGAAGTGTTACACTTTACCAGGGACTCTTTAAAATAAGGGGACCCAGCATTTCACATCTATCACATAGGAAAAGTGAAGCCTTGAGGGGAAGTTTGTTTTCTGTAAACTCCAAGGAGACCACAGAAGTGGGCTGGTACAAGGTTATGTTACATGTCAGTGTCCAACTGCCATCAGGTTTTATGTGATAGATAGTGCCATATAAAAGGAGGCAAAAAATTTCCCATCATAATTCACAAGATTTTCAACTATACAATAAATTTGTTTCATATTCTGTAATTGTAGACACAACATTGTCAAGTCTAATTTTTAGAAATCATGGAAACCATTATTAATTTTTACTAACGTCATAATCGATTATTTTTTATTTTCATGAGTATCTAGACCTTCTGCCAATCACAAATATTACAAATATTTTTTCTTAATTTCTTTTGTAAATACAGAACAAACTGGAAACTGTGACATATCAAATTAAATGATTTTTGATTCTAAGAGAGCCCAAAGTTAATCATATCTTCTATTTCAAAATTGATACAATAGTTTTATTCTCACAGTTGTTGCAAACAAGTTTCATATTAAAATTTCTTCTGTGCCTCTAGAAGTAAAATAGTTACAGCGGCTTAAAAATTTTGAATTTTTTTAATTGTTGGCCATAGTTTTCCTAGGTGACCATGGACATCAAGTTTCATCATGACAAAGGAAGGCCGTTCGGATGAGCTATCGATCGCACCCGCCACCTATTTTTTCTGTCAAAAAATAGCCGAGATATTTTGAGTGAGCCACTTATATAAGCCACCCTGTATAATAATTATTTCATATATTCTCGGAAATGCCCTCGTATGGACAGGGACAGTGACGTCACTGTTACCGAGATTTAAATATATATTTTCAGTGAAAAATAATCAAGAATTTGTTCATCAGTGTATTAAATATGTTTCAAGGAATTGTGTAACGGTTACACTGTAACCTAAACTATTTTTTTTATATTTTGTAGCCCCTATACACAAAAACTATTATTGAAGTATTATTGGTAAGGGTTGGATAGGACATTATTATTTTAAAAATGATTCTTTTACCAGTTGCCTGGCGATTGCTAATATATTTCTTTATTTTTCAGGTATGAATTCTATGCATGATGGCCGACTATTGGATAATATCGTAAGTACAGGCCGAAACAACTAACACCAACCCTATAACAATGAATATAAATGGATCGGTGTTGCTTTTTTTGAAACAATCAACTAAATGATTTTTTTTTATTTAAATCAGATTTGTATGATTTAAAATATAATAAAATAATTAAATTTTATTTTCTCTTTATGGATTTAGTTTGAACACGTTTTATTAACATTTAACATTACACGTAACTCACAGTTTTAAAAGATACAGGTATAGTATAAATGAACTCACTTGGAACAGCATAAAAACGCTTGGGAGGCGTTTGCTTTGCAAAACAAATTTTATTTAAGTGCTCTAAAAAAGAATAAAATAAACTTTGAAATAATTCAAACCAAAGCAAGCCAATAATTTTATTAAACACAAAACAACACCACAAAAAAATCTGAAATGAAATACGCAAAACTAAAATCCGTAAAATAAAGCGCAATCCTTATTTCCGTGCACGGCACTGGTTATACTGACCTAACTGGCCCACGTCGACACCTGTTCCATGGATCTCCGAAACGCCGACCAATCAAATCGCTACGCTCGCTTTCTTATTGGCTGCCTCCTTGACTAGGTCGACGTCGACCGCATAAAAACCTTTTAATTTTATGCGGGCGATTTCTGCTGATAAGTCTGGTATTTTTACCAGTAGCAGAGCGTGGCAAATGCTATGAAATAGATCGCGCCCCGTATATCACTGTGTTCCAAGTGAGTTCATTTATACTATAACTAAATTAACAGATATTCAAACAATAATTGAAATAGCTTGGGAATTGAGACCAACCAATTAATTATTAAGTCCTAATTAAAAACAAAAAAAAATATAACTGCTGGTCTTAAATTCGAAATACATTATTGTATTTTTTTACAAGTCAAAGTCAAAAAACGTTCTTGTACTTTTACTTTCGCAAATAAAAAATAAACAAAAAACTTGGAGGCGCCGGGTATCGATCCCGGTACCTCTCGCATGCTAAGCGAGCGCTCTCCCATCTGAGCTACGCCCCCGGTCCTACCAAATCCTCAAAGTCAAAAAACGTTCTTGCACTTTTACTTTCGCAAATAAAAAATAAACAAAAAACTTGGAGGCGCCGGGTATCGATCCCGGTACCTCTCGCATGCTAAGCGAGCGCTCTCCCATCTGAGCTACGCCCCCGGTACTACCAAATCCTCAAAGTCAAAAAACGTTCTTGTACTTTTACTTTCGCAAATAAAAAATAAACAAAAAACTTGGAGGCGCCGGGTATCGATCCCGGTACCTCTCGCATGCTAAGCGAGCGCTCTCCCATCTGAGCTACGCCCCCGGTCCTACCAAATCCTCAAAGTCAAAAAACGTTTTTGCGCTTTTACTTTCGCAAATAAAAAATAAACAAAAAACTTGGAGGCGCCGGGTATCGATCCCGGTACCTCTCGCATGCTAAGCGAGCGCTCTCCCATCTGAGCTACGTCCCCGGTACTACCAAATCCTCAAAGTCAAAAAACGTTCTTGCACTTTTACTTTCGCAAATAAAAAATAAACAAAAAACTTGGAGGCGCCGGGTATCGATCCCGGTACCTCTCGCATGCTAAGCGAGCGCTCTCCCATCTGAGCTACGCCCCCGGTACTACCAAATCCTCAAAGTCAAAAAACGTTCTTGTACTTTTACTTTCGCAAATAAAAAATAAACAAAAAACTTGGAGGCGCCGGGTATCGATCCCGGTACCTCTCGCATGCTAAGCGAGCGCTCTCCCATCTGAGCTACGCCCCCGGTACTACCAAATCCTCAAAGTCAAAAAACGTTCTTGTACTTTTACTTTCGCAAATAAAAAATAAACAAAAAACTTGGAGGCGCCGGGTATCGATCCCGGTACCTCTCGCATGCTAAGCGAGCGCTCTCCCATCTGAGCTACGCCCCCGGTACTACCAAATCCTCAAAGTCAAAAAACGTTCTTGTACTTTTACTTTCGCAAATAAAAAATAAACAAAAAACTTGGAGGCGCCGGGTATCGATCCCGGTACCTCTCGCATGCTAAGCGAGCGCTCTCCCATCTGAGCTACGCCCCCGGTCCTACCAAATCCTCAAAGTCAAAAAACGTTTTTGCGCTTTTACTTTCGCAAATAAAAAATAAACAAAACACTTGGAGGCGCCGGGTATCGATCCCGGTACCTCTCGCATGCTAAGCGAGCGCTCTCCCATCTGAGCTACGCCCCCGGTACTACCAAATCCTCAAAGTCAAAAAACGTTCTTGTACTTTTACTTTCGCAAATAAAAAATAAACAAAAAACTTGGAGGCGCCGGGTATCGATCCCGGTACCTCTCGCATACTAAGCGAGCGCTCTCCCATCTGAGCTACGCCCCCGGTCCTACCAAATCCTCAAAGTCAAAAAACGTTTTTGCGCTTTTACTTTCGCAAATAAAAAATAAACAAAAAACTTGGAGGCGCCGGGTATCGATCCCGGTACCTCTCGCATGCTAAGCGAGCGCTCTCCCATCTGAGCTACGCCCCCGGTACTACCAAATCCTCAAAGTCAAAAAACGTTCTTGTACTTTTACTTTCGCAAATAAAAAATAAACAAAAAACTTGGAGGCGCCGGGTATCGATCCCGGTACCTCTCGCATGCTAAGCGAGCGCTCTCCCAGCTGAGCTACGCCCCCGGTACTACCAAATCCTCAAAGTCAAAAAACGTTCTTGCACTTTTACTTTCGCAAATAAAAAATAAACAAAAAACTTGGAGGCGCCGGGTATCGATCCCGGTACCTCTCGCATGCTAAGCGAGCGCTCTCCCATCTGAGCTACGCCCCCGGTACTACCAAATCCTCAAAGTCAAAAAACGTTCTTGTACTTTTACTTTCGCAAATAAAAAATAAACAAAAAACTTGGAGGCGCCGGGTATCGATCCCGGTACCTCTCGCATGCTAAGCGAGCGCTCTCCCATCTGAGCTACGCCCCCGGTCCTACCAAATCCTCAAAGTCAAAAAACGTTTTTGCGCTTTTACTTTCGCAAATAAAAAATAAACAAAAAACTTGGAGGCGCCGGGTATCGATCCCGGTACCTCTCGCATGCTAAGCGAGCGCTCTCCCATCTGAGCTACGCCCCCGGTACTACCAAATCCTCAAAGTCAAAAAACGTTCTTGCACTTTTACTTTCGCAAATAAAAAATAAACAAAAAACTTGGAGGCGCCGGGTATCGATCCCGGTACCTCTCGCATGCTAAGCGAGCGCTCTCCCATCTGAGCTACGCCCCCGGTACTACCAAATCCTCAAAGTCAAAAAACGTTCTTGTACTTTTACTTTCGCAAATAAAAAATAAACAAAAAACTTGGAGGCGCCGGGTATCGATCCCGGTACCTCTCGCATGCTAAGCGAGCGCTCTCCCATCTGAGCTACGCCCCCGGTACTACCAAATCCTCAAAGTCAAAAAACGTTCTTGTACTTTTACTTTCGCAAATAAAAAATAAACAAAAAACTTGGAGGCGCCGGGTATCGATCCCGGTACCTCTCGCATGCTAAGCGAGCGCTCTCCCATCTGAGCTACGCCCCCGGTACTACCAAATCCTCAAAGTCAAAAAACGTTCTTGCACTTTTACTTTCGCAAATAAAAAATAAACAAAAAACTTGGAGGCGCCGGGTATCGATCCCGGTACCTCTCGCATGCTAAGCGAGCGCTCTCCCATCTGAGCTACGCCCCCGGTACTACCAAATCCTCAAAGTCAAAAAACGTTCTTGTACTTTTACTTTCGCAAATAAAAAATAAACAAAAAACTTGGAGGCGCCGGGTATCGATCCCGGTACCTCTCGCATGCTAAGCGAGCGCTCTCCCATCTGAGCTACGCCCCCGGTACTACCAAATCCTCAAAGTCAAAAAACGTTCTTGCACTTTTACTTTCGCAAATAAAAAATAAACAAAAAACTTGGAGGCGCCGGGTATCGATCCCGGTACCTCTCGCATGCTAAGCGAGCGCTCTCCCATCTGAGCTACGCCCCCGGTACTACCAAATCCTCAAAGTCAAAAAACGTTCTTGTACTTTTACTTTCGCAAATAAAAAATAAACAAAAAACTTGGAGGCGCCGGGTATCGATCCCGGTACCTCTCGCATGCTAAGCGAGCGCTCTCCCATCTGAGCTACGCCCCCGGTCCTACCAAATCCTCAAAGTCAAAAAACGTTTTTGCGCTTTTACTTTCGCAAATAAAAAATAAACAAAAAACTTGGAGGCGCCGGGTATCGATCCCGGTACCTCTCGCATGCTAAGCGAGCGCTCTCCCATCTGAGCTACGCCCCCGGTACTACCAAATCCTCAAAGTCAAAAAACGTTCTTGCACTTTTACTTTCGCAAATAAAAAATAAACAAAAAACTTGGAGGCGCCGGGTATCGATCCCGGTACCTCTCGCATGCTAAGCGAGCGCTCTCCCATCTGAGCTACGCCCCCGGTACTACCAAATCCTCAAAGTCAAAAAACGTTCTTGTACTTTTACTTTCGCAAATAAAAAATAAACAAAAAACTTGGAGGCGCCGGGTATCGATCCCGGTACCTCTCGCATGCTAAGCGAGCGCTCTCCCATCTGAGCTACGCCCCCGGTACTACCAAATCCTCAAAGTCAAAAAACGTTCTTGTACTTTTACTTTCGCAAATAAAAAATAAACAAAAAACTTGGAGGCGCCGGGTATCGATCCCGGTACCTCTCGCATGCTAAGCGAGCGCTCTCCCATCTGAGCTACGCCCCCGGTACTACCAAATCCTCAAAGTCAAAAAACGTTCTTGTACTTTTACTTTCGCAAATAAAAAATAAACAAAAAACTTGGAGGCGCCGGGTATCGATCCCGGTACCTCTCGCATGCTAAGCGAGCGCTCTCCCATCTGAGCTACGCCCCCGGTCCTACCAAATCCTCAAAGTCAAAAAACGTTTTTGCGCTTTTACTTTCGCAAATAAAAAATAAACAAAACACTTGGAGGCGCCGGGTATCGATCCCGGTACCTCTCGCATGCTAAGCGAGCGCTCTCCCATCTGAGCTACGCCCCCGGTACTACCAAATCCTCAAAGTCAAAAAACGTTCTTGTACTTTTACTTTCGCAAATAAAAAATAAACAAAAAACTTGGAGGCGCCGGGTATCGATCCCGGTACCTCTCGCATACTAAGCGAGCGCTCTCCCATCTGAGCTACGCCCCCGGTCCTACCAAATCCTCAAAGTCAAAAAACGTTTTTGCGCTTTTACTTTCGCAAATAAAAAATAAACAAAAAACTTGGAGGCGCCGGGTATCGATCCCGGTACCTCTCGCATGCTAAGCGAGCGCTCTCCCATCTGAGCTACGCCCCCGGTACTACCAAATCCTCAAAGTCAAAAAACGTTCTTGTACTTTTACTTTCGCAAATAAAAAATAAACAAAAAACTTGGAGGCGCCGGGTATCGATCCCGGTACCTCTCGCATGCTAAGCGAGCGCTCTCCCATCTGAGCTACGCCCCCGGTACTACCAAATCCTCAAAGTCAAAAAACGTTCTTGTACTTTTACTTTCGCAAATAAAAAATAAACAAAAAACTTGGAGGCGCCGGGTATCGATCCCGGTACCTCTCGCATGCTAAGCGAGCGCTCTCCCATCTGAGCTACGCCCCCCGTGTATAAATACCACCACAATTAATGCGATCCGGCTGGTGGACGGACTACTTTTGCTTTTGCAAGGTCTTGCGACACCATCGTCTAGACCGGTATATTTTTGATCTTAGTATGCGCGACAGGCCATCGACAAGAAGCCGGAGATTTTAACCTTCCAATGCAAGTTTTTCGGCGGAATTAAGGAATATTCGGTCGCGACGTTTTGAGCAAATGTGGGAGGAAGGCGGCCGTTTTCTTTTGAAGTTTGTCGCGTAATGGAAAGAACCGAAAATTCGCCGTTCACCCTCGTGGATTTCGAGGCGCTTCTCTGAATAATGTAATTGTAAAATGTTGGAGATTTGAACGGCTCCGCGGAAAAAGTTGTGTCTCAGAGAATAAACTCTGTTTTGCGTTATCAAAGAAAGTTGCAAGATTTTACGCCTGGACATTTTCTGCGATAAAACTGATTTAGTGGAATAACAACGAACAAAAAAGCTTATATAGGGTGATTCAGTTTTAGACTTCAACAGGTGATAGAAACTTATAAGATATGACTGTTTTGTGGTATAACTTTTTATCCACAGTCGCCTCATTTTCGAGTTTAAGTTCTCAAAAATTTTAACGTTTTATCTTTTACCCTTAAATATATTCAAACAAAATGTGATAATACCAAATTTGGTATGGGTATGGGTACAATGTGGTCATTTAACATGTGGGATTTTTTTTATTAATTGCACAACGAAAATACAAATGTTCCCGAAAGTTGGTGCATTTTAGATGATCATATTAGGCGCACTTAGAATTGTTGCAAGTCAAACAGCATACAGGGTGGGTTAAAAAATATAAAAATTGTATATACAAGAGTAAAGTACCCTTATTTCAGAAAATTCAGCAAAATGTTATTAAGAAAAGTTTTCTAGAATTAAAAGTTTTGCCTAAGTACCAAAACATGGCTCCTAAGAAAATATTTTTTGAAAAACATTAATACTGTTTGTTTGTTTGTTTTAGTATTCACCCTAAACAAGTTCATAAATCAATCAAAATTAAATCAATTCCGCATAACTTTGTTCAAATTCAAGCATATTTGTAAAACTAACTTAGATTTTTAATTTTTTAGGGAATCACAAACTTCATGTTTGTTGCAACGATATTACATAAACAAAACTTTAAAATTTCGCAAAAATTCTTCTGAACAAAGTAAAACATTAGTAATGGTAATATGTATATTAAAAAAGTCTCATTTAAGGTGCAAAATTTTTATTTTAAATATGTTTATGAAGTAACTGGAAATAAATTGACAAAAAAAATGTTTAAAATAGCTTTTAATTCTAATCAACTTTTCTTAATAACCTTTTGCTGAATTTTTTGAAATAAGGGTACGTTACTCTTGTACAATTTTTACATTTTTTTACCTACCCTGTATGCTGTTTAACTTGCAACCATTCTAAGTGCACCTAATATGATTATTGAACATGCATCAACTTTCGGCAATGTCTGTATTTTGGTTGTGCAATTAATAAAAAAAGTCCCGTATATTGCACACTTAAATGACCACACTATTCAAGATATTATGATCTTTGATACTACATTTGTTTTATCAAGAAAAACACTAGTACGACGCTGTAGAGAATTTTGTTTTATGCACTTCGATAACTTTTTTTTTCTAAGTACTGAGGCTGATATTTTTGGTATCTGTTACAGTGTTTGGTGTTATTTTTACTATATTTAATTTACTTTTTGATAATAATGGCGGTTTATGAAAATAATGAAAACTATATGTTGGTTTGTTTTATACAATCTAATGAAAATCCCCAAGAAGCTTCGGAATTATATTTACGAAGGTATAGTGGTCAAGATGATATCTTAGAGGTCCTTTTTGTCCATATTAGATATCCAGAGAGACGGCAACCTTTTCCAGACATATTTGCCAGCCTTAAATCAAATTTATCCAGCCCCGTCCCGTCCTAAGGCATACACCAAATAAGATAGAGAGAGGAACGGAATAAACGTATTGGGTTATGTATTTTTTGTATTTTATTAATAATTTTTCATGATTTTCAATTCGAAACACCTCTCAAGTCGAAGAATGTCCGTTCTGTTAAAGTTATTATAGGAATAGATACATTACCAAAGGCAACTTGCTTTGTTACATATATAACAAGTCTATCAAAATAGTATATTATACACCTAGGTTGAGAAGTGAGCCATTATTTATAGAGCATTTTCGGCGCTACGCGCCTCAGGATATAATATGCGACGTAAATAATGGCCTTCTCAACCGAAGTGTATATAGAATTTTTTTTACTACTAACATTGAAATATTTCCATATATTAGTCATTTCTCGCTTTTTTCAAATACTTCAAAATATCAAGTAGCCTGGGAGTTCAGTTGTTAAGCTGATTTTTCATTATTTACCTAGGTATTTTTTTATTATCATTATTTACCTAGGTAGAGAAATATTACTTCTCATTAGAGGAATGAGGTAAATAATGGTGATTTCTCAGGTTAGTAGTAAAAAAAACTATTTATTATGCATTACAAAATAGGCAAGACTGGATTTAAGAAATGCCGAAATGCCAAATTACCTCGTCTTCCCCCCGACCCGCTAATGTAGAAGCAAAATAAAACCGCGTTATTTGTATTAGCATGAGTCATAAATTGCTATACAGGGTGTAAATGAATAAGTGCGAAAAAATTCAAGGGGGTGAATCTTTGAGTTGTTATTTTTTAATCATTTAAACGATTTATTCGATGTAAAGTGTACTTGGACATGCGCAAACGGTATGCCATCCTTTTTTGGCAGTTTCATAACAAGCACCTGCATACTTCTCATTGGTAGCCTGTTCAGAAACGTGGAAAAATTAATTATTCAAATACAAGATCTCGTGGCAATAATAGCCCTTTGGACCCACCCTAACGGTATGCCTATGGTTTTCCGAGGAATTTTCATTTTGAACTTCATTATAAAACACATGGCAGCCTGACTAAAATCATATCAAAACGCATATTTTTCGAATAAATGAGAACTCCCTTTTCCGTATGAAGAACCCAGGATGACTCTCTGACTCATACCTTATTGTGAGAATATACGCAACATAATGCTCTTTGAAAGGCATACCGAGTAGAGTCACGTCTAAAAATCTGTCGCTGTTTAATAGTGATTTTTGCAAGATTTCTTGCTTTTAGTAAGATTTATTGCAAAATTGCAATGGTCTTGTAAAATTGCAAGAGTCCTGCAGAATGATTTCTTGTAATGTCTTGCAAAGCAAGACAAGAAATTTAAAAGAGTCTTGTCTTGTTCTTGCAGAAGAACGAGAAGTTTGCAAGTCTTGTGATATGGGAGAGTGTGGGAATGGCGGCCCCCTAAGCAAGTTTGAAGGCCATTGACACATTTTCAACTGTAAAGTAATGGTGGGGTGTCAAATTAAAGTTTAAGTCGGTGTAGAATCAAAATAAATTTTTATTCTAGACAAAAACTACAAACCAAAAACTATATACCGTTATATAGAAAATGTAGTGTTGGCCGGTATTACCCACACCACAGACCTATATAGCTTGGCTAAAGCTAGATAGGTCTGTGCCCACACTCATGGGGTAATACCGACCGCAGGCCGTCATTATCTCAAAACAAGAAAACGACAAGAATATTATAATTATTTATTATTCACAAAAGTCACATGATATTTGTTGTTTTTCTACATGAGTTTTTCAAAAGTTACCATTTCTGCGTCTCTCTTGCAAAGACGACCTTGGTATGTTGAAACTTCTCGACATTTCTTTTAAACTGCGACCCCCCCCCTCGTGTAGCATCCATGGCTGCATGTAAACTTTCTGAAGTCCGCGAAACTTTTTATGTTTTTCTGTGTATTTTCGCGGCATCTAGGGACTAAAAAATAATATTTTTATGATCACATCTGACCGCCATTACCCCCAACATTGTGTCCGGTATTCCCCCAATCACAGACCTATATTAGCGAAGCTATATATAGGTCTGTGCCCCAATATATGTCCTGAAAACAGATGGCTCTGATGGCTAACAATGTATTCTGCATTGTATTTTATCTCCGGAAAGCGCATGGTGAGCCAAAAATGTGTCAGACGTGACAGCCGTGAGCAGTCTTTAATAATATACTATCAGTCAACGATTTGAGATTATGTAAAATTGTTAATTTCCAGGGACTCTTTAAAATAAGGGGACCCAGCATGTCACAGTCTATCACATAGGAAAAGTATATCTCCAAGGAGACCACATAAGTGGGCTGGTACAAGGTTATGTTATATGTCAGTGTCCAACTGCCATCAGGTTTTATGTGACATGCCAGTGCCATAGATTCCAAAGGAGGCAAAATATTTCCCATCATAGTTCACAATTTTTAAGTTTTCTAACTTCCAGATAGTCAATTAAAGGTAATGCGGCCGCCTGTAGTAGTCCCAATAATTGCAACCAGATTTTTCATGTCTCACCTTTAGTAACCCTACAATTCCCATTACGTGGGCATTACGTATAAGTAAGGAGTTCAAAACAAAAATGGTATTTCCAAAATTTTAAATTATTAAGCAGGTAGCTTCAGTCAGGTCTTTTTTAAACAGTTTTTATCTACAACTATAAGTTTATTTTACGTTTGTGAGGTACCTTGGAAGAGAAATAAAATTACAAAAATGAGCACCGAGAAAAACTACATGATTAGAACTAAGTACAAGACCTAATCTTATTAGTTCTTCCCGAAATCTGTGAAAGTTCTTTGGGTAGATACATTCAACAAGGGAAGAAAGTTCAAGTACACATATTATTACAAATGGATTCGGGAACCTGGTAACATGGTGCAATAGCGACAAATTCTCAAATAAGCAAAATCGGCACTGACTTACCATACTTATATTACTTAAATTCCTGGAAATAATTGCAGGAAACCAAATTCAAATATAAAATAAATTTGATTCATTTGGCACTTGCCATATTCTGTGTTTGTTGACAGAACATTGTCAAGCCTAATTTTTAGAAATCATTATTAATTTTTACTAACAATCAAAGTTGAATTGGTTTTTCACCCTAATGTGAGTCGTAGGATATAAAAATGGTATTTTGAAAGTCTTAATTCTCACAGCTCTTAATTCGCCAAATAAAATTAAGAGCTGTGAGAATTAAGACTTTCAAAATACCATTTTTATAAACAATCAAAGTACCTGCTATATTCATAGATTCTCCAATAAAATGGCATACTTGGCATCACTAAGACCATTAGAATGGGGAAAGAAACGGCCTCACTTTGCAAAGTATAATGCTGGGTCCCCTTACTTTAAAGGGTCCCTGTTAATTTATGTTAATGTTAATCTACAGGCTCTACTGAATCCAATAATAGTCTCGGTAGTTCTAGTATTACTTACTAATGAGCTAATTATTACCTTCAAAGCCACTAACTTCTTACAAGAAAGACGGAGTTTTCAAAAATATGCCTTTAATATCGCAACACGTTCACTCTAAGCTGTCCAACTCAAACTGAAGCTTCGTTTCAATAACACGAGATGGCCAACAATATACGCGCTGGCGAGAAAATTGACGGCCGGAATTATACCCCAGCCAGGGGCCGCCATTCCCCCACTCTCCTACACTAGGAGACACCCGGCCAGAGTGCCGAAAATGGGACGTCCTGTACGATGCAAGGGTAGACAGCCGCTTTCCCGAGGGTCTCGCATTCACATTGCATCGGTCTGGCGCGCCCGGGTCGTCCCGGCGACGTCGGCGGCGTCGCGACGCTCCCGCAGTAAGCCAGCGACCGGCGTCGGCGGCGGACCGGATGCTGGGGGTTGCTCTTGCGAGCTGTTTCGGTCGCGTTTTAAATTATTCTTCCTCGCGGTTTCGTCCCGATACCATTGTTCATCATGTAGCCATTTGGTCGTGGAAAATTGTCGAGGTGGTCTCTCGTATTGTCCGTACCCAGCAAACTGTGGACACCCGGTGTATACTTTGTTTGCTATACAGGGTGTCCAACTTTAAAACTGTACAAATCCGTAAAATCTTCATTTTTCTAGATAATCGCCTAAACTTTTTTTGTTCGAAAGGCCTTCAAAAACCGCTTCTTCTGACCTTCCTGCCATTTTCAAAATGCAAATCTAGGGCCGGCTGCGACTTTTTTTATACACCCGATTTTCACGAAAATCATTTAGCGATTTTTTTATTTAAAACCTGACCCTACGGCGTTATTCAGAATACCCCAAAACTCCCATATACCAAATTTGAACAAAAAATATAGGTATAGGGAGTTTCATTCTGCAAGGTGTCAAAGTTGAGCAAAATAGGAATTTTTAAGGCGTCTGCCGAGGCAAGTGTGTCATGGAATCGTCTCAAAACAGTTGAATGGTCAATAGGACCACTCAAGGTGTTGGTGTGCAAAGGTCCAATACAAAATATACAGAGTGTTCTTATTTCTTATCTGTGCCATCTCAAACTACTGAATTTTTGGAACTTTATAGGGCTCAAAAATCGAGTATATCAAAACCGCTCCACACACTATAAACGAACTAAATCTAAAAAATACAGAAGCCTACCAGTCAGTAAGTCGATATCAGTTAAGATGGCTGGTGTGCCACAACAGGTAACGCGCAGAAAATGTATCATCTTAGACAGTGACTTTGTTGAGAAAGGTCAAATAATTTAAATTGTTTTTATTTGTTGGTTGGCATTTTGTAAAGATATAAATTACTTTTGTGTTTATTAATATTTTTCCAATGATTCCAGAGCACTCCTGACCAGTATAAAGTTTAATAAAAATTCAGAATTTTGAGGTGGCTCAGAGAAAAATACCTTGTATATTTTTGTAGTAAATCTTTTCGCGCCAACATTTTGAGTGGTCCTGTCGACCATTCAACTGTTTTGAAGGGATTCCATGGCACACTTAACTCGCCAGATGTCTTTAAAATTCCTATTTTGCTCCACTTTGACACCCTACAGGGTGTATATTTTTTGTTCAAATTTTGTATATGGGGGTTTTGGGGTATTCTGATTAACGCTGTGGGGTCAGATTTTAAATAAAAAAATCGCTAAATGGTTTTCGTGAAAATCGGGGGTATAAAAAAATCGCAGCCGGCCCTGGATTTGCATTTTGAAAATGGCAGGAAGATCAAAAGAAGCGGTTTTTGAAGTCCTCCTCAAACAAAAAAAAGTTTAGGCGATTATCTCCAAAAATGAAGATTTTACGGATTTGTACAGTTTTAAAGTTGGACTCCCTGTATGTACATAATTTTGAATTTGATACTTTCAATTTTAGGCCTGGTGTTAAAAAAAGACGCGGCAATATTTAAGGGGGTGATTTGTCGGTTCATTTTTTGAAAAAAAGTTCCTATAAACATTGGTCCGGAAATGTCTTATTTTATACAGTGTGACCCATTTGTTTTGGGGTCAGTCTGTAAAAAGTGTATCAATCGTGCGATTTGGCTGATTTTTTTTTTAAATTGTAGAGCTCGATGAACTGCACATTTTGAACAAAAATTGCCTGGTTCGCATAAAATCCAAAGCCTACTATGACCGTTTTTATGAGCAAAATTTTAAGAAACCATATTAGCGTTTTTTTTTGAAAAAATCTGTGTGCGCCAATGGATTGAGCACCCCTCGAAATGGGTATGTACAAAATTTCATCAAAATATTTCAAGTAATAACGATTTTGTAGAAAAATTAAAAATGCAGCCAAGGTACGTCTTTATTTTCAAAAATTCAAAGTTGGCCATGGAAAATAATTGAATTGTAATAATACAACCTTATGCTTATAAACACAAAACATAAAAACAATTAAAATTATAAAATTTTTGTAACTTCTACCAAGCCTCCATTTTCTACAATGCATTTGTCGTTCCTCTTGCGTACATTCAAAATTACATTTCGTATTTGCTGTGGAGTAATTTCCTCACAACTACGGTTTATCCTAGCTTGCAGTTCTTGTAAATTATGGGGTCTTGACTTATAAACATTTTGCTTAAGTGTACCCCAAAGAAAAAAATCTAAAGGAGTTAAGTCCGGAGATCTCGGTGGCCACTCACAGAAAGGACTATTTCGCCCTATCCAACAGTTTTCAAAATTATTATCTAGCCAGTTTCTGATTAAACGAGCATTATGAATAGGACTGCCATCTAACTGTAACTTTAAATTTAAACGGTATCTTAATGGTAACTCATCTAAAGCATTTCTAAATTCAATTTCTAGAAAATTCAAGAAGCCAGCCGCATTTAAATTCCCTTCAAAGAAAAATGGGCCAATTATCAGCCAAATCGCACGATTGATACACTTTTTACAGACTGACCCCAAAACAAATGGGTCACACTGTAGGTGTTAATTTTTTAACTGATTAATAATTCAAATATCCTGCCACCGATTTTTTGAAATTTGGTAGCGTTGTTTGTAGTAATAAGGGGCTGATTTTGGCCCTAACTAGATCAAAATTATTAAGTCCAGTGGCGTCAGGGGGGACACCTTAACCAAATTTATTGACGACAGAATGTACGCCACTGACTTTAATAAAATTTCGATATTTTTTTGGGTTAAAGCAACTAAAAATACAACTTTTTTGTCTCCTGAATTTTCACCGTATCTTGCTTGGTTTACGAGATAAAAAAATACAGAGAAACAATTTTTTGCTGGTCCACAAAATCATTTTCAAACATTCTTGGAATATTTGCAAACAAGTCAACTAAAAATAACTGTTTTATTCAATAACATACTAGATGTGTTTAAAAATCAATAATAATAATAATAATATAATAATAGTAATAATAATTCTCACCCTCACAATACTCCAAACTAGGAGTACCCCAGAAGCAAATAATAAGGATAATATAATAATTTGAATTATTAATTAATTAACACCCTGTATTTTGGAAACAACACATTTATAGTAACTTTTTTTCAAAAAATGACCCTCTTAAATATTGCCGTGTCTTTTTTAAACACCCTGTACAATATAATATCTTATAATAAATGAAAATGCAAAATCTTGTTTTTTGCAGTTGCGGCATTGCTGCTTTTGTTATTCAGAGGATAAGTTAGGGAAATATTTCTAATAAAAGTTTTACCAAGGACAACGTTTCTTTAGAATTTTTTACGAAGTACCTACCACTATTTTTTAACCCAGACAAAATGATTTTTTTTTCAAGTCAAATTTATGAAAATTATGAAAATTGAAATTGAAAATTTGAAAATGTGTGGAGGTTGGAGGAGGATATGTAGAATAATTTTTCCACAATGGTACAAAATAATTGTTGCTCCATTTTTATTATTTGTTCGACAAGAGTAATGCTTACATGCAAGTTAGATAAACAATGTCATTATTAATTTATTAATTTCCTGTATGATTTAGGGTTAACATAAAATCCTCATTCAAAAAATGATAGTATAGTAAAAATTAAGGGGAATTCGACAGTGTACTCGGATTTTGTATACGGTGGTCGGTAAAAAAGTTATCGCGAAAAATCATTTTTTTCAAAATAAAAAATAATTACTTACAGAACCATTAGAGAACCTTCAAGTAGTATTCCTGAATATTTAGTTTTTTGAAATAACTTTTTGTTATAGCGGAAATGAAAGTGACTTTCTCTGTTTTACAACTTACACATTCCATTTAACCATTATAGGATTTATTTTTTAATTCTGATTCCAGCTATATATATTGACCTATTTATCTCTAACCGTTTCCGAGATATTTACCAGAGAAGCTCCATTAAACTAGATACATACATACCTGGTCTCAGGGTCAGTGTCTGATGTTCAATCCGAGTAGGCCAAGTAATAACACCAAATTTATGACAAATAAAGTCAGTCATGACTCATGATCATGAAACTGACAATCAAGTAGGCTAGACATATTTACCAGTCATTTTCTTACCCTGCCTGTCACAAAATTTTGATATTTGGAAACAAGAAAATGTGCCTAATTTAAAGGTCATAACCCAGTGAAACGTCATTTATTTCGTACTTTTTAAAATTATATTTGTTAAAAGCCCTTTCTCCGTTTTGTTCTCAATTGGGCAATCTTTTTACGTGACAGGCAAAAAACTAAGCTGTAACCTCAAAGAACATATCTGCCCCGTGTCAATCTACATCTAACTTAAAACGGAACACGCAACTGCAATTTTTTTTGTAGCGATGAATAGAGCCTTTATCAGTAGGGACATTTGTTTCGTTAGAAATTTGTAAAGTAGTATTATGTAAATAGTAACGTGACGGCCAAACGTGGTGGACACTGATAAGACCTAAGAAAAATGATCTAAAACCTAACAATAATTAAATACAGTACATTAGTACAAAGGGGAAGTATAAATTACAAAATTCATATGTAAATAATTTATGCCTGAGAAAAATGTTTGAAAATAAAACTACATATTTATAATATTTATTACTATTTCGAAACTACCTATATATTCTGTGATTATTTTCCGGAAATCAATATCTTCAGATAATATTTATGCAGATTGGATTGGTTTTATTTTCTCAAAAAACACCGCTAGAGTTCAATAAGATCGTAAAGGGATTTATGCAAATAACGCACCATTTGCATTCGAAGGAAATGTATTTACATAGAAATTATTGAATTTATCTTCGCCCAAGCCGAGAAAATTTAATTTAGAGTGCGGGCGGCCGCTGAAAAAAAGAAAAGCAAAAAGATACTTTCATTTTTCGGAGTAAATTAAAGTCTGAGTACGCGGAATTACCATTTAGAAGAATACAGAGAAAGCATGGGCAGCAGAGTAACAATAATTAAATCAACTTATCGGACAGGTTGGTTATGTAATCACTTCACGCGTGTTTGCCTTTTTTGTTGTTTGTGGTATTGAATTATAGAGATTATAATTATATATAGGTAGAGTGCTGGACGACGTTTTTATACATAGGATGCGCGGAAAATCTTTGACGAATTGAAAATCATAAAATAGTAAAAAATAGTAATAAATAGGCCCAGTGAACATGCGCATTTGCAATTTGAGGGAGTGTTTTGTGAAAGTTGACACTCTTTGACAGCCATTTGACAGCGACAGACTAAGTATAACCCACCGTTGTTTGCATCATAGACCCTTTGTGGCCTAATTTTTTCGATTTTCAGCTAATTATTAATAGTTTCTTTGCGTTTTAGTTGTTTAGTGATCACCTCTAATATGTTCTGCTCATTTTATACCAGAGTGTTTAAAAACGAAACGAGTCAAAACGCAGCTAATTGAAAATGCGATACCAACTCTTCTATTAAAACCACCTAAACCATCATTTAAGTAAGCATTATTAACATGATTGTGGTATAAGAAACTGTTTATTTCTTTCAGTGTTAAAGTTATAAAGGTAGATGAAAACAAGTCAAGTTCTAGCATCAGTGAAGCAAATTCTAGTAGTTTGGACGAAACTAGTTTTAAAAGTATAAACGAACCTATAGTTGTAGTTATCGAAGATTTGACCAGTCCACGTTGAGGTGAGCTTAATTTATTATCAATATACAAGTTTGTAGGGAGATAGTAATTCAGAAAAACAACCACTGTTTTGAATTGCGCGGTATGAAGGTCTAATGTGCATGTTCCATAGGCCCATGCGCAGATCCACAATTTGCCATAAAAAGGGACTTGTTCCGCACTCTATCTATATGATCTCTATGTATTGAATATTACATGAATTTTCGGCAACTGTTTGAAAATCAAAAGAAAAATTCAAAATACTGACCAATTTGTCTTTTCATTTTTATAATAATTATAATCATTCATTCATGCACAATGCACAATAGCTACTATTTTAACAGGGTCATCATAGTAGGCATTTTCTTTATTTGTCTATGCATTTTTGCGGAATTCAGTTACCTAGGCATTTACCAACCAAAACCGTTGAACCCAAGATTATTTAGCATCACCGTTAAACTTTACTTAGTTGCAAAATTCTAAATCTAATTTAAACAACGGACTAAAACGAGTGGCGGTCCGTTTCGTGAATAAATTAATATAAATTTATACGCCCCAGTCACAACTTTGTGATAGCAATCTAGGCGGCAAAAATTTACTTAGGGATTCGCTGTTG
The DNA here is from genome assembly GCA_963920635.1 of Pseudeuparius sepicola. NCBI lineage: Eukaryota > Metazoa > Arthropoda > Insecta > Coleoptera > Anthribidae > Pseudeuparius > Pseudeuparius sepicola. The sequence continues at coordinate 77,788,352 of OY987300.1, forward strand.
TGAGATATTTTCGCCAAGCATGCCTGGCATACTAAATAGAGACTAAAAATGTTCTAGCTATGCTCGTCTATGTAATAACCTAGTAATATTGCGGCCAGGGAAATTACGGTAAATAATAACGAAACCTAGACAAAATTCATAACCGCATTTTTATAATGCCATCACAAAATATTGGTAATAAATGAACGCCAGAATTGTTTTTTTATACAAAATAAACATACGCGTGTGGGCGGTTTTTAGAAAAATTCATTTTCTTGTTGCAATAAAGACGGCATAAATATTAACTGCGAACTTTAAGCTGCATTTATTAGATACTTGTTAAACTTTCTAAGTGGATACTAAGTCTTGTTAAATTTTTTCAAATTAAACAAAAATTGGTTACGGAAGTATTTTTTTCTTTAAAAATAAATATTAACCGATCGATTTCTCGAAAAATGACGGCAGCCTAGTAATTGGATAACGTGCCTGTCATAGATCGCCAGAGTGTGCAGAGTTTGAAAATGGAGTTGTCAGAATGTCTTATTTGCGGAAATTACATAAAAAAATGTAATTATTTGATTTTTGCTAAAAACATCAGAAAAATCAGCAACCCTACCAGGGCCAAACAGGCAGGGCGTTTTCCTATAAAAGGCGTGGCCAGATTCCGGTCACTACTGAAAAAGCCAGGCATTATAGACGCTTAATGAAACTGTATATTCTTTAGTTTTTTATGGGAAAACAATATTTGTTTCTTGCCCACAAAAAAGTTATGTTGTAAAAAGTTAAACAAAAAAATCAGTTAATAAATTTGCTCCTCCTATACAAATGTTGAAGTGACAGTTGACGTAGTGAGGTATCATATGTATATGCACCGTAAATAAATGTTTAATTGTGCCCTATATGATTCAATACAGTTAGCTATATTGTAAAAAGTTTAAAAAATAGTTAAGTAATATTTTTGCTCTACCGATACAAATGACAAATGACAGTTGACCTGCATGCGCCCTAAATAAATGTTTAATTTCGCTATATGTCATTTAATATAGTTATTTTGTAAAAAGTTAAACAAAAAAAAAACAGTTAATATTTTTGCTTTTCCTAAATAAATGACAAGTGACAGTTGACCTATATGCGCCCTAAATAAATGTTTGATTTCGCTATATATCATTCGATATAGTTATATTGTAAAAAGTTAAACAAACAAAAAACAGTTAATATTTTTGCCTATTCTATACCAATGAGAAGTGACAGCTGACGTACATGCGGCTCAGATAAATGTTTAATTTTGTATAAGTTACATTCTATTTGTAAAAGGGAATGATCATCTGCAATAAAAACGTAGTTAATATTTTTGCTTTTGCCGAAATAGAAAATATATGTTAGCAAGGGAAGTTTTTTACCTAAAGAGTCTAAAAAAATGCATTTAACACTTTTGCTTTGTTTTTGAGGTAACTCAAGGTTCCGTTTTTCCAAAATGTTTAATTTTTGGTTTCTACCAACGTATTTACTTATAACTTTGATATGGTAAAACAAAAATGCAGTTAATATTTTTGTCTAGGTCAAATTCTATTTTCCCTGGCTATAATATACATTTATACGCCCCAGTATGAGGCGCCATTTCGGACTAAATTATTATTTTTGAATATATAAATTTCTCGTCCTAATATATTTTTTAATATGATATTTATAGAAATTTGCGTGAATCTTTTTTAGTTAAATTTATATATTACGCATCGCCCAAAAGTATATATTACAGTAAACGCAAAAAAATATATCAAAACACGATATATTAATTTGGTGCGCCAATATATAATAATTTAGGGTACCACCGGTCGTCACCAGAGGTCGCGCCGCGCATTCCTAAAGTGCACCGGTTACGCTGCAGCAGAAAGCGCAGAATAGTGTAAAACCAGGGACTCTTTAAAATAAAAAGGGTCCCTGTGTAAAACCCACCCCCGATTTTCTTGAAATTTTGGCTAGATAGGTTCCTATCGCCCGACGTTACACCATTGGAAAAGATTACCACTTCTTTTTTCATACGGCGGCGCGCATCGCTGCCGACTGCCACAATATGATGCGAATGTCCCCTTCTTTTTTCATGCGGCAGCGCTTATCCCCCAAAAAGGAGGGAATACGCTCCTTATTGCAAAGATGCTTGAGAAAAATGCACTTCCGACGGCTTCCGACGTAGACGTATCAAATGATTACTTCGGCTTCGGACGTGTACGATATTGTTTACTGTGGCGTGACTCAATCCACCAATGAGAGTGCAAGACCTATACCGACTTTTATATACGTCGGACGTATAAATAGCCACTTCCTACAACAAAACGAAGGCGAAACGAAAACGATCATGCGGGCGGGAAACTAATATGTAAGATGATTGTGGGGTTATACACCACAAAACATCAAATCCCAAACCTGACACAGAAAAAGAACATCCAGTACGTCGGTAATAATAATCACTCCGACTTCGGCCTTCTGCGCTTTCTGCTGCAGCGTAACCGGTGCACTTTAGGGATGCGCGGCGCGACCTCTGGTGACGACCGGTGGTACCCTAAATTAATATATATTGGCCCACCAAATTAATATATCGTGTTTTGATATATGTTTTTGCGTTTACTGTAATATATACTTTTGGGCGATGCGTAATATATAAATTTGACTAGAAAAAGATTATTCACGCAAATTTCTATAAATATCATATAAAAAAATATTCGACTTCGGGCTTCTGCACTTTCTGCTGCAGCGTTGCCGGTTCACTTTAGGGATGCGCAGCGCGACCTCTGGTGACGACCAGTGGTACCCTAAATTATTATATATTGGCGCACCAAATTAATATATCGTGTTTTGATATATTTTTTTGCGTTTACTGTAATATATACTTTTGGGCGATGCGTAATATATAAATTTGACTAAAAAAGATTATTCACGCAAATTTCTATAAATATCATATTAAAAAAATATACTAGCGCGAGAAATTTATATATTCAAAAATAATAATTTAGTCCGAAATGGCGCCTCATACCCCAGCCCCAACTTTGTGATAGCAATCTAGGCGGCAAAAATTTACTTAGGGATTCGCTGTTGTGAGATATTTTCGCCAGGCATGCCCGGCATACTAAATAGAGACTAAAAATGTTCTAGCTATGCTCGTCTATGTAATAACCTAGTAATATTGCCGACATTCTTGTAAGAGTTGCAGCGTTGGGCGAGGCTTATTCTTCAGTCAAGGGTTGCAGTAAAAAGGCGCGTTTCGGTAAACGGTGCCCACCTGTCTTCCAAGGGTCACTTCATTCTTTATACGAACCCTTAAGAACTTCGCGGGAGTTTTGATACGTCAAACTTGCGACATCAAATTGTTCGAGGAACTTCCCAACCGTTAATGGCGACGGTCTGCCCGGCCATAAAAACTAAATATGGTGCGAAGGCGTTTCCTAGCTACTTCTCAACTCCCGAAGTTCGTTGCCATTGTGGCGCGGCATCTGCTGGTGATTTATTCACGGACACTTTTGGGGCGGGGGGGCGAAAGTTAAAATCTTAATTTTTCGAAGTGCCCCTACGGTTGAAGTGAGCGGAAAACCTTCTTAACGTAACGTTTGACAAAGGAAGTTCAAGATGCCACTTTAAAACAATTGATAAATATTCCTGGGTTACTACCATAATAAACTTTGGAACCATTCAATAATTTATATTACATTGCTACGTACGTTTCGAATGATATTTAGCCATCTTCAGGTCACATAAATATTTATTTTAAGCTAAGAACACTTGACATTTTAAAATCAGTTAGTAACATTCGCCTGCTGCGTGTCACCATTTAAAAACAATACATTATGTTCTTTTCATTTTAAAAATAACGTTATCTGAGTGATATTTCTTTACTTCTTTTTCCTTCTCCTGGTAGTTTGTAGATCATTTAATAAAAATCCTGGGTTTCTACCAATTTGTATTTATTTCATCGTTTTTTTTTGTTGTTAGTTTTTGAGGTTAGAAAAAAAAGTTTTTGACAAAAGTTTTAGATACTAATACAAAGTTTTTTGTGACGCTATTGGACCGTGTACAGTGTGTTCTAGAAAGCCGTGGCAGACATAACTTACCTATCTTTTTTTAAATGGAACACCTTATATATTTTTGCATTTTTGAATCTGCTCATCAAGGCAATTAAAATGATATTAAACTTTGTGGCATTATCTTTTTTCCGTTTTTGAAAAATTTCGTATTCAAATTTTATACTAAATTTATTTAACTCGAATTTGTGGATCTCGTGATAAAGATAGACGATCAATGTAATAACGAAAAATATTTGTTTTAAAGAAGACAGTAGTAACATAGTGAAACTCCAAAATGTTTAGGAGCTTTTACGATTTTCCTGAAATTCTTTAGGTATTTCGAGAATATGTATAATCAGTAAAATTTGAAAAGGCTCCTAAACATTTTGGAGTTTCACTATATTACTCTCTTGTTTAAAACAAAAAATTTTTGTTATTACATCGATCATCTATCTTTATCACGAGATCTACAAATTCGAGTTAAATAAATTTGAAAACGGAAAAAAAACTAGCAAGTTAAGGGGGGGTGTCAATTTATAATGAACCACCCTGTACAACGTACGTTTCGGCGAAAAATTATGCCATCTTCAGGTACAATAAATTTTGACAGTCTAAAAATTTATTGTACCTAAAGATGGCATAATTTTTCGCCGAAACGTACGTTGTACAACAAAAAAAAACGATGAAATAAATACAAATTGGTAGAAACCCAGGATTTTTATTAAATATTTCTTTCCAATTTTTAAATTTATCGAATAGTATTAAACCAAATCATTTCGCATCATGATTTGGTTTAGTACTGTTCGAAAAATTAAAAATTGTAAAGAAATATCACTCACATAACGTTATTTTTAAAATGAAAAGAACATAATGTATTGTTTTTAAATGGTAACACGTAGCAGGCGAATGTTACTGATTTTAAAATGTCAAATGTTCTTAACTTAAAATAAATATTTATGTGACCTGAAGATGGCTAAATGTCAGCCGAAACGTACGTAGTAATGTAATATAAATTATTGAATGGTTCCAAAGTTTATTATGGTAGTAACCCAGGAATTATCAATAAACAAAAATCCACCAGGAATACTACATTAAACTAAAACACAATATCTAGAAAGGTTAGTTTCACACTGTTCCATGTGTTTAGAAAAGTATTCAACAGCCCTAAAACTTATTTCCTGCAAATAGAAATGGGAAAAATCTATATTTATCCAACCAAGTACACACCGGATGTCAACAATGACATTTGAAACAAGCTTAAGGTGGCATAAACCCACATGGCATTAAATACTACCAACCCAAGTGAGTTTTTTGTGTTTATGTTGAAGATCATTATGTTTTTCAAAAAAACAATGCTCATCTCAAATACTGCATTATATTGCGCATATTTGGACAAAAAATCAGCCAAAACTGTTGTCTTGTTTGGAAAACCAATATACCTAAAGTTTCTGGTAATTTTATATTAAATATGCGCGATATTACGTAGTATTTGAGTTGAGCATTGGTTTTTTGAAAAACCCAGTAATTTTAAACACCAAACACACACGGGGACGAGGGTTGGCACGAATGACGTCAAAACCTATAGACGTGGTGCCCCATTGTTAAAATGCCCTTTATTTTGACTCCAAGATTAAATATATCCATACTGCTCTAAAAACATGCTACAAAAAAAGACAGAAAGTCAACCATCAACCAACTATACATCCGGTGATTCCCGGTTATAGTTCCTCCAGAATCACACTTAGATATCGCACGTTTTTTCTTGTTTGGGGGCGCCGGAAGCATCGGAACCTCACCTGAAGACTCGGGGGATGGTCTAACGACGCGACGCCAGCCTCCGAGCCCAGAGTCGAAATAAGTTCGCTACGGCTCGACAAAAAGGGGCAATTTCTGACAATCTCGCGACATTTTCGGAATAATTTAATGGAGCGCTTAGATTGTGATTGGTTCTGGGCGTCAAGCGTTATCAAAACAAACCTGTCTATAGATTCTAACGTCATTGGCACGAATGACGTCAAAACCTATCTGACGTCATTGGTTGGCACTATGTGTGACACTGCCCCCTTAAATGCCGCAAATTGCAACTAACTTTAGCAAGACGTTAAAAAACTCTGAAACAACCATTTGAAGCTGGCAAAGAGGTGAAGTTAGCTGCAGTTGTTATGATTCGATTTTTATCTAAGGCTCATAGTGAAATAGAAATAGGCAACCGATAATATACTTTGTTGGCAACACCGTAATCAGAAACGGGTCTCCAGTTTTAAAAATTCAATTCTATTTTAACTAAGTTGTTTTCTGTAGTGTTATGTGATTGCTTATTATTATGTGTTAAATTTTATGTTTAAGTATTACTTTCCAGTGACATTTGCCTGGTTTATATAATGTATATATACCAAACTTATCTTTTCATTTATCGTAGGCAATTTAAATCCATTAGAAACAATTGTTTAGTCTCTGGGAACTTTTAATGAAATGGCGGTTTCTAATTGTATTAACTTCGTAAAGATACACTAAAGCTAAAGTAGCTACATAAACCAAGCGTTTCGTTAGTTTGATAACACCACAAAATTGGGGAGGCTCTTCTAATTTTGCTGGCAAATATTAACTTCGTATTGTTCTGACTTAGCATACAATCTGCGTTTGGCTAGATAACATCGTTTCAAATGCAATTTCTTGACAAGTTTTCCTGATAGGCGTCATAGAAACTGTCATAATCGTAGCCAGTCAGAGAACAGTAAGGTTAGGTTCCACCAAAATTGTTTTACCGCAACAATTTATACATGTTTGTCTGTGTTGGGTTGCATACTGTTAATGAAGCAGCAATTCATATTTAATAGTACCATTGAGTGAAGAATATGTTATATTCTATATTATTAGAATATATATATCCTATATACATATATTAATGTATATTACAATAATAGAATAATATCCTTTACTCAGTGATAATACCTAATATTTAAGGGAGTTGAAATTACCCCTATAATAATATAATAATGGTAACTGAACTGAAATATTAATATTTAGTGAAAACGTGAACAATAAACAGTTCAAAATGTTCTTCACGTTAACCAATAACAACAACAATAACAATAACAACGGGGGTGGTGGCGGTAACAACAATGGAAACAACAATGGATACAGATTGTCCGCACAAGGAATGGAGACTCTCCAGACATTCCTTAGGGAACACGGGAATGAATGCATAAAGCAATTCGTAAAGGTGAGTAATAATAATATTATCTGTTGCGTAGGGTAGGTACCTAGGCATTATTGTTTGTTTTCAAAAATTGGTGTTTGTTAAAGTTGTAACTAATGTTGGCATAATCAACCCATATTTTTTTTGTTTCTTTTAAGCTACAAACTTTAAGTACCTATAGGTATCGGAAACTGTTGGAGTTGAAAATAAACTTCACACCGAAAAGTCAATAACCAAATCGGTAATCGAAGTAAAATTATGCATATTGAATTTGCATGTTTGTGAATTCATTTATTCAAATCTCTAATTAAATAATAATACAGGTGGCTCCCTCTAACTAATTTTTGTCCAACAACTCTGGACAAGTTTTGACGGAAAATCTAAATTATCAAAAATTTTAAACCGGCGTATTTTTTTTTATTTACGGATGTTTGGAACAAGTCTAAATGTGATACCTATCAATAATTGTGATATATCACTACTGAAATTTTCGCTTTCAAAAATTAAATTATTTGCAAAAAAAATAAAAATTAAGCATTATTTATCATGAAAAAATTGCAACGTAATTTTATGGCTTACTTTGTTCTGTATTTACATACACTACAATAAAAAGTTGAGAAAATTTTCCGGAAAATTCTTTTCCAATAAGAAATAACAGATTAATAGGTACTTCAATTTGTCCGATAGCAAAGTTTTGAAATCTCGGAATAAGACACTGGAAAACTAAGACGTAGACGACTTATCTTAATTTATTTCGAAATAACACTTTTATTTGTAAACGTGTTCGCACCAAGTTTGTCGAAAGTTTTCTCAATACTAGAGTTCGAAAAAATTTCAATTGAAAATTAAATTACGTTGTCCTATTATCGAGTCTGATTATATAAACTGTCTACATTATGTATTTTCATTGATAATCTAGAGTGCAAAGACATAGCCGTAAATGATTCTTCAATATATCCTATATGATGTGTGTACTCATATCGGCAAATTAAACTGAGAATATTGTCGGTATACATATAAACGAATATGTTGTTTTTTTTATCTGATCATAACATCGTCTAGGATGAACAGCGTGATTTTGTATACACTTGCAGACTCTTTGAAATAAATAGACTACCAATTCTGCAAAGTGAAACATTGTCCTTGTTGGAATAGTAAAGGCCAAATCTCACACACTAAATCTGAAGTGTAGGCTTCTTGAATCTCCAAACCAAGATGGGGAACGTTCTAAACTTTCGCATTTTCCATTAACCCTACAATGTCCCCTCATGTCTTACAAAGGACTTTATGTGTCTACACAACAAGATTTGCGATTCTCAAACAGCTCCTGTATTGCTAGTAGAATTCTTTGGAAGACTTTGTCTCGGTGCAAATAAATTTTTCCTAAAATGTTTTAAATAATGGAAAGGGACAAGATTTATCACATATTCACAAACTAGCAATGCTATTATGAGCAGAATTTAAGGCAATATCAGATCGGCGCCCTGTTGAAAATTGCTCTATCTTAGTGTGATTTTGACCAGTTTTTATAGATACCATTTTCTTTGGACTGACTTTTTTAGCTGGAAAAAAATTCATTTATTTGTGACTAAATTATGTTGACTGTTCAACTGTTTTGAGGTAATTCCACGGCACACTTGACTTTCCACATGCCTTTAAAATTCCTATTTTGCTCAACTTTGATACTCTCTAAAATGGAACTCCCTGTATGTTTTTTGTTCAAATTTTGTATATGCAGCTTTTTGGGTTTCCTATAGCAGACTTTAAATAAAAGAATCGCTAAATGGTTTCCGTGAAAACCGGGGCACAAAAAATCGTAGCAGGCCCTGGATTTGCATTTTGTCAATAACTATAGAGACCTTTGAAGACCTTTCATATGAATAAAGTTCAGGCAAATATCTCAAAAAATAGGTATAACCTCAGACAAATAATAAACATAGACTAATAATTCAATACAATACAGACCCTGCCAAGGTAATAATGTTTAGTAACATTATTTGTCTGAGTTAGTAATAGACATCTAAAACAAAACAATGCGATGATTGCGCCATTGTCAAACTTGTTCATAAATTTATCTTGTACTTACGAAATAAATGTATAACCAACGTTAAAAAACATCAATTTGGAACAATTAGTTGATATCTTCTACAATCTACATATCATTTAACAATAAATTTTACTGATTTTGTGAATTTACTGATCCTACTTGGACTATAAATAATATCCTTAATAAATTGCTTATTCTGGCTAACATGGCAACGTTGCACGAGCTCTTTGTCATCGATGCGCATTTGCTTTATTATGCCCCAACAGCTGATCCAGAGTTTGTTGAGATTTCGCTGGATTGTGTTGATGTGTTTCGAGTGCTTACTTTTAGTTAGTAATTAGTGAATTAGTGTAGTTTTAAGAACGATGGGAAGAGTAAAGTGTTGGATTTGTGGCATAGGAAACGTAACCTCTGGTTATCGTATGTGATGCAGGCTTAAGTGTCAAATTTGTTGTTTTTGCTTTGAGTAGGCATTTTTTATGTTGGCGGATTACAATGCAGCCTATAGGTTAGTCTATGTTTATTATTTGTCTGAGGGTGTAACAGTACAAAACCAAACAGGAGCATGAGGACGTTTCCAAAACCCGAAAAAGCAAGACCAACAAGCCCTCGAGTAAACAGTGGCGTTTCGAGGCTGGCTAATTAAGAAGCGCTATCCCACGAAAAAGCAAACGTTTGCCTAATCCTCGAGTTTACCGCGTCGTAGGAGTGGCGAGGGAGTCGACCCTGGCTAGTTTGCAATGCAAATCCTTTGGGAGGGGAAACGGCGAGGACGCGGGGAAACGGAAACGATAAACAGCGAGAGAAGAGAGGAATGGCTGGTATAGTCAGACAGTACCGTGAATGCTGGCGACGTTTACCCAATTTTTCACATCCCGATATATTTTTTAAATAATATAAACGACGGACTACTACCTGGACCTAGAGTTCCTGGAACCCTACCTGGACCGACACTATATTAAAGACCCGAGAATGACGTCATATTTCATTGTTGTTTGCGGACTGGGGTGGCGCCACTCGACGAAAAGAATGGCGACTTATTATAGGTTATAGGGGGGTATTCTGCATTGACATAGTATGTATGTATGACATACATATTGACATACTATGTCAATGGTATTCTGTGGTTATTTGTATGTTAGTTACTGACGTTTAAAATGTCCCAAATTTTAAATATCCAGCTTTATTGCGATTTTCCTTCTTTATACGGTAACGAATTGTCTTTGCGTCTAGCATTTGGCAGTTTTATCCTATTAACACAGCTTTTATAGGAAGGTCTGTTTGTGATAACATGAAATTTCCATGCACATGAAGAAAATGGTATGCACACTGCACAGACCATTAGATGAATTGCAGAAGAATAAACACTATTTTGGAATTATGGGATGATCCGATCGACCAGCTGAAGAAGCGAAAATTCTAGATATATTATTTTGGAAGAGTATTTTGTAATGTATGCAAGAATGAAAATAGAAAATTTTGTTTATAGCTCCAAATCGAACCAATAGTCCTCCATATAAACAAAAAGCTGAAAAATCTAATGCCTTTTATGCTTACTTATACTACAACTAACCATGGACTTCATTTCAAACCAAAAGGTACCAAATACTCTTGCTTGGTTTTTAGACTCGCTTTTCTTAAGAAAATGTATGGAAATATGCCATGTGAACTTCTCAAATTAGAGGGACATAACAAACAAATAATGTTTTATTTTATTTTGAACATTAGATTCGTTGTAACAGACATATTTGCATGTTTTTATTTTATAAAAGATTCTGCAACAATGGTGTTTTAACATTAAACCACCTTGTAAATTTGTTTCGTCGTGTGGCGCCAGTGGCGATCGCTTGAAACAGCGCTATGCACAGGTCTTTAATATAGTGTTGGTCCAGCTACTACTGCATTCTTCATTTATTATTGTTTAATTTAATACTGAGAATAAAGCTCCATAGTAATCTACAATAGGGTAATTGCCATTTAAAGTTGGACTCCATTTGACATATTTGACAAGACGAGCTCTATGTATTCTGTCTTCTCTATAGTACGAGCCATATTTTTAATTATTAAAAATATTCTCCTGTTTGGTTTTGTACTGCTAAACCCTCAGACAAATAATAAACATAGACTAACCGATAGGTTGCATTGTAATCAGCCAACATAAAAAATGCCTACTCGAAACAAAAACAACAAATTTGACACTTAAGCCTGCATCATATGATAACCCGAGGTTAATCCAACACTTTACTCTTTCAATCGTTCTTAAAACTACACTAATTCACTAATTACTAACTTAACTATATGTCTTTTGTCCAATAACCCCAAAATCTCCTCAAAAACAACAATAACGCAAAAGTAAATACTCGAAACACATCAACACAATCCGGCGAAATCTCAACGAACTCTGGACCAGCTATTGGGACATAATAAAAAGCAAATTTGCATCAATCACAAAGAGCAATGTTGCCACGTTAGCCCGAATAAGCAATTTATTAAGGATATTATTTATAGACCAAGTAGGATCAGTAAATTCACAAAATCAGTAGAATTTATGGTTAAATGATAACTGTCCAAATTTTTACTATATGTAGATTGTAGATATCAACTAATTGTTCTAAATTGATGTTTTTTTAACGTTGTTTATACATTTATTTCGTAAGTACAAAACAAATTTATGAAGAAGTTTTGCAATGGTGCAATCATTGCATTGTTTTGTTTTAGATTTCTGTTACAAACTCGGACAAGTAATGTTACTAAACATTTTTTATCTTGACAGGGTCTGTGTTGTATTGAATTATTAATCTATGTACATTATTTGTCTGAGGAGGTAGCCAATGACGGCGAATTCAATCTCTTTTCGTTCCCTATGCGCCTTGCCGTGCGCAATAGGGCCAAAAGCGGTATATATGTTAATAATGTGGGACAATCCAAGGGGAACTCACTTGGCGTGTTGCAATGTCAATTTGTTGCCGCATCGATTAACCTGTTTAATGCAGTCTCGACACTGACGCGTTAAGCCGTAATGTGTCTCCGTCGATAAGGCGATTGATTAAATGATATTGCCAAAACTAGAAGCGACAGCACATCTCGGCAAATAAAACAGCACGACAGGACAGCTAATTCGATTGGTAGGAATTGTCGAGTACAGGGTTGCACTTTGGCGATTAAGTAGGATGAAAAAGCGGACGGGAGAAAGAAAACTAGTTTCGTATCTGGGACGTTTAACAAATGGAATTTTTAACTAGTGGCTTATCTACGAGTGACGGGAAGTTATTAAAGTCGAATCGGTTCTCTTTGCCTAATTCTAGGGATTTTTCGTTTGTACGTTAGCGATTAATGAGAATTTCAAGTAGGCAGGTAGGTACCCATCAGGACATATTTATCAAATCTGATACAAGACAACAAGACGTGGTAATTCAAGAACCATTTTCAAAATCGTGAGGGAGACATCTAGAAAGAGGAGTCATGGTTTGACAGTTATCCGTCTCTAAGTGCACGGCAGGGACTCTTTAAAATAAGGGGACCCAGCATTTCACAGTAGGAAAAGTGAAGCCTTGAGGGGAAGTTTGTTTTCTGTATACTCCAAGGAGACCACATAAGTGGGCTGGTATAAGGTTATGTGTCTAATTGCCATCAGGTTTTATGTGTTAGATAGTGCCATTAGGGATGGGCAAATTTCACTTTTCCAGGGAAAGTGAAATTTCACTTTGAAATTTTCGCGAAACTTTCGAAATTTATGAAATTTAAAGAAATTTTCGCGAAATATTTGAAACTTTCAATGTGATGTTGAAATTTATGAAATTTAAAGAAAGTTTCACGTGAAAATTTCGCAATAATTTCCTATAGAAATGTTCGCGAAACTTTCGAAATTTATGAAATTTAAAGAAATTTTCGCGAAATATTTGAAACTTTCAATGTGGTGTTGAAATTTATGAAATTTAAAGAAAGTTTCACGTGAAAATTTCGCAATAATTTCCTATAGAAATTTTCGCGAAACTTTGAAATATTTGAAACTTTCAATGTGATGTTGAAATTTATGAAATTTAAAGAAACTTTCACGTGAAAATTTCGCAATCATTTCCCCACCCAAGCCCAAAAAGTATGTATGTGTATGATGTGGCATAGGTATAGAGTTTCCCAGATAGAGATAGTAGTAGTAGTATTTATTAATCACAAAACATACAGAGTGTATAGGTGACAAGTCAGATAAGACGTTACGTTACGCTCGATTATCTCAGCAATTTTTAGGCTAAGTTGATGGTTCAAAAACTAAACTTGTGTAGTTTTTCCAAGAAACCGAATGCAGTAAAGAAAAAACAATCGAGCAAAAAATATAAGTTTTGACCAAAAAACTATTTTTTTGAAAAAATCAAAATGGCGGATTACAGCGGTTTTTGTTATAAATCATTAGTGGAACAAAAATTATGTTTATTTTGTTATATCACTTCCCGTTTAACAGCCGGCACGGGCGCATCCAAATTGTCGCCTGCCGCATATGTTTTCGCGAAACTTTAATGAAATATATGAGAAAGTTTCGCGTTTTTAAGGAAATTTCTGAGAAAGTTTCGCGAATTTATGAAGTGAAACTTTCCCTTGAAACTTTCGAAAATTTCACTGAAATTTCACTTCATGATATAAGCGAAATATTTCACTTTCGAAAGTTTCAAATGTGAAAATTTCAAATGAAACTTTCAAACGGCACAACTCTAAGTGCCATAGATTGAGGCAAAAAATTTCCCATTATAATTCACAATTTTTAAGTTTTCTATGTTCCCGATACTCAGATGTGACAATTAAAGAATTTCAACTATACAATAAATTTGTTTCATTTGACAGTTGCCATATTCTGTACTTGTAGACATAACATCATGGAAACCATTATTGATTTTTACTACCTGTTATATTCATAGATTCTCCAATAAAATGGCGTACTTGGCATCACTGATACTATTAGAATGAGGAAAGAATAGGCCTCACTTTGGAAAGTATAATGCTGGGTCCCCTTACTTTAAAGAGTCCTTGGTGCACGGCCACACGCAACGCGGACGGCGGACAGGAGAGCAGGGCGGAAAGCGGAGAGTAGTGCGGGTAGTGCCACACAGTCGGGGAATTGTGACAGCTTTGAAAGGCGTATTGCGCAGAGGTTGGCAGTAAAGTGGAAACATTGAAAAGTCGAACTTCATAGGAACAGCTATAAAAATGTCGATTTCTACATTATTTTTATGATTTTGCAAAATAAACGTGCAGTGTGGGTAGGGGAGATAGGGGTGCATTCGGCTATGGGGAGCATTCAGCCACTTGATTTTTATCCAAAACTATTTAAATATCCCGCACAAATCAGGTATTACATTGTTGCCAACGCATAATTCTACCATTTGAAACAATATAACTTCTGTTCTTGCACTCCAAAAATTCGTTAGTGAAAAGTGTGTGAAATTTGCAGAAAGGTATGTATTTTTAATAAATATGTCTACTGCGAATTTCTCTTGAAATAAATATTTTTCTATTGTAATTTTGTAATGAAAGTATAATCGATTATTGCTCTTTTCATCTGTAAATTGTTTTCTAACCTAAAAATAAAACCGTTAAAATGGCGGCGATTCAAAATTATTTTGCATGATGGGGACCATTCGGCCATTCATACCCGGGGTAAATTCGGCCGCCGGCCGAATGCTGACAAGTTTTTCATATTTGGTATTTTTCTGATTTTAGATGCCTCGAAAACGTATCCTAAAGACAAACAGAACCTCCATTGATGAAAATAGTGTGAAGCAGGCAATAATTGGCTTCTTTAATGGCACCCATTCAGAAAGAGGCGCAGCTAGAACATATGGAATTAAGAGGTCAACTTTGCAAAGTCGAATAAAAAAATTAAAGTTGTATCAACAGCAGGAAAAAAACAGGTGTCTCAAGCTGCGTCGGCGGAAAGAGGTGAATTGGTGACGTTTACTGATATCATTAATGCTGCAGGTCAGAGTATTCCACCAGTAGGTATACATATTCCCTAGGCTAAGAAATATCGACGAATTTATGAATGGTGCTCCAATATCTAGTTTAGGATTAGGAAATCGAAGTGGATGGATGACTTCTGATTTGTTTCCTACCGTTTTAAAACACTTAGTAAGTCATGCTCACTGCAGTCCACAAAATCCTATTTTGTTACTTGTGGATAACCACGAGTCGCATATTAGCCTTACAAGTGTCAGATTCTGTAAAGACAATGGCATCATATTACTTAGTTTTCCTCCACATACTAGTCATAAGATGCAGCCGTTAGATGTGGGAGTATACGGGCCCTTCAAACATTACTGTAGTATTGCATTTAACGATTGGATGACTTATAATCCAGGAAAAACCATAACTGTGAGAAATATAGCTGAATTAACTAATCGGGCATATTTAAGAGCGTTCACTGGAACTAACATCATCAGCGGATTTAAAAAGCCGGGAATTTGTCCTTTCAACAGGCTTGCCTTTTCTGAGAAAGACTTTAGTTCGAATTATGTCACAGATAAATCATTGCCAGAAATGCCAGAAAGGGATGGGAAAATTGAAAATGAAGAAGTGGATGTTTCAGAAAATAAAGAGAATAATATTGTGGAAGACATAGTTGAAATAGAACAAGACAAGCAAGATAATGAAGGGCAAACTACATCTGTTGCAACAACAGTAGAAAAAGAGAAAAGAGTTTGTCAACTCCTAAAATTCGTATTTTAAATATTACTACTATTAAGCCCTCTTCTCCACACTCTCAACCTTCCTGCAGTGAATTTAATAGTAATTCCAATGTGCGATTGACAATAACACCTGAATCTATTAGGCCTTATCCTAAAGTTTCCGCAAATACAAATCCATCTACTAAAAGAAAAAGGCAACCGGGAATCTCCAAAATTTATACAGATACGCCAGAGAAGCAGAAACTGGAGGAATTAGAATTAGAAGAAGAGAGGAAGAAAAAATGCCCAAAACGAAATTTGTTTAACAAAAAAACAACAATAAAAAGTAAGGATAGCCAAGAAAAAAAAAGATATATTAAACAAAAATATTCAGACTCCGAGTCTTCTGTCAGTGATGATAACTTGTCTCTTAATGACAACTCAAGTGATGATTTGTCCGATGAATTTGAGGATATTCAGAATCAACAGGACCAGGACAATTTTTTTACTGAAGGCAACTTTGTATTGGTCAGGTTTAAAGTTAAAACTAAGTTAGTCCATTTCATTGGACAAATACTAAAAACAAAAACCGATAATACAACAGAGATCAAATTCCTACGAAGAAAAGGCCTCTCAAACAGCTTCTATTTTCCTCCTGTAGAAGATATTCTTGACGTAAGCAATGAAGATATAGTCAGCAAACTAAAAGCTTCTTCAAAAACTGGAACGACAAGAACAGCCGTATGTTATCGTTTTTTTTATAATTTTGGTAACTTAATACTCAATTAGAACATGTTTGATACATAATGTCAAAGAAACTGTTTTTTTTTTCACTTTTTACTTGTGGCTGAATCCTCCCCTTTGGGTGGCTGAATGCTCCCTGTACATTGGCAGCATTCGGCCATTTGCATGAGTACAATGAAATTTTTTTTTGTAGTGAAACATGTTAAATTCCATCATTTATTTCTATTTAATTTGTAACTAAAGGTTCATATTAGCGATTGCCAGCTTCCATTTGTAGCTTAAATATTAAATGGTTGGTTTAACTAAAAAAAAGTAATTTGTGGCCGAATGCACCCCTATCTCCCCTACATGAAATAAACCTGACCAGGGAAACACTTGGTTGAATTCCATCATCTGTACAAAAATAATTTTGGAAATCTCGACCCAAAGTTTGTCTAAAACACCTCTGTTGTGGTGATGTGCTTGAGTTATGTCCCATAGTGGTTTGCGACTAAAAACTTTACTAATTAGCATTTCGCGATCCATATTGTTTATGATTAAGTAGGTATGTAAGAATACCACACTCTATATCCCATAAAATTAAACAAATTTGCCTAATATGATTTCTTCAATTTTTACCCAAAAATATATCGTAGCGGGCCTTGGTTTTTTAAAATGAAATGTTCCTTTTTGCCATAAAGTACAGTTTTTGATGCCATATCGTAAAAAATAGATCAAAATCCGACGGCAAATACAAGTTTTATAGGGGGTGTCCCTGCTGTATACTACTTAAACTCTTCAGAGCCGAACAAATTGTGACAATGGATAAATTGCTAGAAAATATAAACTTTTTCCTTGCAAATTCCCAAAGGATATATTCAGCTGCCAACGCTCTATTCGAAAAATTGTAAAACAACAAATTGATCCCCCCCGATGTCGGCTTTCCCAATTTGTTAAAAAATTAAAACGCGCAACTTCCCGAATTGCATCGACGCGTATTGGCGCTCGAAAAACTGGCACATCCCCCAGCTGTGTGTGAGTTATGAAGTGTGCAGAACCGTACGGTCTTAATTTTACTAATTTCGAACATAATTTATTTGAATCATTTTTCATCCGAACCTGAGCAACTTCAACTTCCATTTGTCAATGTCTTCACTCCGGGGGAGAGTTGTTATCGAGTAACTATGCTTTTTAATTAGTTTTGTAATTAAAATTGAGATGTTTCAAAATACCGTCGAACTCGGCTATAGCGGCTACGGGATATAATGAACACTCTGTTATAACGAACGCTCGGTTATAACATACCTCAGGACCTCTGCACTCGTTTATAACGAACTATCGAGAGTTTATCTACATGCTTTGATTTAGTGGGTGTGTATAATAACTGTCTAGTAAATTTACATATTATCATTAAACATGTCCAATAATAGTGGAATGGCATAAATGAAGTCACTTGGAACAGTATAAAAACGCTTGGGCGTTAAAACCGAAGCAAACCAATGCTTTTATTTCACACAAAACAACACCACACAAAAATCTATACACAAAACCAAAATCCGTAAAATAAAGCGCAATCCTTATTTCCGTGCACGGCACTGGTTATATAGTCCAAAGCACGAAAGAAAACGTTTCTAAAGAATGCGGGCAGCGTTGCGAGATTTCCTATATGAGTAGTCGTTATTTATTAGCGAATACAAGTTTTATCACATTGAAGCCGAATTCCTGAACTCTGTTATACCGAAAAAATAAAGCTCGCATCACGGGACCACTTACCCATTTTTGTTTATCATTTATTTTTAACGCGGTGTGATAAAACACCTATTATATTTTTTCAACATCGTCGCGTCTACCATCGCCTTTGAAATACGGCAACACAGCACTTCTGCGAAGGAGTCGGCTGACAAAATCAGTTAGCCAACGCGTTTTATGCCTGTTTCTATAGTACGTAAAGTTAACTGCGTATTTGGGCTACCAGACAGACCTCATTTTTTATTCCGCTGGCAAGTTTTTTCCGCCGGCTCAGAGAGCTCAGTGGCGTTTCGTATGTTCGGGAGTTAACGTGTGCAAAATGAGTAAACAGGGTAGAACGTTGCATTCTCAAGCACGAGAAATAATTGCCAATGTTATAAGGGTTTGCCTTTCTCCATAATCTAAGGCATCACCGTTAAGAATAATATTAACAATAAATTAAATAACAATTATATGAAAATTAAGTCAGTGAGTTACACAAAATTTTTTTTACCTTACCCCTTACGTCGCACGAATTCTGCCGTAAGGAGGACTATACTGGCCTAACTGGCCCACGTCGACACCTGCTTCGTGGATCTCCGAAACGCTGACCAATCAAATCGCTGCGCTCGATTTCTTATTGGCTGCCTCCTTGACTGGGTCGACGTCGACCGCATACAAAACTTTGAATTTTATAGGGGTGATTTCTGCTGATAAGTCTAATATTTTTATCAGTATCAGAGCGTGGTAAATGCTATGAAATAGATCGCGCCACGTTTATCACTGTGTTCCAAGTGAGTTCGTTTATATTTTACCAGGGTAGCTCGAGAACAGACGCCTCGGCAATAAAATACGAGACAAAACACTTTTTTAACCATATTAAACCGAACCTGGTATTAGTAGTAAAAAGAGATGAAGGAGACAGAGAAGATAGATAATGTAGTAAAAATGTAAATGCGGTGGATAGCCATGCCATAATTTCACAAATCTTAGGATATACTTGTGTAAATAGTTATAATCGATAGGGCTTTTTAGACACCATTTGACAATATTACATGGTGCATTAACCTTTATGTTGTGTTTGACAAAAACCTTAAAAGTGAAATATTATGTTGCTTGTAGAATATGTATATTTTTGAAAACTGCGTGACGCTTATAGCCTATATTCTTTTTTGGGCCGCCAATTAGTTTTTTATGCTGTTTCAAGTGTCTATACCTATTCTTTCGTGATGATCCTACTGATCTATCAAGTCAAGACTTGACAACCTCGGCCTTCTTTACAAATGTTTCATCCAACGATTTTCGTTAAGTATTTAGAGAATGATTCGAGTTTAATTCACAAACTTATCGACTGCATTTGTCAATGTTAAAAGTTCCATTTGTTAATGTCCTTCATCGGGAAACTGCTTTTCTTGCTGAATTACAGTTTTTCATTTTCCGTTTGCGCTAGATGCGACCCTGTTCTCGACAATTGCATCCGTTTTTATTTGGAGGCAATCGAATTAAGTCCCTCTTTTCGTATGGCTGCGAGTTTTAGACATTTTGTTTTGTAATTTCCCAAAGGTGATATGCGATATTGGTACACTGCATATACCCATAAGTGTCATAAAACTAGTTTTGTCAATTAACCAAGTGGTAGAGATATATGGATAATCAATCACAGTTAGACGGATAGTTAAGAGACCAAGTTCCATAAGGGCTTGTTAATTTTTGATACAATTACAAAAAAAATCTACAGATTCTAAGCATAAACATATGAAATTTCATTGGAGCAGTGGATAATGAAAAAAGAAGGATTTTTCTTCTGAATTTTGTAGGAAGAGACATTTTACGTGGAGTATAGAAAATCCTCACTTGCTGTAAACCCAAACCCCATATAAAAACCTCATAAACTGCGAAATTGTGGATGCAATTTCCCTGTTTATATTCAATGCAATATTTATGCTAAAAGGTATCGTAACCAATACCTTTTTCGACATTGTTGGAAGTTTACAGGAGAGTGGATTGAAGCCTACAAAAATAAACCTAGATGAAAACTCTTTCAGGGTTTGATTACGATTTCATTCATTTAAATTATATTATATGCTGACTAACTCTAATGTTTATTTCAAAAACAGAATTCACTGAAAATAAATTGTATTTTTCAGTAAATGGAAACAAAATAGTTTCTCAAAGATTTATTTATGCTTTCATGTGTAAGTAGCTACAATAATTACATAGCCTTACAAGGGGGACTATTATCTACCAAACACCTTGTATACTGTAAAACTTCTGATGTCGCTTTAAACTTTAAACGTGAAGTATGTATATGAATATGAGTGGATAAATAGAAAACGTTTATAGTTAAATTTTTACGCTTTCATTAAATTCACGCTGAAATACACGTGACGGAGAAAGTTATACAACGAAGTATATGATTAATTTCAATTTTAATTGGATGTTTTAACGACACTTGCTTTATACAGTTATAATAATACAGACAATATTATACAACGTATAGTTTCACATCGTAAGACAAGTAAGGTAGGTGCCTTTATGTTTGTCTACATTACCATAAAATATCGACCTTATTTTCTACTAAGGAATAATATAATTATAGTCAACCCACAGCCCCTTGGTCACATCAGGCCACACCTAAACCTACTACGAGCTGTTCTCATGAGAATTCGATGCCTGCTAATATAAACAATAATATAAGACGATTTTTGAAATATTAACCAATCATGTGACGATTTCAGCGATTATTTCCCTCATACTGCTTGCATCCAATAAGGTAGCTCCTTCCATAAAAATCCAACCAATCATATGCCTCCGCTAGCGATAATTGCACTTGTGCAAATTATCGCGGTAATACCACTTGTGCAATTATCACTTCGTTGCTTAGCAACCGCGAATCTGTTGGATACAAACACGTACACACCTACTTCTTAAAGTTTGTGTGTTTCACACTGTTTTAAATTATGCAGCTTATAAATTATGTTGCGGTACTATTAAGCATTGTATCAATGAATTTATATAACTTTTACATTGCTAAATTTTTGTTATTGGACCTCCGTCTCCGTTTACATTTATGACACATTCAGAAAATAAACCAACGCTGACAGGGTGTAGGTATAATCGCATTTGCCTTGGATATCCAAGCGTCATGTTTGTTTACTCGATCGCTACAGTCGAAGCTGTCAATAAACTCGTTCAAAATGAATCGTTTTGAAAATGTAAACATAGAAAAAATTAATACAGAAATTATTAAATCGTATTCGAGAAATAATCTCGACAAATACCACTCGTGCCGGAAATTTTTCTGGATAATTTTATTCTCAAGCCCTATTTTGCCCATTAGCAAAACTACTCGTACAAATTGGGCTTTTATTTCCAAAGATAAAATAATCCCTCGAGCTTCGCTCTCGGGATTTTATCAGAAAATAAAAGACCAATAATTTATACTCGTGATCTTTCTAGGAAAAATAGCGCTTTCGAAGAAATTATCGATAAAATTTCCGGCACTTGTGATATTACATACGATAATACCACGAGTGTGGTAGACACAATTTCAGTTAAACATTGATCACACACTGACACGTAATGACTGACACGTAATAAAAAAAATTACGTATCTGTTCTTAATTAATTATCACGGGTGCCTTGTTAGCGTGGCATCCGCGTCACCATAGCAACTAACCAACATACTAATTGTTGCCTGTCAGATAATCAGAAGTATAGTTTATCTATTATAATAGTTTTTCTTTCGTATAATACAAAACTCGAGTTGTAAGCTTACTACATACTCGTGGAATTACAGCACTCGCCGCTGCGCGGCTCGTGCGCAATTTTTCCACTCATACGTAATAAGCTGTTTACAACTCTCGCTAGCTAATATACTATAGTTAATTTATTTAATAAGCTTGGTTGTCAAATTATGCCTAAGCACTTAATAATTAAATTATTTGCAGTTGTTATACCTTTCCTTAGTTTATTAACTCATAATCCCAATGCTAAGAAAATACCACTCCTGCAGCGCATAGCCGTGGTATTTTCAGCTTTGGGACTATAATACCACCACTTGCTATATTACCCCTGATGATGCCACATTGATATTGTCTCGCAAAGTTGGATTATAAACTCGAATCCAAATAGCTAGCAAAATAACGGACTTTTTTAGCTTAAGGTTGGTTTTCAAAGGACGCGACTTGATTTTAAATTGTATTGTCGTTGTACACCTAATATACAAAGGTTTGTATTACTGGTTGCCTACCATTTCTACAAACACTTTCTTACACTAACTGACCTGTCGTACTTTTTCTAGGGCCAACAGGGGTCCCTTGTTGTTTCTCTCACGCTCAAAATAATTAATGAGAGAGGCGATATGTTCGTGGCAATGTTTACAATAAGGGGGGCCCATTATTGTTCGATGTTCTCACCACTCTCACTCTTCACAATACGAAATACAAAGACTTTATTTCGTCACCCGAGCACTTTTAAATAAACAACAAACACTGTGCACAGTAAAAAACTGTTCCAAAACTGCGAAAAACACACTTAAAACGATCAAAAAAGCACTTATCGGCCAAAGCGACGCAAACAAAACGCAAGGACGCCGGACATAGAATGACAGATAGACCTGCGCACGCCACACCTTAGCCATTGCCAACCACACAACACGAAAATGACCAATTCCGAAATTAATTTCCGTCTGCAGCTATAAATATAAACATATTGATAAGTATTTTAATTATATCAGGTAGTAAACACCCAAATCTATTGTCAACGGCCGTCAATGGCTAGAAATACCCCACAATAAAGAATGTTATTTTCTAGGGGTTTGGTTGGCAATAAAAATCACCAAAAATCACCCAAAACCGTTATTTCGCTAGCCATTTGAATTCAAGTATATTAGCTTTGTAAAATCCTGGGACAAAATACGGCGTCCAGCTCTAACCGGCACAACTTGGCGTCGTTCTCATCGCAGTCCAAAAAGAGCAACCCCGTCTGTTCCTGACAGCAGGGCACTCCAATGCAGAAAGTTCAGTTGTATATGAAATGAATAAAACTGAAAAGTTTGTTTTGAAGCATTTATATTATGTAACGACGAACTTGTTTTTTTTTGTTCAAAACACTATATTAATGATACTGTGGTGCATAGCGCTGTTTCAAGCGATTGCCACTGACGCCACACGACGAAACAAATTCACACGGTGGTTTAATGTTAAAACACCATTGTTGCAGAATCTTTAATAAAAAAAATAAAAACATGCAAATGTGTCTGTTACAACGAATTTAATATCCAAAGTAAAATAACATATTTGTTTGTTATGTATACATGTATACATTTTCTTAAGAAAAGGGAGTCTAAAAAGCAAGCAAGAGTATGTGGTACCTTTTGGTTTGAAATGAACTCCATGGTTAGTTGTAGTGTAAGTAAGCATAAAACGCATTAGATTTTTCAGTTTATTCTTTATATGGAGGACTATTGGTTTGCTCTGGAGCTATAAACAAAATTTTCTATTTTTATTCCTGCATACGTTACAAAATACTCTTCCAAAATAATATCTAGAATTTTCGCTTCTTCAGCTGGTTGATCAGATCTTCCCATAATTCCAAAATAGTGTTTATTGTTCTGCAATTCACCTAATGGACTGTGCAGTGTGCATTACTGTGCATACCATTTTCTTCATGTGCATGGAAATTTCATGTTATCACAAGCAAATCTACCTATAAAAGCTGTGTTAATTAGGATACAACTGCTAAATACTGGACTCAAAGACAATTCGTTACCGTAAAAAGCAGGCAAATCGTAATAAATTTGGATATTTAAAATTTGGGACATTTTAAACGTCAATAACTGACATACCAATAACCACAGAATACCCCCCTATAACCTATAATAAGTCGCCATTTTTTTCGTCGAGTGGCGCTACCCCAGTCCGTAAACAACAATGAAATATGACGTCATGCTCGGGTCTTTAATATAGTATCGGTCCAGCTTTAAGCAACGCTTACATTTTGTATTGTAGTGGCTAGAGTTTTACGAGAATTGTGTTGTTTTTTTACAAGCTTTTATTTAACTTCACCCGTTAGTATGTTTGTATGTTAGTGGTATGTGTACAATATTTAAGTTACCTACCGTTCCAAATGTTGCCACAGTTTTAATTTGCTTGCCTACTAAAATATGTAGCTACCCTTTGGGTGTACTACAGAAATAACCCTACACTATATGTTAAATAATATAATTATGAGCACAAAAATAAAACACAACTTTTATACTGCTGCCACCATTCTGGGGGGGTTCGTAACTTTTTACCCTCGTTCGAAATGAAGTAAGTTTTCCCCCGAAAAGACCTGTTAAATTACCTCCGCGGGAAAAACAGGGAGGAAACGAGGCGGACCGACGAAGACGCATTAGGCCCCATATGGTAGGTAGTCATTTGGGTAATTGCGACATCCTTCACGGCTAATGTAGTGAGATTCTTGTGGATTTATTCGTGGATTCCACCCCTGGGGTGGACGGCCGACCGCTCGTTATGGCCTGCTTATTGTACAGTAAAACTAACAAAAAATTAGGCCAAACCCAAACACCAAAAAAAAGTCCTTTCTAGCGCGAAATAGTTAGTACTAAAAAGTTACACCACCACCAGCGTCAGGTTTCGGGGGGAGGGGGTGAAAAGGGCAGGAAATTCTTATTTTTCACAGTTTTGCGTGAATATCTAGTAAACTATGAGGTTTAGCGCAAACGTCATCCTATACGCAAATGATATACATCTATATGTGCATAGATATATCTATATATATTCTACATACATTATTCAGTTACTAATTTATACTGTAATCATTTTAAGTTTTTTCAACAAAAACTACGTGAAATAAAAACAAAGAAATCTTTACCCCTCAATATCATGGAAACCGTTCACTGTACCATAATTCTGTATATAACAATTCTTGTTCGCAATTTATTGTATATCATTTGCGTATAGGATGACGTTTGCGCTAAACCTCATAGTTTACTAGATATTCACGCAAAACTGTGAAAAATAAGAATTTCCTGCCCTTTTCACCCCCTCCCCCCGAAACTCGACGCTGGTGGTGGTGTAACTTTTTAGTACTAACTCTTAGGAGGGTATGTAATTATTTCGCGCTAGAAAGAACTTTTTTTTATGTTTGAGTTTTGGCCCAATTTTACTGTACTATTAGGTTAAAACACTGGCCGCGGCGTGATCACCTCGTCATCGGCAATGAACTGCGCTTGGTCAGTTACCGAGTCACCCGACGGAGATTGCAGCAAACAACTTTTATTCTCCAGCAAGAACATGTATCTTATAAAAAAAATTAACAAAAAAATTAAAACCGACTTCACAAATTTGCCCGTATGCACATTTCAACTAAAATTTTAGAAATATTTTTCTCTTTCTAAATTGAGTTATATTTGGATTTGGTGACAGTCAAGGCAAGGAATTTAAATCTATTTAGATATGAATATATAATATCCTACATACATCATAACTTACCGTCACCGACTCCAAAGATAACTCAATTTAGAAAGAGAAAAATATTTCTAAAATTTTGGTTGAAATGTGCAAATTTGTGAGGTCGGTGTCATTTTCGGTTATTTTTTTTTTTAATTTTTAGTGGAGTGTGCATACGGGCAAATTTTTAAAGTTGGTTTTAATTTTTTTGTAAATTTTTTTTATTTCTTATTTTTTAGTGAATTATTAAGAATTATCGAAATCGGTCCAATATTAAATTCCATCCCCTATTTGTCCACCCTTAGGATTGAAATTTTTCTCTTCAAATTCAATTTCTCTTCAAATTCAAATTTAAATGTGACTACCCCAAAGGTAACCCCTTTTTAATGAAATAAGAATCGTCCAAATCGGTCCAATATGAACTTTCATCCCCTATTTATCTACCCTTAGGGGTGGAATTTGTTCTTTAAATTTAAATGGGACCACACCTAAGGTACCACCTTTCCAATAAAGGGGTGGCCTTTTGTGACACTCTTTTCGCTTGGCGCCCGGTGAAAAGCTGAGGAAGGTGATGAGTGATGCGCTGGATTCCAAGAGGTTTGCTACCTTGCGAGCGTGAAACAATTAAATTAAAAATGTTTCTAAGTCTAATAGCAATCTTTATTTTTGAGGATTTAAAAATATTTTCAAAACAAATATTATGAGCGTACTTTTGGTGTCGAGACCTACCGACAGTTAAAATTTCTGTACGTAGTTACATCCCGAGTAATATATCTTTGGAAAGCTTAGAAAATGGCCGATTTTATTAGGCCACAGCCAACTATGATTTACATTTAAAAAAACACAAGTTTATGTCATATCAAAAATCACAAACAACATAAAATATTGGATTAGATTATCTTATTATGCTCAAAATTATCTACAATTTTTGTCTCTACAGTTTTTCTGTATAATCAGAAGTAACGGAGCTACAGAGATCTGATGAAATAGCAAAAAATCACTTTTTTCAAAATATCTAGTGAGCCATGAACTTTTTTAAAATCCAAAAGGGGCATTAGATTGAGCATTCAAAACTGCAATTCTTTCCCCATTTAACCTTTGCTCTAGCTCTGCTAGTTTCCGAGATCCCCATAGTGGGCATCGAAAAAACTCACCCTGTACATTAAACGAAAAAAAAAAGACTAATTGTTTTTCTTACACATTTAACAATTACAATTTTTAAATGCAAACCATAGATCAGACATTTTTAGAACTTTCCAACGGCATAATGCTCTATATGGTTATTCAGAAAGTAACGGAAATAACTATGGTTTCCATTGGGGACACAATTCCCTCCAACTTTGGTATTTACACTTTTTATCTAAAATCAGAAACAACGAAGCTAGACGGATTAGAATAACTCGTCAAAATTTCGTTTTTTTCAAAATATCTATAGTAAGATATGCCTTTTTTCGCTTTCTAATGATATTGTACATATTTCCTATGCAATTTTTTACTTCATAGTTTTTAACAGACACGCAAACTTCTCTAAAGTTTAATTTCTTGACTCACTGCTCTCTTAGTTAATAAATACGACAAAATAGCACATTAATGGCATACGACAAAATAGCACATTAATGTGGCATTGTAATAATTCAACAAATACAATACCAAAATCAGCACAAACATTTATTGTTTGGGTGGACGGGCTGATCCCGTTGCCAGTGGCGATTTTTTTTACATGCCACGTAGCTTTCGTGTCCCATTGTTCAACATTATTATACTAATCAATATATCTTGTGAATAGTATAATTGGTGTACACATCAAATTTACCAAACAGTAAACAGGTAAATGTATTTCACGATTTATTTCTTAAGAAACATACAGTGTGACCCATTTGTTTTGGGGTCAGTCTGTAAAAAGTGTATCAATCGTGCGATTTGGCTGATTTTTTTTTTAAATTGTAGAGCTCGATGAACTGCACATTTTGAACAAAAATTGCCTGGTTCGCATAAAATCCAAAGCCTACTATGACCGTTTTTATGAGCAAAATTTTAAGAAACCATATTAGCGTTTTTTTTTGAAAAAATCTGTGTGCGCCAATGGATTGAGCACCCCTCGAAATGGGTATGTACAAAATTTCATCAAAATATTTCGAGTAATAACGATTTTGTAGAAAAATTAAAAATGCAGCCAAGGTACGTCTTTATTTTCAAAAATTCAAAGTTGGCCATGGAAAATAATTGAATTGTAATAATACAACCTTATGCTTATAAACACAAAACATAAAAACAATTAAAATTATAAAATTTTTGTAACTTCTACCAAGCCTCCATTTTCTACAATGCATTTGTCGTTCCTCTTGCGTACATTCAAAATTACATTTCGTATTTGCTGTGGAGTAATTTCCTCACAACTACGGTTTATCCTAGCTTGCAGTTCTTGTAAATTATGGGGTCTTGACTTATAAACATTTTGCTTAAGTGTACCCCAAAGAAAAAAATCTAAAGGAGTTAAGTCCGGAGATCTCGGTGGCCACTCACAGAAAGGACTATTTCGCCCTATCCAACAGTTTTCAAAATTATTATTTAGCCAGTTTCTGATTAAACGAGCATTATGAATAGGACTGCCATCTAACTGTAACTTTAAATTTAAACGGTATCTTAATGGTAACTCATCTAAAGCATTTCTAAATTCAATTTCTAGAAAATTCAAGAAGCCAGCCGCATTCAAATTCCCTTCAAAGAAAAATGGGCCAATTATTCTGTCGCGTAGTATTCCACACCAAACGTTAATTTTTTGTGAATATTGTCTCCTTGCATTTATTATAAACTCTGGATTTTCAGCTGACCAGTGACGGCAGTTTTGACTTGATACTACACCATTTGTAGTAAACGTGGCTTCGTCGGTGAATAAAATTTCATTTAAAAAGTTGCCATTATGGAGATATTCACCTTGCAGCCAATAGCAAAATTCTAATCTTCTCTCCTCATCTCCTGGTTCCAGGGTGTGCAAAAATTTTGGCTTAAACGGTTTTATTTTGTTTTGTCTCAAACATCTCCTTATACTCTCTCTGGGTATATGAAGGTCTAAACTAGCCGTTCGAACACTATTTCGAGGATTGTCACTAAAGTATTGCAGAATTTGATTGTTATTTTCAACAAGTCCACGGCGTCCATTTTGCCTAGTTTTTAATAAATTTTTAGAAATCGATCCAGTTTCATCAAAAATATTGTTTATACGTTGTACAGTACTTCGACTCTGTCGTTGTACAGTACTGATCTACCTGGGTGTCTATTGTTAAATTCGGCCGCAGCTTCTGCTGCCGAGCGCTCGTTGTCGCCCACGAGTCGAACAATTTCTATTTTGTCTCTTATGCTTAAATATTCCATAATTATGATAATTAATTGTATTGAGCACAAACAATTTCTGAACTCAATTTAGACAGTTTGACACTTAATAAAAGTAAACAATTCAATTATTTTCCATGGCCAACTTTGAATTTTTGAAAATAAAGACGTACCTTGGCTGCATTTTTAATTTTTCTACAAAATCGTTATTACTTGAAATATTTTGATGAAATTTTGTACATACCCATTTCGAGGGGTGCTCAATCCATTGGCGCACACAGATTTTTTCAAAAAAAAAACGCTAATGTGGTTTCTTAAAATTTTGCTCATAAAGACGGTCATAGTAGGCTTTGGATTTTATGCGAACCAGGCAATTTTTGTTCAAAATGTGCAGTTCATCGAGCTCTACAATTTAAAAAAAAAATCAGCCAAATCGCACGATTGATACACTTTTTACAGACTGACCCCAAAACAAATGGGTCACACTGTATTTGCCTAGTTATATTTTTCGGGGGGTTTCTTAACTGCCAAAAAAAAAGCCGGATTTGAGGCCTTAAGAACTGAAGGCCGGCAATTCTGTTCAGAATCCCCCCAAATAAAAATATGTATCTCCATCGCAGTTTGTAACAATTTGTCACGTTGAATCGCCCGCCCCCCGAAAAAATAAAGAAGCGTGCCCAGGGCCGTAACGTCATAATCCCCGAGCCCTCCACATAAAGGTTTTAACCCTCATAATCTATTCGGGGAAAAAAGAGCACGCACATCGGAGACATGTGTCCCTTATAACTCTGGGGACCTGACCCGACGGGAGACGGAGCCGCCTGCCGGGCAAAAAACAATTAGATTTGAAATCTCGAGGCTGATAAAACCATAGACATAAAAATGATAGGGAAGCAATTTGGGGGTTTACAGCATTGTACTGTACATTGAAAGGCTTGAGATTTTACACAGCAAATGTTTAACAAAAGAGTTTTCTGTTTCATTGCATTGTTTTGTAGATTTAACTGACATTAAATAACTTTTAAAAATTACCTTTTCATATACAGGGTGTCCGGTAAGTTCGGGGAAATCTCTCGCCAGCGTGTTGGTGACGTCAAAATATACCTGGTGTTTCATATATTTTTTTCCCCTAAAGTACTCCGTAACAGAACTACAGGGTCCCAAAGGGGTACTCACTGCTTTACATTTTTTGATTTAACTTTTGAACGCCCTTGTATATTTTGATGAAATTTTGGAATTTTGCATAGACGGTAAAAACCAATTACCTCATATTTGAATCATGCTTGGACAATGCCGTGGAAGTCAGGAACGGACTTCACGCAATACCCATGGGCTCAAAATTTTGACTGGTATAAATTTAAAAAGCCGAAAACAAATTTTTTTAAAGCCTTGAACATTTCTCTTCAAAAAAGGTACTCTTTATTCGTTTCGAAAAAGTCAACCGTTTTCATGGAAAAATCGCTTTTTTGAAATCCGTAACTTAAGATGCAATAATGGAAACTACCAGAATTTAGTGTTTTCACCTGACGGATAACAACAATTACGTGTGACAAGATTTGTCAATAATTTTTATTAGCAATGGAGCATTTTTATACTTATGCCGAATATGCAGACATGCATTTAATTTATGGACAAGCACACTGCAATTCTCTGGAGGCAAGCAGAATTTATGCTCAAAGATTTCCAAATCGCAATTTGCCAAATCGAAAAACATTTGTGAGAGTTGATCGTCGTTTAAGAGAAACAGGTAGTAAACAAACCGAGTTTAGAATGTCTTAAATCAGTCTCCTAAAATTTACATTAGGTAGTTTTTTACCTCGTCGTGGTGGGGAAGGGCCGCAAAGGAGAGCAAGAAATCAAAACTTAGAAGAGCACATATTGGATGAAATATCCGAAAACCCTTCTAATAGCGTTCGTAAGCTTGCAGCTCAGTTAAATACCACAAAGGGGGTTGTTCATGAAACATTGCGAGAACAGCTACTTTATCCTTATCACGTCCAAAAAGTGCATGCAATGTCTCCGAATGATTATCGTCCACGGCTTAACTATGCAAACTGGTTTTTGCAACAATTTATAGGCGATCCGAGTTTCACAGAAATTGTTTTATTTAGCGACGAAGCTGGCTTCACGAGAGACGGTATTACCAACAGTCGAAATCTGCACATTTGGCATGACGAAAACCCTCACGCCATAGTTCAGATCAAGCACCAACAAAGATTTCTGGTTAATGTTTGGGCAGGGATAATTGGGAATAATTTGATTGGTCCTTTTGTTTTGGATGAACGTTTGAATGGAGCTCTGTATTTACATTTTTTACAAAATAATTTAAATGATTTACTGGAAAATGTGCCCTTACAAATAAGGAATCAAATGTGGTTTATGCACGATGGCGCTCCCCCACATTATTCCCGGGAGGTACGTCTCTACTTAACCCAGCACTTTGACAATCGTTGGATAGGCCGAGGAGGACCTGTTTTGTGGCCACCTAGGTCTCCTGACCTCAATCCGTTAGATTTTTTTTTCTGGGGTCATCTCAAGGGACTAGTATATTCAACTCCTGTAAATACCAGGGAAGAGTTATTGGAAAGAATATTTCACTATTCTGATCAAATTCGAAATGATCCTGAAATGCTGTTTAGGGTGCAGCAAGAAAAAATTCGCAGGATAAGAAAATGTATTCGGGTAGAAGGAGCTCACTTTGAACATTTGCCCGACTAAACGAAACATTTTCTTTATAACCAAACTTTATTAAACTATTTTTAAACAGTTTCATTGTTTTTTTTCATTTTCTCGATATTAATGCCTACTGAAAATTGCAGTGTGCTAATAAAAATTATTGACAAATCTTGTCACACGTAATTGTTGTTATCCGTCAGGTGAAAACACTAAATTCTGGTAGTTTCCATTATTGCATCTTAAGTTACGGATTTCAAAAAAGCGATTTTTCCATGAAAACGGTTGACTTTTTCGAAACGAATAAAGAGTACCTTTTTTGAAGAGAAATGTTCAAGGCTTTAAAAAAAATTGTTTTCGGCTTTTTAAATTTATACCAGTCAAAATTTTGAGCCCATGGGTATTGCGTGAAGTCCGTTCCTGACTTCCACGGCATTGTCCAAGCATGATTCAAATATGAGGTAATTGGTTTTTACCGTCTATGCAAAATTCCAAAATTTCATCAAAATATACAAGGGCGTTCAAAAGTTAAATCAAAAAATGTAAAGCAGTGAGTACCCCTTTGGGACCCTGTAGTTCTGTTACGGAGTACTTTAGGGGAAAAAAATATATGAAACACCAGGTATATTTTGACGTCACCAACACGCTGGCGAGAGATTTCCCCGAACTTACCGGACACCCTGTATATGAAAAGGTAATTTTTAAAAGTTATTTAATGTCAGTTAAATCTACAAAACAATGCAATGAAACAGAAAACTCTTTTGTTAAACATTTGCTGTGTAAAATCTCAAGCCTTTCAATGTACAGTACAATGCTGTAAACCCCCAAATTGCTTCCCTATCATTTTTATGTCTATGGTTTTATCAGCCTCGAGATTTCAAATCTAATTGTTTTTTGCCCGGCAGGCGGCTCCGTCTCCCGTCGGGTCAGGTCCCCAGAGTTATAAGGGACACATGTCTCCGATGTGCGTGCTCTTTTTTCCCCGAATAGATTATGAGGGTTAAAACCTTTATGTGGAGGGCTCGGGGATTATGACGTTACGGCCCTGGGCACGCTTCTTTATTTTTTCGGGGGGCGGGCGATTCAACGTGACAAATTGTTACAAACTGCGATGGAGATACATATTTTTATTTGGGGGGATTCTGAACAGAATTGCCGGCCTTCAGTTCTTAAGGCCTCAAATCCGGCTTTTTTTTTGGCAGTTAAGAAACCCCCCGAAAAATATAACTAGGCAAATACAGTGTGACCCATTTGTTTTGGGGTCAGTCTGTAAAAAGTGTATCAATCGTGCGATTTGGCTGATTTTTTTTTTAAATTGTAGAGCTCGATGAACTGCACATTTTGAACAAAAATTGCCTGGTTCGCATAAAATCCAAAGCCTACTATGACCGTCTTTATGAGCAAAATTTTAAGAAACCACATTAGCGTTTTTTTTTTGAAAAAATCTGTGTGCGCCAATGGATTGAGCACCCCTCGAAATGGGTATGTACAAAATTTCATCAAAATATTTCAAGTAATAACGATTTTGTAGAAAAATTAAAAATGCAGCCAAGGTACGTCTTTATTTTCAAAAATTCAAAGTTGGCCATGGAAAATAATTGAATTGTTTACTTTTATTAAGTGTCAAACTGTCTAAATTGAGTTCAGAAATTGTTTGTGCTCAATACAATTAATTATCATAATTATGGAATATTTAAGCATAAGAGACAAAATAGAAATTGTTCGACTCGTGGGCGACAACGAGCGCTCGGCAGCAGAAGCTGCGGCCGAATTTAACAATAGACACCCAGGTAGATCAGTACTGTACAACGACAGAGTCGAAGTACTGTACAACGTATAAACAATATTTTTGATGAAACTGGATCGATTTCTAAAAATTTATTAAAAACTAGGCAAAATGGACGCCGTGGACTTGTTGAAAATAACAATCAAATTCTGCAATACTTTAGTGACAATCCTCGAAATAGTGTTCGAACGGCTAGTTTAGACCTTCATATACCCAGAGAGAGTATAAGGAGATGTTTGAGACAAAACAAAATAAAACCGTTTAAGCCAAAATTTTTGCACACCCTGGAACCAGGAGATGAGGAGAGAAGATTAGAATTTTGCTATTGGCTGCAAGGTGAATATCTCCATAATGGCAACTTTTTAAATGAAATTTTATTCACCGACGAAGCCACGTTTACTACAAATGGTGTAGTATCAAGTCAAAACTGCCGTCACTGGTCAGCTGAAAATCCAGAGTTTATAATAAATGCAAGGAGACAATATTCACAAAAAATTAACGTTTGGTGTGGAATACTACGCGACAGAATAATTGGCCCATTTTTCTTTGAAGGGAATTTGAATGCGGCTGGCTTCTTGAATTTTCTAGAAATTGAATTTAGAAATGCTTTAGATGAGTTACCATTAAGATACCGTTTAAATTTAAAGTTACAGTTAGATGGCAGTCCTATTCATAATGCTCGTTTAATCAGAAACTGGCTAAATAATAATTTTGAAAACTGTTGGATAGGGCGAAATAGTCCTTTCTGTGAGTGGCCACCGAGATCTCCGGACTTAACTCCTTTAGATTTTTTTCTTTGGGGTACACTTAAGCAAAATGTTTATAAGTCAAGACCCCATAATTTACAAGAACTGCAAGCTAGGATAAACCGTAGTTGTGAGGAAATTACTCCACAGCAAATACGAAATGTAATTTTGAATGTACGCAAGAGGAACGACAAATGCATTGTAGAAAATGGAGGCTTGGTAGAAGTTACAAAAATTTTATAATTTTAATTGTTTTTATGTTTTGTGTTTATAAGCATAAGGTTGTATTATTACAATTCAATTATTTTCCATGGCCAACTTTGAATTTTTGAAAATAAAGACGTACCTTGGCTGCATTTTTAATTTTTCTACAAAATCGTTATTACTCGAAATATTTTGATGAAATTTTGTACATACCCATTTCGAGGGGTGCTCAATCCATTGGCGCACACAGATTTTTTCAAAAAAAAAACGCTAATATGGTTTCTTAAAATTTTGCTCATAAAAACGGTCATAGTAGGCTTTGGATTTTATGCGAACCAGGCAATTTTTGTTCAAAATGTGCAGTTCATCGAGCTCTACAATTTAAAAAAAAAATCAGCCAAATCGCACGATTGATACACTTTTTACAGACTGACCCCAAAACAAATGGGTCACACTGTATTTGCCTAGTTATATTTTTCGGGGGGTTTCTTAACTGCCAAAAAAAAAGCCGGATTTGAGGCCTTAAGAACTGAAGGCCGGCAATTCTGTTCAGAATCCCCCCAAATAAAAATATGTATCTCCATCGCAGTTTGTAACAATTTGTCACGTTGAATCGCCCGCCCCCCGAAAAAATAAAGAAGCGTGCCCAGGGCCGTAACGTCATAATCCCCGAGCCCTCCACATAAAGGTTTTAACCCTCATAATCTATTCGGGGAAAAAAGAGCACGCACATCGGAGACATGTGTCCCTTATAACTCTGGGGACCTGACCCGACGGGAGACGGAGCCGCCTGCCGGGCAAAAAACAATTAGATTTGAAATCTCGAGGCTGATAAAACCATAGACATAAAAATGATAGGGAAGCAATTTGGGGGTTTACAGCATTGTACTGTACATTGAAAGGCTTGAGATTTTACACAGCAAATGTTTAACAAAAGAGTTTTCTGTTTCATTGCATTGTTTTGTAGATTTAACTGACATTAAATAACTTTTAAAAATTACCTTTTCATATACAGGGTGTCCGGTAAGTTCGGGGAAATCTCTCGCCAGCGTGTTGGTGACGTCAAAATATACCTGGTGTTTCATATATTTTTTTCCCCTAAAGTACTCCGTAACAGAACTACAGGGTCCCAAAGGGGTACTCACTGCTTTACATTTTTTGATTTAACTTTTGAACGCCCTTGTATATTTTGATGAAATTTTGGAATTTTGCATAGACGGTAAAAACCAATTACCTCATATTTGAATCATGCTTGGACAATGCCGTGGAAGTCAGGAACGGACTTCACGCAATACCCATGGGCTCAAAATTTTGACTGGTATAAATTTAAAAAGCCGAAAACAATTTTTTTTAAAGCCTTGAACATTTCTCTTCAAAAAAGGTACTCTTTATTCGTTTCGAAAAAGTCAACCGTTTTCATGGAAAAATCGCTTTTTTGAAATCCGTAACTTAAGATGCAATAATGGAAACTACCAGAATTTAGTGTTTTCACCTGACGGATAACAACAATTACGTGTGACAAGATTTGTCAATAATTTTTATTAGCACACTGCAATTTTCAGTAGGCATTAATATCGAGAAAATGAAAAAAAACAATGAAACTGTTTAAAAATAGTTTAATAAAGTTTGGTTATAAAGAAAATGTTTCGTTTAGTCGGGCAAATGTTCAAAGTGAGCTCCTTCTACCCGAATACATTTTCTTATCCTGCGAATTTTTTCTTGCTGCACCCTAAACAGCATTTCAGGATCATTTCGAATTTGATCAGAATAGTGAAATATTCTTTCCAATAACTCTTCCCTGGTATTTACAGGAGTTGAATATACTAGTCCCTTGAGATGACCCCAGAAAAAAAAATCTAACGGATTGAGGTCAGGAGACCTAGGTGGCCACAAAACAGGTCCTCCTCGGCCTATCCAACGATTGTCAAAGTGCTGGGTTAAGTAGAGACGTACCTCCCGGGAATAATGTGGGGGAGCGCCATCGTGCATAAACCACATTTGATTCCTTATTTGTAAGGGCACATTTTCCAGTAAATCATTTAAATTATTTTGTAAAAAATGTAAATACAGAGCTCCATTCAAACGTTCATCCAAAACAAAAGGACCAATCAAATTATTCCCAATTATCCCTGCCCAAACATTAACCAGAAATCTTTGTTGGTGCTTGATCTGAACTATGGCGTGAGGGTTTTCGTCATGCCAAATGTGCAGATTTCGACTGTTGGTAATACCGTCTCTCGTGAAGCCAGCTTCGTCGCTAAATAAAACAATTTCTGTGAAACTCGGATCGCCTATAAATTGTTGCAAAAACCAGTTTGCATAGTTAAGCCGTGGACGATAATCATTCGGAGACATTGCATGCACTTTTTGGACGTGATAAGGATAAAGTAGCTGTTCTCGCAATGTTTCATGAACAACCCCCTTTGTGGTATTTAACTGAGCTGCAAGCTTACGAACGCTATTAGAAGGGTTTTCGGATATTTCATCCAATATGTGCTCTTCTAAGTTTTGATTTCTTGCTCTCCTTTGCGGCCCTTCCCCACCACGACGAGGTAAAAAACTACCTAATGTAAATTTTAGGAGACTGATTTAAGACATTCTAAACTCGGTTTGTTTACTACCTGTTTCTCTTAAACGACGATCAACTCTCACAAATGTTTTTCGATTTGGCAAATTGCGATTTGGAAATCTTTGAGCATAAATTCTGCTTGCCTCCAGAGAATTGCAGTGTGCTTGTCCATAAATTAAATGCATGTCTGCATATTCGGCATAAGTATAAAAATGCTCCATTGCTAATAAAAATTATTGACAAATCTTGTCACACGTAATTGTTGTTATCCGTCAGGTGAAAACACTAAATTCTGGTAGTTTCCATTATTGCATCTTAAGTTACGGATTTCAAAAAAGCGATTTTTCCATGAAAACGGTTGACTTTTTCGAAACGAATAAAGAGTACCTTTTTTGAAGAGAAATGTTCAAGGCTTTAAAAAAATTTGTTTTCGGCTTTTTAAATTTATACCAGTCAAAATTTTGAGCCCATGGGTATTGCGTGAAGTCCGTTCCTGACTTCCACGGCATTGTCCAAGCATGATTCAAATATGAGGTAATTGGTTTTTACCGTCTATGCAAAATTCCAAAATTTCATCAAAATATACAAGGGCGTTCAAAAGTTAAATCAAAAAATGTAAAGCAGTGAGTACCCCTTTGGGACCCTGTAGTTCTGTTACGGAGTACTTTAGGGGAAAAAAATATATGAAACACCAGGTATATTTTGACGTCACCAACACGCTGGCGAGAGATTTCCCCGAACTTACCGGACACCCTGTATACCTATATAGACCGTCAGACGGTGACAGATTTTCCTTACTGATTTTCTCATTTACCTATGCCTTGGAGAGGGTTGAAAGGTAAATCGATGCTGGGTCGGAAAATAGTAATTTTAAGTTTGCCCCCCTGGGGAAAACATATGGAAAATTCGATTTTTCAAAACAGAAAAAAAGGTACTAATTCTCACTTATGCCATGTTCACCGTATGATTTCTTATACTATTCCGACCTGGAAAACCCAAAGGCATAAGTGTAGCGTGTGGACAAAGGGTTGAATTAAGGGTTTGGCAGATCACACAAAAAATGACTTGGTTTACTGACTCCGTCAGTTATGCCGTTCGAAATGGTGAAAACTTATATCATCACTAGCGCGTGGGGAAAAATGCACTTTTGGGTCGGAAAATAACTCGGAAAAATTGTTTTCTCCGTCAACTGATTTCTGCACTTATGCCTCTGAAACTATAGAAAGTTGTATTGCAATTCATTTTATCCCTGACAAAATCAGTTGACGAAAAAAAATTTTTTCCGACTTATTTTCCGACCCAAAAGTGCATTTTTCCCCACGCGTCACTTCTGCCAATCAATTTTTGGGCTAGTGAGGATATAAGTTTTTACCATTTCGAAAGGCATAACTGACGGAGTCAGTAAACCAAGTCATTTTTTGTGTGATCTGCCAAACCCTTAATTCAACCCTTTTTCCACACGCTACTTTTATGGCTTTGAGTTTTCGAGGTCGGAATAGTATAAGAAATCATACGGTGAACATGACATAAGTGAGAATTAGTACCTTTTTTTCTGTTTGAAAAATCGAATTTTCCATATGTTTTCCCCGGGGGCCAAACTTAAAATTACTATTTTCCGACTCAGCATCGATTTACCTTTCAACCCTCTCCAAGGCATAAATGAGAAAATCGGTAAGGAAAATCTGTCACTGTCTGACGGTCTAATACTCTATTCAAACTAAACGCAAGTGAAACATAAACACAAGTTGTTGCATGGCTAGAGCGTTATACGCACGTGATCGGCTTGCTATTGGCCAGCCGGCAATAAAGTCTGGCCCGGCGGGCGAGTGCAGCGAGTCGGTGTTTCTTACAGAGGTGTATTGAGTTGCATGTGGACCTTTATTTTTTTCCGATATAATTCTTCCGCTGTTTATTAATTGGAGCTACGATTTGTATTAATAGCAGAAATTTTCAGGCAAGTGAATGACTAGGTGTGTCATAAAAGTTTGTTTTTAAAGTTCTTAATACTGGGGCATATTATTTTAATATTTTATATTATAAAATTCATAGAGATCGTCCTTAATGCGGCTCTGCCTCGTATTAGCCCTCAGAATTGTTCACGTGCTTCCACCGTGTAAATGTTTACGCGCCACTTGCATTTAATTTGAATAGAGTGTAACTAACAAACAATAATAAAGGAAAGTTGCTTAGAATTGAATTTAAACTCTTAGCCAACTCAGGTAATATTATTGTTATTATTATTGATAGCTGTCAAAAATGTTAACAAAATATTGCTTATCTACAGTATGTTGACGGTTAGGGTATCTATTAGGAAAAATTTATTTATTTTCCATTTTATTCAAAAAAGTTACTCTGGATTTTGCTTTTCTTAAAATAAGATTAGCATAGGTATAATTAACATTAATTTTACAGGCGGTTCGAAAAATTGTAAAAACATAAAATGGTACCAGAGTAGAGTAAACTGCCTTTATTTGTATGGAGATATGAAAAAGTTATTAGGAAAAGTTGTTCCATAATGCCAATTTCGAAAAAGTCTTATCTACAAAAATTAAATTAATCCAAATGAACAATCCACAAGTTTTAAACATCTTATTTACTGAAACACACTGCCACCATATTCAGCATATGTTTTCTAACGAAAAACTTACTCAGATAAACTTTTTCTAATGTCATCTAAAGGTATTGAATATTTTAAATAATTGATATATAATAATCAAAGTAGGCCGATTCTTTCGAAAGTTGGCATTATGGACTATGTTTTAAATTCGAACAACTTTTCTTATTAACTTTTTTCTTGACTCACAAATAAAGGCAGTTCACTCTTGTGCCATTGTACTTTTTTTAACTTTTTGAATTATTTCTAAGAACAAGGAACACTTTTTATCCATAAAATGAAAACTAAAGAAGTTTTTCCTATTGGACACCCTAACCGTGGACATACTGTATGTATACTGATTTACTATATTAAAATGATATAATTATTATACAGTTATAAAAAAGCTTTGGAAAAATGTATGAACTTAAATTTTCTGCCGTCACATTTGCAGCTTCCAAAATATGCAAACTATACACTTTTGATATATAAGTTATTTAATTTTTTTCACTTTAAAAATGTGCGCAAATAGACAAAATCAACAGCCAAACTGTCACATTCGCACCAGCCTCCGTATATGGACTATTTAATTGTGACGTCACTTGTCAGTTGTCATTCTGCTGGAGGGTAAACAAAACTAGGATTTGTCTTTGTTTACACGGGTTTATATTGTGAAAATCGGCAAATTTTCTTGGTTTTATTGCAAAAATATCGTTATTTTTATTGTTAATGTCCCAAAACTGATATTTTCATTCAGGGTACACTTCTATACGTATTTTGGAGCATAGCTACATAAATAATTTTTGTAAAACCCCATTTCAATAGTGTATGATAAAATTTCTCTTTTAATTAAAAAACCTTAATGACTTAAATCTTTATCAGATCAGATCTGTCATTCCAAAGTTTGGTGGCGAAAGACCCAATTAAAAAATTAAATAGATCTGTTTGCGCCAGAAAGAAATTTCCGACAATACCTAAATCTTTATTTTCTTCATTCCAGTACACGGAAAAGGACACCGTACTGTGACGATATATTTATTTCGTAACTGAATGAACAATAAGTGTATTCTCTCACATGGTTTAAATAATAAAGCAATGGCTTAAATAATATTTAAAATTCTGATATGAAAAATGTATATTCTTAGGGACGACAATAAAAGCTCTTCCGCCTTCTAAATTAACACATGTTTGATAATTCCTGAATTCCTTATAGTGTATGCTCCAGGGCTGTTAAAAGCTTTTAAATTATTACTTTGTATAGTAGCAGTATTACATAATTAATAACTAGATGCAATAAAATCAGTTGGCATACGGAATACCTACGCTTGGCGACAAAAACGTCGCCTACAGTATGTATATGGATCTCGGCCAATAATCTTGGTTTCATCACTTCTTCACACCACTTTCAAGATCGCCATAGTACACACTTGTCTTGTCTCAGAGAATTCTTAGAAAAACGACCGAAACAAAGTTCAAAACACAAAACCAATTATAAGTAAAAGCATTGAGTAAAGGAATAATAGAAAAGCTATTTTTCCATCAGGTATTCTAGGCAGGTTATTAAACGTAATTGATGTTATTATAATTGTAAATTAATATTTGTTATTGCTATAATTTTTACTGTTCTCTCAAACTCCAAAAAAAAAATGCCGATTTTGCTGGTTTGCCCTCCAGCAGAATTTTGAGGTTATGTCATCTGGTCCAAATGAGAGTCGATTCAATGGTCTATATAGTCAAATTATTTTAAGAAGTCCTTACTGGTACTGTCCATTGGTAATTTCGCCATCTTAAGTTGGCATCAATGCAGCGAAAAATGCAACCGGGTCATAAGTCCAGATCAGTAACGAGCCCATTTGCACAACTAATAACACGAACAAGAACAAACCCGCGAATATTTTCACTGCCCAAAGTTTGAACCCTTTTGAACGATCCGGAAAACCTTCACTGTCACTTTCACAACACCGAAATAAAATTTGCCTGAGTACGCACCATAGACGCTGCCGCAAGTAGCCGATTTTACCAAAATACCAAAATGAAAGTGTTTCAATGACGTTTGAAATTATTATTAAAATGAGTTGTAGTCATAATTATTTTTATTTGTAGCGGTATAATCGTGATTGCAATAGGTTTTTTTTATTTTATTATGTCCATTTTTCTTATCACTTGGGTAACTTTTCACATCATAAATCATTGAGTGACGTCATTAATTGGTTGAGACACAACATATACCAATGTTATACCCATGGTTAACAGAAAATTCCTAGGGATTTTGTGGAGAATGTCATCTGACAAAATCGGGACTTCTTACAGTAATCGGGGTAGAGTATAGTCGCGTTTGTTTTTCATGGCCTACTATTTCACTCATATTTACATACCAGGCCCGTGCACAATGATAAACCGTGTACAATGAAGTAGGTACATTTCCCAAGTAAAAACGAACATACCTACAATGAGGCCATTTCTTTACAGTCGTAGAAAAAAATAAATTCTTATCTGCCCGATTTCTGGGCGGAGATATAATAGCAATTTCCCTGCCTCTACTTCAACGTTTCTATCGAGTTATTTTCAAAAATTATAAAAAGGATGTAAGATTAGCGAGTGTAAATGTAATAATTACAAGAAAAGGTGATAATGGACAAACACTCAAAACCAACAAAAAGAAAAAAACCAGTAACCGCATACACGTGTTTCATGCTATTTGGCAATCATCAGTACGGTGTAACATTAACCAAATCAAAAGATAGGCATGATTTGGGAAGCAACAAATGAAGTCCATGCAGGAGCCAACAGCACATTTGCAGCTTCAGTCAGCACATGCCCTATTTTGGGGCTTGTACTAACATCGCCACGGAGGCTGCTAAAGCGACCTGCGTGGAAATCCTCATAACCCAAGATACAGTGACAATAAGGATGTAAGATTAGCGAGTGTAAATGTAATAATTACAAGAAAAGGTGATAATGGACAAACACTCAAAACCAACAAAAAGAAAAAAACCAGTAACCGCATACACGTGTTTCATGCTATTTGGCAATCATCAGTACGGTGTAACATTAACCAAATCAAAAGATAGGCATGATTTGGGAAGCAACAAATGAAGTCCATGCAGGAGCCAACAGCACATTTGCAGCTTCAGTCAGCACATCCCCTATTTTGGGGCTTGTACTAACATCGCCACGGAGGCTGCTAAAGCGACCTGCGTGGAAATCCTCATAACCCAAGATACAGTGACAATAAGGATGTAAGATTAGCGAGTGTAAATGTAATAATTACAAGAAAAGGTGATAATGGACAAACACTCAAAACCAACAAAAAGAAAAAAACCAGTAACCGCATACACGTGTTTCATGCTATTTGGCAATCATCAGTACGGTGTAACATTAACCAAATCAAAAGATAGGCATGATTTGGGAAGCAACAAATGAAGTCCATGCAGGAGCCAACAGCACATTTGCAGCTTCAGTCAGCACATGCCCTATTTTGGGGCTTGTACTAACATCGCCACGGAGGCTGCTAAAGCGACCTGCGTGGAAATCCTCATAACCCAAGATACAGTGACAATAAGGATGTAAGATTAGCGAGTGTAAATGTAATAATTACAAGAAAAGGTGATAATGGACAAACACTCAAAACCAACAAAAAGAAAAAAACCAGTAACCGCATACACGTGTTTCATGCTATTTGGCAATCATCAGTACGGTGTAACATTAACCAAATCAAAAGATAGGCATGATTTGGGAAGCAACAAATGAAGTCCATGCAGGAGCCAACAGCACATTTGCAGCTTCAGTCAGCACATCCCCTATTTTGGGGCTTGTACTAACATCGCCACGGAGGCTGCTAAAGCGACCTGCGTGGAAATCCTCATAACCCAAGATACAGTGACAATAAGGATGTAAGATTAGCGAGTGTAAATGTAATAATTACAAGAAAAGGTGATAATGGACAAACACTCAAAACCAACAAAAAGAAAAAAACCAGTAACCGCATACACGTGTTTCATGCTATTTGGCAATCATCAGTACGGTGTAACATTAACCAAATCAAAAGATAGGCATGATTTGGGAAGCAACAAATGAAGTCCATGCAGGAGCCAACAGCACATTTGCAGCTTCAGTCAGCACATCCCCTATTTTGGGGCTTGTACTAACATCGCCACGGAGGCTGCTAAAGCGACCTGCGTGGAAATCCTCATAACCCAAGATACAGTGACAATAAGGATGTAAGATTAGCGAGTGTAAATGTAATAATTACAAGAAAAGGTGATAATGGACAAACACTCAAAACCAACAAAAAGAAAAAAACCAGTAACCGCATACACGTGTTTCATGCTATTTGGCAATCATCAGTACGGTGTAACATTAACCAAATCAAAAGATAGGCATGATTTGGGAAGCAACAAATGAAGTCCATGCAGGAGCCAACAGCACATTTGCAGCTTCAGTCAGCACATCCCCTATTTTGGGGCTTGTACTAACATCGCCACGGAGGCTGCTAAAGCGACCTGCGTGGAAATCCTCATAACCCAAGATACAGTGACAATAAGGATGTAAGATTAGCGAGTGTAAATGTAATAATTACAAGAAAAGGTGATAATGGACAAACACTCAAAACCAACAAAAAGAAAAAAACCAGTAACCGCATACACGTGTTTCATGCTATTTGGCAATCATCAGTACGGTGTAACATTAACCAAATCAAAAGATAGGCATGATTTGGGAAGCAACAAATGAAGTCCATGCAGGAGCCAACAGCACATTTGCAGCTTCAGTCAGCACATCCCCTATTTTGGGGCTTGTACTAACATCGCCACGGAGGCTGCTAAAGCGACCTGCGTGGAAATCCTCATAACCCAAGATACAGTGACAATAAGGATGTAAGATTAGCGAGTGTAAATGTAATAATTACAAGAAAAGGTGATAATGGACAAACACTCAAAACCAACAAAAAGAAAAAAACCAGTAACCGCATACACGTGTTTCATGCTATTTGGCAATCATCAGTACGGTGTAACATTAACCAAATCAAAAGATAGGCATGATTTGGGAAGCAACAAATGAAGTCCATGCAGGAGCCAACAGCACATTTGCAGCTTCAGTCAGCACATGCCCTATTTTGGGGCTTGTACTAACATCGCCACGGAGGCTGCTAAAGCGACCTGCGTGGAAATCCTCATAACCCAAGATACAG
Source organism: Pseudeuparius sepicola (assembly GCA_963920635.1). Lineage (NCBI taxonomy): Eukaryota > Metazoa > Arthropoda > Insecta > Coleoptera > Anthribidae > Pseudeuparius > Pseudeuparius sepicola. Next base: position 77,833,279 of record OY987300.1, read on the forward strand.
TGACAATAAGGATGTAAGATTAGCGAGTGTAAATGTAATAATTACAAGAAAAGGTGATAATGGACAAACACTCAAAACCAACAAAAAGAAAAAAACCAGTAACCGCATACACGTGTTTCATGCTATTTGGCAATCATCAGTACGGTGTAACATTAACCAAATCAAAAGATAGGCATGATTTGGGAAGCAACAAATGAAGTCCATGCAGGAGCCAACAGCACATTTGCAGCTTCAGTCAGCACATCCCCTATTTTGGGGCGCTTGTACTAACATCGCCACGGAGGCTGCTAAAGCGACCTGCGTGGAAATCTTCACGTGCATGCGGTTACTAGTTTTTTCTTTTTGTTGGCTTTGAGTGTTTGCCCATTATCACCTTTTCTTGTAATTTCAAAAATTATACGTCGGAATTTTGTGCGATTGAAGCAAGTGCGTTTCTTCCCCAAATAAATTATTTTCCGGCGGCATTTTCAGCCATCACACCATTAAAAAAACAACGCCATCGGAAAGGAGCGCTACATTTGCGAATTTTAGCTCGGTGCCATCTACGTCCGCGATCTGCCCAATGGGCGTAAGGAATTCGCGGGGCCCCGGGCAACTTCTCAACGTCTAGAAACAGTTTAGGCGGCATTAACAATTTAGCTTTTCCCCGGGGAATCCGGAACTGCGAAAATAAACTTTCCAGTAGCTCCCCAACTATTTGTTAGACCGAGTGACGGGAACGGCTTTATCGCTCGGGGGTTCCTAATCTAATTGTTTTTTTTTTATCCGAGCAAGGGTTCGGTCTTCGGTTTGGAGAGGATCGGAGTTGGGTCGAATCTCCAGAGACGCGCGTGTTATCGATATGTACAGGGTGATTTGTTGATCATGTGCCTGATTCATTTATAAGTACAACTTGTTTTTTTTTGTAAATGGCAGTAGGTTTTTTTTATAATTTTTATTATGCCTTCTATGCAGGAAAGTTATCATCATATTAAGGATTTTTTTTATTTTTACAATTATTTTGAAAATCTACGAGTTCAGAACATGTTAGTGCATGTTTCATGGTCAAATTTAAATTGGTTTTTCATAAAAGTAATGACTCTGAAGTAAAGAAAAAATCATGTGGCATATTGCCTCAGGCTTGCAAGTAAATTTTTGAGACAGTAATCAAAGCAGTATGAAAATTTGACACTAAGAATGACAATGTCATTTTAACTTTAAAATAATTTATATTATAAAATATAAAATATTATTTATTTTATATATATTTTAAATTATAAAATATGCGCACAAACTTGCAAGCATTCGTTGCAGCTCACCAAAAAGTAATGGAGACTAATTCAATAAAGTAACATCTGCGGGAATGATATACTTAATAAGATAATATTATCTTTTAGGCTAAAAAAATTTAACAAAAAAATTAAAACCGACTTCAAAAATTTGCCCGTATGAACACTCCACTAAAAGTTAAAAAAAAAACAAAAAAATAACACGGACTTTACAAATTTGCCCGTTTGCACATTTCAACTAAAATTTTAAAAATATTTTTCTCTTTCTAAATTGAGTTATCTTTGGATTTGGCGACAGTCAAGGCAAGGAATTTAAATCTATTTAGATATGAATACATCATATCCTACATACATCATAACTTACTGTCACCGACTCCAAAGATAATTCAATTTAGAAATAGAAAAATATTTCTAAAATTTTAGTTGAAATGTGCATACGGGCAAATTTGTTAAGTCGATTTTATTTTTTTTTTAGTTCTTATTTTTTAGTGAATTATTAAGAATTATCGAAATCGGTCCAATATTAAATTCCATCCCCTATTTGTCCACCCTTAGGATTGAAATTTTTCTCTTCAAATTTAAATTTAACCACCCCTAAGGTAACTCCTTTCTAATAAAATAAGAATTATCCAAATCGGTCCAATATAAACTTTCATCCCCTATTTATCTACCCTTAGGGGTAGAATTTTTCTTTAAATTTAAATGGGACCACACCTAAGATACCCCGTTTCCAATAAAGAAAGAATCATCGAAATCGGTCCAATATGAAATTTCATCCCCTATTTGTCCACCCTCACGGGTGGAATTTTTCCTTCAAATTTAAATGGGACCACCTCTAAGGTACTCCCTTTCTAATAAAAAAAGAATCATCGAAATCGGTTCAATATGAAATTTCATCCCCTATTTGGAATTTTTTCTTCAAATTTAAAGGAGACCATTCTGTAGGTTTACCCTTTCAAATAAAAAAAGAATTGTCCACATCGGAGGTAACAAACATAAAAAAAAGAAAACAACCGAATTTATAACCTCCTCCTTTTTTGAAGTCGGTTAAAAATTAACTCAAATTCCAAGTACACAGCCACCTAGAACTATTTTGGATGACACATGAAATGCAATAATTCACGTTGCAGCAATGGTGAAAAAATTATTAGAATTAGACAGATGTAAATTAAAACCAGAGCGGAGGCTGCATAGAAGATTTTGGCTTGGTCATTGTTCGGATATATCTTCTAAATTAAACAAGAGCTCTTAGCTCTTATAAATTATTGAAATAGTGCGGTGCTACTACTAAATGCAATTTTTATATATTCTCCTGAGAAAGAACTTACCAGATATACAGGGTGCCCCATATGTATGGAATAATGCTTATATCTTCTTAAAAAATCTATTTAGAAAAAAATGGTTTAAATAAAACTTACAGTGTGACCTATTCTGCATAATCCTATCGAGTCGATTTTGTTTTACCTCTCATAATGTGGTTGCTATGGCAACGAACTTTTTTTTTCAAATGGGATCGTATCTTTTTTAATCGATTTTTGGAATCAGCATAAAAAATCTATAGGTTACATAGGGAAAATTTTGAGAAATAAATTAATTTTTTTTCCGATTTAATAGTGGACGTTATCAGTGAACTCGATGGAGGCAAAAAATATGCTACATTAAAATTGTTTGATGGTTTTGCTTCTTTTCTTTTTGCTTTTCTTATAAAAAATTCTCATTGGTCGATAAATTTAATCAGTAGGTACCTATTTTATGTCCTGCAAGTTAAAATGGTACATTTAACTGAATTCGAAAGATTTACCATTCTCATTATGGCAAAACCATCAAACAATTTCAATGTAGCATATTTTTTGCCTCCATCGAGTTTACTGATAACGTCCACTATTAAATCGGTAAAAATAAAATAATTTATTTCTCAAAATTTTCCTTATGTAACCTATAGATTTTTTTATGCTGTTGTATGCAGAATAAGTAGCTGATTCCAAAAATCGATTAAAAAAGATACGATCCCATTTGAAAAAAAAAGTTCGTTGCCATAGCAACCACATTATGAGAGGTAAAACAAAATCGACTCGATAGGATTATGCAGAATAGGTCACACTGTAAGTTTTATTTACACCATTTTATTCTAAATAGATTTTTTAAGAAGTTATAAGCATTATTCCATACATATGGGCACCCTGTACTATTAGAAATTCTTAATAAAAGTCATCATATTCTTAATTTTGGAAAAATATTTATTAACCCTTTAATTCAAAATTAACTTAATAATTATCCCATTAATTGTGAGGTCCCAACAAATTTGAAATAAAACTTGCGTAAGTACCTACCTACCTACCCAGTTTATTTTAGCTTTTATTTTATGTATTACGGGCACAGGCAAATAAATCATCATTTATCACGATATTTCTAGTTTTACAGAGTTTGACAGAGTAAAGCTAATATCAGCGCCTTCACCAAATATCAAATGCCACTAAAAGTCTAAAATATCATTTTGTGTGTATCGTGTTTGTAAACTTTAAGTTAGGACCAAGGTTGTTAACAACCTTGAGTTAGGACCACACACTCTCAGCGTTAATATCGAAGGGGGCGCCCCCGCCTCCTGCATTTTTGCGGTGCATCTTTGATGAGCGCGCCGGCAAAGCGACAAAGATAAATCTAGCGGAAAACGTCGCGACCCGGCCCCAAATCCGCTATTTATGGCCGTCCCGGGGGATCTAATATCGCCTGAAATTTTCATTCGGGGTGCGGTGTATAGGGGTGAGGCTATGTACAAACGCGGCGACGCGAGAGACGTCGAGGAATCGGGGGATTTAAGGCGGAAGTTGATAAGGAGTAACTTATGTCGGCCATTGGGGAGATGTATCGCAACGAACTAGGCGAAATGTCGCGATGTTTCTTCACAAAGCCACGAACTAAGAAAACTGGCAACAAGGCTTGCCGATTTACGCTAACCGATTGCCGTTGCGCGAATATTGCGACGAGACAACGTGCATATGTTTGCGTTAGTTTTAGTCAAGGTTGGCATGATATACAGTGTGTCCACGGATTGATGTCGGAATAGGTGTAAATGACAAAAAAATTTCGAGTTCAAATTTGACCATTTGGGGATCAGCCCTGCTTGGATAGAAACTAATTTGTGCCATATTAGTAGTTTCGAAAAATCAAGTAGGCCTTGACAGGAACGATTTATTTATTTTCTGTGTAGGTTAAGTGCCTTTTCTGAACAAGATATCGAAAAATGTTATTAGAAAAAGTTGCTTAGAATTCAAAATTATGTCCCTGTGCAGATTTTCAAAATAATTGGCCTACTTTGATTTTAATCCATTTCATTTAGGTAGTTGAACTTTTATATTGCCGAACACACATTTTCAGTCAAGTTGGCATGTTTTTATTATTTTTTTTAAACTCCATTGATAGAATTTGCTAAGATTTGACATTAAAACAATAAACAAAGCAAACACTATCTAACCCCTAATGAAAAAGTAAAAGTGTGAACAAACGTTGGTTTATATGCGCGAATTTTATTAATTTTGCAAATTTTTTGAATCTGCGACTTACTTATACCCAAATGGTCAGCTCTGGATCTTAAAGGTTTCTTTGCGTCCTCTTCTACCGAATTGTAAACAAGCAAGGTAGCCGCATCATCCTCATCATAACGTTTTTTCGTTTTTTTCTGGTTAAGCACACTTCCAGTCGCGAGAAACTTATGAACTATCCTTGACGCTGTTCTGTCAACTAAGGGGATTTCAGGATATTTTTCGTTAAATCTTCGAATAACTTCAGGGAACGAACGGTTACCAATTCCATAACACTGAATAACATAAATTTTCTGCTGAAGTGTTAACATATTGTTTTATCGAGGTGAAAACTTTCTTTGCTTTTTTTGAAAATGTAGATGTTTTAGTTGACAAGACGGTGACAGGTCGTTTTATTGCTAAAATAAGGTATTGTTACCGTTTGGTGGGATCTCTGTCACCGGAGGAATTAAATGCAATTTTGGTATCTTGTAAATTTCAGTCCTACTGGCAGTTTTTTATTAATACGCTAAAACCCACAGGATATAACTACCAAACTGCACTGAACAGTTTAAAAAAAATAATTAAAACATGCCAACTTCACTGAAAATGTGTGTTCGGCAATATAAAAGTTCAACTACCTAAATGAAATGGATTAAAATCAAAGTAGGCCAATTATTTTGAAAATCTGCACAGGGACATAATTTTGAATTCTAAGCAACTTTTTCTAATAACATTTTTCGATATCTTGTTCAGAAAAGGCACTTAACCTACACAGAAAATAAATAAATCGTTCCTGTCAAGGCCTACTTGATTTTTCGAAACTACTAATATGGCACAAATTAGTTTCTATCCAAGCAGGGCTGAACCCCAAATGGTCAAATTTGAACTCGAAATTTTTTGTCATTTACACCTATTCCGACATCAATCCGTGGACACACTGTATATCAAAAGATATATATCTTGATATACGTATATCTTGATACATATTATCACGATATATATCAAGATTTAAAATGCAAGTACTGAGTTATAGCCCTGAATGCTTACCATTATCAAGACTGATGTAATGGGGAACTTGAACAATTTTTTTTATTTCTTTAATATATTTGCCTATCTATAGAAAGAGCACATCCCAAATATCAGCTCTCAAATCGCAATATTTAATTTGCAATAAAGAATTAAAGTTGTGACCGCAAGCTATTCATTTGAAACGACACGAAAAGCGCGGGAATGGTTGTGACGTCATATAGCTCCATCGCGAGGCCAACGATAAAGACAGGCCACGGCGCTAACGCATAATCGCGTAGTCACGTGATCAACTTAGTGCTATATAATGAAAGGCATTTTCGGAGATAAGTAGAAAAAACAAATTTCGTAACAATTTGGCAAGTTTTCTTTCATCTATTACATTATTGGTTTTGTGCATCCAAGCTGTCTCTAATTGTTTTTTCAAAATTTTCAACCTGCCTCAGCTGTTTTGGACTGAGAGTTATTAAACGGCACTGCACTCACAATATTTTGGCACTTCTCAAAAATTGTTGGGACATCACCTTCCTTTAGCTTAGGCCAGCTTAGGTGATATTCTCTATAGGTATTTTCCTCCCACAACACATTTGTCCACTTTAATTGTTTCACTTTCTTGAAAATGTGTTAGCCACACATACTTAAGGGTTTTTTAGAAATTAAATCTCGGATTTGACGAATCCATTTTTGGCGGAAATTCTCATACCGAGGCAAAACAAATGTTTGTAATGGCGACACTTTCTTCCTGGCTTTCTTTGTATAAATATAATATAAACAGACCCAATATTTGGTTTTTAGGTTATTTTTTAAGAAATAAAAATGAAAACTAACCTCAGTGGGTATACTGTAAATATTGACGAGGTCTCAGTTGATTGGCAGCATGAAAGGCCGAATAGGAACCGTATCAGGGCGTGGGTCGACAACGAAAATCCTCGAGTACGTTACAACACTGATTTATTTCGCACAAGGTGAATGGTGAATACAATAAATACACAAACCCGAACGTGGTCAACGGGAACGGCTTCCAGCCACCCGGACCGTCTGAACTCGCGGATCTCCCGTAAGCAGTTCACCCCTACCTGTGTCTCAGGCTCAGGCAAGAATGGAAATTGAACATTAAAATAGACAGTTCGGCGACCCGTTTCCAGAGGGATCTGACGTAGGTCAAAAATAAGAACCGCCTAAAAGTCCAAATTTAACAAGCACTTCTTTAACTGAATGGTGAGGCTACAGGACTAGTAGGTAATTCGTAGGCCTCGGGTTCAATCGCACAAGAAGTTTTTTTTTTAATTATCTCTGTATTCTACCTCTTATATTTATCACTGATTATTAAGAGATTATTACACAATCTACTCCATAGTGCATTTAAATTCAAAATACTTACCTACCTAATATGGAATTGTCAGTAGCAGGAAAACTGTAATACATTGCTCGATGCGTAAGCTCTTTTTGGCCTTGGAGAGAGTTTTAAGACCCGAGGCAACACGGGCGTTAAACAACCTCCTCGGCCAAAAAAGTGCGTTTACGCATCTCACAATGTAAATAACTATTTAATACAGCACACTCTTCAAACATTATCAACAATATCAAGACTGAGATAGACTATAACAAGACGGATAGACAAGGAAGGGACGTTCTCGTTGATCTTTCTAAACAAAGCTTGCCTGGTGCTGTAGTGTTTGTGCATGTGCCGCCCATATTAGTTTATACATGGTGCTGCCGCCCACCAGAGGCCACCACCAACAAACTACTTGACGTCACAATTATGCAGTTTTTAATTGCTTTCATTTATTACATAAAAAAAGCTTTTAAAATAAAAAATGAGTTTTTTTGTGAACTGTGGTTCATTTAATGGCAATAAATTATGTTTGAAAGTAATATTTTTGAAATGTAATTTTTGTGCAAGTTCCCCATTATAATAATTACCTAGTAAGTAGGAATAGCCTATTTTTGATACCATTATTTCTTACCGACGATTATTTTATAGGAGTTTTTTTATATACAATCTAACGTTTTGTTTTTTGTTTATGAAGTTTAGTATTTATGTGTCATTTAAGAATCATTTTTTGTTTTTATTTTTTGAATTTATTTATAGCAAAGTACTACAAATAAAAAACGCTGGAGTTTTTTACAATATTTATACCTTAGATATATACAAAATTCAATTTTTTAAAATAAATATCAATATATCAGATATATATCTATAAATATCCGATATTTTGATATTTATATAAATATCATGATATTTGCCAACCTTGGTTTTAGTTATGACGCCCCATAGAAAGTTAATTAACGGGGAACACCGCCAAACGAAACAATCACAGCAAAATCACCCGGGGAGTAAGATCGTAAGCCTGCGCTTTATCCCCCGTAATATCCCCGAACATCCAGGGACGTTGATTGAGCCCAAGAAACAACCCCATTAAGGCCTACTAAAAATGGCTTCGACCCTACTCACCTAACGTTTTGTATCCTTGCGGGGGTTGGTTACCTACGTTGTAAACTCCCCCTAAACCCAAAAACTATCGGGAGTTAGGCGGTTACGCGCCCCCGGGGGAGCGGGCCAACTTCGTTTAGCCCTCGGTTTAGCCCGTCTTCGAGGTGCCAACGTGTTACCCAAGTTCTGCGGTAGTTTTTTCTTTGGTAAATAAATTGGGGGAATTCCAATCTAACAGGGGGCTCTGTAGTTTAGTTTCGGGGGAATTTAAATATGTGGGAGTTTATACAGGTGTTATTATTATAGTCGATTCACTTGTGATCCTTTAAAATTCACTGCAACGAATAGATAAGCGCATATTATATATAGTATAGCACCACCTATTTTGTTAATGGTATGTTTAATAATTAATGTTTCTCCTATTTTTGTTTCAGGTATGGACACTTTTCAGTTTAACTCAAATATGATTAGAGTGAAACTTGGTGAGTATAAACTTCCAATATTTTGCTATCATCGTGCTTTACAAGTGTAAAAAATAAAAAAAGACTCCGGGTACGGATTTCCGTTTAGAAAGTTTTCTAAGCATACTTTTACAATGAAAGATGCAAAAAATAATCTGGAGGCGCCGGGTATCGATCCCGGTACCTCTCGCATGCTAAGCGAGCGCTCTCCCATCTGAGCTACGCCCCCGGTATTACCAAATCCTCAAAGTCAAAAAACGTTCTTGTACTTTTACTTTCGCAAATAAAAAATAAACAAAAAACTTGGAGGCGCCGGGTATCGATCCCGGTACCTCTCGCATGCTAAGCGAGCGCTCTCCCATCTGAGCTACGCCCCCGGTACTACCAAATCCTCAAAGTCAAAAAACGTTCTTGTACTTTTACTTTCGCAAATAAAAAATAAACAAAAAACTTGGAGGCGCCGGGTATCGATCCCGGTACCTCTCGCATGCTAAGCGAGCGCTCTCCCATCTGAGCTACGCCCCCGGTACTACCAAATCCTCAAAGTCAAAAAACGTTCTTGTACTTTTACTTTCGCAAATAAAAACTAAACAAAAAACTTGGAGGCGCCGGGTATCGATCCCGGTACCTCTCGCATGCTAAGCGAGCGCTCTCCCATCTGAGCTACGCCCCCGGTACTACCAAATCCTCAAAGTCAAAAAACGTTCTTGTACTTTTACTTTCGCAAATAAAAAATAAACAAAAAATATTTTGGAGGCGCCGGGTATCGATCCCGGTACCTCTCGCATGCTAAGCGAGCGCTCTCCCATCTGAGCTACGCCCCCGGTCCTACCAAATCCTCAAAGTCAAAAAACGTTTTTGCGCTTTTACTTTCGCAAATAAAAAATAAACAAAACACTTGGAGGCGCCGGGTATCGATCCCGGTACCTCTCGCATGCTAAGCGAGCGCTCTCCCATCTGAGCTACGCCCCCGGTCCTACCAAATCCTCAAAGTCAAAAAACGTTTTTGCGCTTTTACTTTCGCAAATAAAAAATAAACAAAACACTTGGAGGCGCCGGGTATCGATCCCGGTACCTCTCGCATGCTAAGCGAGCGCTCTCCCATCTGAGCTACGCCCCCGGTACTACCAAATCCTCAAAGTCAAAAAACGTTCTTGCACTTTTACTTTCGCAAATAAAAAATAAACAAAAAACTTGGAGGCGCCGGGTATCGATCCCGGTACCTCTCGCATGCTAAGCGAGCGCTCTCCCATCTGAGCTACGCCCCCGGTACTACCAAATCCTCAAAGTCAAAAAACGTTCTTGTACTTTTACTTTCGCAAATAAAAAATAAACAAAAAATATTTTGGAGGCGCCGGGTATCGATCCCGGTACCTCTCGCATGCTAAGCGAGCGCTCTCCCATCTGAGCTACGCCCCCGGTCCTACCAAATCCTCAAAGTCAAAAAACGTTTTTGCGCTTTTACTTTCGCAAATAAAAAATAAACAAAACACTTGGAGGCGCCGGGTATCGATCCCGGTACCTCTCGCATGCTAAGCGAGCGCTCTCCCATCTGAGCTACGCCCCCGGTCCTACCAAATCCTCAAAGTCAAAAAACGTTTTTGCGCTTTTACTTTCGCAAATAAAAAATAAACAAAACACTTGGAGGCGCCGGGTATCGATCCCGGTACCTCTCGCATGCTAAGCGAGCGCTCTCCCATCTGAGCTACGCCCCCGGTCCTACCAAATCCTCAAAGTCAAAAAACGTTTTTGCGCTTTTACTTTCGCAAATAAAAAATAAACAAAACACTTGGAGGCGCCGGGTATCGATCCCGGTACCTCTCGCATGCTAAGCGAGCGCTCTCCCATCTGAGCTACGCCCCCGGTATTACCAAATCCTCAAAGTCAAAAAACGTTCTTGTACTTTTACTTTCGCAAATAAAAAATAAACAAAAAACTTGGAGGCGCCGGGTATCGATCCCGGTACCTCTCGCATGCTAAGCGAGCGCTCTCCCATCTGAGCTACGCCCCCGGTACTACCAAATCCTCAAAGTCAAAAAACGTTCTTGTACTTTTACTTTCGCAAATAAAAAATAAACAAAAAACTTGGAGGCGCCGGGTATCGATCCCGGTACCTCTCGCATGCTAAGCGAGCGCTCTCCCATCTGAGCTACGCCCCCGGTACTACGAAATCCTCAAAGTCAAAAAACGTTCTTGTACTTTTACTTTCGCAAATAAAAACTAAACAAAAAACTTGGAGGCGCCGGGTATCGATCCCGGTACCTCTCGCATGCTAAGCGAGCGCTCTCCCATCTGAGCTACGCCCCCGGTACTACCAAATCCTCAAAGTCAAAAAACGTTCTTGTACTTTTACTTTCGCAAATAAAAACTAAACAAAAAACTTGGAGGCGCCGGGTATCGATCCCGGTACCTCTCGCATGCTAAGCGAGCGCTCTCCCATCTGAGCTACGCCCCCGGTACTACCAAATCCTCAAAGTCAAAAAACGTTCTTGTACTTTTACTTTCGCAAATAAAAAATAAACAAAAAATATTTTGGAGGCGCCGGGTATCGATCCCGGTACCTCTCGCATGCTAAGCGAGCGCTCTCCCATCTGAGCTACGCCCCCGGTCCTACCAAATCCTCAAAGTCAAAAAACGTTTTTGCGCTTTTACTTTCGCAAATAAAAAATAAACAAAACACTTGGAGGCGCCGGGTATCGATCCCGGTACCTCTCGCATGCTAAGCGAGCGCTCTCCCATCTGAGCTACGCCCCCGGTACTACCAAATCCTCAAAGTCAAAAAACGTTCTTGTACTTTTACTTTCGCAAATAAAAAATAAACAAAAAACTTGGAGGCGCCGGGTATCGATCCCGGTACCTCTCGCATGCTAAGCGAGCGCTCTCCCATCTGAGCTACGCCCCCGGTACTAGTTTTATATTGATACTTAAACAAAATCGAAGAAAAAGTCCTTTTCAAGAACACCCTACGTCACGACCTTAAAATACTGACCCTCGTCTTATACATAATAATATATCTACTCTACTTTCTCCTTGTAACGTAAGGCTGGTACCACGCCCAAAATTTTGTAACCGTACATACCCAAGTATAGCGGCCAGTACTATTTATCACTAATTTTATACAAGTCTCCATTCTGAACGATTTGAAAATTGATTTGTAGTTGTTTTAACATTTATTGCAAATTTATCTAATATTTCCTGTTATTTCACCGAATAGCTGGAGTCATAATTCGGATGCTCTATTTCAAATTTTGCGCTTGGAATGTCAGAACGCGTGTTTCAACATGTTACGCTGGAAATCACACAATGAATTCCCTGGTTGGAATGGAGTCGTGAATATTGAATAACTCGAATTGGCTTTGTTCATGATGGAAATAGAAACAAAATAAGTGCAAAATGATTTAGGTGGAAACTCTATGAGACTGGAAAATCTAGAAGAAACAAATTTCTTTTATTATAATATGAGATAAAACATTGACCGAAATGTACAGAACAAGTAGGTACAAATTAAATTCTGGAGAAATTCTAAATTGTCCAGAAATACTATTTTCAATTGTATAAACACGAACTAGTAAATTCCAGTGAATGCCGCTTCCAAATATTTGGATTCAAACTTAATATTAGAAATGGCTGCAGTGTTGAAGTACTGGAATTTCAAACAACGCTATTATTAACACACATTGTGCATCTGTGTCAGTCAAATATGATAACAATAATTCAAGATAGCATCTTGACATTTTGAATAATTAAAAATAATATATTGTATACATATTGCATATAAATAATGCACTTAGAAATAATTGCGTATTTATAGGCATGTGATTTCCAAGAGTGCCAAACCTACACTATTTCTTGCCAATTAATATGTAGGTATCCAGTTTAAAAATACTTGAAGACATAGAACGAAATTATAAGAGCCGAATCTTTGACGTAGGCCTATCAAACGCACAAATTAATCACCTTCCAGTCGAAATAGAAAAAAAAAAAATAAAACTGGAAGATAAATTTATCAAAATGTATGTCAACTTTTGGATGTCTCATTAATATATGATTTTCCTAGCCGTCTCAGCTAAATCTGGCTCTACACACGGATTAGCTTTGACGGCGGCAGCGAGAATGCGCGCATTAGCAAAATGCAAATGCATAAGCCGAAGCTAGACTAAATATTGGGACGCGGCATGGGATCATCGCCGCTTGGCGGATATTGAAAACTACCCCTACCCGTTAGAGGGTTGATTTATGACCGCGTACATTTGCATGTACCTAGAGCTGGCTCTCGGGGGTATGGCATGATAGGCATGCGGAAAATTATCGACTGATATACGGGGAGCTAAAGGAGGTATGTGGGTAGTTGTACCACAGCCGACTCTAGGAGAGGCCCTGAAGTAGGGAAAACTGGCAACAAGGGATGCGGGTCCACGTCGCTGCCCTGACACTCCCTGTCAGTTGATTTTACAAGAAATTTACCAGAATTAATTTGTGTAGTGCGGGTAGTGCTATCGTCGCCGGATTGCTACCACGAGGCAGTGTGTCTCTGGGTGGAAACAGACAGCCCGAAGTGCTGGCGACAGCTCCTTTTATAAATTTGTTTTGTTTGTGAAAAAAATGATACATTTCTCGAAAAGTTCGAAGTGAAGAATCGTTCCTTTACAATTTCAAGCCTCAAGATGTTTAGAACAGTCCAGAGAAGCTAAAATTTAGTTACATACCTGGCTGTAAGTCAAATCGTAATAATAACTTGAAGTAGCTAGGTTTTCTTTGCTTGACGACAACCGGTCAACTTGTATTCATTTTTGGGCTTTCCAAAAGACGAAAATTTAAGAATAAAATGATTAAGGGCCAATTGCATAGGCAAACTAAAGTACCCTTTAAAATTAAAGGAGCTTTCTTACAATCCAACTATAGTTTAGTATTGTTGCAAAAGTTTCTTTACCTAATGTTAAAGTCAAAAAATAATTTAGTTGGATGTATTATGAAATTGACCCTAAACTGCCATTCCAATCAGAAGAGATTACTCTCCTTCACAACATGCTGTTATCTGTTCTGTTCGCTTGTTGTTTGTATTTTTATGAAAATTTAACCATAAGAGAAGATAGGTAATCATCATTTGCCTGATGGCGCACTTTGCGAAAAATTCTCACAAAAATTCGACTTACAACAAAATGTTGTCCCCTCTATTTGCTCAAATTTACCATATTATTTGTCGAAAATAAACACACCAGGAATCGTACTTATTATAAATACTTATACTTCTATGTATATTTAGTTACTTGTTACTGCTTTTATTGTCTGTTAAGTAAACGTACCTACTTACTTAGGTACCTAATTATTGAAACAAAGTTCATAAATGTATCTAACTATCATTAAAAAAAGGTTGAACATTTATTAGAAAAGATAATCTAACCCAAAGTGCAGACTGCTCTATACTGCATAGACCCGTTTAACCGTCCCGCTGCGGCGTTGCCACATGTTTGAACAGGGTTTGTAAACTTGCGAAGGTTGTGAGTTGTACATCCGCAGTTTTTGAGGATGAGGATTTCGGATCTTCAGATGTTACTAATATGCACTTTCGGTCTAATCAGTCCTTCGAAACTACTTATAAGCTTTAAATATTCCGACCCCAGAGCCTCGAGCCGAAATAACTTAGCTGTAGCTCGGCGAAAAAGGGCAATTTCGGACAGTTTTTGGACTTTGGCTTTTAGGTGACGGGAAATGCCGACCAATCACGTAAAAAAGATGCGTCCCACCTGCGTCGGTCGTTTTTATTCGCCGGAAATCCTTAATAAGTGGAAAACGGGAAATAATTTACCTGAAAAAGTTTCGTTAAATATGTTGACCCCAATGATCTATATACCTAGATCCATAATCCAATATACAACTTCGTCCTCAACATTTTGGTGTTTATTTACAAAATTTTTCTGCAGAGTTGCAACTTCCCTAATGTGACAAATAATGAAAGCACTTATTTCTTACAATGTAAATATAGCAAAGTCATCAGATATATATAATTATGTCAATATTATCTCTTCATTATATAATATGTCATATTATAATTGGGCAATATAAAAATACACATGTTGAAAATATATTAAATTATGTACTAAGCCTGGTTGCATAGAAGGAAAACTGGGGCAAGCGTAATAGATTTGGCAACGACGCGGCAGGACCAAACGCCTGTTTCTTGTTGTAGTGCGCGCCGAGTACAGGTCAAAAACGCTAATAAACTCTTTACATTTGTTTAACTATCAACCTATTATAGTGAATAGTGATGGGGCGCTTAAAATGCGTTGTGTGTGGTGCTAGAAATACTGGATGAAACCGAACTTTCCACTGGTGGGCGATATATTTACGGATCATCTGTGCACCACTACAGGGTCTTTTTTTATATTTATATATTGTATATCAACGTGGATTACAATGCCATTTGAATACAGATCATTCGCACACAACCCGCGTCCCCGAGGTCCAGACTCGCCCCCGTCTTTCGCGCCATATTTAACAGCGGAGGATTTTCGGACCCCCGAAAATACGCCTATCGGATTTCTAAAGGACCAAGGGATCCTTTTTTTATTATTGCTCCATGCGGACCTTCTTTCCTATTTTGTTCTATAAGCATATGAGAGTAGATTTGCCTAAAAATTAATCACAACTTCTTTAATCGGGCCCATATTAATTGAGGCAACCTACTCGCTTCAAGTAAAGAAATATACTGTCTACATTTTACATAACATCTTATTCTGTAATCTTACGAGAGTTGAAATCATGCGGCCGCGCCTCTCATACTACCAGCAAAGTCTAGAGAATACTATAAGTCGGCGCACTCGGCCTTGTGTAAACAAACGTTTCCCCCCTGCCGTCTCCCGCTCCCTCGGCCCGCCGTCATCGGAGTACGGCGATGGATATCTGATTTGATAAGAAAATAAGCTTATAGACCGGGAGATAGTGACAGATTTTTGGACGTGATTTTACTCAATATGTCTTGCAAAGGGCATTATGTGGCACATATTCTCACAATAAAAAGATACGAATCAGAGAGTCATCCTGGGTTCTTCGTGTGAAAAACTGAGTTTTCAATTATTCGAAAAATATGCGTTTTGATATGATTTTATACAGGCTGTCATGTGTTTTATAATGAAGTTCAAATAGAAAATTCCTCGGAAAACCATAGGCATACCGTTAGGGTGGGTCCAAAGGGCTATTATTGCCACGTGATCTTGTATTTTAATAATTAATTTTTCCACGTTTCTAAACAGGCTGCCATTGAGAAGTATGCAAGTTCTTGTTATGAAACTGCTGAAGAAAAGATGGCATACCGTTTGCGCATATCCAAGTACACTTAACATCGAATAAATCGTTTAAATTATTAAATAATATTCAATTTAAACAGTACTTGGACAAGCGTAAAAGGTATGCCATCCTTTTTTCAGCATTTTCATAACCAGCACTTGCATACTTCTCCTTGGCAGCCTGTTCAGAAACGTGGAAAAACTAATTATCAAAATACAAGTTCACGTGACAATAATAGCCCTTTGAACCCACGCTAACGGTATGCCTATGGTTTTCCGATGAATTTTCTATTTTGAACTTCATTATAAAACACATGGCAGCCTGACTAAAAATCATATCAAAACGCATATTTTTCGAATACCTAATTGAAAACTCAGTTTTTCACATGAAGAACCCAGGATGACTCTCTGATTCATACCTTATTATTGTGAGAATATGTGCCACATAATGCCCTTTGCAAGGCATACTGAGTAAAATCGCGTCCAAAAATCTGTCACTATCTCTCGATCTATTATTCCAACAATCTTCCTATTATGGTGACAATAGCACTGATTATATATAAACCATTTAAATCAATTTTCACCAGAAAACAGAAGAGTGAAAGTACAAGGGTGGGATACAGCAAACAGCAAGCACAAAAAACAAAAACAGAACACGAATCACTAACATCTTCAGCAGAGGAATCTGGGAAGTATCTGGTATCTAAATAAGTATATCAACCAGATTTTATACTTATAATAGACTTTTCTATGTTTCGTACTTATAATACCTACATTATAAATATTACATAGGTTTATTATTTTGGTAAACAGATAAATAAAAAAAGGAAATTTTTAGTTTTAATAGGTATAGATAATAATAAAAGACTTTTTATATTATAAGGTTAAAACTAAAATCTTAAAATAAAAATTATTTCGGTTTGAACTGTTTGAAGTATACCTACCAAGGATATGTAGGTACTTAGGTTAGATTTGTAAAAAATAGATTCCGAAAGGTTGTTGACCGCCGAAGGTGTATACAATAGCCGTGAACATTGCATCTTGCAAAACTGTACTAGAATAATTATCATAAATGTAATTCTGCACAAAGAATGCAAAAATGTACTAAATTTGTACATTTATACTAGCTCTGGCAACACTGTTGAAAAGCCAACAACTGCAGCTAACTTCAGCCCGTGATTAAAAATCTTTTGCCAACTTCAGCTCGTGGCTTTAGGTTTTTTTATTTATTTATTTATTTATTTATTTATTTATTTATTTATTTATTTATTTATTGCCCAACAGAAAAATCCATTTACAGGACAACATACAAAGATAAATATAAAGGGAACATAGCACCACAGAAAAATAACAAGCGACAAGCGTAAAAGGTATGCCATCCTTTTTTCAGCATTTTCATATTAAGAACTTGCTTACTTCTCCTTGGCAGCCTGTTCAGAAACGTGGAAAAACTAATTATCAAAATACAAGTTCACGTGACAATAATAGCCCATACTGAGTAAAATAGCGTCCAAAAATCTGTCAGTATCTCCCGTTCTATATGTAGCTGAGAGCGGTTCGAGGCTGATTTACGACCAGTCGCAAAAAATTGTTGTTTTCTCCGAGAGAACAAAGAAGTGAGCTGACTTATAGTATTCTCTAGACTTTGCTACCGGCCCCATCGCCTCGAGGCGAGCCTTCTCATTAATACCGTTTCGGCTTTATCCTAGCCCATAGTTACGTTTTATGCGGCCGTATCATAACTTAATTTAGATTGGACCATAAAAATTACGTCACTGGCGCGCGGGCCGGAAGGAAGGAAGCGCAATTATTAGTCTAGTTACGCCGCGTTCGCTTCCTGGCGAGTTCGGTGTCGGTCCCTCGCCGCTTGTAATTTAATCTCGGCGAAATTCGGGCGGCGGAAAGCCACATTGTTTCTTTTTTGGTCTGGAAAATTCGTCCGGTGTCTGGCTCTGCCACGGGATCGTTCCCTTGGATTTTCAGCATGAAATGAACAATGAACAATCACATTTACCACTTCACCAATTTTTTTTCACTTTTCACTATAACTACTTTGCGACACAACACACCATTTCTTTTATTTCATGCGTATTCAACCCGGCAGCACTAAAAAAGTGTTTTCTACTCCTAGTAACATTAACATACCTACCTATTAAGTGACGGTTTAGGTTATAAGTAAGTCCTTTGTTACAAACACTGACACGTGATGACTGACACGTAATAAAAAAAATTACGTATCTGTTCTTAATTAAAACGCAATTATCACGGGTGCCTTGTTAGCGCGGCATCCGCGTCACCATAGCAACTAACCAACATACTAATTGGTGCCTGTCAGAAAATCAGAAGTATAGTTTATCTATTATAATAGTTTTTCTTTCGTCGAAGAAAAATTATCCAAATACAAAACTCGAGTTGTAAGATTATTACATACTCGCTGAATTACAGCACTCGCCGCTGCGCGGCTCGTGCGCAACTTTTCCACTCATACGTAATAAGCTGTTTACAACTCTCGCTATGTAATATACTATTTCCTACTACCTCCCCCCGTAAGTTCCCTTTACATGCTCGCCAACAGCTCAGATAGCGAAAGTGAAATGTTCGAGGTGCCCTGTTGCTATAGGTACAAAAAGTATTGCCTAGCAACGATGCAACGATTATACAGCAAGGACCTTAAAACTATTAATATACAGTGTGTCCACGGATGGACTTAACTATACTTGTAAAATTTTTTATTTTCAATTCTTCGAAAAAAAGTCATTCTTCAGAAAAAAGACTGCTTGTTCTTAAAATAAAATTGGCATGGAAAAAGTTGACATTACTTATACTGGGTGACCAGAAAATTAAAGAAACGTTAATTAGCATAAGAGTAAACTACCTCTATTTGTAGAGATAATGAAAAAAGTTATGAAGAAAATTTGCTCAGCGTGGTAAGCTACTTAAGTGTACAAAATTTCAAAGCGTTAGGCCTGCTTTGATTTTTTAATTGTATTCTCTTTTTTGTCAAATAAATGGTTTTCTGTAAATAGCACGACAAAACTGTATTAAGAAAACTTCCCCAGAATGGAAAACTGCGCACGATGACAAAATTTTACGATTCTACTAGGCCTACTTTGTATTTTGGAAAATATTGGAGGAAACGCAAAGTGGGCCTAGGATTGTCAAAAAATTTTCCATCATACACAGTTTCCTATTCTGAGTAACTTTTATTTATAAGTTTTGTCTTGAAAAACAAGAAAAAAATCAAAAAATCGAAGTAGGCCTAACGCTTTGAAATTTTGTACACTTAAGTAGCTTACCACGCTGAGCAAATTTTCTTTATAACTTTTTTCATTATCTCTACAAATAGAGGTGGTATACTCTTATGCTAATTAACGTTTCTTTAATTTTCTGGTCACCCAGTATAAGTAATGTCAACTTTTTCCATGCCAATTTTATTTTAAGAACAAGCAGACTTTTTTATGAAGAATGACTTTTTTCGAAAAATTGAAAATAAAATTTTTTACAAGTATAGTTAAGTCCATCCGTGGACACACTGTATAATATGTAGCAATTTGAAACTGGCGTCAAATTTAATATGTTTCACAGCGATTGTTTTTTAAACAGGTTTTGATCAAAAAGAATTCGAATTATGCCAAAGAAAAATTAAGAATATGGATATATTTTTCAGTGTCAAATAATGTGGCTAATAGCAAAGTCAAGCAGTAGTGAACGTAGCGCTGGGTTAAAAGCGCCCGGATAGTAAACCGTAGGTCACGGGTTCGAGCCCCACACAAAACCCAAGTTTTTTTTTTATTATCGCTGCATTATACTTCTTTTATTTATTACTGAATGGTTATTTTGAATATTATTACTCAAAATGTACTCCATAGCGTTTAATTAAAATTACCTGTAAACCCCAATTACTGTAAAAAGTCCCGATATGCGTCGCAACCAGTTAATGACGTCACTCATTGATTTATGATGTGAAAAGTTACCCAAGTGATACGAAAAAAGAACATAATAAAATAAAAACCCTATTGCAATTTATTGCAATTGCATTTTAATAATAACTTCAAACGTCATGGAAACACTTTCATTTTGGTATTTTGGCAAAATCTGCTACTTGCGGCTGCGTCTATGGGGCGTACTCAGGCAAATTTTATTTCGGTGTTGTGAAAGTGACAGTGAAAGTTTTCCGGATCGTTCAAAAAGGTTCAAACTTTGAGCAGTGAAAATATTCGCGGGTTTTGTACGTTTCGTGAGTTTTACTGTTACCTGTGTTGTTCTTGTTCGTGTTATTAGTAGTTATTCATTGTGCAAATGGGCTCGTTACTGACCTGAACTTATGACCCGGTTGCATTTTTGTCTGCATTGATGCCAACTTAGGATCGCGAAATTACCAATTGACTGTCCCAGTAAGGACTTCTTAAAATAATTTAACTGTACCTAATAGAAACTTGTCGGAAGCAGGAAAAATATAATACATTGCACGATGCGTAAGCTCTTTTTTGGCCTCGGAGGTTTTTAAGGACCGAGGCAACGCCTTAAACAACCTCCTCGGCCAAAAAAGTGGACTTACGCATCTTGCAATTTAAATAACTATTAAGTAAAAGAGCAATGTTGTTACATTTTTGGGGATTAAAAAAATGTCACAAATAAACTTCGTATGCGTTCTTTTGGGGTCGAAACCTACTGCCAATTAAAATTTATGTTCTAATTAAAGTTACGTGCCCTATTTCGTTAACGGAATTAATGTATGTCAGTTAAAAGTAAAATGCCAACGAGGAACCGAAATGAAGTTGTTAACTTTTTAGGAAGCGGCTCCAGATTGATGGTTAAACCAACCAAAAAAAAAAGTACAATTCATCTAACTGCTACTCTTCCGCGTGCCAGGACTTACTACCCCCTTAAAAATTTTATGGAATCCCTCAAGTGATATTCTGGAGTGCATCCGTAAAGGTTGTCGCCGGATTTTACGTCCCAACGGATACGAAAGCGCAAATATCAACTGTATGTAAACATTTTACGAGCGCATGTCTATGCCATATAACGTTATTATGTATGTGCTCATTTGAATTGCACATTTTTAGGGTTCGTTGTAGATATTTTTAAGGACCGGAAAAATCCCTTTGAGGGGACCCCGTTGGAAATACATAAATATCGTAAAAAAACGTGTTGGAAATTACATGGAAAACGGGGGATTGGGGTGGTGAGGCGCGCCGAATTCTGAATATATGAATATAAAAAGAGTGTGTTATTTGAAATTTTAAGGATGTGGGGAAATGCTGCGGAAACATGTGCAAATCACTTTGGGAACTCGGGAAAAAGTATATGCGGTTATTTAAATAGTGATAGAAGTTTTAGAAGAAAAAATTGGGTTAGCATCATATTCTATTTAAAAAAGTAATCTTCAACTTTTCAAAAATTTTCAGACCCTCTGTGCCCAGGGAGCTGGACAGTATTCCAAGAGGAAGGAGTAAAAGGACTCTTAACTTGTTAAGGGGAAACCATATTATACACAGCGTTGCAAAAAGAAACATGTTTTATTCCGTGATTCAGGAAATATATAAAGCTATCCATCTCCTTGTCCAACAAAGCGGCTCACTTTTTGCGATGAAAAGAAACGCCGAGGTTATAAATCGAGCTGGCCTTTTATTTTTGCCGCGATAACCCGAAATTCCCTCTGTTTTCTCTTCTAATTTTTCACTGATAATTACATTTGCGCCAACTTCAGTTTGACAAACAAAAAATATCAGTTTCTTTCTGTCCTACAACTTAAGCTACGCCCCACTGGTTCAACGATCCCCTGCGAAAGAAGAAAACTAAGCGGTATCGACGCTCAGCGAGCGCTTCCCGATCTGAGCTACGCCCCCGGTACTACCAAATCCTCAAAGTCAAAAAACGTTCTTGTACTTTTACTTTTGCAAATAAACAATAAACAAAAAAATTGGAGGCGCCGGGTATCGATCCCGGTACCTCTCGCATGCTAAGCGAGCGCTCTCCCATCTGAGCTACGCCCCCGGTACTACCAAATCCTCAAAGTCAAAAAACGTTCTTGTACTTTTACTTTCGCAAATAAAAAATAAACAAAAAACTTGGAGGCGCCGGGTATCGATCCCGGTACCTCTCGCATGCTAAGCGAGCGCTCTCCCATCTGAGCTACGCCCCCGGTACTACCAAATCCTCAAAGTCAAAAACGTTCTTGTAGGTACTTTTACTTTTGCAAATAAAAAATAAACAAAAAAATTGGAGGCACCGGGTATCGATCCCGGTACCTCTCGCATGCTAAGCGAGCGCTCTCCCATCTGAGCTACGCCCCCGGTACTACCAAATCCTCAAAGTCAAAAAACGTTCTTGTACTTTTACTTTTGCAAATAAACAATAAACAAAAAAATTGGAGGCGCCGGGTATCGATCCCGGTACCTCTCGCATGCTAAGCGAGCGCTCTCCCATCTGAGCTACGCCCCCGGTACTACCAAATCCTCAAAGTCAAAAAACGTTCTTGTACTTTTACTTTCGCAAATAAAAAATAAACAAAAAACTTGGAGGCGCCGGGTATCGATCCCGGTACCTCTCGCATGCTAAGCGAGCGCTCTCCCATCTGAGCTACGCCCCCGGTACTACCAAATCCTCAAAGTCAAAAACGTTCTTGTAGGTACTTTTACTTTTGCAAATAAAAAATAAACAAAAAAATTGGAGGCACCGGGTATCGATCCCGGTACCTCTCGCATGCTAAGCGAGCGCTCTCCCATCTGAGCTACGCCCCCGGTACTACCAAATCCTCAAAGTCAAAAAACGTTCTTGTACTTTTACTTTTGCAAATAAACAATAAACAAAAAAATTGGAGGCGCCGGGTATCGATCCCGGTACCTCTCGCATGCTAAGCGAGCGCTCTCCCATCTGAGCTACGCCCCCGGTACTACCAAATCCTCAAAGTCAAAAACGTTCTTGTAGGTACTTTTACTTTTGCAAATAAAAAATAAACAAAAAAATCGGAGGCGCCGGGTATCGATCCCGGTACCTCTCGCATGCTAAGCGAGCGCTCTCCCATCTGAGCTACGCCCCCGGTACTACCAAATCCTCAAAGTCAAAAACGTTCTTGTAGGTACTTTTACTTTTGCAAATAAAAAATAAACAAAAAAATTGGAGGCACCGGGTATCGATCCCGGTACCTCTCGCATGCTAAGCGAGCGCTCTCCCATCTGAGCTACGCCCCCGGTACTACCAAATCCTCAAAGTCAAAAAACGTTCTTGTACTTTTACTTTTGCGAATAAACAATAAACAAAAAAATTGGAGGCGCCGGGTATCGATCCCGGTACCTCTCGCATGCTAAGCGAGCGCTCTCCCATCTGAGCTACGCCCCCGGTACTACCAAATCCTCAAAGTCAAAAAACGTTTTTCCGCTTTTACTTTCGCAAATAAAAATAAACAAAAAATATTTTGGAGGCGCCGGGTATCGATCCCGGTACCTCTCGCATGCTAAGCGAGCGCTCTCCCATCTGAGCTACGCCCCCGGTACTACCAAATCCTCAAAGTCAAAAAACGTTTTTGCGCTTTTACTTTCGCAAATAAAAATAAACAAAAAATATTTTGGAGGCGCCGGGTATCGATCCCGGTACCTCTCGCATGCTAAGCGAGCGCTCTCCCATCTGAGCTACGCCCCCGGTACTACCAAATCCTCAAAGTCAAAAAACGTTCTTGTACTTTTACTTTCGCAAATAAAAAATAAACAAAAAACTTGGAGGCGCCGGGTATCGATCCCGGTACCTCTCGCATGCTAAGCGAGCGCTCTCCCATCTGAGCTACGCCCCCGGTACTACCAAATCCTCAAAGTCAAAAACGTTCTTGTAGGTACTTTTACTTTTGCAAATAAAAAATAAACAAAAAAATTGGAGGCACCGGGTATCGATCCCGGTACCTCTCGCATGCTAAGCGAGCGCTCTCCCATCTGAGCTACGCCCCCGGTACTACCAAATCCTCAAAGTCAAAAAACGTTCTTGTACTTTTACTTTTGCAAATAAACAATAAACAAAAAAATTGGAGGCGCCGGGTATCGATCCCGGTACCTCTCGCATGCTAAGCGAGCGCTCTCCCATCTGAGCTACGCCCCCGGTACTACCAAATCCTCAAAGTCAAAAAACGTTCTTGTACTTTTACTTTCGCAAATAAAAAATAAACAAAAAACTTGGAGGCGCCGGGTATCGATCCCGGTACCTCTCGCATGCTAAGCGAGCGCTCTCCCATCTGAGCTACGCCCCCGGTACTACCAAATCCTCAAAGTCAAAAACGTTCTTGTAGGTACTTTTACTTTTGCAAATAAAAAATAAACAAAAAAATTGGAGGCACCGGGTATCGATCCCGGTACCTCTCGCATGCTAAGCGAGCGCTCTCCCATCTGAGCTACGCCCCCGGTACTACCAAATCCTCAAAGTCAAAAAACGTTCTTGTACTTTTACTTTTGCAAATAAACAATAAACAAAAAAATTGGAGGCGCCGGGTATCGATCCCGGTACCTCTCGCATGCTAAGCGAGCGCTCTCCCATCTGAGCTACGCCCCCGGTACTACCAAATCCTCAAAGTCAAAAACGTTCTTGTAGGTACTTTTACTTTTGCAAATAAAAAATAAACAAAAAAATCGGAGGCGCCGGGTATCGATCCCGGTACCTCTCGCATGCTAAGCGAGCGCTCTCCCATCTGAGCTACGCCCCCGGTACTACCAAATCCTCAAAGTCAAAAACGTTCTTGTAGGTACTTTTACTTTTGCAAATAAAAAATAAACAAAAAAATTGGAGGCACCGGGTATCGATCCCGGTACCTCTCGCATGCTAAGCGAGCGCTCTCCCATCTGAGCTACGCCCCCGGTACTACCAAATCCTCAAAGTCAAAAAACGTTCTTGTACTTTTACTTTTGCGAATAAACAATAAACAAAAAAATTGGAGGCGCCGGGTATCGATCCCGGTACCTCTCGCATGCTAAGCGAGCGCTCTCCCATCTGAGCTACGCCCCCGGTACTACCAAATCCTCAAAGTCAAAAAACGTTTTTCCGCTTTTACTTTCGCAAATAAAAATAAACAAAAAATATTTTGGAGGCGCCGGGTATCGATCCCGGTACCTCTCGCATGCTAAGCGAGCGCTCTCCCATCTGAGCTACGCCCCCGGTACTACCAAATCCTCAAAGTCAAAAAACGTTTTTGCGCTTTTACTTTCGCAAATAAAAATAAACAAAAAATATTTTGGAGGCGCCGGGTATCGATCCCGGTACCTCTCGCATGCTAAGCGAGCGCTCTCCCATCTGAGCTACGCCCCCGGTACTACCAAATCCTCAAAGTCAAAAAACGTTCTTGTACTTTTACTTTTGCAAATAAACAATAAACAAAAAAATTGGAGGCGCCGGGTATCGATCCCGGTACCTCTCGCATGCTAAGCGAGCGCTCTCCCATCTGAGCTACGCCCCCGGTACTACCAAATCCTCAAAGTCAAAAAACGTTTTTGCGCTTTTACTTTCGCAAATAAAAATAAACAAAAAATATTTTGGAGGCGCCGGGTATCGATCCCGGTACCTCTCGCATGCTAAGCGAGCGCTCTCCCATCTGAGCTACGCCCCCGGTACTACCAAATCCTCAAAGTCAAAAAACGTTCTTGTACTTTTACTTTTGCAAATAAACAATAAACAAAAAACTTGGAGGCGCCGGGTATCGATCCCGGTACCTCTCGCATGCTAAGCGAGCGCTCTCCCATCTGAGCTACGCCCCCGGTACTACCAAATCCTCAAAGTCAAAAAACGTTTTTGCGCTTTTACTTTTGCAAATAAATAATAAACAAAAAAATTGGAGGCGCCGGGTATCGATCCCGGTACCTCTCGCATGCTAAGCGAGCGCTCTACCATCTGAGCTACGCCCCCTGGTACTGATAACTAAAAATAACGATGTCGAAAAACATAAGTGCTCCACTTTACTGACCTTACACACCTTGGCTTGGGTGTGGCAAAATCATTATCAAAGATCGAATATTCAAAACATAATAATAGTCGCTTTCACTTGACTAGTCGTACTTGATAATATGTGGCGAGGTTCAGATCTTATTTTTTTCGTAGTATCTACCTGACCACACGAATGTTATCTGTTACATTTTTAGACATTTTTATTCTACTTATTTCAAATTAGTGACATGATTATCATTCCAAACTACTTAAGAGATTAGAGAACTTTTTGGTAGTTTATAATTTTTTTCTTTGTTAATTTTTTAATATACCTACCCATGAAACTATACGTCGCATCGTCAGCTTGACGGTTATAGGAGCGTAGGCCATTAAAATATAATACAGCTTTTAACGCTCCAATAATTTATACTGCTTTTCCGCTCATTTATTCTATGATTTCCACGTTTCTGAAAATTTTATGACGCCTTGCACTTGCCCTGGAGATTTACTGTTTGTTGTAAAGGGCTTAGCAGTTTTTTTTTCCGTGTCAAGCACAAAGTAAATCATTAGGGGCTTTAATGACGCCATTTAGACATTTGTGAGCTAGTTTTGAGAGTTGGAAAAATGAATATTTCCCAACAAAAGTTGTTCAAATCCAACGAATTTTTTGTGAATACGGGACGTTTTGAAACAAACAAAATCAATGATAATAATACCCAGGCGCAACGGAATGGTTGTCAAGATTAAAAGTCCTTTAAAATTAATATCGCAAGCTTGTCAATAATATACGACTGAAATACTGCACTATAGAGTTGTCTCTAGAAAAAAAGTAGTATAGACAAAACTTGTAGAGAAACATGAGTACTACATTCCGAAAATATTTTCCAATATACAGGGTGATCCAATAAGTAGTGGTTACCCAAAGTTATGTTTTTTAAATGGAACACCCCGTATTTTGTTACATTTTTGGAAAGCCCTTAAAGAGTATGTTCTTTTTGATACAGGATATTATCGGTCTATCTTTAAAGGTTAGGGAGTTAATTCAATTTTAAACGAGAAAAGGGGCCACTTTTGGAAATGTATTACTCAAAAAACAAATTAAATATTTTGGGCTATAACTTGGACTGGAGATTGCCTGTTAACAAACGCTGACGATCACCCTGAGCCGGTTAGGCTCAATCCGCTTAGCTTTTGGGCTCAATTTGTGCTTTTAAAATAGATGAGAATATAAAATTTCTCTCAATTTGCGCTTTTAAAATAGATGAGAATATAAAATAAAGGTCAGGTGGCAGTGAGAAACTGAAATTAAGCACTATTTTTGTACAGATTTTACAGACAATATGAAACATCTACGAGTACAACATTTTATGAAGAAAAAATATTGTTTCATACATCTAAAACTCAAAATTCTAATATA
Organism: Pseudeuparius sepicola; assembly: GCA_963920635.1. Classification (NCBI taxonomy): domain Eukaryota; kingdom Metazoa; phylum Arthropoda; class Insecta; order Coleoptera; family Anthribidae; genus Pseudeuparius; species Pseudeuparius sepicola. The sequence goes on from OY987300.1 coordinate 77,860,589, forward strand.
TATTCTTTGTAAAGAAGCATTAAATTCGTCCACATAAATATTTCAGCTCAACCTGGCACTATGCAAACTTCTTTGGAAGATATAACATGTCATCTATAAAAGGAGGTTGTCTAAAGTAAAGTTTCAAGATACCATTAAAAAGCAATTTAGATAACGTCTAGAATTTAATAGTAGTTATAATGAAGACAGATACGAAAACGAAAAAGTAATTTAAAGGGAAATGTAAAAGGATAGGGGTTCTTGTATACAGTTTGTATTACTTTAACTCGAGAGAATTCATTAGTTTTTAACGGGTTAAGCTATTCTCAATTTTTTTCTATCATAGACATTGGCATTTCATTTGATTTCCTTGGCTAATTTGATAAGAACTAGTCCAACTGAAAGAGGTGACTTTTTGGAAAAGTTAATTTTTTCTAAATTTTACACTGGCTTATCCAGAAAGAGACGATTTTCCAAAAATCATAGACCATTTTAAAAGCAAAGAAAGGTTGCTATTGCAACGAGATGCAAAAACATTTTTTTAATAACGAATATTTCAGGAAACACAAGCACCTTCCCATATTTTTTAATCACCCTGTATAGTACGCCAAAAAGACCTACAATCTGATATATAATTTTTGGAAATTTACATTTTGAATATCCTGCTATGATAAAATAAGACCAAAAATGATGAAAATACGAGTATATTAGGTATTTATTTAAGGAGAAAATGATTAGTGCGGTTGATTTTGGTTTTGCCCAACGATATATAGGAACATATGACTCATGCTAATACAAATAACACGGTTTTATTTTGCTTCTACATTATCGAGGCGGGGGGGAAGAAGACGAGGTAATTTGTTTACATTGGCATTTCTTAAATTCAGTCTTTCCTGTTTTGTAATGCATAATAGTTTTTTGATAGACTTGTATATCGTATACATATACAGGATGATTTTTTTAGGTCTACCACCGCCATTTTCTCGCTTATTTTACGTTCTACAAAAAAAGCGTAAGAAACAAAAATGTTGCAATTTTGGACAGCTAAGTGGTGCTGCAAAAGAAATCGGCATCCATGGCCAACTTGTCGCGCAATATTAAAAAAACCTCAAATTGAGCAAAACTATTAATAGCCGTGGAATGTTTATTTTAAGAGACAGAGGAAAACTTTTATATTGAAAATTGATGGCAATGAAAAGCTTTATCCATCCACGTAGTCAGATAGTTTCAGCAAATTACACAGGGTCTTCGGCTCTCTTGAGGCTATGAAAATTTTTTGTTTATTTCTTATTAAGCTATTTTCTCGCTTATTTTAGGCCGCACAGAAAATACGTAAGAAAACAAAATATGGAAATTTTGGTCAGCGAGGCGACTTTAAAAAAGGAATGGGCCTCCATGCCCAACTTTTCGCGGTGTACTGAAAAAACTTTAAATCGACAAAAATTTTTATGGTCTCAAGAGAGCCCAAGACCCTGTGTAATTTGCTGAAACTATCTGACTACGTGGATGGATAAAGCTTCTCAGTGCCATCAATTTTCAATATAAAAGTTTTCCTCTATTAATAGTTTTGCTCAATTTGAGGTTTTTAATATTGCGCGACAAGTTGGCCATGGATGCCGATTTCTTTTGCAGAACCACTTAGCTGTCCAAAATTGCAACATTTTTGTTTCTTACGCTTTTTTTGTAGGGAGCAAAATAAGCGAAAAAATCGCGGTGGTAGACCTAAAAAAATCATCCTGTGTATGCTTTGAAAATACTTATATTTACAAAATAACCTATATCGTATAAAAAAAACTGGAAATCTTGAATGTGCCAACAATAACATCTTTTTAAAATCGTGAAATAAAACAAGTTGCCTTATTAAATAATTTAATAGTTATTTATGTACCAAGACACTGAAGTTCAACTTTTTATGACTCATGTGGAATTTAGTTGCCGAGGCCTCTGGCCGAGGCAAATAAACCACGAGTCATAAAAAGAACTTCAGTGCCGAGGTACATATTATATTTTTTTGAAATCGGCAAAAAAATGTTTTATTAGGCGAAAAATAATAATAAGGGATCACCCGTCCATGAACCGACTACGCGCGGCGTTGCTTGACTTTGACGATCGCTCTACCTAGGTCAAGTAAGACAAGACACGGCACCTTCGTACAGAAAAACCAAACTGCTGCTTCTTGTGCAACCTACACAACAAATCTAATGATATTCAAATTTACTAAAATATGTATACTGAAGGATTTCGCTTCTATAGGAAACAATTTCGCAATGGGTACGAAAAGTTAAATGGGCCTTTATCGGCCGGGTTTTGAATATTTGGTCACTTTTGACGGGCGATTTCTCCGCGTCTGACGTTTGATGTTTACATCTCGCCAAGGCCTACTTATTGAAAAAATCGTACAATAATGTAGCCCATTATTGTACGATTTCTGTGCTTTTAATGACGATTTTGGGACACTTTACTGCCGATTTCAAGAAAATATAATTAAGTGAGATGCCACTTTTTTTGCGCCTAACTGACAGTAGTAATATATGTAAAAATAGTGTTTTTGGCATGAGTGTGGAATTTTAGCGCACAAAAAACCTGATTACGCAAGTGTTTCATACAATATTTTTTCTACGGCAATCATGGCATGAAAAAATCGCAAGTATGTAAATGTTGAAAACGTTATTAGGTATTATTATTAAATAAAAATGAATGTTTTTTTCAATAAATCCTGGTTATGCACCCTGATTATTTTACGCACTAGTGCGATAAAGTCTTACTTTATGTACGGTCAGCAGAAAAAGTCGTTCTTAGTTTATAAAGTGCCCCCTCGGTGTGGGCCCTATATAGATCGCGTAAACGAAGTTAACCGTAACTAGCTGCGAGGGTAAACTTGGGTCCAACAAGTCCCCATTTTGGTCCGCGAATAAAGTGTCCAAAACGGATTGGGAAACTGTAAGTCGGGCCGCCCGAACCATATGTATGGTAATACGGGGGGACCCCATCCTATTAGCCAATTCGTCCGGGGAATGCTTAAAACCCTTCCAGTAGAATCTCATTAATAAAAGATGGCTGATAAACTTGGGAGAGCCAATTTACGGTATCGCCTACTTGAATTAAATCGATTTAGTCGATGCGCTGTTGCAAAACTATTTACGGGCCTATATTCGTGGATTTATAGGAAAATGAAAAAAAAACAAATAACCTCAATTTTTGTTATGCAATGTACCATGTGATCACGTATATTTTTAGGCCCCCTTATTTTCCATATTTTTGAGGTTAGGAAAAAAGTTTCAGAATTTTTAATCCGATTTTAGCCATTTTTTTCTGGAGATAGTTCGCAAAAACTCTTTTTTTTACTATGGTGCAAAATTTCAGGTCTTAATCTCAATTTTCAAGGCTTACTACAATTTTTTTTCTAGTAAAAAATTACGAAAACCATTGAGCGATTTTTTATTTAAAATCTGACACCACAGCGTTAATCAGGACACCCTAAAACCCCCGTATACCAAATTTGAACAAAAAAATATACAGGGAGTTCCATTCTGCAGGGTGTCAAAGTTGAGCAAAATAGGAATTTTAAAGGCATATGGAGAGTTAAGTGTGCCATGGAATCCCGTCAAAACAGATGAATGATCAACAGGACTACTCAAAGTGTTGGTGTGCAAGGATTATTTTTCTCTGGGATATCCCAAAATACTGAATTTTTATTAAACTTTATACTGGTCAGGAGTGCTCTGGAATCATTGAAAAAATATTAATAAACACAAAAGTAATTTATTTCTTTACAAAATGCCAACCAACAAATAAGAACAATTTAAATTGTTGGACCTTTATCAATAAAGTCATTGTCTAAGATTATACACATATACATTCCATGGCACACTTGACTTGCCAGATGCCTTTAAAATTCCTATTTTCCTCAATTTTGACACCTTGCAGAATGGAACTCCCCGTATATTTTTTGTTCAAATTTGGTATGTGGGGTTTTGGGGTGTCCCAATTAACACTGAGCTAGGTGTCAGATTTTAAATTAAAAAACGCTAAATTGTTTTCGTCATTTTTTGCTGGAAAAAAACCGTAGTAGGCCTTGAAAATTGAGATTAAGACCTGAAATTTTGGGTCAAAGTAGAGTTTTTTGTGACCTATCTTTGGAAAGAAAAACGGCTAAAATCGGATGAAAAATAAAAATTTTACGGGGTGCTTCCATTTAAAATGCGGGTAACCCTGTACAGGGTGTCCCATCTTGGGTGTTTTTGGGTGTTTTTCTCAAAAATCTCGGTTATTATTAAAGCTAGAGGGTTGCGGTTTTCACGTCACTGTACTACTTTTTTGAGAGGAATTTGGTGGACCAATCAGATTTTAGATAAGTTTTATAGTTTCCGCGCATTGGCGCAGGACTGAAATTTTAGATTTTTTTGGAAACCTCTGTCCTAGCTATAGATTTTTTGGCGTAGAATCGAATGGAATAATTAGTTTTTTTGGTAGCGTTAATAGTTTTTGAGATATGAACTATGGTTTCCATTTAAAAAAATATAACTTTGGTTCATATGTCAAAAACTATTAACGCTACCAAAAAACTAATTATTCCATTCGATTCTACGCCAAAAAATCTATAAAAATAGTTGACTAAATTTATCGATATATACACTCACCGGCACGAAAAACGGACCACTTATAATTTTTATTTAAAAAATGTAAAATTTTTATACTTTGCAATGGTTTATTATTATAATAAGTTAAAAGCAAACAACAACATGTTTTAAGTAATATCTAACAACAATTAAACGTGTATTTGAAAAGCAAGACTAGACTGTTTTGAATAAAAATTTCCAAAAATTAAAAAGTACACAAGTCTTAGTTGGCCATGACTTTTCTTTTGTTTTTATTGTTTTGACAAGTCTGAGTTTAAAGAAGTGAAACAGTTCAAAGCTGTACTGCGTTTATTTAAGGTAAAAATATGGCTGTTAATCCTGAAACAGCGGCTGCTATTGTTGCGTTGCTTCAAGACGGAAGAACTGAGCGATATGTTGCCCAACAATATGCCGTATCCAATAGCACTGTGCACCGTATTTATACACGTTTTTTGAAAACTAGAGCTTACACCAGACGACCTGGAACTGGTCCCCAACGAAAAACTAACGCTCATGATGATCGCTTCATCCTCTTGCAAAGTCTACGAGATCGTCGTGCTACAGCTGTAGAAATCAGAAATAGACTTCATCATGTTCGGAATACCAATGTAAGCGAACGTACAGTTAGACGAAGACTTGGAGAAGCCAATCTTACCAGTCGTAGACCTGCAACAGGTCCAGAGCTTCTTAGGCGTCATCGTGTTGCGCGACTTCGGTTTGCCAGAAATCATGAGCACTGGGGTGAAAATGATTGGGGGCGAATTTTATTTACTGATGAGTCCAGGTTTAGCCTGCGATCTCCAGATGGTCGCGAGAGAGTATGGCGAAGACCACAAGAGCGTTTTGCAGAATGTACCTTCAGTCCTAGAGTAGGATACCAAGGAGGTTCAGTAATGGTGTGGGCTGGAATTTCTCTAGAGGCTAGGCTCCTTAACTGCTGCCAGGTACATTGATGAAATTCTCCAAGATTTTGTTGTCCCGTATGTTGATTTTATCGGAAATAACTTTCTTCTGATGCATGATAATGCCAGACCTCATACCGCAAGAATCACTCAACAGTATTTAAATGATGTAAACATTCCTGTTTTGGAGTGGCCAGCGTTAAGTCCAGATGCGAACCCGATTGAACATGTTTGGGACATGCTTGGGCGAAGAATGCGAAGTCGTGTTTCTGCTCCTTTAACCATAAATCAGTTGAAACAAGCTCTTTTAGAGGAATGGGACCTTATTCCTCAAGAGGACATTCGCCATTTGATTTTAGGCATGCCACGGAGAATGCATGCAATCATTCGAGCTCGCGGGGGTAATACCCGTTATTAAAAATGCTCCTCATTAGTTTTTGCTCAAAAATCGTTTAAGTTTTGATTCATTTAAGGACATTTTGCCACAACACCAATGTGGGTTTATCGTTCTAATTTTTTAAATTGTAACAAAAGTTTTTATTTAAAAAAAAGCGCCCAATTGTTATTAGAAATTACTTAAAACATGTTGTTGTTTGCGTTTAACTTATTATAATAATAAACCATCGCAAAGTATTAAAATTTCACATTTGTTAAATAAAAATTGTAAGTGCTCCGTTTTTCGTGCCGGTGAGTGTATAAGTTGTAGCCAGGAGAGAGGTTTCCAAAAAATCGAAAATTTCAGTCCTGCGCCAATGCGCGGAAACTATAAAACTTATCTAAAATCTGATTGGTCCACCAAATTCCTCTCAAAAAAGTAGTACAGTGACGTGAAAACCGCAACCCTCTAGCTTTAATAATAACCGAGATTTTTGAGAAAATCACCCAAAATGGGGCACCCTGTACGTATTTTTTCCGTTGCTCAAGATGCGCTCGCTGGTCTATAGAAAAAAATGTATGAAACACGTTTCGCAAACTCCCCTAGACAGCCCCTAATCTCTAGCCTAGGGCGTAGGCTACCAGCTACGGGGTACGTCAGAGAGTATTATTTGCTCCGAATAGTTTGAATTTCTTGACGTTAATCTGTGACCGAGCCTGTGACGTAAAGCCTCTGCATGCGGGGCAAGATGGACAGTGCGCATTTTTAATCCTACCGTTGGCCGCTTACCAAGGGCGAATTCTGCCCCCATTTATAAACTTTTAATTAAAAACGTTTTGCTGGGTCCAAGTCTCGTTGGTCGTCCATTTGCGCTAACCCCGTCGTTGCGTACTTTCCGCTTTGGTGCGTCAGAGAAAATAAAAGAAGAATAAAGAAAATAAATAATGCTCCTCCAGGTAGGTATACATTTTCCAAATATCATTTTTCTCTAATACTCAGTCGTTAAGAAGTTATAAAGTGTGTCAGGCACCATATTATGGCAACAAATTCTAATACAGTTTCACAGCCGGCTGTAGGAAAGCCCTGAAGTTGAGAAAGCTGGCAACGTGGCTTGCGGGTCTGCGCGGCGTGGCCTGTCACTCCCTGTCAGTTGATTTTACAAGAAATTTACCAGAATTAATTTGTGCAGTGCGGGTAGTGCTCTCGTCGCCAGATTGCTACGACGAGGCAGTGTGTCTCTGGGTGGAAACAGACAGCCCGAAGTGCTGGCGACAGCTTTTTTATAAATTTGTTTTGTTTGTAAAAAATGAAACATTTCTCTAAAAGTTCGAAGTGAAGAATCGTTCCTTTACAATTTCAAGCCTCAAGGTGCCTATAGAACCGTCGAGGGAAGCTAGAACTTAGTTATATACCTGGCTGTAAGTCAAATCGTAATAATAACCTGAAGTAGCTAGGTTTTCTTTGATTGATGGAAAGCGGTCAACTTGTATTCGTTTTGGGCTTTCCAAAGGACGAAAATTTAAGAATGAAATGATTACGGGCCAATTGCATAGACAAACTAAAGTACCCTTTAAAATTAAAGGAGCTTTCTAATAATCCAACCATTGTTTAGTATTGTTGTAGAAGTTTCTTTACATAATGTTAAAGTCAAAAGATAATTTAGTTAAATGTATTATGAAATGGGGAACTTGCACAAAAATTAAATTTGAAAAATATTACTTTCAAACGTAATTTATTGCCATTAAATGAACCGCAGTTCACAAAAAACTCATTTTTTATTTTTATGTAATAAATAGAAGCAATTAAAAACTACATAATTCAAATCATTCTTGTAACGCGCCCTCCTTGGTTGTGACGTCAAGTAGCTCGAGGCGCCACCACCATGTATGAACTAATATGGGCGGCACATGTAAACAAACTACAGCACCACGCAAACTTTGTTTAGAAAGACCAAACGAGCACGTCCTGTCCTTGTCTGTCCGTCTTGATATTGTTGATAACGTTTGAAAAGTGTGTGCTGGATTAAATAGTTATTTACATTGCGAGGTGCGTAAGCGTACTAATTTTTTGTCCCGAGCAGCAAGTGTCACGTTTCTGACAGCAAATGAAATCCCACTTACCGAGACCTACATCAGAGCCCTCTGTAAATGGGTCACCGAACTGTTTATTTTAACGTTCAATTTCCATTCTCATCTTCTCTAATTCTGTGTAGCTGTCATTCCTGTCAATGCCTTCTGATCGATCGAGCTATTTGACGTCACGACCATTCCCGCGCTTTTCGTATCGTTTCAAATGAATAGCTCGCGGTCACAACTTTATCATTTATTGCAAATTAAATATTGCGATTTGAGGGCTAATATTTGGTATGTGCTCTTTCTATAGATAGGCAAATATATTAAAGAACTAAAAAAAAATTGTTCAAGTTCCCCATTGACCCTAACTGCCATTTCAATCAGAAGAGAATTACTCTCATTCACAACATGCTGTTCTCTGTTCGCTTGTTGTTTGTATTTTTATGAAAATTTAACCACAAGGGAAGATAGGTAATCATCATTTGCCTGATGGCGCACTTTGCGAAAATTTTTCACAAAAATTCGACTTACAACAAAATGTAGTCCCCTCTATTTGCCCAAATTTAACACATTATTTGTCGAAAATGTACCTATCCACACCAGGAGTCGTACTTATTATAAATAATTTTACTTCTGTGTATATTTTGTTATTTGCTACTGCTTTTATTTTGTTTTATTTAGTTTTTATTTATAACTGGTTCCTGCTTTGGGATTTAGAACTTGTAAATTTATAAAATAATCACTCATTGTCGATATCAGCTGCTGTTTCTCTATTATGCACTTATTACAGAACAGAAACACAAGAAAATAAACCAAACTACAATTTTTATGGCGAAATATTCTAAAATATCTTCATAAAGAAATTCTGAAGTTTTGTTTCTCTTTTCAAATTGTTCCTTCTAAAATTGCAGCCATTTTCTCGCGAATCTCTTCTCAAAATGTTCCTTATTGTTTGGTACTACGTTAAACTTTTGTGACACACTGAAACTTACTTTTGCTCGTGGTGGAATTGTAGCTAGAGGGGCATCTTAACGATATTGAACCCCCTCAACAAAAACCTCGCCTTTCTTTAAACAAACGACCCGTGCCAAATTAAATTGTTTCCCTTTTCCAGGACATAAATCCTCTGGCTCATTAGCACAGTCCGGCTCTTTTTATTGCCAGGGCCGGACTTCCGGACAACTGAAATATAACAAGCTCAAATCGGCTTTTAAATTAAATTAATTTTGGCAGCGATATGATTGCGCGAAAGAATTCAAAGCCGGATTTATTATCTGCAGCGGGTTCTCTGCCTTATTGTTTTCTCGGGGCCCTTCTGGGTTATTAAATTTCTTGTTCGCAAAAAAATATCTACCTAATTAATAGGGTAGTTTCCTCTAATCAAATTTTCAAATAAATTGCACATAACTTGATTCATCAAGTCCTAAGATAGCTTTAACCATTTTTTATTTCCCGAATAAGTATCCACGAAGTTAGAATTTTCAAAATAAAATTTGAATTTATTTGAATTTGCGTTCGGGACCCGACCGCGTGTTGACGTCATAATAACGAGCCGAACATTTTCATTCGTTTTTTTATCATGTGGTACGGACTTGGATTGGAGACCTAATCTTATTATTTTGTGATTTGATATGTCACTAGTCAAATAATATCAGCTGGAGTTTTGTTTACATTTCAAAATTTGTAATTTTATCAAAGGTATTGAGGGGTTCCAAACGATTTTGAATTTTATATTTTATTAAAACCATTGTTTATCGCGTCGTCCTAATAGTAAAGGACTAAATGAGGTATTAATTCATTTTTATACCTGACCTAAGTGTTCACAAATCAACGATTAAAATAAGGTACGCAAGTAGGCAATGCAAATTTTTATCATTGCTCCTTTCTTATAATATAATTAAAAATTGTGCTTGTGTTTCAAATTGAGAGAGATAGTGTAATAAAATCTAATTAATTACAAATGCAAATCTTAACTTATATACATGGTACAATCCTAAACCCTATAGTTTCAATTACAAAGAAAAATGAATAGGTACCATAAAATTGATATTGCTAGTAGGTAGTTCAATCCCCAGATAAAAGTGTTTGAGAGCAAAGTATAATTTAGTAAGCACTCTTTCTCAATTTGATTGTAGGTAAGTACCTAAAGAATATAAATAGGTAATCATTTAAATTCCAAGAAATACCTACCTACCTGATGCATTTATATAGGTATGAGAGTAGATAGAGTGTTTAATTTGCTTTCTGTTTCAGTGCGAAGAAGTTGACAAAGAGAAAAGTAATGGCTCCTCCTGTAGTGAATGTGGGTTTTGTTAAAGCAAGTTCAGACAATCTTCCGGAAATTGACATACCTATTTATGCTCTCACAATTTTTAAAGCGAGATGCCAAAGCGAAACAATCTCGCGAAAACCGCAAAGCTAGAAAGCTAGGTTATGTTTCGATACCCACAAAACATCAAGATTAGGTTAGGACGACACCGTTATCGTTACTAGTTTGCTGCACCGTTGCCAGATCCCCTTTCGGACTTGTATTCAGAAGTAAATCCTGTACTCCAAAGACCGACTATTCTTCAACAAACATTGAGAAAGTATATTATATCTTTACGGAATATAGTGTTTTTTATAAAGTTAACTGCTGTTATTATTTATTGCAATTAATAGGTTTGTTCTAGGAAGCAATCTCAAACTAGTCCAAACCAATAACCAGAGTTAAAAACAGTCAGAGAATTTGAACTGTATAATCAACTTTATGTTGACAATTTGAGTTTCCATACTAGAACACAGCTATTCTAATAACAAAATATTCGACCAGCAAGGAAAAATCACACGGGTTGGCAACGTACAATAAACGAATAAAGCTTCAAGGCTTCGCGGTCCTATTCACATAGCTCAAAATTATTATGACGTCAAAATTAAGAAAACCGTTAAAAACGGAAATAATTTTAAACTCAATTTTCTCCCAAAGGAGGTAAAATTTTTAGTTTAGAATTTTACTAGTGTAGTCTGCATCAATACAGGCTTTCAACAAAATAAAATTTGAAAAACGGTTAAATACCCTATTCTTTGCAGATTACAATTTTAACAGGCGTCGGAAAGAAGTGTATTGACGGATAGGACGAGTGCCACGTCACTGCCGCACACGACGCGCCACATACAGCCGCTATCATCCTCAGTTTTTACAGCGCCTATTGTAAAATAAAATTTCGAAAAGGGGTTCTTAAACGGTACCCACTAAGGTCCAGTTATGATGGAAAATTAGCTTTTTTGATGTTTGGGAAAATGGCCGCTGTGACGTCATCGATATTATTTTCCCAGAAATATACCATTTTTCCCTTAAACAATTCGTCCCGAATAAGAATGAACAGCATGGGGATCTTGCAAACGGTGAGAGATGGGACAACGGTTAAATGGGGGAAAAGTTGCGCAATTTTAAGGCCAATAAAATGGCACAAACAGATTTCTAATATATTTTTTCGTTTTTTAGTTATTTTGAAAAAAGTAAAATTTTGCGTTTTCGATTTTATTTTTTTCTGAAGTTGTTATCACAGATAGGAAAAAAAAAACACTTTCTTGTGGCACTTTTTAAGGGGCTTTAAGATGGCGTTTTTAGATTTGTTCTGCAACATTTCGTTTTTGAGAAACCAGCTTCAGACATTATTTTTTTAAATACGAACCTGGATTTTTTTTTCACATTTTGAAAGCACTTTTCATTGCAAATACCATAATAATAATAATAATTCTCATCCTCACAATACTCCAAACTAGGAGTACCCCAGAAGCAGCCACATGCTTGTGCGGGGGAGGGGGGCAATTACTATTATTTTGTCTTCGTTGCCATTTGCGGCTAGGGCCGACTTTTTTCCAGATAGAACTAGGATAGCATTCGCTCATGTACTACGGAAAACCCTAGAAAACCGTAGTAATTCCGGTGAGTGTGACCATGATGATGTGTGACATGAAATATTTTTAAAATGATTATTTTTACTTGGAAACCTTTATATTTTTAAACTGCAGTTAAACAGTTAAATATAAACTGTGCTTGTGGAGCTAAGACGGTAAGTTTTATCCCTTTTCGTCGTCTTAATATTTTTAAATACGGCCCTGTCTGGAGTATTTTCGTTTTCCTCTGTTGTTGTACAGCAAACAGTGTCGCATTGTGTTTTGGAGTAAATTCTTCGCTTTTTCTAATTATTGTGAGAAGGAAGCTTTAAACCAATAACTTTTGCCATTTATTAATTGCAACAATACATTCGTTCGGCCTCTACACTATTTCTGTGACACATGCTATAACATGTTAAATTTGTCGTCATTTGAAAAAGCAGCCTCCATTTCTAATAATACAAATTATTAACTAAATGATACAGTGGGAGTTATGACAAATGACAAGGGGTTGGTTTCGTTGTTTCAAAGCCTTCTAGGTTGTTGACAATACTGAATAATATTTAGATTTATTATTAAATAAAATTTAAAAAAATCCAGGTCCGTATTTAAAAAAAGAAAGTTGAAGATGGTTTCTCAAAAACGAAATGTTGTAGAACAAATCTAAAAACGCCATCTTAAAGCCCGTTAAAAAGTGCCATAAGAAAGTGTTTTTCTTTTTTCCTATCTGTGATAACAACTTCAGAAAAAAATAAAATCGAAAACGCACAATTTCACTTTTGTCAAAATAACTCTAAAACGAAAAAATATATTAGAAATCTGTTTGTACAGTGACTATAGAAATATAGTCACTGGTTTGTACCATTATTAAATTGGGTAACTTTTTCCTTATTTAACCGTTGGTCTATCTCTCACCGTTTGCAAGATCCCCATGCTGTTCATTCTTATCCGGGACACATTGTATATTGAAAGTCCTTATCATTCTCAACAACTTTTGCAGGAAAATATTTTCTGTTCAAAATCTACAGGGTCAAATATGTAAAAAAAACATGGAATGTTTTCTTATCATTTTCCGAAATCTAGCTAGCCACGGAAACTATTGATAGTCAGAAATTAGGGAAGAGTAGGTATGTTAGGGTGCCTTGCGCACCCTTAAATTTATCCAACTGGAATATCTTCTAAATTTTTGAATTGTGCTTGTTACTAACTTGTTTGCTATTATTCTTTGTTGTTCTTTTAGCCTTCGCCTTAACTAAATTTTCCTGCCTAATTTTATTATTTTAGCCTTTGGCCGATAGTCTCAACTGTGGTAATATGTACAAAGGACAACTGCTCAAGGGACGCGTGCGCTTCCCAATTGAGGCAGTGACGTCAGGCTAATGAGAGCGTTTCGCAAATTCAAACGAATACCATGCAGATACTTCTCGATTCTACAGAAAATATTGTTTTTATTTCATTGATTTGGTCTTTATGTACCAAGTATTATAGTGGGTAATATATGTTCCCTTTGCCAATAAGTTCCTTTGCATACTAACAACGCAGGCAAACTTTCGAGAAGACTAATCGATAGCGAATTTGAATATAGCCGGCCAAGTTCCATATTGAAGGGCGCTGTCACATCCATACTTAATTATACCTGATAAATATTCACGAGCTTACCACCACGGGGTAATTGGGTTAATTTCAGCTGCCTTTGCAACGGGATGGGGTGCGTAAAGGAACTTGGGCAGGGTCTCAATTATTTAGAGAAAAAATTGACAAAGAATGATGTCAAGTAACTTTACCAAGAACGATTTTTTTCTTCTACATTCATGATGCAGCCCACAATCACTTATATTAGAGTATTGGTGTGCAAATATCTCAAAATGCTGAATTTTTATGAAATTTTATACTGGTCAGGAGCACTCTGCAATTATTTTTCTATAATGATTAGTTGTTATTGTATATACGCACGAAAGAAAACGTTTCTAAAGAATGCGGGCAGCGTTGCGAGATTGCCTATACGAGTAGTCGTTATTTAGTGGCGAATACAAGTTTTAGCATATTGAAGCCGAATTTCTGAAATCTGTAATACCGAAAAAATAAAGCTCGCATCGCGCGACCACTTACTCATTTTTATCATTTATTTTTAACGCGATGTAATAAAACACCTATTATATTTTTTTCAACATCGTCGCGTCTACCATCGCGTTTGAAATACGGCAACAAAGCACTTCAGCCAGCGAACTGGCCGACAAAACCAGTTAGCCAACGCGTTTTGTGCCTGTTTCTATAGTACGTAAAGTTAACTGCGTATTTGGGCTACCACACAGCGCACACTTTTTCGGCCGCCGGCAAGCTTGGCAGAGGGCTCAGTGGCGTTTCGTATGTTCGGGAGTTAACGTGCGCAAAATGAGTAAACAGGGAGTAACGTTGCATTCTCAAGCACGAGAAATAATTGCCAATGTTATAAGGGTTTGCCTTCCTCCATAGTCTAAGGCATCACCGTTAAGAATAAGTCAGTGAGTTACACAAAATTGAGCTACGCCTACGCCCCTGAACTGTGACTAATTCTATAATATTTACGAGTTCTTCCCCCTTACGTCGCACGCATTCCGCCGTAAGGAGGACTATATTATTGAATAATTATTATTTCCTGTTGTGGCACACCAGCCACCAGACTGATGTAGACTTGCTGATTGGAAGGCTTCTGTATTTTTTGGACTCAGTTCGTTTATATTGTCTGGGAAGGTTTCGATATACTCGATTTTTGACCAGTAAAAAGTTTCAAAAAATTTAGCACTTTGAGATGGCACAGAAAAACACCCTATATATTTTTTATTGGATCTTTGCACGCCAACACTTTGAGTGGTCCTGTTGACCATTCAACTGTGGGCGGCTGTGGACAAAAAGTTATACCACAAGATAGTATCAAATTATATTTTATGGTTTTCTATCACCTGTGGAAGGGTCCTACAATAAAACTGAATCACTCTGTATAAACCACCCCGTTTCCGGTTTATTTACCACTAAACACAAAAAACTGAAGTGTTTTTCGTAAGTAACCAACAAAATGTTCTGAACTCGGTTCTGAACAACAACGAATTATTAGTTTTTTCTTTCCCCTTATATAAGTGGCCTGATGACATAACCGGATTACCGTTATAAAGTGACATTTTCCCGTCGTCATAATTATTATTCGTCGGCACCGTTGCGAGAGGCGTCCCGCCGTTGTCATGTTGTCTCCAAACTGGAGACGACGGCTTCAAACGGACGAAACCACCACTAAATTAATCAAGCCGCGAATAATAATTTACTTGCGTAAAGCTCGGCAAGAAATTTTAATGCGCCCAGTTCAGGTAGCGGTGATATATTCGTCTGGGCGCTTTCCCACAAAAGTCCCCAACATGAACATGACAAGTCACGTAAGACTTAGGGTACATGCTATCACGAAACATGCATAGATCGCCGACACAATGTTCTAGCCGCGAAATATATACCTAGCTTACCGACTGTTGAGTAGAGGTTCTACATTATAATTATGCAACCAGAGATACAGGCGTGAATTGAGGCACTATAACATAATAAAATTCAAATAAAAAAACTATATACCACATTTTTAAAAAGGACTAAAAGTACTTATGCAATGGGTACACTTAGTCGGTAGATAGGACAAAATAACAACAATGGTGTTTTTACACAAAGCCGACGTTTCGATTTATATCTAAATCATCTTCATGGCTACAAGAAGATTAAGAAAATAATATCACAAGAATTTGAACAAATTAAAAATATTAAAACTTAAATAAGCCATGAGAAGGGGAACAACCTTACCTAGTGAGGAAACCATGTGGAAGTCAAACAAAAAATCTTGTTTACAGATGTGTACATCTTACGTAGAATTAAATAAAAATACATTAATAAGATTAAAATATGGAGACAACAACATTGGCTAAAATCAAGGAAATAAGTAGGTAGGTATATACAGTATGTCCACAGAAAAGTTGTTGAATAGGAAAAACTTTCCCATTTTTCATTTTATCGAAAAAAGTTATTCTTGATAAAAAGTTTTGCTGGTTCTTAAAGTAAGATTGGGATAGAGAAATTTAACATTTCTTGTACGGGGTGTTCAAAAAATTGAAAAAACTTTAAGTGGTACAAGAGTAAAGTGCACTTATTTGTGAAGACGTAAAAATAAGTTACTAGGAAAAGTTGTTCAAAAGTAAAAGGCAGTCTCTTATACCCATTTTCGAAACAATCGGCCTACTTTCATTTATTCATTCATTCGCCTTGCCCATAACACTGTACTAAGTAAATTTTTTGCTGTAAAGTAAGCATTTTAACCTGACAATGGCTATGGCTAATAAATTTTAACAGCGAATTGTCAAATCAATTTGTCACTATCAACGCCTACTAGAACAAGATTGAATTGTTAATTTGGAATAACTTAATTTGTATAAAATAAATTTAATGACTACAAATAAATAAAACTAGGCTGATTGTTCCGAAAATTGGTATTAGAGACTGCCTTTTACTTTTGAACAACTTTTTCTAGTAACTTATTTTCACATCTTCACAAATAAGTGCACTTTACTCTTGTACCACTTAAAGTTTTTTCAATTTTTTGAACACCCCAAACAAGAAATGTTAAATTTCTCTATCCCAATCTTACTTTAAGAACCAGCAAAACTTTTTATCAAGAATAACTTTTTTCGATAAAATGAAAAATGGGAAAGTTTTTCCTATTCAACAACTTTTCTGTGGACATACTGTACTATAAACTATAAAAACCATCCAACACCCCGCACTATCTGCAGAGGTTAAAAACTCATTATTTATAAGTACAAAAGAAATTTTTAATATACAATGGGCAAAAGATGACAAAAGTTACACTTCTACAAATAGAGGGTATGTCAAAGAATAAATCCATCATTATCTATGTTCATAAACTTTTTAAAATTTTTAAAATAAATCGAAACGTCGGCTTTGTGTAAAAACACCAGTGTTGTTATTTTGTCCTATCTACCGACTAAGTGTACCCATTGCAAATCAAACCAGGACACGAAACTTTTTCTATAAAAGTACTTATAATGAAATAACATAATAATATAAAAAAGCGGACTAAAAAGTTAAAATAATTTTATAATTTTTTCGACTTATACAGGGTGGTCCAGACTTTATCAGCAATACTTTAAAAACTGCTAGAAAATTTCAAAAAAGGAGATTTTTTCATATAAATATGTATCGAAATTTTAGCGGTTTTCAAATTTCATTTTTCAAGTTTTCTTTAATTTTTTCCTAAAGGACGACAGCTATGGCAGACATATTTGGTACAGATTAGACACAAATTAAATGCTATAAATTAAAAATAATTCGGCTTGTCTACTTCCACCAGTGCCGGAGAGGCGGGGGTCAACCATCATATTTTTCAATAAAAAAATAGTACGCCATTGGAAAAGTGATATTTTTCTGCCTTAACTAAAATTTCCAATCAATTCTAAGAAAAACATTATTCTTGACTTGAAGAAAATCAAAGTAGGAGTAGAAGAAATTTTGCGCACCTACTCAGTTTTTAATTTTGAACAACTTTCCTTAATAACATTTTGCCGTCAAACCTACATAAAGGGGATTTTACTGGTGCGAAAAAATAGTTTGTTCAACATTTCCAAGACACATGATTTTTCGAATCTAGAAACCCTTTTTGTTGGTTTTATGACAAAATGTTATTAAGGAAAGTTGTTCAGAATTAAAAATCGAGTAGATGTGCAAAATTTCAAAAACCTAGCCCTACTTTGATTTTCTTCTGCTAAAACAATTAAAACGCTCGAAAATGAATTTTTCAAAAATGGTACATTTTTCGATAGCAAGTCAAGAATACTTTTTTTCTGAGAATTGGTTGTGAAATTTAGTGGAAGCAAAAAAGATTACATTTCCAGTGGCGTACAATTTTTTAAATAAAAAATATGATGGGTGACCCCCGCGTCTCCGGCTCTGGTGGAAGTAGAGAAGTCAAATTATTTTTAATTTATAGCACTTAATGTGTGTCTAAACTGTGCCAAATATATCTGACATAGCTGTCGTCCTTTAGGAAAAATAAAAGAAAACTCGAAAAAAAAAATTGAACTTTGACGGTATAACGAAAACCGC
The DNA here is from genome assembly GCA_963920635.1 of Pseudeuparius sepicola. NCBI lineage: Eukaryota > Metazoa > Arthropoda > Insecta > Coleoptera > Anthribidae > Pseudeuparius > Pseudeuparius sepicola. The sequence goes on from OY987300.1 coordinate 77,878,542, forward strand.
TAGGATTTCGATATATGAAAAAATCTCATTTTTTGAAATTTTCTAGCAATTTTTAAAGTATTGCTGATAAAGTTTGGACTACCGTGTATAATCAACAAAACCTTAAAATTATGTTTACGAAAAAATATTTCAAAAAATTGTTGCTTTTTGTGAGTGATGTGACGTACTCTATCCTACTAATACTCTAAATTTCAAATGTAGAGGTACATAGATCATTCTATTATCACTTCCTTTATGTTCGAAGAGCATGATTCGTAGCAAAATTCGCTCATAAAAGTCTACCCTTCCAATTTCTAAACCTCTCGTGTAAGTGTCTATATTTCAGCTTTATGAAATATATCTGAGAGGCCAGCTACTCGAATGGCGCTCTTAACTTCTCATATAAAGTTTCGAAGCCAATAATTGGGCTTTTATTTCCTTTTTATCTTGTGTCCATGTTAAGTGACGCAGAATGATTTTTAATGCACTTATTTTGTGGGGTAGTTGACTATTTTCAAAACATAACCTAAAGCTACAGTAGATAGGTATTTCAGAAGACTTCGTCGTAGAAATTATAAAAAAAATTAATAACAACAAAAATGCAGTTAATTAAGCAGTCATCAAATATAAACATTATACAAGAGAATGTAAACAACTCTCCTATGGCGGTCATTATCCTGACAGTTGGACTGCCCTATTGTATAGACAGTATAGTTCATTTGTACTTCAATGCACAATATTTGTATACAAATTATTATAAAACCTGTTTTTAGTTTTATAAGGTGATGAATTACAAATTTCCTATTATTTCGGAGAAACAACACGGAATGTTCCCCATTGTAAAGTTTAAATTAAGGATATAAATTCCAACTTTCCAAAAGGGGTTATTAAAAACCCGGCGTTACTTTTCAGTTTTGTTCGGCGTTTATAAAGTGTTTGAGGTGAAGTTTACGCTTTCGTTGGCTCTTTCAAAATTGTCTCCGTCCCGGAGCTCGACCATAAAAAGCAATTTACCGTTGCTTTTGATAAATTCGCAATAAAAGTTCTCGCAAGAACTTTATTACAGCCACCGTAGATAAATAAAACGCAAGATATGCAATATCTTCAGTTTATTGTTTGAAGAAAAAATACGCTTTTGTCAAGCGTATTTATATGCACTTTCCATGTCTTTATTTTGCGAGCCTAGGACCCGCAGCATTCTCAATCTACTTATGGAAAAAAATCGTACAATAATGATTTACTTTGGTGCGTTTAATAACAATTTTGAGACTCTTTATTAGTGCCGACGTTAACAAATAGTTATTTTCTTGAAATCGGCAGTGAAGCGTCTCAAAATCGTCGTTAAAAGCTCAGAAATCGGCACTGAAGTAGCCCAGTATTGTACGATTTTTTCAATAAGTAGGCCTTGTCCAGATGTAAACATCAAACGTCAGACGCGGAGCAATCACCCGTCAAAAGTGACCAAATATTGAAAGCCCAGCCAATAAAGGCCCATTTAAGTTTTCGTACACATTGCGAAATTGTTACCTGTACCAGCGCAATCTTTCAGTATAAATATTTGGTAGGTTTGAATATCAATCTATTTTTCATGGGGGCTGCACAACGGGCAGCAGTTTGGAGTTTCTGTTGGGAAGCGCCGCGCCTCGTCATACCTGACCTGGGTAGAGCGATCGGTAAAGTCAAGCAACGCCGCGCGCAGTCGGTTCATGGACGGGTGATCCATTATGATCATTTTCTTGCCTAATAAAACTTTTTTTTTTCCGATTTCAAAAAAATATATAATATGTACCTCGGCACTGAAGTTCTTTTTATGACTCGTGTGGTTTATATTCAAACAGACCAAAGAATATATACAGAAAGATTGCATTATTATAGATAACAATCCCCCAATGACGCTGAAAATTAAACGATACTTTATCGGTAGGTTTTTGAACACCTGGCCACGTTTTATGGGCAATGAACGCGTCTGACGTTTCGTTTGTTTACGTCTCGCCAAGGCCAACTGATAGAAAAGGAATATCTACTACAGTGGCTTGCTTTACTATTTGTTTGACAACATCGTGCATTTACATAATTAAACATCAACATTTCGGAGAAAGAAAAACAAAAAGTTTGTAGTTACCCGACATATAAGGACATCCAATTTTCCGCTGACTTGACCTTTAAAATTCGCCGAATCTATTGTCTCTTGCTGAGTCCGGACACTCTGGGTTCTGGGACGGAAGCCAAAACACGTATACTCCCCAATTTACGGCAATCGCCCATCCAAAAATAAAGTTCACGGTGGGTCACGTATACTCGGCACGAGAGATATCTGTTCCTTTTGTGTATCTAAAACAAAGTATACGTAACTTTCAGCTGGTAACTTGGGTAACGTGACACTTGACATTGTTGACATCTCGGACGAAACCTAAACGTAAAAAAACATAGGGAAGTCCAACGAACTGCCATGATAGTGGCAGCCGGAGGACAAAAAATGTTTACATTTGTTTGAAGCGCTAAATGTTTAAATTCCATTAAATTACTATCTAAATTCCCTGTTTCTGTTGTGTTGTTAATGGAGGGAATAGAGGAAGTCTAAATAAAGTTAATTTTACCTGATTCCAAGTGACGATATACAGGGTGTAAATGAATAAGTGCGAAAAAATTCAAGGGGTGAATATTTGACTGATTCTAAGACTAAAAGTCTATATAAACATAGGTCCGCTAATGCTTCGTTTTCAAAATACAGGGTGTCAAAATAATTATTATAATAAAACAAAATTTTTTTATAGCTAGCATTACCGTTTATAGCAATTTTTAAGACTAGAATAAACTATTAATATGGAAAAAATATCGGGTATACCCAAGTTTTTGTTAATTGGTAGTTTTAATTTTTTATTATGTTGTCCCGGAGACATGCAACAAAGTGATTTTTATTTTTTTTTCTCAGAAACGAAGCGAGATACGAGAATAATTCAAGAGACAAAAAAGTTGTATTTTTAGTTGCTGAATGGAAAAAAAAAGTTTTGAAAAAAGTCAGTGGCTCACATTTTTTTACAAAATTAGATATTGGTTAAGGTGCCCTCGGGACGCCACTGTACTTAATAATTTTAATCTAGTAGGGCTAAATTAGCCTCTTTCTGCCATAAATAACACTGCCAAAATTTAACAAAATCGGCTAAAGGATTATTAAGATATTTACGAAAAAGCGATTTTTTAAGAAGAGTTTGACACCCTTTATCTTGAAAAGGAAGCATTACCGGACCCATGTTTATATAAACTTTTCGTCTTAGAATCACTCAAAGATTCACCACTTCAATTCTTTCGCACTTATTCATTTACACCCTGTATAGGAATAGATGACTCATGCTAATACAAATAACACGGTTTTATTGTGCTTCTACATTAGCAGGTCGGGAGGAAGAAGGCGAGGTAATGTGTTTACATCGGCGTTTCTTAAATTAAATGAACATTTGTTTTATTTTTATATAGTTTTGTACACTACTTAGAGGAAAACTTTCAAAATTGGAAGACGACTTGCACACTAATTAGGTTTCTTCGTTAAATACTTCCTTCTCTCTATAAATAATCCAATCCACACATCTGACGGTGGCAGATTCATTCTCTGAGAATATTTGACCTGCTAAATTTTTTTAGAGACTGGTGTAAATTATTTAATGTTCCACATGTCCACTAACAAAAATTCAAATATTTGAAGGCATTTAAGCCCTGTCCTGAGATACTTACCTTAATATTTCACACAATGATTTATGTTTTTGAAGGCTTCTATGTTGCTTCGTATAACAGCTTATTGTAAGCGCTAAATAGATAACGGTGTCACTGTTTTGATACTGGAGGAAAATTTGCAGCATTTAAATGAATATTGAGTCGCTCAGTACGAAAAAACATTTGATTTTTATTTATAGTTGGTCGCTGCTTTGGGATTTTGAGCTTGTAAATTTATAAAATAATCACAATCAACCGCTTAGGCTTTATTTGACCTCCAGCTGACATTTTTCTAACCTATGATCCACAGCAGATGAACAATACTGCTAATTTAACAAAAAAATTCAATAAAAAAACACAACGTATTTATAAATAAACTCCAATAATCTGGATTCTGTTTTTCATTTAACTTCGAATCACAAAACGGATTTGTTCATAATTCAACTAGGTATGTACCATATATCTACATGTGTTATCCAATCCAGTGCAAATTACTCGAAACCGACGCTAATTATTATTATTTCCGTATCATCCGTTGTCGATATTATATGGATTTTTTATTTAGATAAATTATTTGGCAAATCCACCGCATTATCTTTGTTGTTTTAATAATTTATTGTTCCCCTGGCAACAACAATGATGGAGTATCGAATTTTTCAACTTTTATCAGTAAAACATCTAGAATCGATAGAAAAATGATAAATGATCACAAAAAAATCACTGCTCTTTCACATGCACAAAGAAAAATAAAATTTAAATAATATCTTTAGAAAACACTGGTACCTAAATCAAAGCGTTGACTGACGTATTAATAAGACTTCTCATGGCTATAGCTTCATATTCTGGAAAGTAGATGGCGCCTATGGTCAACAATGTATTTTGAATTGTATTTTGTCTCCAGGGAGCGCATGGTGAGCCAGAGAACTGTCAAACATGACAGCCGTGATCAGTCAACGATCAAAGACCCTCCAATGATTGTTATGACGACGACATATACGTCAAAGTATTAGTGCGGTGGATGGCGCCACCGTCGATCTAGTCAAAGGGGAAGTGCAACGTTGCCAGATTGTGCGTAAAGTCCCTATATCGAAACTGAATCAGTAGAATGTAATATAAAAAGTATAAATATATTCAGATGTTTCTTTGAATGTCGGAGTAATATTGCGTTGAGAATATAAAAATTGACAATTCTGTTAACCTTTTTTTTCACCCTATCAATAATGCACCACGATCGAGATAACCGCCCCCCCCCCCCAGAAATATCCGAACAAATCTGGAGGCAGATATGGGAGCAACTAGTGGTTAATAACAACCCCAAGAAGGGGCTCATCTCGACGGGGTGCTACCCCGAAAAATTCCCATTGCAACACATTCCTGGAAATATGCCCAGCGTTCCGAGAGGAAAAGAAGGGCGGCTTTGATGAGAAATGCCGGAGAAATCGGTCGTAGAACACAGGGGAATGCCTGTTACTACGCGCGTGGAAATTTTAGGAATGGATTTTGTCTGTCTGAAGACACAATGCGATGAGTTATTTTATTTTTTACTTTGTATTCAGACGTGTGTTTTCAGTGGCGTATTCAGGGGGGGGGGGGCAAAGGGAGCAATTGCCCCCCGCCCAGAGCTGCCGAGATAAACGATATTTGTAATATCGAAATTAATAATACCAAAAATTATATACTCCTGGCCTAATCTGAAAATGCAGTGAACATCAAACATCTACAATTTGTTATTTGTTTCATCTTGTCTTCTCGAAATTAAAACCTGTGCAGTAGATGTGAGAACGCGCCGCCGTATATTATGCACACACTCCGTCGGTCTCAGCGCGTAATCGTAAATTAGGCAAAACAACCTACTAAACATATTTTGCACAATTACAGTGTGCATCGCCACGCCAGAAAGAACATTTTCAAAACTGAAAATTTTAAAAATTTATATTAGGACCAATATTAGCGAAAACCGACAGAATGGGTTAACACTCCTTTAATGTGTACCCTGAAATATCCATATCTCCAGAGGAGATATTTGACGAGCTCAAGACCATAAAAAGAATACTTGATTTTGTGATATATAGATTTTACTGGTTCGAAGAAGAATTATTTTTATGTTATACAGGGTGTCCGGTAATAACTTAAAAAATTAAAAAGAAAAATGGAAAATATGACGAAAAGTTCATATGAACATAGGTCCGCAGATGTTTGGTTTTCGAGATGCAGGGTGTTTAAATTGAAATTTTATTTTCGATTTGTTTAAGTAACTATTTGAGACGACAAAATTTTCTTGCAAAAAAAAACAACAACAAATTAATGAAACTGTCAGAAAATAAATGTGCTTGTTTATTTATTTATTTTTTTAATTTAATTGCATACAAGTGTCGATATGCACCTGCATCGATGCGATGCAGAAATTTGGAAATTTCTCGAAAATGGTCACCTTTATCGCTATTCACCAAGTATACTTTTTTTGCTTAGAAAACGTGTGGGAAGAGGATACATTCACAAAATGTCGTAAAAGTTTACTGTCAAAAAAGTTAGGGCAAATTAAATTAAATAATGATAGCGTACGCAGCAATCTAGGGATTGCACCAAAAATAATACCAAATTATGACTTCTCTTCCAAAAAAAAAAACCCCGGCTACCAAGTTTTGCAAGAAAATTTTGTCGTCTCAAAAAGATACTTAAAAAATCGAAAATAAAATTTCAATTTCAACACCCTGCATCTCGAAACCAAACATCTGCGGACCCATGTTCACATGAACTTTTCGTCATATTTTCCATTTTTCTTTTTAATTTTTCAAGTCGGTCCATTTATTTTCGGACACCCTGTATTTATTTATTTATTATAGAAAATATGTTCTGTTTTTATTCATTAAAATTATCGACAGAGTTTTGTTATTTATAACTGATTGCTCCCCCCCAGACGTTAATCCTGGATACGCCACTGTGCCCAGGGCACGCCCTGATCGCAAAGTAAAAATAGCCACGATAGACTTACCCACGGTATGTCATTGCGCATCTTGTGACGTCAGTTGCGAATCAGAATTTAAATAGCTCCATATTATGTTTTACACAGCAATAGATACTTTTTTATGGGTTTTTGCTTATTTCTTTTAAATAAATGTTGTTAAAAATATGTAGAATTTATTACTAGATAAATGAATGAATATTCTGTTGATAAACAACACATTTAATTTGATACGCTGACTGCACATCCCGGCATTTTTGGCCTATTTCAAAGCACTGTCGAGCTGGACTGACGATCAGTCAGTTGTTTACACTTTTTCTTGGCACATTAAACTGTAAACTATAAAAAATCGTAAAACACAACTGCATTATTTAGAATTCGTGATTCGCAACTGACGTAGATGCGCAGAGTTGCCTTGTTTTCGGATTCGTTAGTGACATACCGTGGGTAAGTGTATCGTGAAAATAGCCACGGCCATGCACGAGCTTCTAATTGGTCAGGGGAAACAGCCATGCAGGATAAATATGGATGGGGCAAAAGAGGGGTACTTACTCAGACAAGGAAAGTGAGAGGACACCGCGCTTGCCTACTCTGCCATGTATAGATTTTGAACGGTGCCCATTTTATATGTGGCAGACAGAGCGAGTACCTTGTGAGTTAATCTCGTGAATTTGTGAAATAAAAAAGCTCGTAAAAAAGTAACAGTGATTAAGGGGAAAATATACTCGTAGATATACTTATACGATGGTGAATTGTTCAGCGTTTGGTTGCAAAAGCAGAAGTGAAAAGCAACAAGGTACCTTTGAAAGATGCCCTAAAACTTTATTTTTTCTCAATATAACTTCTTCAAATTTCTTCTACCTTTTAGTATGGTAAAGTGCTTTGTTTTGTTTGTAAATAGGACCAAATTTCTTAATTGATTCTGATAGTTTCATAAAATATGGGCAGGTTTCCATGGGCGCGCATTATTTATTTTATTTTGATTCGAAATCGCCACAATCAGCACTTGACACTAGCTTTACATTTGGGAAATTATCTGCAAATAAATACATACTAATATTATAATTACATCAAATCAAAATTAACTATCTTTTCATTTTTAACATTTTTGTGATATTGGCTAAGAACGCGTTTCATGCTACGCCACTGGCCTGTCATGCGATGTGGCAGTAAGGTACTTTAGTAAACTTTTCTGTTTTATTTTTGACAAGGAGTGGTATATTCTGTGATCTTTGTCAGACGCATAGGAATACAACAAATGACTGTGTATGGAGCGCCCCCTTCAGAAAATCTTTTAATTCTCCCAGCACAGCCCATTAGGCGTTGGCAGGGCGCATCTGTATGCAATCTGCAATTTCTGCATTGCAGGCTTTCTCCATTCGAAAAATGATTTGCATCGTCGCTGAATAAGTTATAAGTTATCCCGCACCAGACGACTTTGATCCTTCATGGATAGGCAGGCACAGTTCCCGTAAGTTATAAGTTCACTTTTATAACCTAGTAACCCAGCCATCTAATACCAAATACTTGGAATAGGCAAAAAAGCATTTTTTCTGCTTTATACTATAGAGGGAGCAAGCAGCATCAAAATACACACATTTCGCATTATGCGGTCATTTTTTTTTATTTCGTAAATATGAAAACGAGAAGCTATTCGTACAAAATATAAAGAAAAAATGCGATTAAAAAATCAAAAAAATTTAAACAAGGAATAAGGTAGCCACCATTCCAACTGCCAATATAGGGTTAAAAATGGCGTCGAAATCCATCTCTTTTCGTTCCCTGCTCCTTGCCTTGCACAATTGGGCCAAAAACGGTATATTATGTGGTTGTATAGTATTTCTAAAGTCACTTAAAACAGCATAAATAACTCTCATTGGCGTCACAAAAAGAATATACAAACATAAGCGTCACGCAGTTTTCAATAATATACATATTTTACAAGCAACATAATATTTCACTTTTAGTTTTTTAAGGTTGTCGTAAAACACAACGTAAAGGTTAAATGCACCATATATAATACTGTCAAAAGGTCTCTAAAAAGCCATATCGATTGTAATTATTTACGCAAGTATATCCTAAGATCTGTGAAATTATGGCACGGCTGTCCACCGCATTTCGCTGCACAAGTGGCCAGCCGTCGAACAGTGCAACCCATGCAACTATTGGTGATATTATATTAGGCGAGCATGCAGTTACTTGTTTTTACTACAATATCTATCTTCTCTGTCTCCTTCATCTCTTTTTACTGCTAATACCAGGTGCGGTTTAATATGGTTAAAAAAGTGTTTTGTCTCGTATTTTATTGCCGGGGCGCCTATTCTCGAGCTACCCTGGTAAAATATAAATGAACTCACTTGGAACAAGTGATATACGGGGCGCGATCTATTTCATAGCATTTACCACGCTCTGCTACTGGTAAAAATAACAGACTTATCAGCAGAAATCACCCGCATAAAATTCAAAGGTTTTTATGCGGTCGACGTCGACCTATTCAAGGAGGCATAGCCAATAAAAAAGCGAGCGTAGCGATTTGATTGGTCGGCATTTCGGAAATCCACGGAGCAGGTGTCGACGTAGGCCAGTTAGGCCAGTACAACCAGTGCCGTGCACAGAAATAAGAATTGCGCGCTTTATTTTACGGATTTTGGTTTTGTGTATAGATTTTTGTGTGGTGTTTTGTGTGAAACAAAATTATTGGTTTGCTTTGGATTGAATTAATTCAAAGTTTATTTTATTCTTTTTTAGAGAACTTAAATAAAATTTTTATAATATTATTAAGGGCCGCGCGCCGCCTAAGACTCGGTCTTGTTTTACAAAGCAAACGCCGCCCAGGCGTTTTTATACCGTTTCAAGTGACTTTATTTATACCATACCATAGATTTATCTGTGCAAAAGTTTTACTAAACTGTATATCCAAGAAAAATCTCAGTTTCAACGCGGCAGGGAGGTGGCATTTTAAATATAGAAATTTTGTGTGTCGCGGTGTCGCGAAACAAAAGCTATGCCCCACTTCGCAGTGATTTCCATGGAGTTTAATTTATGCCACTTAGGAACGTTGCCAACTGCATTCTCCAACTGCAGCGGTATAAAAAGGGGAGCCCGTGGTTTCCGGCTCACCTGAACTCCCGGCTGGCGTTCCATTCCGCATAGTTTTCGAAAAGCAAGGGTTAGTCCGGGGATTTTCGGATAGTTCGGGATAGTGTTTGTTTTGCTTTCGACGGGGTTTGTTTCGAATAAACAAAACGTAGCTGTAGAAGCCGCAGGAAATTAGTCAAGGGCAAAGGTACAATGTGTGTTAAAAGTACCCTACATATTATGTATTATGTACCGACTACACAATTTTTCACTAGGAGAACTATTCAAGCGAGTGTTCAAGTTTAGTACTTTTTTGCAAGTTGCAAGACTAGCTTATACTACCTACCCACAATGACAATATTGCGCACTAGTGGAATTTGAAGCTATTGTACACTGTTGGTAATAACGCTAACTTCAGACATTAAGTAAAAGAATATATATTTTAATAAAATATAATATTCTAAAAGAAAATATTGAGTAAAAGAATATTATGTTTTAATAAAATATAATATTCTTTTTTCTACTCCTATGCTAGTAACATACCTATTAAGTGACGGTTTAGGTTATAAGTCCATTGTTACGAACACTGACACGTAATGACTGACAAGTAATAAAAAAAATTACGTATCTGTTCTTAATTAAAACGCAATTATCCCGGGAGAAAAAGTGGGAGAAAAAGGCGAAAAAGCTAAAAAAAATTCTCCCACTTTTTTCTAAGAAATGTGTCCTTTCTGGAGCGTTCACGTCAAAATATTATTAAGGAAACTTGGTCATCATGAAAAAATCAAATTTTTACGTGAAAGCTCCAGAAAGGACACTTTTCTAAGAAAAAAGCGGGAGATAAATCTAAAAATCAAAGTAGGCCTAGCCTTTTGAAATTTTGCGAATCTACTCAGTTTTTCATTCTGAACAAGTTTTCTTAATAACATTTTGTCGTAAAAAAATCCCTAATAGGGTTTCTTGAAAATTAGCTATTTTAAAAAATCATAGCAGGCCATGAAATAATTACCCCATCCAAATACCACCGCCTACGAGATATTCTCCCTTGGGACTACCAATAAAAAAATTGAGACCATTTGTTTTCCTTGTCCTTCATAATAGTTCTGAGGTGTCCAGTATCAAATTGGGATACACTGTATAGATTAGTATGTTCACCAACCTAATGTCTGTACTAAAATCGAGCAACTCTTATGCCTGTTGTACGACCTTTATTTAATTTTAGTTTTACAATTGTTTACATCAAAATATTTCGGAAAGAAATTTTTGGCCAAATTAAAATGGTTCAAAACACCGATAAAATTATTTGTGGCAGTGCTAAATAGCTGAAAACAACAAGATAAAACCGCGTAAATACACTTTTGCGATCGAGTACGTCCTTGTTGCCAGGCGCGCTGATATTTTATGGCCTATTGACCAATCGCCTTGTTTCGCGGAACGTCATCAAACACGTCCTTTTATTTACGCCAGGAGTAAGAATTGCACGATTTTAGTATAGTGGAGATATGTAGATTGATTTTGATTGATTGAAAGTTTGTATGACAGGGCTAAAACGATACGTATAAGCTCTTTTCTGGCCTCGGAGGTTTTTAAGGTCCTTAAACAACCTCCTCGGCCAAAAAAGTGGACTTACGCATCTTGCAATGTAAATAACTATTATTTGCCTAGGAACCCACGAATTTTATGTCGTTATTTGAAAAAATACGGGGGTCCCTTTTATAGTAACGTAGTTACGTCTGGAATAGCTATGTCAGTGAATTAAAATTACGTGCGCTGAAAAAAACGGTTCCAGCAGGGGAGAAGAAGGTGAAAGTAAGGGCACAGCCATATATCTTCCTAAATGGACCGTGTTGGACGAAGTGGGCGATAAATAAATCCACTGGGAGTTTCTTATTTTTAATTTGTCAATGCTATCGTTAGAAACCCCCTCGAGAATGTCGATATTATCCTTTGGCGTTGGCACCATGCTTTGCTTACCTCTGCAGCATTTAACTCGCTAGCCTAGATTTTTACAGGACAAGATTTCTAGGGCTATTCTTGTCTATTCTTGTCAAACCAAGACAAGAAATTAAATTCATTCTTGTCTTGCAAGCAAGACTTCTTACAACTTCTTGTTCTTGCATTTTTTTTTATTTAGTCGCAGCAAGAGTCTTGCCACCAAGATAGTCCAATAAAGATATTAGTTTTGCAAAAAAGAAATTCCAAACGGGACGATTTTTTCAGGGATGCTTGGATACTGCCTTCTTATATGACAAAAATTAATTAAAAAATATAATGCCCTGTAAATCATTAAATATTGGAGACACAAAAAAAGTTTAGAAGAAAAAGTTGCCCAGAAGTTCATCCCCGAAAACTTTTATTAAAGTAATTTTTTTGTAAAATTTTTTTTACAAGACCACCTCTGTAGCTTGCGGAATTTTTGTCATATAAATAATGCCCTGTAATTCGTTATGTATTAGAGACACAAAAAAGTTTGATGAGGAAAGTTGTTCATACTTTGATTCCCTACAACTTTTATTAGGGCCATTTTGCTTCTAAAAAAATGTATAGGAAACCACCCTATAGCTCATTTCGTATCAGGAGTTCGAGTGTGATCTTTTGCTTGAACACTCAGCAGGCAGTCCCCAAGCAACCCTAAAAAAGACATCCCAACATTTTGAGTGGTCTTGTTGACCATTCAACTGTTTTGAGGGGATTCCATGGCACACTTGACTTGGCAGATGCCTTTAAAATTCCTATTTTGCTCAACTTTGACCCCTTTGTTCAAATTCGGTATATGGGGGTTTTGGGGTGTAAATAAAATAAAAAAAATCCCTAAATGGTTTTCGTGAAAATCGAGGGCCAAAAGAAGAGGTTTTCGAAGATCGTTCAAACAAAAAAGTATTGGCAGTTATCTCCAAAAATGAAGATTTTACGGATTTGTACAGTTTTAAAGTTGGACATCCTGTAGATACAAAGATACAGTAATTATTCTCAAATAATCGTTTAAATTTTTATGCTCATTGTTTAAAAATCAATATTGTCGTTACCTACATTAATTCTCTTATTAAAGGTTTTGCAAGATTTCTTGCTTTTAGCAAGATTTCTTGCAAAATTGCAAGAGCCTTGTATGGCGCGTGCCAATTATTTAAAGAATGTTTTTACCTAAAATTTAGCTTTTATTCTTTTTAATATCTGACTCCAAAATAATAAAATAATGATGATATTTTATATATTCTTGTTCTTCTTCTTTATTTTTTTTCCTAGCAACACATTTCAAGGAATATCTTATTTTTGTAACAATGATAATATTATACCACAGCCGACTCTAGGAGAAGCCCTGCAGCTGAGAAAGCTGGCAACATGGCTTGCGGGTCTGCGCGGCGTGGCCTGTCACTCCTTGTCAGTTGATTTTACATAAGAAACTTACAAGAATTAGTTTTATAATGCGGGTAGTGGTATCTTCCTGAGATTTCTTTGACGAGGCAGTGTGTCCTTGGGACTGCCCGAAGTGCTAGCAACAGATTTTTTATAAATTTGTTTTGTTTGTGCATAAGTGAAACATTTCTATAAAAGTTCTAAGTGAAGAATCGTGCTTTTACAATTTCAAGCCTCAAGATGCCTAGAATCGCCGAGGGATGCTAGAACTTAGTTATCCTACTTGGCTGTAAGTCAAATTGTAATAATAATAACTTGAAGTAGCTAGGTTTTCTTTGCTTGACGGCAGGCGGTAGGTAGACTTGTATTCGTTTTGGGCTTTCCAAATGACGAAAATTTAAGAGTAAAATGATTACGGGCCAATTGCATAGACAAACTAAAGTACCCTTTAAAATTAAAGGAGCTTTCTAGCAATCCAAACATTGTTTAATATTGTTGCAAAAGTTTCTTTACCTAATTTTAAAGTCAAAATATATTTTAGTTGAATGTATTATGAAATTGACCCTAACTGCCATTTCAATCACAAGAGATATTATTCTCCTTCACAACATGCAGTTCTCTGTTCGCTTGTTGTTTGTATTTTTATGAAAATTAAACCATAAGGGAAGATAGGTAATCATCGTTTGCTTGACGGGCTGACGGCGCACTTTGAGAAAAATTCTCACAAAATTTGGACTTCCAACAAAATGAAGTTCCCTCAATTTGCCCAAATTTACCATATTATTTGTCGAAAATGTACCTACCCAGGAATTGTACTTATTGTAAATAAGTATATATTTTCGTGTATATTTTGTTACTTGTTACTGCTTTGATTGTCTGTTCAACAAACGTACCTACTTACTTAGGTACCCAATTATTGAAACAAAGTTCGCAAATGTATATAATTATAATTAAAAAGAGGGTTGAACATTTTTTAGAAACGATAAACGAAGCCAAAGTGCAGACTGCTCTATACTGCATAGACCCGTTGAACCGTCCCGCTGCGGCGTTGCCACATGTTTACACAGGGCTTGTAAAGTTCGAGAATGTTGTGATTATACAATTATTATACCTGTTGAACCAAACAAACGCCACACCTTGCAGAATGATTTCTTGTCTTATTCTTGCAGCAAGAACGAGGCAAGAACAAGAAATTTGCAAGGCTGGAATCCCATCTTTGAGGCGCGATCGTGCTCTAAAAACAGAGTCCCCCCCCTCAATCCGGTGGACGTTAATTAAAGCGGAGGGGGGAGGCAAATCGCTGGCAAATTGCCTTTGAGCGGTCGGACTGAGCCTAGAGCCGGGCACCGCTCTGCGGTCACCCGTCGGGGCGGGGAAGGGGGGGGGGGCGTTCCCCGTGCAACTGGTTACGCCCTATCTGTTATCGACGCCGCGAAATCTTCCGGGAACGGTTGAGTAATGGCCGGGCGGGTGTGAAGCTAAATGGATGTTACGGGCGACGTGAAGACGAAGACTTTTTAAAAAACTTTTATTTGAGTAACGCGAGTTACAGAGTTTCGGCTTAGACTACAGACAAGACTAGAATTCACACTCTTACTTTACTAGGTCCTATTTATACAGATCTGTTATGCTGAGGTGTTGTGGTTCTCATGGGAAAAGAATATAAAGACAAAGGGAAGATCAAATTCTGCAATTCTTGCAGTAAGCAAGTTTTAACAATACTCAAAAGGAATATGATATGTTCTAGTAATCATTCTAGAACAATATACAATGGAAAATGATATCTTTGTAGTAAGCATCTTGAACAATAGAGAATGAGATCATAATATCCAACAGTAAACAGAATCAAGGGTAAAAACAAGGTTATGATCAAGGTGATGCTTGAGGTCGGATATAACACCTTCCCCCTTATATTAAAAATTTGTGTTAACAAATTTTGACATTAAATTAGGCATATGTTTTCCTATTGCGGCATACATTTTCGAGCAGTGAGTTTGAACTCTGCCTACAAAAGTCAAAGCATTTTCATTTTGGGATTGACACATTCTTTGTAAATCTTGAATTAATGAAGTTAGATCGCGAGGATCTCCGAAATGAACGTTAAGTAATTGTTTGATTTCGCGCCAGGTACTCAAATCTCTTGAATTAATGAGTTGGGCTGCACGTCCCTTTAATTGATTTTTAATTTTTATAACAAGTAAAATGGTTTGGTCGCCAACAGTCATTTGCATGGCCCTATCACATGCAATGATAAAAGTATTTAAATTGATTTGATCCCCATCGTATTCAGGGATGATAGAAAATATTTCGCTTAATTTAAATGGTACTTCGTCGTTATTTGAAGCGTTTGCTTCATTGTTTACATTAGAGTTTATAGCTTCGTTATTTGGCATGTTGAAATGAAAAGGTAATATCGTTATAACGTAGAAAGTTCAATAATAGCAACGTAGAAAGTTTAAAAAAAAATCACAAATAAAATTCACTTCAAGTTTTTCACTTACAATAGAAGTAACTTCATGCTCGCTGGATGTCGTTGATGCTGCTGTTGTTGCTGGATGCTGGCCTCAGGAGACTGTCCTTCTTAGTGCCTCCGGATCTTCCTGTCGAAGACCCTTTTCAGCTGGCTCCAATCGTAGTGGTGTGGTGACCCCCGAGGAGACTGTCCTTCTAAGTGCCTCCGGATCTCCCTCGTTGAAGACCCTTTTATCGAGGATCCCACTTCTGACACCAAATTGTTACGGGCGACGTGAAGATGAAGACTTTTTAAAAAACTTTTATTTGAGTAACGCGAGTTACAGAGTTTCGGCTTAGACTACAGACAAGACTAGAATTCACACTCTTACTCTACTAGGTCCTATTTATACAGATCTGTTATGCTGAGGTGTTGTGGTTCTCATGGGAAAAGAATATAAAGACAAAGGGAAGATCAAATTCTGCAATTCTTGCAGTAAGCAAGTTTTAACAATACTCAAAAGGAATATGATATGTTCTAGTAATCATTCTAGAACAATATACAATGGAAAATGATATCTTTGTAGTAAGCATCTTGAACAATAGAGAATGAGATCATAATATCCAACAGTAAACAGAATCAAGGGTAAAAACAAGGTTATGATCAAGGTGATGCTTGAGGTCGGATATAACATGGATAGCGATCTGTGGATGTATAGAGGGTGTAACTGGGTAATTCTCTGGGACCACGGGCATAGCCAAGGGGGGGGGGGGGTTTCGGGGGTTCAAACCCCCCCCCCCCCCCCCCCGAAATAAGCAAAATATTACCTAATATTATATTGAATATATGTAGTAATAGTAGCGCCTAGCGCCATCTTTTGAAGAGAATTGAGTGTACCGTGTAAGTGAGTAATTTTAGTGCGCTGTTATTCGATGACCTTGTTAAGGATAGATACGTGAATCATTATTACTGTCGAAAAATGGAGGGGAAAAAAGGAAGGCTGATAAACCTAAAGGTATGGACTACTGGAAAAAGGGGTGTAGTCAAGGTCAAGGGGTTTCTAATAAAGAAATAAATTTGGATTTAGCTATCAAAGCTTCAGCTACCTTGCATGCTGATAAGAAGACTGCCTACCCCGAAATCTAGTTTGGAATGCCTAGATATGTGCGATAAAAACCTTTATCCTAATATTTACACATTACTACAAATCTTGGCTACCATTCCTGTATCCACTGCTACCCCAGAAAGGTCTTCCTCGAGCCTAAGGAGACTGAAAAACTATTTACGAAACACTACAAGTGAAAACAGACTTAATGGTTAATGAACATTCACTATGGAACAGAAATTCATGCAGATGAAGTAGTGGATATATTTAAAAGAAAAAGCCGAAGATTTCTTCTTTAATGGTTTTAGATTTAGCGCAGAGGAACGAAATTAATTTATCCATTTCATTTAAAGTTAAGAACTTTATAAATATGTCGTAGTTTTTCGGATGAATATATAGATATTAAATTTCATGTAAGTATATTTTTGTTGTTTTATTTACTTCTCAAACTAAACCCCCCCCCCCCAAAACTAAATCCTGGCTACGCCCGTGTCTGGGACTTTTACATATTCAAGTAACAAACTCTAAACAAATAATGAAATTAATCTTTTAAGTTATATAATGCTTAAATTATCAATCACTATCATGTATTTTTTATTTTATGCGTGAAACAAAAAAATATTAACATAGGCGGATAATACTGGCAGGAAAGCGGCTTTTTTTGAATTTTATTATTACCGTTCCCTCTTATTCCATGTCATAATATGTTTGTAAATTTTATAATACATTATGATACTCCATGTGTCAAAACATATTGTGGAACATAAACGTTATGTGAGAAATATGAATATAACAAGTTTATATTCTATTTTGCACGGAATAAATACAGTGTGGCCCGTTTGAAATGGAGACACCTCTGTAAAATTTTTATTCTTCATCCGATTTTAGCCGTTTTTTTTTTCTAAGAATAGGCCACACAAACTCTTTTTTATGTTAGTGCAAAATTTCACGTCTTAATCTCCTGCCACGAATTTTTTTCTGGTAAAAAAATGACGAAAACCATTTAGCGATTTTTTTATTTAAAATCTGACACCACAGCGTTAATCAGGACACCCTAAAAACCCCCTATACCAAATTCGAACAAAAAATATACAGGGAGTTCCATTCTGCAAGGTGTCAAAGTTGAGCAAAATAGGAATTTAAAGGCATCTGGCGAGTCAAGTGTGTCGTGGAATCCTCTCAAAACAGTTGAATGATCAACAGGACTACTCAAAGTGTTGGTGTGCAAAGATTCGATACAAAAATGTACAGGGTCTTTTTCTCTGGGCCAGCTCAAAATGCTGAATTTTTATGAAACTTTATAGTGGTCAGGAGTGCTCTGGAAGCATTGAAATGATTCTACAAAATGCCAACCAAGAAATAAAAACAATTAAAATTATTGGACCTTTCTTAACAAAGTTGCTGTCTAAGACGACACATTTTTGGTGTGTTTCCTGTTGTGGCACACCAGCTACCTTAACTCATATGGACTTACTGACTGGCAGGCTTCTGTATTTTTTCGACGCATAATAAAATTTAAACAATTCAGCATTTTGAGTTGGCACAGAGAAGAACACCTTGTATATTTTTTATTGAATCTTTTCCCATCAACAATGTGAGTGGTCCTCTTCATCATTCAATTGACTCGAAGTAATTTCATGGTTCACTCGACTCGCCAGATGCTTTTAAAATTCCTATTTTGCTCAACTTTGACACCTTGCAGAATGCAACTCCCAATATATTTTTGTTCAAATTTGGTATATGGGGGTTTTGGGGTGCCCTGATTAACGCTGTGGTGTCAGATTTTAAATAAAAAATCGCTAAATGATTTTCGTATTTTTTTACTAAAAAAAAATTCGTAGTAGGCCTTGAAAATTGAGATTAAGACCTGAAATTTTGCACTAACGTAAAAGAGTTTTTTGAAAAAACCCGGCTAAAATCAGATGAAGAATAAAAATTTTACAGAGGTGTCTCCATTCCAAACGGGCCACACTGTATAATAAACTTGTCTTTTTTTAAATGGAAACTATAATTGGCCATGGTCTCAAAAAATCAGGAATTTTTACAGCTTTCCAACGATATAATACTCGATATGGTTATTCAGAAAAATAACGGAAATAACTATGGTTTCCATTTAAAAAAACACAAGTTTGTGTCATATCTCGAAAATGGCAGATGTCGCGGGAATTAGGACATGATAGCCGAATTGGGAACACAATACCCTCCAACTTTTGTATTTACACTTTTCGTTTAAAATTAGAAACAACGAAGCTAGATGGGTTAGAATAAATCGCCAAAATTTAGTTTTTTGTCTAAATAACTATCTAGTAAGCCATGACTTTTTTCAAAAAGCCACAAGGCGCATTAAATTGGGCCCACAAAACTGTAATTCTTTCCAATTTAACGCGCCTTGTGCGCCTTGAAAAAGTCAGTTTGTTATTTTAAACTACAAAACTACCACACTCTATAATAATAATAATAAATTTATTTGCAAGACATACCTCACAAGATGTAAAGTAAAAATACAATTTATATAGGTATGCAAAAAGGAATTAAAGGCAGTATATACTGATCAAAGATTAGTCCCTAAAAATGTTAAGAGAACAAAATGTGTATATTATATTAGTCCACAAGGTAAATAATATGAATCACCTATCATTGTGGGAGAAACATACGCAAAGTACCTACGATATCACAAAACAAAAATTAACGGCAATTTGCAGAAGTATCCTTTTGTAAGCAATTTTGAATGAATGTAACTGTAAGGCCTTCAAGGCAAGTAAAATCCGATTATACAAAAAATAAGCAATGCAGGAGAAGGATCTTATAGAAGCACTGCAGTATAATGAGTAGGAGGAGTCAGTAAACCCCTGAATCTTAGATTTATATAGGGTGTGAACATCTGATCTGATCTGAATTTTATTATATAAATTTATAAATACGAAGAACTCTTAAAAATCACCATTCTTGACAGGCAGCATGAAACTTTCTTCTGTCTTCCATGCTCAACCAATTCGCTGAACGTAACTTGCGAATACCATAAATAAAGCGCAAGCAACATTTCTGGACTCGTTGTTTCTATTCTTATCAGCCAAGGTTAAGCATGCTTAAGACCATTAATCTTCTAGTTACATGTTGGTAATTATTTTTTTGCTTGAGACACCACTACAGAAAATGCAGACATTTAATCACACAAAATTTAAAATAAACTATCCAGAAATAACAGCCCAGCTCTTTGACATTTTCTAATTGCTTCGGTAAATTGAAACTGCGTTGCAAACTTCAATTTCGTTATGGCGCAATTCAATTATTATACATTCAGGCGGGTTGTCAAGATCCTTTTCAAAATCGCATTAGCATATTTCCCCCGATCCGACTTTCATATTCCAGCGCCCGGCGAAAAAACGCTTATTGTTTGTAGCTGGAGACCTCATTTATCATAGCGCTCGTACTTTCCAGGTCGGATTTAGTTGTTGCAGAAATGCGGATGCACAGTTCACGAATATCAGGTCAAGTCATCATAGTTTGGCGGTCGGGTCATTAAGCAACACGTCCAGGTGATCGAGAGGACATGGCCGACTTGACTGGGAAATTTTAAATTTCCCACTATTGCTTTAGGAACTTTTTATTTCATGATTGTTTTATTACGCGGCTGCGCAGTAGGAGTGGTATTTTTTTAGCATTGGGACAGTAATATTTATGATCAGAGAGGAATTAGAGAGAAAATAGTGCGTCTTTCGATGCTGAGAGTGAAGATTGAACAATCAACAAATGTAATAAAGTATAGGGTGTACAATTAAAAAAACATGTCTTACTTATTGGACCAATATTGGAAAAACATTTTTAGAATGTAGTATTCGTGTTTCTCTACAAATTTTCTCTGTATATTTTTTTTCATCTTTTATAGCGGCCTATGTAACTCACCTTGTATAAAGAAGAAACTCAAAAATCTAATATATGTTCTATACTTACTAACGCTACCACTAGCCATGGACTTCATTTCCAACCAAAAGGTACCAACATACTCTTGCTTGCTTTTTAGACTGAAAATATGTATATGGCAATTAATATGCTATGTAAACTTGCCAAATTAAAGGGACATAGGAAATAAGCATTTTTTACGAGCTTTTATTTAACTTGCCCTGTTGGTATGTACCTATGTGTGGGTCGAATCTTGCAAGCTGAATTAGAACCACTTCCTGACATCCGATTGAGCTGAAATTTTGCATAGGTACACCTTTAGTTCTGATGACAATACAATATGCAATACTCAATGTTGTAATACTTTCAAAATGGCCGCCGCTCCAAGATGGCGGATGATGTATTTTTTGTCAACCCCCTGAATATGGGTATCAATAGAAAGGGCTTGAAGAGTAGAAAACGATAAAGTTAGTGACATCACACTAAATTCAATATGGCCGCCGCTCGAAGATGGCGGATTGCCTATTTGATACCCAACATGGGTACCTACCAAATGAAAGGGCTCGACGGGTAGAAAACAATAAGGTGAATGACTTCATACGAAATCCAATATGGCGGCCGCTCCAAGATGGCAGACTAAATTTCTTTACCACCCTCCTGACATGGGAACCAAATAAGTACTAAAAAGCACAAAATAAAATTGAAACTAAAAAAAACCTTTTAAAAACAAGCTTTTATTTAAACCATGTATTAAAACGAATAAAATGAGTTTAGGTTTTCGTTAAGATAATTCAATTCCAAATTGCGACAAGTTTTTGCAAATTGAAAAGCTTGTCGCGCGAATTGTAATGAAAAAAATGCATACTTTGGCAAATAGGCACTTGCTTATCACTGTCCAATAAAATTAATTGGTACCTACCTACTTTCATCAACATTTCGCACAAGCTTTTCAATTTGCAAAAACTTGTCGCAATTTGGAATTGAATTATCTTAACGAAAACCTAAACTTATTTTATTCATTTTAGTACATGGCTTATATAAAAGCTTGTTTTTAAAAGGTTTTTTTTTATTTTCCATTTTATTATTTTATAAAAGATTCTGCAACAATGATGTTTTTAGTATTAAACCACCACTATAGGTTTTCTGTGGTATTTGCCACTAAAATTCCTTAGTAATTAATGAGGTGTTTAGTTGTTACCTGTAATTTTTCAGGAATGATGGACGAGGATGCAGGAGAAAGAGCAGATAAGACTTCCTTTAAATTATCTAGAAATAAAACTAAAAGTAGATTTGAGGCTTTACAACACTGTGGAGGTTTTGTATGTATGGATTAACGTTGAAAGTACGCAAACAAAAATTGGCTAGATGGTAATCGTTTCACCCTCTTGACCTAGTTGGGGGACAAGAGGCCTCCCGCCGTGTAAAAGTAGAAGCCCCATGGCTTGCTTGATTACAGCAGGAGTAAAGTGTTTTGTCGTCACCGTATAATACCCGGATAACCAAAAATTGCCGCAGTTATTTTAACTGGCGGTAGATTCCGAGGCCAAAAGCAGGCCTATGAAAGTATTTTTTTAATGCGCAGAAACTAAAAAGTTATGAAAAATTTCCCGAACTTTATAGACAGTCTGAGAGCCATTGGTGGCAAGGTCCCTTCATTATTAACGTTATGGCTTCCTACTACAACGTTGCCATATCGTCAGATAATTCCTTGAAAATCTGTAAAAATTGACAAATGGCTAGTACGATTAAATTTTAAAAATTAATTTGATGATTGCAATGTTGAACTACAGTCATCTAGTTCCCTCAATCTTACAAATTTGAAAATACCTTAAGATATTTAAGGTGGTAGTAATCTTCTTTACCGACATCATAATGTGTATCCATGGGTCTGTATCGAAACCGCGTGCGGCTACTTCAGGGTACCTAACTGGTTAGTGATTTGTGGGCTGACAGTATATTATATGAAAGGATGAGGCTGGATGGCTGGATCCTAAGAATAAATCTTCTTGCTTCAAGTGTCTCTGTTGTTAGATACAAAAGCCTGGAGGGTAGGTACTTCTAGGTACCCATTAATGCCTTTTATAAATAAATAACGTAACATCCCACAGTATTTCCTTATACATATTTTGTTTATTTGAAAACATATTTTCCATTTAGTGCTTGTGAAAGTGAGACCTATTAAAGTTTAATAATAAGCTGCAGAAAGTATATGAAAAAGCTTACCTATAGACCGGGAGAGAGTGTCAGATTTTTGGACGTAATTTTACTCAGTATGCCTTTCAAAGAGCATTATGTTGCGTATAATATTCTCACAATAATAAGGTATAAACCAGAGAGCCATCTTGGGTTCTTCATAAATATGGAAAACTGAGTTTTCATTTATTCGAAAAATATGCGTTTTGATATGATTTTAGTCAGGCTGCCATGCGTTTTATAATGAAGTTCAAAATAGAAAATTCCTCGGAAAACCATAGGCATACCGTTAGGGTGGGTCCAAAGGGCTACTAGTGTCACGTGAACTTCTATTTTTCATCCACTTTAAAAAAGGAGGAGGTTTTCAATTCGATTGTATTTTTTTTAATTTTTTTATGTTTGTTACCTCAGAACTCCGTCATTTATAAACCGATTTGGACAATAATTCTGTTTTTATTTGAAAGACTATAGGTACCTACAGACTACAGAATGGTCCCATTTAAATTTGAAGAAAAAATTCCACCCCTAAGGGTGAAATTCCATATTGAACCGATTTCGATGATTCTTTTTTATTAGAAAGGGAGTACCTTAGAGGTGGTCCTATTTAAATTTAAAGAAAAAATTCCACCACTAAGGGTAGATAAATAGGGGATTTTAAGTTCATATTGGACCGATTTGGATGATTCTTATTTTTTTAGAAAGGGGTTACCTTAGGGGTGGTCACATTTAAATTTGAAGAGAAAAATTTCAATCCTAAGGGAGGACAAATAATAGGGGATGGAATTTAATATTGGACCGATTTCGATAATTATTCTTAATAATTCACTAAAAAATATGAAATAAAAAAAATTTAACAAAAAAATTAAAACCGACTTTACAAATTTGCCCGTATGCGCATTTCAACTAAAATTTTATACATATATTTTTCTCTTTCTAAATTGAGTTATCTGGAGTCGACCACAGTAAGTTATGATGATGTATGTAGGATAAGATGTATTCATAACTAAATAGATTTAAATTCCTTGCCTTGACTGTCACCAAATCCAAAGATAATTCAATTTAGAAAGAGAAAAATATTTCTAAAATTTTAGTAGAAATGTGCATACGGGCAAATTTGCGAAGTCGGTGTTATGTTTTGTTATTTTTTTTTTAATTTTTAGTGGAGTGTGCATACGGGCAAATTTTTGAAGTCGGTTTTAATTTTTTTGTTAAATTTTTTTTATTATACTTAATTTTTCATTTTACTGAGTAAAATCACGTCTAAAAATCTGTCACTATCTCTCGATCTATTATTCCAACAATCTTCCTATTATGGTGACAATAGCACTGATTATATATAAACCATTTAAATCAATTTTCACCAGAAAACAGAAGAGTGAAAGTACAAGGGTGGGATACAGCAAACAGCAAGCACAAAAAACAAAAACAGAACACGAATCACTAACATCTTCAGCAGAGGAATCTGGGAAGTATCTGGTATCTAAATAAGTATATCAACCAGATTTTATACCTATAATAGACTTTTCTATGTTTCGTACTTATAATACCTACATTATAAATATTACATAGGTTTATTATTTTGGTAAACAGATAAATAAAAAAAGGTAATTTTTAGTTTTAATAGGTATAGATAATAATAAAAGACTTTTTATATTATAAGGTTAAAACTAAAATCTTAAAATAAAAATTATTTCGGTTTGAACTGTTTGAAGTATACCTACCAAGGATATGTAGGTACTTAGGTTAGATTTGTAAAAAATAGATTCCGAAAGGTTGTTGACCGCCGAAGGTGTATACAATAGCCGTGAACATTGCATCTTGCAAAACTGTACTAGAATAATTATCATAAATGTAATTCTGCACAAAGAATGCAAAAATGTACTAAATTTGTACATTTATACTAGCTCTGGCAACACTGCTGAAAAGCCGACAACTGCAGCTAACTTCAGCCCGTGATTAAAAATCTTTTGCCAACTTCAGCTCGTGGCTTTAGATTTTTTTTTATTTATTTATTGGTTTATTTATTTATTTATTTATTTATTTATCTATTGCCCAACAGAAAAATCCATTTACAGGACAACATACAAAGATAAATATAAAGGGAACATAGCACCACAGAAAAAATAAAGAAAACTGATTATAAAGTAAGCACAGCTCAATCAATATAATCAACATAGTATAGGGAGCCCCACGCAGGGTATCTACCCTGTACAGTACAATTATCAGCGGACTAATACTAATACTACCCAACACATAATGTGAAATTATGAAAAGCACTCAATGGCACACCTCGAAAAGGAAGGCTTGGAGCAATCAAACAGATCACATTCATCAGGCAACATATTATGGAGACTGGATGTAAAATAAATTGGCGACTTAAACATTATATTAGTACGAGCATAGGGAACGTAAAATGTAGATGTTAGCCGTGAATTAGGTCTTGGTACTCGTATGTTTAGTCTAGAAAGAAAAAAAGGAGAATCTATATTGTTTCGGATACAGTTATATAAAAAGGAAACACCAGAAACGGATCGGCGAACTATCAATGAACACATATTAAATTCATTATGAAGTGCCTGATGGTCATATCCACGAGGAGGGTACATGCCGTGAGTTTTATAATAAAGAAATTTAAGAAATTTTCTTTGAACATACTCTAATTGCTTTTCATGGGTTTCATAAATTGGATGCCAAATAACAGAACAATATTCCAGTTTCGAACGGACGAGTGAAAATAACAGAGTCTTCAAAGCCGCAATATTTGTGAAGCCTCGACAGTGTCTCAACAAAAAACCCAAAGTTTTGTAGGCAGACATCGAAATATTATTGAAATGCTCATTGAACGACATGACACTATCAAAGCGGACCCCAAGATCATCAACACTGTCCTTAGAAGCAAGACTTGTGTTACCTAATTTGTAATTCAAATGTTATATTTGACTCTTTTCGAGAGTACCTAACCACACTGCACTTGGCAGGGTTTAAATCCAGGTGATTAACGACACACCAAGCATCCAATTCACAAAGCTGCTTCTGGAGAAATAAGCAGTTCTCTAAGGATTGTATTGAACAATAGATTTTTAAGTCGTCCGCGAACAAAAGTTTACCACATTTGAGATTATCAGTAATATCATTGATAAATAGAAAGAATAACAGAGGCCCCAGATTGGAACCCTGAGGAACTCCAGAAGTGGCAATATATTTGTTAGAATTAAAGCCATTGTAACATACGGACTGAGGGCGGTTCTTCAGGTAAGACTCAAAAAATGAAACGAGGCTATCACTAAAACCAGCCAGCGAGAGTTTGTACAATAAAGTGGGATGATCGATCCTGTCAAACGCCCTCGAGAAGTCCGTATACACCACATCAACCTGCTCCCTGTCATCGAGCCTCTCACAAATGAACTGGGAGATTTCAACGAGATTGGTGGTCGTTGAGCGATTTTTCATGAAACCGTGCTGCGAAACTGATAGTTGGTTTCTGAGCTCCGGATAGATGCGGTTATACACGCACATCTCAAACACCTTCGCAAAGTTAGGTAAGATGGAAATCGGCCTATAATTAGATACATCAGAAATAATCCCCATAATTTTATGAACAGGACACACCCGAGCAAGTTTCCAGCAATCAGGGAATGTTGATGTTTTAATTGAGAGATTAAATAAAAAAGTTAATGGCTCAGCAAGAAGTGGAGAACAATCTTTAACAATAAAACTAGGAATTAAGTCATGACCAGACGCAAGTTTATTTTTAAGTTTGGATATTGCCTGTTTTACATCTGCAAGTGAAAACATTGATATATTGATAGTATCAGTCAATTTATTAGAGAGGGTCTGACTGACAGCACAAGAATGGAATGGTAACTGGTAGGTGCTAGCAAAGTATGAAGCAAAAGCATTCACAATTGTATCCGGATCAGTCAACTCGCCCCGGTGTGACGTCAATCTGCCTGGAATTCTTGTAGATCCTTTTTTATTATGAACAAATGACCACAGCTTTTTAGGATCAGTGACAATAGAGTATTCAACACTATTCACATATAAGTTATAAGCTTCATGGATAAGATTCTTTAACACTGCTCTGAGTCTTTTATAGTCATTAAAGGTGGAGTTGCTTTTAGATGTTCTGAATTTACGCCAGTAATGCTCTTTAAGTTTAATCATGTAACGAATTTCACCAGTATATTTAACCCTATATCTCGATATTTAAATAGGTTTGTCCCGTAGAGGCTTTCCCAATGGGTTATGCGGCCCTATATAGCCAATCAATTGAAATTCCATAGCTGGGGGGGGGGGGGGTCGGACAAGGGTCCCGACCCCAACCCCATCATATATCTAATTTGCAGAAGTGGACAATTCGCTCTCCAAACTTGGCCCCTGGCTTTGCCACTTTAATTTGAAAGGAGGCGTGCCAGAACTCGTATCTAAATTGGTTATTAGCTTCCCAGAATGCATGCGCCCGGGGGAAGATGAAATTATTTTACAAATCGATTAAAATGTGTTGGAAGTTTTCTTAACCTCGATTTTATGTTTACTCGTATACAAAACTGAACGAGACTCCACATTCATCCCAACTGTAACTTAATGTGCCTCCCGAAAAGTATATTAATTAACGCGTAAACTTAAAACGAAAGCCCGCAGAGGCACTATAATTTAATAGGGAAGTTTCGGCCCTTCTGATATGTGGGATTTACGCCTTGCCACAACTTTAGACTAGCTTTCAGGTAATAACCGACTTTGATAAGGGTTTTAGGTTTATGGGTGGTGCAAAAACTCTTTTACCTTGCAACATTAGTAAGACCGCCAAAGGTGTTAGGTTAGGTTAGGAGGCTGGTTTCAAAGGATCACAACCTGAAACGCAGTCGTACTTACATAGATATAATATGTAGGTATCCAAATGTGGAAAATACTTTTTTTAAAGGACTGTATCAGTATTATTTGATAAAATAAATTTGGTGTATACCCGTATCTCCGCCACTGGCTATTTGAGTTGTGACTCAGCATCCAGGCGTCATCTACAGGGTGGCCCATTTGAAATGGAAGCACCCCGTAATTTTTTTATTTTTCATCCGATTTTTACTTTGGTGCAAAATTTCAGGTCTTAATCTCAATTTTCAAGGCCTACTAGTAAAAAATGAATGAATTTTTAATCCGATTTTAGCCATTTTTTTCTGGAGATAGTTCGCAAAAACTCTTTTTTTTACTATGGTGCAAAATTTCAGGTCTTAATCTCAATTTTCAAGGCCTACTACAATTTGTTTTCTAGTAAAAAATTACGAAAACCATTTAGCGATTTTTTATTTAAAATCTGACACCACAGCGTTAATCAGGACACCCTAAAACCCCCGTGTAACAAATTTGAACAAAAAATATACAGGGAGTTCCATTCTGCAAGATGTCAAAGTTGAGCAAAATAGGAATTTTAAAGGCATTTGGAGAGTCAAGTGTGCCAAGGAATCCCGTCAAAATCCCGTCAACAGCACTACTCAAAATTTTGGCGTGCAAAAATTCAATACAAAAATGTATACGGCATTTTTCTCTGGGCCATCTCAAAATGCTGAATTTATATGAAACTTTATGTGCTCTGGAATCATAGAAAAAATATTATTAAACACAAAAGTAATTTATTTCTTTACAAAATGTCAACCAACAAATAAAAACAATTTTAATTGTTGGACCTTTATCACTAAAGTCACTGTCCAAGATGATATATTTTCTGTGCATTTCCTGTTGTGGCAAATCAGCCACCTTAACTCATATTATGCACTTGCTGACCCGCAGGCTTCTGTATTTTTGGACTAAGTTCGTTTATAGTGTCTGGGGCGGTTTTGATATATTCGATTTTTGACCATAAAAAATTCAGTATTTTGAGATGGCCCAGAGAAAGACACCTTGTATATTTTCTATTGGATCTTTACACTCCAACACTTTGAGTGGTCCTGTTGATCATTCAACTGTTTTGAGAGGATTCCATGGCACACTTGACTTGGCAGATATCTTTAAAATTCCTATTTTGTTCGATTTTGACAACCCGCAGAAAGGAACTGCCTGTATATGTTTTGGTATGTGGGGGTTTTAGGGTGTCCTGATTAACACTGAGGTGTCAGATTTTAAATAAAAAAAAAACGCTAAATGGTTTTCGTCATTTTTTACTAGAAAAAAAATTCGTAGTAAGCCTTGAAAATTGAGATTAAGACCTGAAATTGTCAGACTCCTGTTGTCAGGTTATATTTCCTGTGGTATTTTAAAACGAAGCCACAGACTCGACATGGAAAATGTGTTACAGAAATACGCAAAACAAACAACGGGTATAAGGCATTTAAAAGTTTCGTTTGCCGAGAAATAATTACCGGCAACCTTCAACTTTTGCGGTTTGGCAAAGACGAAAAAAAGACGCACTGCGGAGGTTTCCACGGCCATCGTCGTTTTTAATTTGGCCGAAACTATTTTGTATAAGAGACGCGACGTTGGAGTCGGCGTTGGAGTTCATTTTTGTTTTGTCTTTTCAGGAATTTGCAACTTTAACGAAGGAACTGAACGCTGCGAGAGAACACCTCTTGGAAAGGGAAGAGGAAATCTCGGAACTGAAGGCTGAGCGAAACAACACCAGGGTGAGTTTGTTAGTTAGACTAAATAAAAGATATGCAGTGGTTGTCACCATATGGTAATTTTTTTATTAAGTAACTCATGAGGAATGTGCTTAACCAATGTCAGGCAATTTGAAAAGAAATATGCTTGCTATTTTGCGTATTATTATACGTCAAATTGTTATTTATTTTTTAAAAAGGAACCGAAAAGTTATTTGGATGCATTGTTTCTGAGAATTCAACGTCTGCCAATATGATCCAATAAAATGACACGATTTTTGAAATATTAACCAATCAGGTGACGATTTCAGCAATAATACCACGAGTGTAGTATTTTCGTATGTAATATCACAAGTGTCGGAAATTTTATCGATAGTTTTTTCGAAAGCGCTATTTTGCCTAGAAAGATCATGAGTATAAATTGGTCTTTTATTTTATCTCTGAAAATAAAAGCCCAATTTGTGTGGTATTTGTCTAGATTATTTCACGAATACGATTTAATAATTTCTGTATTGATATTTTCTATGTTTACATTTCCAAAACGACTGATTTTGAACGAGTTTATTGACAGCTTCGACTGTAGCGTTCGAGTAAATAAACATGACGCTTGGATATCGAAGGCAAATGCGATTATACCTACACCCTGTTGGCATTGGTTTATTTTCTGAATGTGTCATAAATTTAAACGGAGACGGAGTTCTAATAACAACACAAATTTTAAGAAGTACGTGTTTGTATCGAACAGATTCGCGGTTGCTAAACAACGAAGTGATAATTGCACGAGTGATATTACCGCTTTGCTTTTGCACAAGTGCAATTATCGCTAGCAGAGGTATATGGTTGGTTGGATTTTTATGGAAGGAGCTACCTTATTGGATGCAAGCAGTATGAGGGAAATAATCGCTGAAATCATCACCTGATTGGATAATATTTCTATTACTGATCACAACCTATTGAAACAGGTTTTATCTATTGCTATTACAAAATTGTAAACTTGTTGGTAGCACAAAAACTCATGTGCACCTGCCATTGCGTCACGTTTCACGTTATATTATTTCATACTTTGTACTAATGAAATTTTGACTGCCTCGCAAAATCCAGACCAGGCAAAAACTATTTCGAACTCCCGAATACCAGGATGTACGTACGCCCTCTCTGGGCGGCACCGTCGCAATGACAAGGCCCGGCAACTGAAAGCGATGAGTCATCCAAGGGAGGTGGGCCAAGGCGCCAAATTCAAATTTCAAGATATCAACTTGGTAAATTTGATAAAAAAAACACTTTTAAAATGATTGTTTACATATGTAGCTCATGGTTTTACAACACGGATAATAATCTACGAGAGTGAAAGTCACATATTCAAGGGCTTTTGGCGCATTTAGATATTCACCGGTAAAATTTTCGTAAATGCCAATTATTTCTTATTTGTGTGCCTAGATACAACTAAATACGAATGAATAAAACCATAAAACTTCCTGATTTTAAGGTGGTTACGTTTAATCATGTAAAATTGTTAGGTATAACACTCTTCAAACATTTTTGATTTGTTTCCTGGTAGATTTTTTCAAATTAATAACGAATTTCCTGGTATTTAAATAATTAAATAATTACCCTGAATCTTTTTTCAAGCCCATTATAAGAAAGCGAATTCATAAGATCTACAATCAGACAGATACTTCGGGTCCCTCTAGTTCACTAAAAAATTTTATCTCCATGCCTTATGTCAGAGGCGTCTCCGAACCTATTACGAAAATTTTTAAAGATCACAATGTTCAAATTGCCCACAAAAGCCAAAATAATACAAAAAAATTCTTCTCTAACCTCAAACCAAAAATCACCAATGAATTTCAAACAAATATCGTCTATAAGATTAAATGTTTAAATTGTCCATCTTCTTATATTGGCCAGACTAGACAATACTTAAAGAAAAGAATATACAAACATCAATATGATATAAAAAATAAAAATGAAAATGCTACTGCCCTCTGTAAACATGCAGTTGATAACTCCCACAATTTTGATTTTAAGAATGCTGAAATATTATGCAAAGAAAAAGACTATCTCAAACGAAATATCTTTGAAATGATACACATTAAAAAACAACAAAATACTATAAATTTTAGAACTGACACTGATGGCCTCTCACACATTTATCATAATTTAATTACATAAATTTCTTCTTGACTATTATAAAATAGTTGATAGGGTGTTTTGCTTGTTTTTGGTATTTTAATATTTGGGTTCTTACATTTTACATACTAGTTGCCTCTTTTATGTATATATACACCTTTTTGCTTACATTGTATAAAAGATTTTTACCATATTCTGAAATTACGTTTCTCCTACTATACTTATAAAAAAAAATACTCAACCAGCCGTTTTTTGTATGAAATGTGGAACTGCCTGCCGCATTTCCAAATATATCTTCGACAAAATAACACAAAAATGTTTAAAGATTTTATAAACTTAGATCTGACAAAGATGTAATCTAATTCGTAAAAATCTACATTGCAACTTTTCCAACTGTTTGACAAATGTAAATTGAGGATCTGTAAGTATCATAACAGGGAAAACTTTATATATGTTTTATAATTTTTGTATAAATGCGTTTAACAAATTTTAACAAACTTAAAAAAATAAAAATTATATGGATCTGTACTTAATATAAGAAAAGAAAATTGTATAAAGGAAAAAAAATTCTAAATGTTTCGTTTCTCTTTTAGATATTTTAAATTGTTTTTAACTTGTAATATTGTAACCTGATGATGGCTAACTAAGCTGAAACGTACGTAGTTACGAAGATGTATTGATAAAAAAAATATATATATTTGGTAGAAAAACCCCAGGAAATTCCTTATTAACTCTTCAAACAGTCCAAACCAAAACCACTTTTACCCTGGAAGACTGTGTAGGAACAAAATTTCTTTTGGTGGCCTTAACCCACTTTTCCCTTAAAATGGGGTCTTTAGGGAGAAAGAAGCGGACACTTTAGGACCGCCTTTGTAGTTTCTCTTGCAGTTGGGAACGGAACACGTCCACGGCATGATTTAAACAAGTCCGAAACTATAGACCCAACCTAAAACCTACAAACTAAAATTGAATTTTAATCCCTTTATTCTGAATCACTGCCGTTTTACCGCCTTATTAATAAAACTCTACGCCCTATATTACTAAAAAACACAGTCCAACACGGAATAAACACAACAAACGTTCTTTAAAACAGGAAAATCGCCAGACAAGTAATCGCAACTACGAAAAGCTACCTCTAATGGCGTGGTGACGTTTCGCGTCGCCAGCTAGCTGGCGGGCCTTTATCCTTGCGACGGTGCCGCTCTGGGTCGCTCCTCCTTTATCCGGAGGATTATGCTGTTACATGCATTATAATACAGGATAACAAGGCAAGTGTGTTCCGGCGAGATCGGATAACCCCAGCGGAACTTTCGCAAGCCAGCTTGAAATATGTGGGGCCGGGGGAGGCAAAAGTTTCTCCCCATCCCGCATTGGGTTTCTGTTCTTTCGACCAACCGCGAGATGGTAAAGTTGTGACGGGACCGTCAGCGTAATCCGTCGGTTTTTCGTGAAATATGCATATGCGCTCTCCGGGAGTTGGACGCCTCTTGGAATATCAAAATCATGGGGGCGTCAAATGGGAACCTACAGGGAAGTTCGCGTCTAAAGTTGAGTAGTCTCTAGATTTAAGCCTGGTTCATACAGCTTCTTTATCTTTTAATTTTGCTTTATCTTTAAGAAATATTAAATGTCATTGCACGGGCGTAGCCAGGATTTAGTTTTGGGGGGGGTTTAGTTTGAGAAGTAAATAAAACAACAAAAATATACTTACATGAAATTTAATATCTATATATTCATCCGAAAAACTACGACATATTTATAAAGTTCTTAACTTTAAATGAAATGGATAAATTAATTTCGTTCCTCTGCGCTAAATCTAAAACCATTAAAGAAGAAATCTTCGGCTTTTTCTTTTAAATATATCCACTACTTCATCTGCATGAATTTCTGTTCCATAGTGAATCTTCATTAGAGCCAAACCATTAAGTCTCTTTTCACTTGTAGTGTTTCGTACATAGTTTTTCAGTCTCCTTAGGCTCGAGAAAGACCTTTCTGGGGTAGCAGTGGATACAGGAATGGTAGCCAAGATTTGTAGTAATGTGTAAATATTAGGATAAAGGTTTTTATCGCACATATCTAGGCATTCCAAACTAGATTTCGGGGTAGGCAGTCTTCTTATCAGCATGCAAGGTAGCTGAAGCTTTGATAGCTAAATCCAAATTTGTTTCTTTATTAGAAACCCCTTGACCTTGACTACACCACTTTTTCCAGTAGTCCATACCTTTAAGTTTATCACCCTTCCTTTTTTTCCCCTCCATTTTTCGACAGTAATAATGATTCACGTATCTATCCTTAACAAGGTCATCGAATAACAGCGCACTAAAATTACTCACTTACACGGTACACTTAATTCTCTTCACTATCCGTTCACCACTTTTCACTTTTATTCGCTTCGAGTTCGCATGGAACAATACTGCCGTAAGCGCGGTCACGAGCCGCGGCGCCGCTTATATAGCAGCCCAGTAGCCGTCCAGAAACTTCCACGAACTTCCACAAAGTTCCGCTCATTTCGACCTAGGGGCGTGGCGAATAATCGAGAAACAACGCAAAGTGTCCCTACAATACAAAATAGTTCGGCTGCAACTGCGTCTGCCTCTCGTCAAAAGATGGCGCTAGGCGCTACTATTACTACATATATTCAAACGTAATAATAATTTAACTCTTCACTCCTCGTATTTTTTCGGTATAATATTAGGTAATATTTTGCTTATTTCGAGGGGGTTTGAACCCCCGAAACCCCCCCCCTTGGCTACGCCCGTGTAGTCAAACTACAGTCAGGTATAAAAAAACTTGTGAAATTTTGCACCGCGCGTACTTGGGCGCTACGAGGTGCCAGGAGACGTTGCGCGCAACTTTGAGACGCTACCGGAAATAAACTGTTGCTCATAGAAAAAAGTTGTCCAGACAAATATCATAGGTGATTTTGTAGTGAACAACTTTTGTTAAGAAAATTAGCAGAAAGAAAGATATTAGATGTGAACAAAATTGCAACCCCCTTTTTGATTACTTTCCTATAACTTGTTATACAGTGTGGTCATTTAGGTGTGCAACATATGGGACTTTTTTTTTGTTAATTGTATAACCAAAATACAGATATTAGGTGCACTTAGAATGGTTGCAAATTAAACAGCATACAGGGTAGGTCAAAAAATATAAAAATTTTACAAGAGTAAAGTAGAGTATTTATTATTAAGTAAGTATTTAGAATTAAAAGCTATGCCTAAATACCAAAATATAGCCTCCTAAGAAAAATAAATTTTTCGTCAATTAATTTCCACAGTTTCTTAATAAACATTTAAAATAAAAAATTTTGCACCTTAAATGAGAGTTTTTTAATATACATATTATTATTGCTAATGTTTTACCTTGTTCAGAAGAATTTTTGCGAAATTTTAAAGTTTTTTTTAATATCGTTGCAACAAACATGAAGTTTGGGATTCCCTAAAAAAATTAAAATCTAAGCTACTTTTACAAATATCCTTGCATTCGAACAAAGTTATGCGAAAGTGATTTAATTTTGATTGATTTATGAAATTTTTGGAGACTATTAATGTTTTCCAAACAAATTTTTTTTTTCTTAGGAGGCTATGTCTTGGGATTTAGGCATAACTTTTAATTCCAGACAACTTTTCTTAATATTATTTTGTTGAATTTTTTGAAATAAGGGTACTTTACTCTTGTACAATTTTTATAGTTTTTGACCTACCCTGTATGCTGTTTGACTTGCAACCATTCTAAGTGCGCCTAATATGATTATCGAACATGGACCAACTTTCGAGAATATTTGTATTTTCGTTGTGCAATTAATAAAAAAAAAATCCCATAAGCACACTTAAATGACCACACTGTATATGCAAAATTCAAGAAATTGTTAAAAACTAAATTTGCAGAGCACCTTTTTCCCTTCAAAAATGGTGTCGGCTATTTTTTTTTACATAAAAATACATCTGAGAAAACTCAGATTTAAGCTTTCTATATGGTGTACTCTCGACGGAAATTGTTTTCTTCCCCAATGAATTGCAATATTAAACCCCAAATATACTGGACTAAATGGAATGGGAGTAACAGATTAATACATAAATAACTTGAACAACCCTGTTCTCGCTCTTGCGGACAACTTTTCCCGATAGGTACTCAAGAGATTTGGCTTTTCCAATACATTGAAAGTAGACGCACTGCACACTGTGCATGTGCAATGCATTAACCGAATGAAACTTCTAAAATCGCATGGAGTGGTATTCAATACACAAACTACCACAAAAGTGAGATAATCGTTACCATTTTCGTGTTTTCTTTCTTTCGTTAAGTGCTATTCTATTCTGTGTCAGCTACAAAATATTAGTTCGAACAAGAAAGTGAATATAATATCAAGAGTGCTGGAGGGAAGGAATGAAAGTGCCAAAAGATCCACTTAAAATTGCCATCTATCTCGGTAAGTTCGTTTTAGTTTCGGGTTCGAAATTCTTCATGGGTACACATCCTAAAATTGGATGGGGAAAAATAAAAAACTTCGGCTCTTTTTCACACCACGTTCTTCACACTGTAGGTACAAGGTTAAAACTTCAACCTTAATTATACAGGGTGAATCAGTATAACCGCACTTTTTCGTATAAACTATATCTTTTTAAAATTGTTTTAAAATGCCTTTTTTAATATGTCTTTTAATATTCTAGCTCCTTAAAAATAGAAAATTCAATTTCGGAACATAATTTATAATTATTGCTCTGATGATCATGTTGATCGAAACATATGTAAGCAGTCTACAACAAATTATTGATTATAATAAAAATCTATTGTGAAAACACTTTCACATTTTATTTTGATGGTTGATACCCAAGAAAATAATTTTGAAAATATATCTTTTTAAGGCTTCATAGAAAAGTGTTAAAGTTGGAAAAAATATGTGGACTTTATTGAATATTTACCAAACTACTTGAGATATTTAAGTCATATTTGGTATACGTTATAACGGGCATGGGTTAGCATAAAACCTGTTAATATCGAACATCTTGCACAACCAGTGGCGGGGAAGTGGGTAATTGGTAAAATTATTTTTAGAAAAAAAAAAATGAATCACCTTGTATTGTAATAAAAGGTATTGAATTTTTTATGTATATTTTAATTGCAGACAAAAATGTCCTCTTGGTATTTGTTCGCATGTGTTATAGTTTAATGGCAAATTTATTTTTTTTGTATTATTTTAGAATATTTCGGAAAAACTAACTAAAAAATTTGCCCCATAAGTAAGACTCATAATGAAAAAACGTGTTTCTTACTTTAAATAAAGTAACTTTTTCCAATAAACTAACCCATTCAAGGTTTTACTTTTCAAGGTACAGAGCGTAACATTAATTGTATCTCCCGTAAATGTTTTAGACCCTGTAACTTCAAAAGTATAGCCTTAAATAGGTAAATTTATAGGAAAAAGTTAGTTTATTTCAAGTAGCAAACACATTATTTCTACTTTAAGTGTTACTTATGGAGCACATTTTTAAGATAATTTTTCAGAAATACCCCGAAATAATACAAAAAATGAAATTTGCCATTAGACTATAACACATGCGAACAAATACCAAGAGGACATTTTTGTTACTTTTTATTACAATACAAGGTGATTCATTTTTTTTTCTAAAAATAATTGTACTAATTACCCACTTCTCCGCCACTGGTTGTGCAAGATGTTCGATATTAACAGGTTTTATGCTAACCCATGCCGTTATAACGTATACCAAATATGACTAAATATCCTAACTAGTTTGGTAAATATTTGAAAAAGTCCGCATATTTTTTCCAACTTTAACACCCTGTAACCTTTCTATGAAGCCTTAAAGAGATATAGTTTACACGAAAAAGGGCGGGTAAAGTCCTGCTACCTGCTACAAAAAACTGATTCACCCTGTATAATTTTTTTTTTTTGCAAAACGTACAAATCTATCCGGAGATAGATTGCTCGAATTGTGAATATACGTTCGGGACAAGTCAAGTTTAATTTTGTTAGATCCGATAACAATTATAAACTCGCTTTGTGCCATTGTTCCTGCTGAAATGGAATTGTCTGCCGCACGGGAGCGACTATTGTGGCAGATGATATTGTTTAGCCAGGTTCTAATTGACACTCGAAAAAAGTTAAGTCGAAATACAGTCAGTTGTCTTCATAAGTTCGGTACCTACACGTTAAATTTTGCATATTTCGCCCACGATGTTAACGGATATTTTTAAATCGTGTTATGAAGTTTTCTGTTGTTAACTATCACCACACTGTCACTTTGAAATTCGATTGTCTATCAATAAATATCTATGGATATAGATCTAAAGATATAAAAACCACAGAAAATATTCGCGTAGCGTATATTAAACTATAGTTTTTAACAACACTGCCTATACATATAAATATACAAATCCATAAGATCTATATTTTTGTAGATACTCACCTGAACTTTTTTTGGTTGAAAGGCTGTCAAAAACCTTCCTGTATATTGAATCTTTACACATCAAAACTTTGAGTGGTCCTGTTGATTTCCTGGGTGCTTCATGGCACACTTGACTCGCCGGATGCCTTTAAACCCAGAAAAGGACGAATCCTTTTCTGGGCTTTAAATTTCCTATTTTGCTCAACTTTGACACCCTGCAACCTGTATATTTTTTGTATGATTTTAATATGTTTTTTTTTTGGGTATCCTGATTAACGTTGTGGTGTCAGATTTTAAATAAAAAAGACGCTAAATGGGTATAAAAAAATCGTCGCCGGCCCTGAATTTGCATTTTGAAAATTGTAGGAAGGTCAACCGAAGCGGTTTTTGAAGGCCTTTCAAACAAAAAAGTTCAGGCGATTATCTCCAAAAATAAAGATATATGGATTTGTATAGGTAGGTTAAAAAGCAGACAAGGCAAAAACAACATTGTGCAGAATTAAACGAGCTATCCATTTGTCGAATAATATACTGGGTGTTTCATTTAAAGAACTTATTACGTTTTGACGATATCTTGAGGACGCGATGTTCATTTGTTTTTTTTTGTCTTAATCAGCACAAAAAGTTACAATTATTTTCCAAATAATCAACTAGCCTGTATATGTACTGTGGGTTGCCTACTCACACCAAATTAGGTAGTTTATACAGACAAGAGGGTGTTCTAAAGTAGGTTGACTTATTTTTGCGGCTTTAGTTTAAAAATATCTATATTTTTCGAATGAAATATTATTTTGTTTATTTGATCGATGATGTGCTTTTGAATGGCAAGTACGATTATCTTTTGAGTGACATACCAGTGCCTCGAAATACAAGAAAAAGCAATAGCAAAGGTCGTGAACATAATTTAAATTCAGACTTCAGACGCCTCCTAGGTATCACATAAATCCCTTTTGCCCATGATGCCTGTCATTTCTGATAATCGTTGTCCTGCCATTTTGGCACAGATATGCAAAACAGTGCTTCCACTCCCAGATAAAACATGCTATTTTCCTTCAAACGTGGAAAACACATACGATTTTACATAAAGTAATATGTGGAATATTTCGTAAAACCATTAGTAACCGATAAACCGATATCAAGAAAATACTGTAATGAATAAAGCCTTGGTTGGCGGTATCTTAGCAACACTGCTACTCCTGAGTATGTAATGCGTCATTTTAGTGATGTTTGAAGAAAACGTGTAGGTTTAATAACCCAGTACAAAATTCCCACTCCACTCCAAGATGGCGGATTACCTAATTCTATTTCAAAATTCCGTATATATTTTTGATGACGTAGCATGTGACAGGCAAGATAAAATTCGTGATTTATATTCAATGGGTCGCCACTTGGACAAGGAAATAGAGCGCTCGCGGCCGTGTTACTGACTGCCACATCGCACGACAGGCCAGTGGCGTAGCATAAAACGCGTTCTTAGCCAATATCAGAAAAATGTTAAAAAATGAAAAGATAGTTAATTTTAATTTACATGTAATTTGAAATATTGGTATTTATTTGCAGATAATTTCCCAAATGTAAAGCTAGTGTCAAGTGCTGAAATATATTTATTTCGGCGATTTCGAATCAATAAAAATAAAATAAATAATGCACGCCTATGGAAACCAGACCATATTTTATGAAACTATCATACTTAATCAATTAAGAAAATTTCAATAAAAAATAATTATATTGGTTCTATTTACAAACAAAACAATGCACTTTATCATACTAAATGGTAGAAGGAATTTGAAGAAGTTACATTGAGAAAAAATACAGTTTTATGGTTTCTTTAAAAGGTAGCTTGTTAAATGTTTACCTGTGAAACGAAATCCCGGGCTCTTGCTTTTCACTTCTGCTTTTGCAACCAAACGCTGAACAATTCACCATCGTAAGAGTATATTTTCCCTTTAATCGCTGTTACTTTTAATTCACAAATTCAAGAAATTAACTCACAACATACTCGCTTTGTCTGCCACATATAAAATGGCCGCCGTTCAAAACGACGTAACAAAATCTATACACGGCAGGGTAGGCAAGCGCGGTGTCCTCTCTCTTTCTTTGTCTAAGAGTCGCCATAAAAATATTGATGTATATCTTCGGCAGACTTATTCAAAAATAGTCAATTAATACCAACTCCACTACCCACACCCACATTTCAAGAATTATTGAAAACCGACCAGTGTATGTTAATCTTTTAAACAGTTACTATACTGGCGTACTACATACATATCGGTGTGTTTGTCTTTATTTATTGTGAAATCCCTTATCAGGATAATGGGAAAAATAGCGAATAGTAAACAGTAGCGAAACATGGATTATCGAAAACTACATAATAGGCTCCAATCTTTTGAAAAATGGACGTGCACTTCTGGGATTTCACCAAAGAAATTACCAGAAACCTGATTCTGTTATACAAATTTTGAGGATATTGTCTTGTGTATCTATTTGAAGGCCATCGAAGGGAAGCAGAGGATGATCCCTTACAAGATCATACAAATTGGAGTCCCAACTGACGCTTTGGTAGAAATTCGCCCGAAAAGGCGTCTTGGTTTTTGTTCGAATAAAAATCTAAATCGCGCCCGTACTGTACCTTTTGTTTCCATTAGAATGAAAGATTACCCACCCGGAAAAACACAACCTGAGCTCCGTCGAAATCGGGGAAGATCGAATGGGAATCGATGCGAAACCATTTAATTTTTAGTCCAGCCGTTTCGAATGCAGCTTACTACGTGAAAAATTACAGTTTCTGCAACTGCACTCTGCGCTGGATTACCCAGCAATATTCCAAATGTGTACAGCTCAACATAGGTAGACCGAACACGAGTTGGTAAAATCGAAACACACCACTCAGGAGGTGGAGTAATCTCGTGGGTTTTCTCAGTGAATTATGGGGTGGTTTTCGTCTAGGTAGCCTTTTCGATGCGACTGTATTGTGAAAAATTTTAAGTGTCTCCATTGTAAACCTAATCATAAATTCAGGCAAAACTTTTTATCAAGTGTAGTCCTCCTTACGGCAGAATGCGTGCGACGCAAGGCGGAAGAACTCGTAAATATTATAGAATTAGTCACAGTTCAGGGGCGTAGCTCAATTTTGTGTAACTCACTGACTTAATTTTCATATAATTGTTATTTAATTTATAACGGTGATGCCTTAGACTATGGAGGAAGGCAAACCCTTATAACATTGGCAATTATTTCTCGTGCTTGAGAATGCAACGTTATTCCCTGTTTACTCATTTTGCGCACGTTAACTCCCGAACATGCGAAACGCCACTGAGCTCTCTGCCAAGCTTGCCGGCGGCCGAAAAAGTGAGCGCTGTGTGGTAGCCTAAATACGCAGTTAACTTTACGTACTATAGAAACAGGCACAAAACGCGTTGGCTAACTGATCTTGTCGGCCAGTTCGCTGGCAGAAGTGCTTTGTTGCCGTATTTCAAAGGCGATGGTAGACGCGACGATGTTGAAAAAAATATAATAGGTGTTTTATTACACCGCGTTAAAAATAAATGATAAACAAAAATGAGTAAGTGGTCGCGTGATGCGAGCTTTATTTTTTCGGTATAGTCCAAAACACGAAAGAAAACGTTTCTAAAGAATGCGGGCAGCGTTGCGAGACTTCCTATACGAGTAGTCGTTATTTATTGGCGAATACAAGTTTTATCATATTAAAGCCGAAATTCTGAACTCTTATACCGAAAAAATAAAGCTCGCATCACGGGACCACTTACCCATTTTTGTTTATCATTTATTTTTAACGCGGTGTGATAAAACACCTATTATATTTTTTTCAACATCGTCGCGTCTACCATCGCCTTTGAAATACGGCAACACAGCACTTATACCAAGCAGTCGGCTGACAAAAGCAGTTAGCCAACGCGTTTTGTGCCTGATTCTATAGTACGTAAAGTTAACTGCGTATTTGGTCTACCACACAGACTTCATTTTTTAGGCCGCTGGCAAGTTTTTTCCGCCGGCTCAGAGAGCTCAGTGGCGTTTCGTATGTTCGGGAGTTAACGTGTGCAAAATGAGTTAACAGGGAAGAACGTTGCATTCTCAAGCACGAGAAATAATTGCCAATGTTATAAGGGTTTGTCTTCCTCCATAGTCTAAGGCATCACCGTTAAGAATAATATTAACAATAAATTAAATAACAATTGTATGAAAATTAAGTCAGTGAGTTACACAAAATTATTGAGCTACGCCCCTGAACTGTGACTAATTCTATAATATTTGCGAGTTCTTCCCCCTTACGTCGCACGCATTCTGCCGTAAGGAGGACTATATTACAGAGTTCAGAAATTCGGCTTCAATATGCTAAAACTTGTATTCGCCAATAAATAACGACTACTCGTATAAGAAATCTCACAACGCTGCCCGCATTCTTTAGAAACGTTTTCTTTCGTCCGTTGAACTATATGCTTTTTTCCGTGAAAAATGTAAAATATAATTCCCTCTAATTATTCACTCTGATCATTGACATACTGTAAGAAGTTAATAGTGCAAAACAGTGCATATAATTTTTAATTTGTCGTATTTTCTAACTTCACTACCCGAGTAGAAAGTGGGAGTTAACGTATAATAAACCCTGTGATATGTGATAATAATGGGTTATAATTGGGAGAAAGGGACTTTTACGCACTGCGAGGTTTGTCGTGTTCGCCAAAGATGAAAGCAATTACAAAAAAACAACGGGAAAATAAAAGAAAAAATGCTATGTTGTTTATTGTACATTTTAGTGGTTTTGTTATACCATAATCCCCCTTCTTCATTTATTCTAGGATACTGCCTGCCCCCCTCCGAAACTTTTCTATGGTCCATCAAACTTGTGCGTCTAAAAGCCCGAATTCCCCATTTGCCAATTATCCCCCCCATTCTGATCTGCGCCAGGTTTTGTGGGCCCCGGGAGTTAATGAACCGCACAGCGGGCCAACACACAATAACCTCGACAAAACGCGTGGGCGCTTTAGTGAGGCAAAGCACAGCTGTGCCTCTGAGCTCCGATGGTTGTTATAACGCTGGATATTTTATGCGTTTACAGCTTCGGCGGGGACTAACGGTGCGTTTCCGATCCCTTATTTACACAACGGAAATCTTCTCTTTACTTTGTAACGGTGTTTACACTTTGTTGTCACCTACACTCACCCAAACTTATATGGAATCACTTGCTATTTTCGCTGAAAAATTTTTTAGTAACAAATTAGTTGCTGGGAATGAAAATACAGTTTCTTAAATCCATTTATATTAGAAAAATAATTGAAAATCCATGAACCGAATTTTATTACAGTAAGAATCAAATAAATTAAATAAATTAAATCATGCGTGATTCCATATAAGTTTGGGTGAGTGTATATTGTGCAACAAGTTTTATAAACGTCATTTAACATTATCCTGTCACTACAGGCTGCATAGGTCAGTATTTAAGAAATATGTACTCGTAGTTAAAATGGCAAAAGAACATGTGACATAATATTTGTGCAGCTACTGCCTCCATATCATTTTGAGCTTAATCCTATAGAGCTTATGTGAAGCTGATGATAACTCACTGGACATTATTACTTCAGAAAGTTGGCAAAATGCGATGTTATTGCGGAAGAAAATAAAATCTTGATGAATTGATTGCCTTATATCACTCTTCCGAATTTTCCGAAGACGATCCTTTATGTTTTGCATTGTAATAAGTTGTAACATTATTATAAATAGTTTGTAGTGGTAATATTCTTGCAAAATTGTTCGGTTGGTTTTAGGAAGAACGCAGGCAAATACATTGAAAAAATGGCAAAGCCTTTTGTGGGGCCCAGGTAGTATCTTGAATTTATAATATGAGGGCAGCGTGATATCAATTCATTTCGAATACACTATAGAATTGTACATTTGCCCTAGCTGGACGCTGGACCAACACTATATTAAAGACCCGAGCATGACGTCATATTTCATTGTTGTTTACGGACTGGGGTGTGGGGTGGCGCTACTCGGCGAAAAAAATGGCGACTTAAATATTATAGGTTATAGGGGGTATTCTGTAGTTAAACATCAGTTTCTGATGTTTAAAATGTCCCAAATTTTAAATATCCAGCTTTATTACGATTTACCTTCCTTTTACGGTAACGAATTGTGTTTGCGTCCAGTATTTGGCAGCTTTATCCTATTAACACAGCTTTTATAGGTAGATTTGTTTGTGATAACATGAAATTTCCATGCACATGAAGAAAATTGTATGCACAGACCAGGGACTCTTTAAAATAAGGGGACCCAGCATGTCACAGTGTATCACATATGAAAAGTGAAGCCTTGAGGGGAAGTTTGTTTTCTGTATACTCCAAGGAGACCACATAAGTGGACTGGTACAAGGTTATGTTATATGTCAGTGTCCAACTGCCATCAGGTTTTATGTGACATGCCAGTGCCATAGATTCCAAAGGAGGCAAAATATTTCCCATCATAGTTCACAATTTTTAAGTTTTCTAACTTCCAAATAGTCAATTAAAGGTAATGCGGCCGCCTGTAGTAGTCCCAATAATTGCAACCAGATTTTTCTTGTCTCACCTTTAGTAATCCCACAATTCCCATTACATGAGCATTACGTATAAGTAGGTAGTTCGAAACAAATCGTATTTCGAAAATTTTAAATTATTAAGCAGGTAGCTTCAGTCAGGTGTTTTTTAAACAGTTTTTATCTACAACTATAAGTTTATTTTACGTTTGTGAGGTACCTTGGGAGATAAATAAAATTACAAAAATTTTATTATGAGCACCGAGAAAAACTACATGATAAGAACTAAGTACAAGACCTAATCTTATTAGTCCATCCCGAAATCTGTGAAAGTTCTTTGGGTAGATACATTCAACAAGGGAAGAAAG
This sequence comes from Pseudeuparius sepicola, assembly GCA_963920635.1. Classification (NCBI taxonomy): domain Eukaryota; kingdom Metazoa; phylum Arthropoda; class Insecta; order Coleoptera; family Anthribidae; genus Pseudeuparius; species Pseudeuparius sepicola. The sequence goes on from OY987300.1 coordinate 77,923,297, forward strand.
TTCAAGTACACATATTATTACAAATGGATTCAGGAACCTGGTAACATGGTGCAATAGCGACAAATTCTCAAATAAGCAAAATCGGCACTGACTTACCATACTTATATTACTTAAATTCCTGGAAATAATTGCAGGAAACCAAATTCAAATATAAAATAAATTTGATTCATTTGGCACTTGCCATATTCTGTGTTTGTTGACAGAACATTGTCAAGTCTAATTTTTAGAAATCATGGAAACCATTATTAATTTTTACTTACAATCAAAGTACCTGTTATATTCATAGATTCTTCAATAAAATGGCATCATTGAGACCATTAGAATGAGGGAAGAAACGGCCTCACTTTGGAAAGTATAATGCTGGGTTCCCTTATTTTATTTAGGTGAATAGCAGAAGCACTAGCACTATCTTGGAACTATGGGATGATCTGAACAGCCAACTTAAGAAGCGAAAATTCTAGATATTATTTTGGAAGAGTATTTTGTAACAAGAATGCAATAATGAAAATAGAAAATTTTGTTTATAGCTCCAAAGCGAACCAATAGCCCTCCATATAAAGAAGAAACTGAAAAATCTAATGCGCTTTATGCTTACTTACACTACATTACAACTATAGCCATGGATTTCATTTCAAATCAAAAGGTACCAAATACTCTTGCTTGCTGTTTAGACTTTTAGACTCGCTTCTCTTAAGAAAATGTTTGGAAATATGCCATGTGAACTTGTCAAATTAGAGGGACATAACAAACACATATTTTATATTATTTTGAATATTACATTCGTTGTAACAGACATATTTGCATGTTTTTATTTTATAAAAGATTCTGCAACAATGGTGTTTTAACATTAAACCACCGTGTAAATTTGTTTCGTCGTGTGGCGCCAGTGGCTATCGCTTGAAACAGGGCTATGCACAGATCTTTCATATAGTGTTGGTCCAGGTCCTAGCTCTGGCAATCTCAGACAAATAATAAACATAGACTTTAGGTTTTAATGTTTATTATTTGTCTGAGCTGGCAACACTGCTGAAAAGCTGACAACTGCAGCTAACTTCAGCCCGTGATTAAAATTCCGTTGCTAACTTCATCTCGTGGCTTCAGGTGTTTTTAACCACGACATAAAAAACGAGTTTAAAATTTCATTTAGGACCCTGTGTCTGAGTGCCCTAAGTGAAATTTAAGGCGGGCTCATAGACAAAAATACTTAAAATTTTCAATTTTGCCTTACAATCTGCGACAGAAGCCCCCACCAGGTCACGTTAATAGGAACACCTCGTAGGTTTCCGCGGGTCGATATATCCATCACGGTTGCTGTGTCATCGGGTTGACGCACTTGGAGCGGCAAATCGGTTCTCCAGGTGGCCGGGCCGCGGATTTTTGATAAGCGGAGTGGATTAATAGGGCGCAGATCGTTGCAGGCCTGCCAACCTCCAGGAAAATGCCGTTGTGTGTCGGTCGCAAGAACGGTAGACGCACAGGATTGCTCGATCTCGTAAGCGTAATGTTCGCCAGTCGGCAGATGGGTGTGACGTCAGCGCTAGACTAACGGTGTTATTTGTACATCAGCGGTGCGGGTTTTGACGCGGGTTTTGACTGTGTTTTCTTTATTTTATGTAACCTGTTTTTAGTTTTCAATCTATTATTGAATATTTATACTAAATTAGTACCATCTTGCTTAGTATTAAAAACGTAAGAACTAAAATATTTTGTCAAATTATCTCTCTAATATCGAATGTTTTGTGCCATTATAGGTACTTATATTTTATCATTTTATCATTTTAAATACACTTTACCCTATACTTTATTTGTATTATTTATTTAGAATGCGTTATGACAGGAACGAGATGTGCTGTTTATGGTCGTAATACAACTTACGCTTTAAAAAAAACAGGCGAAAATATTATGTTCCATACCTTCCCCAAGTCAAAAGATATGGTTTCACAAACGATTAGGAGAGCATGGGTGGCAAGATGTAAAAGAATGGACAGTTTCAACCCTAACAACAGTCATATTTGTTCTCGTCATTTTACGGAAAATTACTATGAAAGAGATTTACAGAGTGAACTGCTAGGTAAAAGAGTTTAACCTTTCCATCTTCATCCAAAGCTTCTTTAAATACAGATTAAATCTGGCAAGAAGAGTAGTTGAAAATGCATTTGGCATTTTAGCCAAACGATTTAGAGTTTTTTGACTAAAATTAATTTGAATGTGGAAAAAGTGCAAACCATGACATTGGCATGTTGCACATTACATAATTTTTGAGACCCGAATGTCCTACTTCCATCCTAGAAGAGCTTGATAAAGACTATATATTTCAATTTGGACTTTCTTACCAAACATGCGCACCAAGACATGCTTGCGTTGCTGCCCAAGAGGAGTTTTGTGATTATTTCGTGAATGAGGGAGCTGTGCCTTGGCAGCGGAATACCTACATAAATAAAACATATTGTAACATTTCACACACTTTTTATCTGTATATTATCTTTAAAACCATGTACTCTCCTCTTTCTCGTCTAATGCCTCAAACAAGACTAGTATCAAAATATAACCTTCCTTGTGTTCAAATTTTCAATGTTAGTACTCCTGAAGTTCACGCAAAACTTGACGGAAAATAGGACATGCTCTAATTCGTGAAGTAACTTCATGAAGAAATTCATGAATTAATTCATGAAGAAATTGCCAGTGTAATACACGACTTTTTATAATAATTTGCCCTTGAAGTGACTTCATGAATTAATTCATGAAGAAATTGTCAATGTAAAACAGGCATCACAGAGTGTGTAAAACCAAATGTCAAGTCCTATAAGCGCCTTTTATCGAACCTTTTGTGAAACATAATTTTCATCTGTTTATTAAGAGTATTAGGTATACTCGTAATAAATTGAAACTAAAATTTGGCATACATTATTTTTAATATTAATTTATAAAATAATATCGCAAAAGATTAGTATCATACTTACCGTCTTTCAAACGTTCAAAATACTTTGTATAATAATATTATTTTATATTTGCCTCAGCCAGAGGCCTCGGCAACTAAATTCCACATGAGTCATAAAAAGTTGAACTTCAGTGCCTTGGTACATAAATAACTATTTTCGAAATTTTCTTCAGTATGCAATTATTCCATACATTGGCAATTTTATAAATTAATCCCTTAGTCTTGATACATTCTAAGTAAAAAATAAAAGTTCTCTGTACTCTTAATAGTGTATAAAAATCAAAGGATTGGCAAAAGTAGCTCAAAAACACAAAACATCCACAGAAAACCCACCCTTTATATATTTTAAACGGTAGCTCCCGGCGCGCTTAGCAGATAGCAGTCTAGCGGTGACGTCACGCCGGCGGAGAGATTTGCCCGATCGAGCAATCCTGTGCGTCTACCGTTCTTGTGTCGGTCGTGCGGCGTTGGGGAGATTATAATATAGTCCACCATAAAAACAGACGTGGACGAGTATATTTTTAGAGTAAGCACACGTGGGGGCGTACCGCAGAAATAGGGGGGGGGTCATATTACAGGGTAGTTTTTTTGTATTATTTCAGGATATTTTTGAAAAATTAACTAACAAATTTATGGTAGGTAAGACTCTAAGTAGAAAAAATGTTTTGCTTACTTTGAATAAAGTAACTTTTTCCAATAAACTTACCTATTTAAGGCTATATACTTTTGAAGATACAGGGCCTAGAACATAATATAGGGAAGATAAAATATTAATGTTATGCACTGTATCTCGAAAAGTAAAATGGGTACGTTTATTAGAAAAAGTTACTTTATTTAAAGTAAGAAACACATTTTTTCTACTTTGAGTCTTGCCTCTCAAGGAAACTTTTTAGTTATTTTTAACCGACTTCAAAAAAGGAGTTTATCAATTCGGTTAAATGTTTTTTTTTTATGTTTGTTACCTCAGAACTCCGTCATTTATAAACCGATTTGGACAGAACCTACAGAAGGGTCCCATTTAAAATTGAAGAAAAAATTCAACCCCTAATAAGGGTGGAAAAATAGGGGATGAAATTTCATATTGGACCGATTTGGATGATTCCTATTTTATTAGAAAGGGGTTACCCTAGGGGTGGTCGCATTTAAATTTGAAGAGAAAAATTGCAATCCTAAGTTTGAACAAATAGGGGATGGAATTTAATATTGGACCGATTTCGATAATTTTTAATAATTCACTAAAAAATAAGAACTAAAAAAATTCGAACAAAAAAATTAAAACCGACTTCAAAAATTTGCCCCACTAAAAATTAAAAAAAAATAACAGAAAAAAACACCGACTTCACAAATTTGCCCGTATAGGTACACATTTCAACTAAAATTTTAGAAATATTTTTCTCTTTCTAAAGAATTATATCTTTGGAGTCGGTGACAGTAAGTTATGATGTATGTAGGATATGATGTATTCATATATCTAAATAGATTTAAATTTCTTGCCTTGACTGTCACCAAGTTCAAAGATAACTCAATTTAGAAAGAGAAAAATATTTCTAAAATTTTAGTTGAAATGTGCATACGGACAAATTTGTGAAGTCGGTGTTTTTTTTAGTGGAGTGTGCATACGGGCAAATTTTTCAAGTCGGTTTTATTTTTTTTTGTTAATTTTTTTTTATTCAGAAATACTATGAAAGAATACAAAAAAAAATAAATTTGCCATGAAACCATATGACACGTACGAAAAATTGACAACAAGACATTTTTGTTTACAATTAAAGTCTACATAAAAAACAATACATTTTATTACTCTACAAGGTGATTCATTTTTTTAAAACCATTATTGTACTAATTAAGTCTATTATAACATTTTTATAACTCTAACAACTGCAGCCTGTTTTTCGTGGCTGTTGGATTAGCCGCGAATATAGTAGTTATTATGGTAGTTGAAATGTTTGGTCTGATTTTCTAGAAAAGTTATAGAATAGTTTTGCCAGTGTGTTTCGGACAGATTTACCGGCTTCTGCGGTTGAATATCTACGTGCCATAATAATAAAGGAGATGCTAAATATACATGTAGGGGGTGGCGCATTCCGACATTCATGGCTATATGAAATGCGAGAGGGGGGGGGGGGCTTTCTGAAGTTTTAAATGCAAATTGTTAAGTTTCAGTGAAAAATGCAGAGTGTTAATCTTTTGCTATAGAATTATTTGCTTCTTATCTTTTTCGGTGTATTAAAAAAAATCTTGTTACAGCTGTTGCTGGAACACTTGGAATGCTTGGTTTCAAGACATGAGAGATCACTTCGGATGACAGTTGTGAAGAGACAAGCGGCAGCACAATCTGGTGTGTCTAGTGAAGTAGAAGTTTTAAAGGCACTTAAGAGTCTATTCGAACATCACAAAGCGTTAGATGAAAAGGTAAGGCAACTTTGTATAGGTATACTTTGTGATATATCTCGCATTATTTTTTGTTAAAACATGAGCAAGATTAGAAATATCTGGATGCAGAGGACGAATTTATATTTTTGCGAAAAGTTTTTTTCCAAAGAGGCATTACTATCCACGTTTTGTACGCGTCGTAATTAGTTGCTTGGATATAATTTGACAAATTATGCATAAATCCCAGTTAATTTATAGCTTCCAGGCGAAGCTTCCGTCGCAAATTTCAAGTTGCCTTTTGCTAGCCATACCATTCACTTCCTCTTGAAACACCTTCAATGCCAACGCACACAGTGAAAAACATATTTTTAGCTACCGGAAGAGTACAATTTTCTTGTGACCAAAAATGAAAGTAGAAATGTTTTTGAAATATCCTAAAAATAAATGAACTTTTTTTAACATGAGTGCAAATGCAAAGTCTATTAAAACACCTTCATGCCCTATTTTTTGTTGATTAAATTTGGGAGGTAAAACTTATCCCCATCAATGGAGGGGGGCTATAAAATATTAGAATAAAAAAATTATAACACGTAAATAGGTACCAAATTTCCGTATGGAAATATTTTGTGCCTCAGTTGCTTACAGTATATCAGTGTTTTTAATTTATTAATGAAATGTAGAGGGTAGCACAAAAACTACCCTTCATACACAAAAATTGAATAAATTTTTTTTAAAGAGCGTTACTTGAGCTTTAAAATTACATATTAAAACTCAAAATTGATTAAAAATTAACGAAGATACGTGCAGTTTGAGATTATAAGTAATTAAAACTAATTTTCGAAATTTAGAAAAAATAAAATTATTAAAAAATATGTATATTTAAAACTGACAATTTAGACTTAAGCCTGGTTCATACAGCTTTTTTATCTTTTAATTTTACTTTATCTTTTAGAAATAACCAACGGCATTTGTCTCCTGATTTGAACTGACCAATGACATTTAATATTTCTTAAAGATAAAGTAAAATTAAAAGATAAAGAAGCTGTATGAACCAGGCTTAAAATTTAGCGTTTCAATGTTTTTTTTTTCAGGTTAGAGAGAGACTGAGGGTAGCTTTAGAAAGAAATTCAAGTTTAGAAGAGGAGCTAGCAACAACCAAAGAAGAAGTAAGAATATTTTGTATTGCAGTATGCAATATATAGGGTGTTAGTTTTTTTGTGGTAGGACTTTAATAGACCGGAAGATAGTGACAAATTTTTGGACGTGATTTTACTCAGTATGCTTTTCAAAGGGCATTATGTTGCTTATATACCCACAATAATAAGGTATGAATCGGCGAGTAATCCTGGGTTCTTCATATGGAAAAGTATTTATTCGAAAAATATGCGTTTTGATATGATTTTAGACAGGCTGCCATGTGTTTTATAATGAAGTTCAAAATAGAAAATTCCTCGGAAAACCATAGGTATACCGTTAGGGTGGGCCCAAAGGGCTGTTATTGTCATGTGAACTTGTATTTTAATAATTATTTTTTCCACGTTTTTGAACAGGCTGCCAATTAGAAGTACACAGGGTGGCCCACCACGAACTGCATCGATCTATATATGGAAAACTAAAAGTAGGAAAATTCTGAAAATTTGGCACCTCACCAATGCCGATGGGCGCTGCTCAACTAAAATATTTTGGTGAATCTGGCACTCCCGGTTATACCGGAAGTCGATATCAACTTTCTTATCTCAAATGGAACACCCTGTATATTATTGCATTTTTGGATTCTAGGCATCATTTTAGAACAAAAACATGCAACATGTCCTATGTCTAAATCCAATCGTTTTTGAGAAGTCAATTAGCAATTTATACGAGGAAACCGCGAAATTTCAAAACGAATTTTTGGCAAAGTGTAACAGAAGCCCTGACCTAGTGATCTCTGCTGAGAAATAAATCCGTTCTTATACAGGGTGTTCACAAAATATTAATAAAAATTACATTCAAAATGTGCTTAATCTCGAAATTTTCAAATGGAAACCCCAATTTTTTTTAATGCGATCTTATTCACCACTAAAAATGATGACAACTTTGTGTAAGGTTTCCTATACCTAAATGCAGTAATTTTCGATTAATTTACGAAAAACCCACTTTTCGCCCATAAAATGCGGGGTCTGTAGATAATAAACAAATTTAAATAATCTTAGTTTGTGTAATTTAAGCGCGGCGGCATTATTGTTGACAATAATTTATAAACCAAGTGACATTTCCTCAGCCGCGATTGTCTTTTCAACGTCCACGGCTAATATGATTTTCCAAGCGTTAAGCAAACCCCGCATTTTATGGGCGAAAAGTGGGTTTTTCGTAAATTAATCGAAAATTACTGCATTTAGGTATAGGAAACCTTACACAAAGTTGTCTTCATTTTTAGTGGTGAATAAGATCGCATTAAAAAAAATTGGGGTTTCCATTTGAAAATTTCGAGATTAAGCACATTTTGAATGTAATTTTTATTAATATTTTGTGAACACCCTGTATAAGAACGCATTTATTTCTCAGCAGAGATCACTAGGTCAGGGCTTCTGTTACACTTTGCCAAAAATTCGTTTTGAAATTTCGCGGTTTCCTCGTATAAATTGCTAATTGACTTCTCAAAAACGATTGGATTTAGACATAGGACATGTTGCATGTTTTTGTTCCAAAATGATGCCTAGAATCCAAAAATGCAATAATATACAGGGTGTTCCATTTGAGATAAGAAAGTTGATATCGACTTCCGGTATAACCGGGAGTGCCAGATTCACCAAAATATTTTAGTTGAGCAGCGCCCATCGGCATTGGTGAGGTGCCAAATTTTCAGAATTTTCCTACTTTTAGTTTTCCATATATAGATCGATCCAGTTCATGGTGGGCCACCCTGTATAAGTTCTTGTCATAAAACTGCTGAAGAAAAGATGGCATACCGTTTACGCATGTCCAAGTACACTTTACATCAAACAAATCGTTTAAATAATTGAATAACATTCAAATTAAACTGTACTTGGACATGCGCAAACGGTATGTCATGCTTTTTTCAGCAGTTTCATAACAAGAACTTGCATACTTCTCATTGGCAGCCTGTTCAGAAACGTGGAAAAATTAATTATTAAAACACAAGTTCACGTGACAATAATAGCCCTTTGGGCCCACACTAACGGTATGCTTATGGTTTTCTGAGGAATTTTCTATTTTGAACTTCATTATAACACATGGCAGCTTGACTAAAATCATATCAGAATGCATATTTTTCAAATAAATGAAAACTCAGTTTTTCATATGAAAAACCCAGGATGACTCTCTGATTCATACATAATTATTGTGAGAATATACGCAACATAATGCCCTTTGAAAGACATACTGAGTAAAATCATGTTCAAAAATCTGTCACTAGCTCCCGGTCTATTACATTGAATAGAAAAGCTGACTAGAATAATGTGTAGGTAGAAGATTTTATAACTCTTCTAATTTTAGTTACAACAACACAAGCAAGGTGTGATACCGTCAAATGTACCTGCATTAGAGGATAAACCCAAAGAAAATGGACAGGTGGACATTGGGGACCAAGTCAATAGTCATAATAAGGTGAGAGCTTTCTTTGAATACCTACTAAATATGAATTTATGAATCTCTGAGCTGTTTTTTTTATTGCAATACCCGTCTATTTTGAACTTGATCAGTTGCTTCATAACTTGTTTGTTTAAAACTCACCTTTACAAATTACACTTAACAAAAAATTGAAGATAGGTCCCTTTCACATAATCGAAATAACATATTTTCTATTAATAAAAATGACCATTGTTTCTGAAAAAGAGCTTATAAATTTAGTTTATATTTCGACTTCTAATAGTAAATTAATTGATCGTTTCATAGTTCAACGACTCGAATTTACTGATGTACCATTACCATTCATTGCTAAACAAATTATTATTTGCGACATGGGCCGAACTTAATGACAGGCAAATGATACGTTATCGTTGCACACTTTCCTTCCTTTGGTCGTCCGTGCAAATTTTCCGAGTCTATCGTTCCTAAATCCCCCGTCTACGATAGATGTGTTGTAATGTATGGCGTGTTGCCGAGCGCAGGCCGCACCGGGCAAGCCGCGGCTCGCCAACGGGAACATGGAGGCGGACACGGACAGTGCAGCCAGGATAGCGGACCTCCAGCAGGCGCTCGAACAACAGGTATGTGTCTTGGCATGCTGCGGGGGTCTGTTTTGGGGCCCCCCGGTAGTTAATCTTGGCCTTCTGTTAAAAAACTTCAGTGATTGCTAATGAACTTCACTCGCTACATTTTTTTAAAGGGCCATATCAGTATATATTTTTTTGTTAAAAAAAATTTATGTGTACCGATATCTCCGCCACTGTGATCCTTAATAAATGCACATTGTGTACCTAATTTTGTTTGAATATCTTTAACGATTGAACAAATAATAATTGTTTCTATAGCCTCCTACATAATGTCTTTCAACTTATTTTCATATATTATACAGTCCTTGTTTATGGAATCCCTAGTTAGCCAATATGTGACAGAGTCAAAAGGATACGAGAGCAATATTGGATACAAGCAACAGATGGCGCCAAAAATTAAAGTGGCCCAGTCATTGCCTACTAATTTTCTACTATTAAAATCTAACAAAAAAACAGATGGGCAACTTTATTTTTTGCAAAACCTGTCCCCTGTATCTACTTTATTTCTGTAATGTCCTTATGTCAGTGTCAGACATTGGCTAACTAGAGTATCCATAAACAAGGATACAGTTTGTTATTTTTTATTAATATGACAATATTTTTAAAAACTGTTCTGGCCTGACTTAAACAAGTCATTTTAAACCGGCGATATCCTCAACTATATTTTTGGCCGGTTTTTATACAGGGTGAGTTTTTTTTCGATGCCCACTATGGGGATCTCGGAAACTAGCAGAGCTAGAACAAAGGTTAAATGGGGAAAGAATTGCAGTTTTGAATGCTCAATCTAATGCTCCTTTTGGATTTTTAAAAAAATTCATGGCTCACTAGATATTTTGAAAAGAGTGATTTTTTGCTATTTCATCAAATCTCTGTAGCTCCGTTATTTCTGATTATGCAGAAAAACTGTAGAGACAAAAATTGTAGATAATTTTAGGCTTAATAAGATAATCTAATCAAATTTTTTATGTTGTTTGCGATTATTGAGATATGACATAAACTTGTTTTTTTTATGTAAATCATAGTTGGCTGTGGCCTTATCAAATCGGCTATTTTTTGAGCTTTCTAAAAATATAATACTCGGCATAGATATTATAAAAAATAAAATAGCTATGGCTAATTTTCTGATTTTTTTAAATTTTCACATAGGCAGCCATGGAATATTTTCATAATTACGTTCTCTTTTATAATTAGACATACTTCAAACTTTCAAATATTTTATTTTTAGCTGCTACCAAAATGTAACAAAATAAAACAAAAATTATCATGACGTAGTTCCACTACATAATTATTTGCCCGTAAGAAATTATCTAGATCAGCTCTATCCAAATAGTTGGATAGGGAGAAATAGACCTATTTCCTGGCAGCCCCGATCCCCTGATTTGTCTGTTTTGAATTCCTTTTGTGGGGAACAGTACAAAATAAAGTATGAGACAATTGTTGAATTAAGAGCAGCTGTTTTAGAACCAATTGCCAGTATTGACAGGCGCTCTCTAAGAAAGGTGACAAATTCAGCTTTAAAAAGATGCAATATTTGCATAAATAATAATGGTGGATTGTTTGAACACCTTTTTTGTTTTAAAAGGTGACCTTTCAAAATAGTAATAATTTGAATTTGAATTTTTTTATTTTTGTTTTATTTTGTTACATTTTGTTACCAGCTAAAAACAAAATATTAGAAAGTTTTAAGTATGTCTAATTATAAAATAGAACGTAATTATGAAATAATTCCATGGCTGACTATGTGAAAATTTATAAAAAAATCAGAAAATTAGCCATAGCTCTTTTATTTTTTATAATAACTATGCCGAGTATTATATCTTTGGAAAGCTCAAACAATGGCCGATTTTATAAGGCCACAGCCAACTATGATTTACATTTAACAAAACACATAAGTTTATGTCATATCTCAAAAATCACAAACAACATAAAAAATTTGATTAGATTATCTTATTAAGCCCAAAATTACCTACAATTTTTGTCTCTACATTTTTTCTGTATAATTTTTCTGTATAACGGAGCTACAGAGATCTGATGAAATAGCAAAAAATCACTTTTTTTCAAAATATCTAGTGAGCCATGAACTTTTTTAAAAATCTAAAAGGGGCATTAGACTGAGCATTCAAAACTTCAATTATTTCCCCATTTAACCTTTTTTCTAGCTCTGCTAGTTTCCGAGATCCCCATAGTGGCCATCGAAGAAAGCCCACCCTGTATATTATATTCTTCAGTAACAAACCATCGTATTCCTTCTCTGCAGACTTCCGAAATTAGCAACTGGCAGAGGCGGGTGGCCGAGATGCAGGGCAGGCTCGGCGAGCTCGAGGAGAACCTGTCGAAGGCCCAGAAGGAGTTGCTGAAGGCGCAAGAGTCGAACTCGAAGCTGCAGCGGGATCTCAGGGAGAACGTCGCCCAGAAGGAAGATCAGGAGGAGAGGATCGCCACGTTGGAGAAGAGGTACCTCAACGCGCAGAGGGAGAGCACCTCGTTGCACGACTTGAACGAGAAGCTGGAGCAGGAATTGCAGCACAAAGAGGCGCAAATCAAGGTGAGGAAATAATTTGGGAAACTTGCAGTGTTCGACTTTTTTGATTCATTTTCTTAGCATTGCAATTATAATGAGTGATCAATTAATTAAAGGTATTATCTATTATTGGGCATACCACAAGTTGTACAACTGCAAATACACTCACCGGCACAAAAAACGGAGCACTTACAATTTTTATTTAAAAAATGTAAAATTTTAATACTTTGCAATGGTTTATTTTCATAATAAGTAAAAAGCAAACAACAACATGTTTTAAGTAATATCTAACAACAATTAAACGTTTATTTGAAAAGCAAGACTAGACTGTTTTGAATAAAAATTTCCAAAAATTAAAAAGTACACAAGTCTTAGTTGGCCATGACTTTTCTTTTGTTTTTATTGTTTTGACAAGTCTGAGTTTAAAGAAGTGAAACAGTTCAAAGCTGTACTGCGTTTATTTAAGGTAAAAATATGGCTGTTAATCCTGAAACAGCGGCTGCTATTGTTGCGTTGCTTCAAGACGGAAGAACTGAGCGATATGTTGCCCAACAATATGCCGTATCCAATAGCACTGTGCACCGTATTTATACACGTTTTTTGGAAACTAGAGCTTACACCAGACGACCTGGAACTGGTCCCCAACGAAAAACTAACGCTCATGATGATCGCTTCATCCTCTTGCAAAGTCTACGAGATCGTCGTGCTACAGCTGTAGAAATCAGAAATAGACTTCATCATGTTCGGAATACCACCAATGTAAGCGAACGTACAGTTAGACGAAGACTTGGAGAAGCCAATCTTACCAGTCTTAGACCTGCAACAGGTCCAGAGCTTCTTAGGCGTCATCGTGTTGCGCGACTTCGGTTTGCCAGAAATCATGAGCACTGGGGTGAAAATGATTGGGGGCGAATTTTATTTACTGATGAGTCCAGGTTTAGCCTGCGATCTCCAGATGGTCGCGAGAGAGTATGGCGAAGACCACAAGAGCGTTTTGCAGAATGTACCTTCAGTCCTAGAGTAGGATACCAAGGAGGTTTAGTAATGGTGTGGGCTGTAATTTCTCTGGAGGCACACACTGAGTTGTACATCGTTCCAAGAGGCTCCTTAACTGCTGCCAGGTACATTGATGAAATTCTCCAAGATTCTGTTGTCCCGTATGTTGATTTTATTGGAAATAACTTTCTTCTGATGCATGATAATGCCAGACCTCATACCGCAAGAATCACTCAACAGTATTTAAATGATGTAAACATTCCTGTTTTGGAGTGGCCAGCGTTAAGTCCAGATGCGAACCCGATTGAACATGTTTGGACATGCTTGGGCGAAGAATGCGAAGTCGTGTTCCTTCTCCTTTAACCATAAATCAGTTGAAACAAGCTCTTTTAGAGGAATGGGACCTTATTCCTCAAGAGGACATTCGCCATTTGATTTTAGGCATGCCACGGAGAATGCATGCAATCATTCGAGCTCGCGGGGGTAATACCCGTTATTAAAAATGCTCCTCATTAGTTTTTGCTCAAAAATCGTTTAAGTTTTGATTCATTTAAGGACATTTTGCCACAACACCAATGTGGGTTTATCGTTCTAATTTTTTAAATTGTAACAAAAGTTTTTATTTAAAAAAAAAGCGCCCAATTGTTATTAGAAATTACTTAAAACATGTTGTTGTTTGCGTTTAACTTATTATAATAATAAACCATCGCAAAGTATTAAAATTTCACATTTTTTAAATAAAAATTGTAAGTGCTCCGTTTTTCGTGCCGGTGAGTGTAGTTTAATAATTATTCATTGTGTATTAGGAATAAACTAACTACAAGAATTATAAATATTTCCCCTCTTCGAAAATGTAATTTAAAAAATAAAAATTAAAAAATGCTGCCACAACCAGGATTTGAACCAAGGACTTATCGCACGCAAAGCGAGAATCATGCCCCTAGCCATATATAAATTTAATTACCATTCTTAAGATCTGAAAAGCATATGCCCTGGGATTATTATTTTCCCCAAGGTTTTCATAACCTATAAAACAAAACTCTGCTTGTAAGATCTTATGATTAAAATGAAGACAGATATGTTTGTACTAAATTTTTGCCAGGTAAAATGTTATTAGATTTTATGTTATACAACTTAAAAAAAATACGAAATCTAACGTCACTTTCGCTGTCGGCAACCCCCTCTTAAAAGCTTAAGTCCATTTGACAACTGTCATTTAGGTTGAGTTTTCGGTTCTGAATGTGTTTTTTGTGTTACTGGATATTTAACAATCAATGTGTTAACTGAAAATATATTATCTTCTAGCCCTATATTAAATTTGGTAATGTGAAGAAGGTATCGGGTTATCAGTTTTAGCTGCCACAATATTGGTTTAGCGTAACTAGGACGTAACTAAGAGAGTAGGATTTCAGCAAAAATATGGTATTATCGTAAGTAATATCATAAGGCATCTAATTTTTCCGAAAAAATCAGAAAAACACGTTGCTAACTAATATTTTAACAAGAAGCATGAGTGCTGGTGGCAACAAAATTCCGAGTCGAAGATGAGGATTTATGCACCTGCACGAATGCATTTTGTTAAAAAAATATTACTTAGCATTGTCTTTTTTGGATTTTTTTCACGGGAAAAATTAGATGCCCGAATGGTATTTGACAAGACTATTTTATGAGTAACAGATTATTCTGCATACACATAGCTTACAAAACATACTACCTAGCATAAAACAGCTGTCAAGTTTTGCCGCAAGTAAACTCGAAAAAACTGCTGACAGGTGCTGTCATACAGTTTTTCCATCTAGAAACCATTTGTAATTCAAAATTGCGCGTTTGTGATTGATGGAAATTAAGATGAGGGAAATAGTCACTCAAATCATCAACTCATTGGTTAATATTTCAAAAATTATGTTATTTCGTTGGTTCATATTGGCAGGCGTTGAATTCTCATGTTAATTCATGATACAATTTGCTCATTTAGGCCTTTTTCGATGCCAATCTAGGGACACACCGTATACTGGTAACAGCGGTATCCCATGTGGGTTTCTTCATATCAGAAACATTATCAGTGGAGGTCTGTATGCCGACTTATGACAACAGCATTCAGTGTAAACAAATTTATAATCATTCTCAAATAAAATTAAAATAAATCAAATAGCAAATTGCTTGTAAATAGTTGCATTATCAACAATCGTTAATATTTTATGTTGTTCCAAAGAAAAATGCATTGCTGTAACTAGCGGGGTAAAAGCTGTTTTTTTATTGTAAGTGGTAACAAACTTTGCAGCTGACCTTAATAAATATGCATATGAGTACACAGATCAAATTTTGAATATAAAAAAATTCTTGTGTTTCATATTTGACACATTTAGGGATGTTTTTCTCTAAAACCGTTAACCAAAGAAAATATCTGTACACCAATGTTTTTTTACAATAGAGAAAATGAATAATCTGTATAGTCCTCCTTACGGAAGAATGCGTGGGACGCAAGGGGGAAGAACTCATAAATATTATAGAATTAGTCACAGTTCAGGGGCGTAGCTCGATTTTGTGTAACTCACTGACTTAATTTTCATATAATTGTTATTTAATTTATAGTTAATATTATTTTTAACGGTGATGCCTTAGACTATGGAGGAAGGCAAACCCTTATAACATTGGCAATTATTTCTCGTGCTTTAGAATGCAACGTCCTTCCCTGTTTACTCATTTTGCGCACGTTAACTCCCGAACATACAAAACGCCACTGAGCTCTCTGCCAAGCTTGCCGGCGGTCGAAAAAGTGAGCGCTGTGTAGTAGCCCAAATATGCAGTTAACTTCACGTACTATAGAAACAGGCACAAAACGTGTTGGCTAACTGGTTTTGTCGGCTGGTTTGCTGGCTGAAGTGCTTTGTTGCCGTATTTCGAAGGCAATGGTAGACGCGACGATGTTGAAAAAAATATGATAGGTGTTTTATCACACCGCGTTAAAAATAAATGATAAACAAAAATGAGTAAGTGGTCGCGTGATGCGAGCTTTATTTTTTCGGTATTACAGTGTTCAGAAATTCGGCTTCAATATGCTAAAACTTGTATTCGCCACTAAACAACGACTACTCGTATAGGAAATCTCGCAACGCTGCCCGCATTCTTTAGAAACGTTTTATTTCTTGCGTTGAACTGTACTGTACGGTCTCACTTACGCCTTCTCTCCGAACTGCAGCTGCACGAGGAGAAGATATCTGCGATCCAGGAGAAGCTGGAGCTCGCCGAGCAGAAGCTGGCGCAGCACGCCGCCATCCCGGAGATGGAGGAGCAACTGAAGCAGCGGATGGAGGCGCTGACGCAGGTAAAAAACCAGGTACGAGGCTCTCAGCTCACTGTTTAGTTTTTTCCGACTTCGGCGGCCCGGGTCCGGGGCGTGGTGATGTACGTTGGTCCTGGACCAACACTATAATTAAAGACCTCTGCATGGCGGTGTTTAAAGCGATCGCCACTGGCGCCGAAAAAAATCGACAGGGTGGTTTAATGTTTAAAACACTATTGTTGCAGAATCTTTTATGAAATAAAAACATGCAAATGTGTCTGTTACAGCGAATTTTTATCGAAAATAAATGAATTGCTTGTTTGTTATGTATGCAAGTCTCAAAAGCAAGCAAAAGTATGTTGGTACCTTTTGGTTTGAAATAAAGTCCATGACTAGTTGTAGTGTAAGTAATTACAGAACACAAGTGCGAAAAAATTCAAGTGGTGAATCTTTGAGTGATTCTAAGACGAAAAGTTTATATAAACATAGGTCCCGTAATGCTTCCTTTTCAAGATACAGGGTGTGAAACTCTTCTTAAAAAATCGCTTTTTCGTAAATATCTTAATAATCCTTTAGCCGATTTTGTTGAAGTTTGACAGTGTTGTTTATGGTAGAAAGAGGCAATTTATCCCCTACTAGATTAAAATTATTAAGTACAGTGGCGTCCCGAGGGCACCTTAAGCAATAATTTTGTAAAAAAATGTGCGCCACTGACATTTTTTAAAACCTTTATTTTTTTTTCGCATTCAGCAACTAAAAATACAACTTTTTTTGTCTCTTGAATTATTCTCGTATCTCGCTTCGTTTTTGAGAAAAAAAATTAAAATCACTATTGCATGTCTCCGGGACAACATAATAAAAAATTGAAACTACCAATTAACAAAAACTAGGGTATACCCGATATTTTTTCCATATTAATAGTTTATTAATTAAAAAATTGCTATATACGGTAATGATAGCTATAAAAAATGTTTGCTTTATTATAATAGTTAGTAAAAAATGTTTGACACCCTATACTTTGAAAACGAAGCATTAGCGGACCTATGTTTATATAGACTTTTGGTCTTAGAATCACTCAAAGATTCACCCTTTGAATTTTTTCGCACTTATTCATTTACACCCTGTATATTGGTTCACTTTGGGGCTTTTAACAAATTTCTCTAGTTTCATTCTTGCGTACATTACAAATTACTTGTCCGAAAAATATAATATCTAGAATTCTTTCTTCAACTGATTCAACAAAATAATCCCGTTATTCTAAAATAGTGTTTTTTCTTCTGCAATTCACGTAATGATCTGTACATCATTTAACAAATCTACCTATAAAAACTCTGATAATATGACAAAAATGTGAAAATACTTGAGGGTAGTATTCCCGCAAAAAGAACATAAATCGCAATAAAGTTCGATACTTAAAATATGGGACAGTCTAAACGTCAAAAACTGATATATGTTTAACCTATAATAAGTCCCCTTTTTTTTCGTACGCTAGCGTCAGTCCCGATTGCACGCGACAATGAAAATACGACGTCATGCTCGGGTCTCTAATGTAGTGTTGGTCCAGGTTGGTTCTTCTTCCTCTTAGAGCACTGGTGTTGTTCTGTGTTTTCTTATTAGAGGGCGGCACTGGGAAAATGTGTGGCCGGCAGTAAGTGAAAAGTGGCCAGAATGTTATACCAACAAGAGTTAATTTGTATGCTCTTTTATGTTCTGGAAAATAATTTTAACAGATGCTAGAAGAAAAGGCGTTTTTAAGAAGATACTTTTTATAAACCTAGGCGAACAAAGATAGAGGAGCTACAGGGCGGTGTAAAAGGTGTAAATTTAAGTTGCACATTTTGCATAAGTAAAATAGTCAAATAGTTGTAGACTGCCTATGTTCTGGTCATTTTTCACTTTTAAAAATGATGGTCATTTGCCATATCTATTTCAGATATGTGAATAATGATATCAAAGATAATTTATATTTTCAAAAAATTTTGATAAAATTTTACCTATTTTTTATAGCGGAAATGAAAGTGATTTTCTCTATTTTACATTTTACACATTTCGTTTAACCATTATAAGATTCCTTTTTTAATTCTGAATCCAACGATATTAATTTAACCTATTTATCTCCAACCGTTTCCGAGATATTTATCAGAGAAGCTCCATCAAACTAAGTACATATGGACTCATGGTCGGTGCCTGGTGTTCAATCCGAGTAGGCCAATAACAATAGAACCAAATTTATGACAAATCAAGTCAGCCATGATAATAAAACTGACAATCAAGTAGGCTGTAAATTCAATATTTCTATTTATCCGTCAGATTAGTATAAAATTTTGTTGCAAAAAAGGTTTCTCATTTTTGGAATGACGATTTTATGCTAACCTGTCTCCACACACTTTTTCTGCTTTTTCCCTGTACATTGATGATTCTTTGATGTGATATAAAAATATAAATTTAAAAATTTCCTTAAACCAGTTTCATATCTACAAAAAATGATATCACCATTATTCACAGTATCTGAATAATATTTAGAGATTTCCACTCCTTCTGCCAAATAGTTGTTTATTCTATATAAAAAAAAAACATCTATTAAAAGCACCTGAATGCCATTTTTTTCCAAATCATTAGGATGCTTTTATAATGTACCTAACTGCCTTTATGTTTTTTTTTCTGTACATTGAATCTATTTCGATGTACGCTTTTTGGCATCATGCCAACTTATAACTATTGTTCCAAACAAAATAGTTGGCACCTTTCAACTGATTTACTACTTTATCAGCTTTTGATGTTAGATTGTTTAGGGAATAGCGATACACATGAGTGAGCCTTGAGCTTGACCCATCAAAACAGTTTTGCAGGAAAAATATGCTGAAATTTTGCTCAAAATGACAATCTAGTTAATAATTCTCAGGCCATTCCTTACATTATTTATTAAAATGAAGAAAATCCATTGTCCACTATGCTAGTATTGAATAATGATCATTTTATCTCAAACAGTTAAAAGTTCTGCCAAAAGGCCTATTATCTGATTTAAGAACTAAGGTAAAGAAATGCGATTTAATTTAGTTTTTTAGTTCTTAAATATTATCTTGCTTTTGACTATATATTAGAAAGTGAATGAACACTACTTGAAGACATCATTTTTTTCAAATTACGTTTAGTTCATAATTTAGATTATAGGTGGCTGCAATATCTGTCATTTTCACAAAATTTCAGCATCGATATCATAAATACTCTAAACTGCTCTATTCTCTTTTAAACTTTCAGTTGTCGGTTTATTTATGATATCATCTCTCAAAATTATAAAATCCCTGTGTTCGTTTGCCGCATGCTGTTCAAAAATCTCTCCAAGTTACCTTTAAGCGCCTTTACTTGTCATGGCATGTGCCGGAATCCACAACCACAGTTCTAACCAAACTACGGCTACTCTCCTTAGGCACAAGAACGTCATGGGTCGGCCGAAGACCGAATTCAAAGGTTAGAGAACAATCTAGACGAGAAAAATGCGGAACTCGTCCGTCTCAACCAGCGACTGAAAATGAACGAAGATCACAACGCGCGGTTGTCCGCGACTGTCGACAAGTTGTTGTCCGAATCGAACGACAGGCTGCAGGACCACCTGAAGGAGAGGATGCACGCACTGCAAGAGAAGAACAACTTGACACAAGAGTTGGAGAAGACCAGAAAGATGATGGAAGAGTTGGATCACCAGAAGCAAGACATTATGAAGGAACTGGCGAAATCGAGGTTGGAAATCGACAACGTCAAGAGGCAAATGCTGCAGCAGGAGATCTCTTACAATATTCAACAAACCGATGCACTGACAAGGTAAGATTTGTGGATGTGTGGATAATGTAGCCAGCACTCGCTCTACGAAGAGTCATTAAAATCATTATTAATTTTTACTAACGATGAAGGTATCATCTGTTACATCGATAGATTCTCTAATAAAATGGCATACATGGCATCATTGATACCATTAGAATGTGAAAAGAATTATTTTAAAGAGTTCCTAGTGATTACAGTTGTGATCATAAACTAGTCACGGCAATCTTGGACCGAAAAAAAACATTACAGAAAATTCTAAGCTAAAACCTAGTCAATTGGTTTGAGGTTATGAAATTCACAGCCAACCATAGTCATTTTCGTAATTCAAGATTCACGACACTTAAATCTGTCATGGTCGGTCATGGCAATCTATGATATTGACAGACTATCGGCCAACTGCAGTTCTATTGGTTAGTAACTGTCAAAATTTACACATTTTAAATATGTCATGATCATGGCAATCTATGATATTGTCCGAATATTGGCCAACTGTGCATAACTTGTATTAATGCAGAGTCTACAGTGTGTTTCACTTCAAGTCCAGACACTTCATTATTTTTTTACGGGTTGACCGATTTTCAAAAACTTTTTTTTAAATATAGTGCTCCGAAAGATATACATTTTGACGCTAATTTTTTTCAGATTCGTCTTTTCCATGACCTACTACGATCAAAATTATACCCCCAAAAACTGCAAAAGTACATTAGGCATTTTTTTTTAGGAAAAAAATGAATAGCACAATCGTATTGACCATACCCACAAAATAGCTTCAAACGTAGTAAAAATACGGTTTTTTGGAGTACTCTGTACAAACACCGAGAGATATTTTAAAATTATTTCTTTGCAGTTTGATTAGACCCTGCTTTAAAAATACAAAAATCGAAAAAAAAACCTGTTTTTTCTCTTGGTGCTTTTTTACATTTTTTTTTCTACAATTTTAACTTATGCCTATTAAAAAACATAAACAATATTAAATTTTAGAAAGGATTTTCAATAAAGACCACCCTGGATACGTGGATACCAATCAGTTTTTAAAATTTTTCAAATAAAAAAAGGGTGCTTTTTATTGAAAATACTTTCTAAAATTTAATATTGTTTATGTTTTTTAATAGGCATGAGTTAAAAATGTAGAAAAAATGTAAAAAAACACCAATAGAATAACAATTAATTTTGATTTTTGTATTTTTATTGCGAACGCCGCCTTGTACAAGGCAGGGCTCACATAAGTGAGCCGTAATCAAACTGCACAGAAATAATTTAAAATATCTCTCGGTGTTATGGATATGGATAGTAGAAAATAACAATATTTTCTTGAAATCGGCATTAAAAGCACAGAAAATCGTCATTAAAAGCTCAGAAATCGGCACTGAAGTAGCCCATTATGTATGATTTTTTCAATAAGTAGGCCTTGGCGAGATGTAAACATGAAACGTCAGACGTGGAGCCGTCGCCTGTCAAAAGTTACCAAATATTCAAAACCTGGCCACAAAAGGCCCATTTAACTTTTCGTACACCTTGCGAAATTGTTACTTATAGTAGCGCAATCCTTCAGTATACATATTTTAGTAGGTTTAAATATCAATAGATTTGTTATAGAGATTGCACAACAAGCAGCAGTTTGGTCTTTTTGTTCGAAGGCCCCATATGTCATTATATTTGACCTAGGTAGAGCGATCGTCAAAGTCAAGCAACGCCACGCGTAGTTGGTTCATGGACGGGTGATCCCGTATGATTATTTTCTTGCCCAATAAAACATTTTTTTCCGATTTCAAAAAAAATATAATATGTATCTCGGCACTGAAGTTCTTTTTATGACTCGTGTGGTTTATTTGCCTCGGCCAGAGGCCTCGGCAACTAAATTCCACGTGAGTCATAAAAAGTTGAACTTCAGTGCCTTGGTACATAAATAACTATTACTATGAAAAGCTCCAAAATAAATGAAAACTAACAAACTGTCAGCTGTTTTTTTTTTGGAATGCCCTGCACAACAATCACTTGTATATTAGGAACTGGAACGATTTTTCCTTATATTATTCTCTCCCCGAGGTCTCTGTCGCCAAACGCCGTGGATCCGGGGAGTTTTTCGCGGAGCGCGAGCCACTCGAGCTTCGACACGCACTCGCTGCCGCGGAGGCCGAACAAGAGCAGAACGCCGATAGACGAGGAGCCAAACAAGATGCCGTTCGGGTCGAGGTCGATGACGGAACACGAGTGGGAGAAGCTGCAGCAGGCGCACGTCCTGGCCAACGTACAGCAGGCGTTTGACGTCTCGAGCGACGCCGAGGGAGACGACAACGACAGCTTGTTTAGGTACGTGTTTTTTTTTGTTGCATTTTCGGTCGATGGTTTACCTGAAATTTTCTTATTTTATTGAGATCGCAACTCTAGAAATTTTCACACAGAAATGTCTCGGGTAATCAGAGCTGGGAAAGATCGCGCCAAAAAAGATCTAGATCATGGATCAGATCGTTTTTCAAAAAAAGATCTAAGATCATTTAAAAATAGATCTTTTCATGCAAAAACGGTCTTAGATCAAGGATCGTCTAAAAATGATCTATTTAAAAAAGATCAATCGATCTAAGATCTTTTCAATGATCTAAGATCTTCTAAACGATCTAAGATCTTCTAAACAATCTAAGATCCTCTAAATGATCTAAGATCTTAGAAGAAAATTCATATTATATAGTTAATAGATATAGATGTCTATAAATACTTTTCCTAATTTTGACATTGTATAAAGTGACATCTTTCAAAACCTGATCAAGTGATGATACTTTCAGTTTTACATAACTACACTCACCCAAACTTATATGGAATCACTTGCTATTTTCGCTGAAGAATTTTTTAGTAAAAAATTAGTTGCTGGGAATGAAAATACAGTTTCTTTAATCCATTTATATTAGAAAAATAATTTAAAATCCATGAACCTAATTTTATTACAGTAAGAATTAAATAAATTAAATAATGGGTGAGTCCATATAAGTATGGGTGAGTGTAGTTACGTAAAGTTACTAAGTACTCTAACTGAACCGGATACGTAATCAATCAGTTGATATACCTATGGAGAATTAGACTTTTTTGTAAAAACGTGTTCGTTCATTATAAGATGGCGACCAGTGCAGACGTTTTTCAAAGCGCTATCAACAAACCCTGCAAGAAATGCAATATAGTCCCTGTTAAAGGGTTAAAGTGCATAAAGTGCGGTGCCTTAACTCATCAGGGTTGTGTAAAATATCTTAAACACATAGTGAAATACGAAAATGAACTAATAAATTGCTGTGATGGACAGCAAACAGCGACAGAAGATGACCTTGACCTATCTTTCGGTTCGGCGACGGATAGTACGCAGAGAATTGAGGTAATGCAATTGAAAGACTTGTTGAAGCAAAAAGATGCAACAATTAAACATCTAGAAGATCTGGTATTGTCTCTTAAACAACAGATCTCGCTATATGAGACTGTAAAGAAAATTGAAGAATTTCTTCAACAAAATGTAAATAAAACTTTACCGCCATCTGCAGAAATAGTAGATGTACTAAACATGAAAACAACAACGGAAACTAAAGACACTATTGCCAAAAATGTGAAGATATCAAACACTGTAAACACAGCCGACACAACATTAACACACAGGAAGAAACCTGTATACCAAGGAGCGAATAAACCTGCAATTTCAATCACTGCGGAACCTCGTATCAAGGTGGTATCGCCTGTATCCGCAAAAAGTGCAAATAATGCTCGCGGCAGCGCAGGCAGCATACACAGTGACCAGAAAACAGAAATTGGGAACGAGGCGACTAACTGGCAAACAGTAAATCGAAAAAAGAAAACCACAAAGAAGCAAACAGCTGGTTTTGTAGGACAAGCACTTGACCTTCTTACTGTTAAGGCTAATCCCAAAAAGGCTTACATATTTGTGTCAAGACTGGAACCCGTAACTAAATGTGAAGATTTAGTGACTATTCTTAAAGTACATTTTCCCGAGGTAAAGTGTGAAAAGTTAAATTCGAGGCACCCGGACTCGTATGCATCTTTCAAGATTATTATCAATCAAAGCAATTACGAAACGGCTATGGATCCTAATAAGTGGCCCACTGGTGCTTACGTCTCAGCGTTTTTTCAGAGGAGGGTGCTGCCGTCACAAGCAACTTAATAGGTAGAAATAAAACTTATGATCTCCTTCTGTTAAATTGTCAAGGCCTAACAAACAGAAAGGTGGATTTTATTACCAGTGATTTTATTAGTTCTGGTAATATACAATTTATCTGTCTGACGGAAACTTGGTGCTCGAGCTCGAGTGTTGACACTTTTTATTTTCCAAATTTTTACAAAGTTTCAGCTTTTTGCAGAAACAGCTTTAAACATGGAGGGGTTGGAATATGGTGTAGCACTGAGATTAGCGCGAGACCAATTCCGTTAGATCAATTCTGTTTAGAAAAAGAATTCGAGATCTGTGGCATTGCATGCAAAAAAGATAGAAAAGAAATAATTATTTTGGCGTGTTATAGATCACCAATTGATACTAGTTTTAAGTTATTCTGTGATAAACTAACCGAAGTTTTAGAACTGTTGTATAAACCTAATGTAGATATATATTTGTGCGGTGATTTTAACGTTGACCCCGTAAGGGATAGATTGAATTACAACTTGTTGGCGGGTGTTTTATCTGGTTTTAATATGGAAACGATTCTTGGTGAAGGGACACGCCGGGGTTATATTTTAGACTATGTGTTTTCAAACACTGAAAACTTGCTAAGTAGTGTCATAGATGTTCATTTCTCGGACCATAGTGCTGTTTTACTAACAGTTAAGTGTAAAAAGGTGTGCAAAGGTTTTGCCCACTATAAACGAGACTTTAGTAGAAATAATCTAGAACGTTTTAAGGCTGCCCTGGTGTCTGAGAGCTAGGCCACTGTGTACTCTCAAGATACCTTGAACGATTCATTCAATGTTTTTTACAGTGTCTTTATGTTTCATTTTAATGAGAACTTTCCCTACAAAAAGTTTTACAAAAGACAGGGCAAACTTTGGGTAGATCAGGATGTTAAATTATCTAGTGACGATTTAAAGAGCCTTTTTAATCTTAGCAAACAATTTCCGGAGTTGAAACCCCTTTACCTAGAACGTAAACGGGAACACTCTCTCCTTGTGAAGAATAAAAAAAGATCCTACTATCAGCGTAGCATCTCCTCTACAGAGGATTCAATTAAGTGTATGTGGAACACTGTTAACGTAATGAATAATAAGTATAAATCAGTTAATAACAACATTAGTATTAATGTTGAGGGTCATTCCATTGAAGATCCAGTAAAAATTGCAAGTAGTTTCAATGAGTTCTTTAGGGACTCTGTAAAGAATATCATCGACAAAATTCCTAAAATTAATTGTATCAGCAACAACGTTTCTCCCAATGATAGCAGTATATTTTTGTTTCCTTTCGTGGAGGAGGAATTTGTTTCGATGATAAGTGGAAAACTAAAATCCAAACATTCGTCAGGATTTGACGGGGTGTCGGCGTTTCTCATAAAGAAGTGTGTAACCATTTTAACCAAGCCTCTAGTCTACCTTGTTAATAGGTCATTTGTGGATGGGGTGTTTCCTAATCGGCTAAAGATGAGTAAAATCATGCCCAATAGCACTGTCTCCAATTTTTTCGAAAATCTTTGAATATTGTTACCTCAGCCGACTCGAATCATTTCTAAATAGGAACAATATCTTCATTAAAAACCAATTCGGTTTTCGCTCAAAGTGTTCTACAAGTGATGCAATTCACTGTTTCTTGGAAAAGGTAGTGCAACATGTGGAGGAGGGTGAATGCCCTGCTGGGGTCTTCTGCGACCTCAGCAAGGCATTTGACTGTGTGGATCACGGGCGGCTTTTGCTTAAGGCTGAGACATATGGAGTTAGAGGAGGGGCCTTGAATTGGCTGCGAAGCTACTTGCTTGACAGAACTCAGTATGTCTCAATTGACATTTCAAGTGATGGTGTAACGCGTACTTCGGTTTCCGAGCCCCTGGCAATGACAGTTGGAGTGCCCCAAGGATCCATTTTGGGCCCTGTACTGTTTATCTTGTACATAAATGACGTTGGACTACAGCTTGACTGCAGTTTTTCATTATATGCGGATGATTCTTCCATAGTTGTTTCGGCAAAAAATAAAAATGAACTTGAATTTAGAGGAAACACTAATTTGGATTCGTTGTATAGATGGTTCAGTTTGAACTCCCTATATATTAACAGCTCAAAAACAAATTATATTTCGTTTCACAATTATAATAATAAATCAAATTTAGATTATAAACTAAGTATAAATGGTACTAACATTGATAGAATTAGATCCACTAAATTTCTTGGTGTTATTATTGATGAAAACCTAAACTGGAAGCTGCACTGTGAATATTTGGTCACAAAGCTTAATTCCATGTGCTATCTAATTAGAAACCTAAGAGAAGTTTTAACAGTTAGTCAATTGGTGTCAGTTTACTATGCCCATATAGAATCACGGTTAAGATATGGCGTATGTTTTTGGGGATCTTCCTCTTTTGCTGAAGATGTTTTCATATGTCAAAAAAGAATATTAAGATGTATTGTGGGTGCTTCTCCAAGAAAATCCTGTAGAGATATTTTCAAGAAGCTTGACATCCAGACGCTCCCCTCACTTCTGATTATTGAACTTTGTTCTTACATATTTGAAAATAGAGATAATTTTCTGGCTAACTCTGACGTGCACAGTTTTAATACGAGAACCCAGGGTTTGCTCCGAACTCCTTTCTTCCGCTACCGAATAGGGCGTCAATCTCCAATCTTTCTAGGTACTAAACTTTTCAACAGATTGAATTTGGAGATTGTAGGCTCACCTGACATGAATATTTTTCGACGACGCTTAAGATCCTATTTGTTGAGACACAGTGTGTATAGCCTAAGTGAATTTCTTAAAATAAAGGATGTATTTTGATAGGTTTCTTCTTTTTTTTTATTCGTATTTTTAATATGTTACACTTGGTGTATGTTTGTATACCTATGTATATTTTTAATGTATATTTTTAATGTGTATAATAATAATATGACGTTTTCCATAATACCTTTGTGTGTTCGTTTTTTTTGGAAAATAAAGAGGGTATTTATTTATTTTATTTATTTATGGATTATTTATGCAATTTATAATTTTATAACTTAAGTTATAAAATTCGGAATTTTGAGAAATGGATAATTGAAAATAAAGTACAAATTAACATAAATCATTCATTTAAATTTGACCAGATCTTTGATTTGACCTCAAAATAGGTTCTTGTAGTTATAGGTAAAATGTCCGTCAGTTTCTTTATATTATTTGCCATTTTTCGCTAATTCTGATAATTTGCACTTTAGCTGAGACCTAGAGATCTCCTGAGGTAAACTGCTTTAAATGAACGCTCGTTAGTAATGTACGTAACTAAATTCGTAATACATATATTTTAGAAATAATAAATAATATGTAGAATATAATATCTATAAAAAGGAAAATCCTTGTTAGTACAAACTATTCATTCTTCTAAAAAATACATACCTATCTTTCTACCTACATTATTTTGTATATAAAAAAAAACAGAAACGTTTCAAAAATGAACGAAAACAAATGAGGATGATCTTAGATCCTTTTAAAGATCTTAGATCTTTAAAATGATCTTAGATCTCTAAAACGATCTTAGATCTTTAAAATGATCTTAGATCTTTTAAACGATCTTAGATCTTTAAAATGATCTAAGATTGTCAAATTAAGATCAAAGATCAGATCTTTTTGAAACGACCTTTTACAAAAAAGATCTAGATCTAAGATCAATATCGCGATCTTAGATCTATAAAACGATCTTTTTTAAATAGATCTGCCCAGGTCTGCGGGTAATATACAGTGTGTCCCCAAGAGGACAAATGGACAAAAAATTTCATTTTTCGACAAAAGGTCATTCTTGATAAAAGTTTCTGCTTCTCGAAAAAATATGGTCTACGGAGAGAATATTGGATTTTTTTATACAGGGTGCCCAAAAAATACAAAAACATGAAATACTATCAAGAATAAACTACATTTATTTTTAAAAATATCAAAAACTTCTACTTATAAAAGTTGACTAGAATTAAAAGACGTGTCAGATTGTAAATTTTCAAGCAATTCGGATGACTTTGATTTTTTGTTGTTTTTTTTTTACCTATTTAAATCAAAGTCGGCCGATTTGCTTAAAAAGTTACAATCGGACACGTCTTTTAATTCTAAACAACTTTTCTAAATAAATATTTTTGATATTTTTAAAAACAAAGGAGTTCCACACTTGGCAATCAAAAAAATCGAAGTTGGCTGATTTGTTCGAAAAGTGACAATCGCACACGTTTTAATTCTAAACAACTTTTCTAAGTAAAATTTTTTGAAATTTTTAAAAATAAAGGTAGTTTATTCTCGATGGTATTTCATGTTGGGCACCCTGTATAAAAAAATCAAAAATTTCCTCCGTAGACCATATTTCTTCGAGAAGCAGAAACTTTTATCGAGAATGACTTTTTGTCGAAAAATGAAATTTTTGGTCTATTTGTCCCCTTGGGGACTCCATCCGTGGACACACTGTATTTACGATAGCTCCAAAAAATTGCCTTCCTTAGAACGGAGAGTTCCGATTGCAACGATTCTCAAACGATTGTTGTTCGAAAAGGTTAGGCTTGATGAACCTAACGAGGGGAAGCTCTGTTTTAGTCAGGGACTCTTTAAAATAAGGGGACCTAGCATTATACTTTCCAAAGTGAGGCCTATTATTTCATCATTTTAATGGTATCAGTGATGCCAAGTATGCCATTTTATTGGAGCATCTATGAATATAACAGGTACTTTGATTGTTAGTAAAAATTAATAATGGTTTCCATGATTTCTAAAAATTAGACTTGACAATGTTGTGTCTACAATTACAGAATATGGCAACTGTCAAATGAAACAAATTTATTGTGTAGTTGAAATTCTTTAATTGTCACATCTGAGTATCTGGAAGTTTGCCTCCTTTAGCCTCCTTTAGAATCTATGGCACTATCTATCACATAAAACCTGATGGCAGTTGGACACTGACATATAACATAACCTTGTACCAGACCACTTATGTGGTCTCCTTGGTGTCTACAGAAAACAAACTTCCCCTCAAGGCTTCACTTTTCCTATGTTATAGACTGTGACATGGTAGGTCCCCTTATTTTAAGAGTCCCTGGTACCCTCTCGACCGATTCAAATACGAAAACCGTTAGATCCTTGCCGTCGACCGTTCTATTTTGTAATTGACCCCGTTGGGCCGCAGCACGGCCGACATGCTGTCGCCGGGCGGCCACCCCGACGCCCAGACGCTCGCCATGATGCTGCAGGAGCAGCTCGACGCGATCAACAACGAGATCCGCCTGATCCAGGAGGAGAAGCAGAGCACGGAGGCACGCGCCGAGGAATTGGAGTCGCGCGTCGGCAGCATGGAGCACATGAACCTGCTGGCGCGTGGCCGCAGCCTCGACCGCCAGTCGCCACCAGTAAGCGGTAGATCCACCCCGAAATCGCACCACAGCCCGCAGCGCGACTACCTGCACAAGTACCACACGGTGAGGGGGGCGGGGGCCTGGGGCCGGGCCCCACCGGCGGATCCCCTACAGTACCCGACACACACACACTCTTTGAGTTTCGCTTCTCCGATTGTCTGTTTCTTTAAGAGAGGATTCACCACGGGCAGGCCGCGGCAAACCCGTGTGGGATTTCGTGGGGGTTGGGAAGCCGGCGATGTCGGTTAGAATAGGTGGCGAGGAATCGTGGAATGTTTCATAGGTTGAGGATATGGGGGATGTTCGGGGACAGAGCGACCCGAGGGGTCATCAGGTTCTGCAGTAGGTGTACAAATTTGTATGCAGGACATCTGCAGTACTTCGGCAGGACTCTGCAGTACTTGTGCAGGACCGTGCAGTGGGTACCTGTGCAGGACTCTGCAGTACATGTGCAGGATTCTGCAGTACATGTGCAGGACTCTGCAGACCTATGCAGGACTCTGCAGTACCTGTGCAGGGCCCTGTAGTGTTTATGCAGGACTCTGCAGTACTGGAGCAGGACCACGCAGTACCTACTGATGCAGGACCTGTATATTCACTAGGTACTGCAGCTTTCTGCAGTAGGTGTGCAAAAAATCAAGTACCTGAAGACCCCTCGGAGCGACCATAATGAGACATTTTTAAAAGCGAGCTTCGGAAGCTCGTGCTTGGAGCCAAATATTTTTGCCGCAAATCACTAGATTATTTTAATTTAAAGTTGACATGTATATTGCCAAGAAATTATCCCGTACTGCATTTTCTATTTGCAGGCTACAAAAGTGCTGAATGTGCATTGAAAAAACAAGCATAAGTACTAGTTTAAGTTTGCAATATTAGACAATTATCAATTTGAACTTAAAAATTTAGATAATTAAGAGCTTCAACAGGCATTATGTATCTAAAATTGCAAGTTCAACTGACAATAATTATTTAAAATTGCAAGTTTAAACAGGTAACATCGAATTTATTACAAGTTTAAATTGAGAAATTCATAATGGAAAGTTCAAGTTCAAACTGACAATTATCTAAGATTGAATATTAAAATTGCTAACTGTCTAAAATTGCAAGTTTAAACCGACAATTATCTAAAATTACAAGTTTAAATGGAGTTTGCACCTACATAATTGAAACTTCAAACTTCAAACTGACAATTACTTAAAGTTGAAAGTTCAAATTGCCAACTAATTGCAAGTTTAAATCGGCAATTATCTAAAATTACAAGTTTAAATCGAGAAGTATGCACCTACAAAATTGAAAGTTCAAACTGACAATTATCTATTTTAAAACTGAAAATTCAAATTGCCAACTCTCTAAAATTATAAGTTTAAACCGGCAATTATTTAAAAGTACAAGTTTAAACTTATAATTATTATAAACATACATAAATTGCAAGTTCAAATTTGCCAACTATCTAAAATTGCAAGCTTTAATCCGGCAGATATCTAAAATTACATGTTTAAACTGAGAAGTTTGCACATTTATAATTGAAAGTTCTAACCAACAATTATCTAAAACTGCAAATTCAGATTGTCAACTATCTAAAATTGCAAGTTTAAACCGGTAATTATCTAAAATTACAAGTGTAAACTGGGCAATTTGCACCTAAATAATTGAAAGTTCAAAGTGACAATTATCTAAAATTACAAGATTAAACTGAGAAGTATACATGTACATAATCGAAAATTCAAACTGATAATTATCTAAAATTGCAAGTTAAAACTGGCAACTATCTAAAATTACAAGTTCAAACTTACATTTATCTAAATTTGCAAGTTTAAACTGTCAATTATCTAAAATTACAAGTTTAAAACTGGCAGTTATCTAAAATTTCATGTTTAAACTGAAAAGTTTGAACATATTATATAATTGAAAGTTCAAACTGACAATTATCAATTATCTAAAATTGCAAGTTCAAACAGGCAATTATCTAAAATTACAAGTTCAAACTTACATTTGTCGAAATTTGCAAGTTTAAACTGACAATTATCTAAACTGAGAATTGTTCACCTACATAATGGCAGGTAAAAACTAAAAATTATCTAAAAGTGCATGTTTAACATGGCAATTATCTAAAAGTACAAGTTTAAATTGAGAATTAGTATACACATACATAATAGTAATTTATAACAGACAATAATTATTATCTAGAATTGCACGTTCAAACTGACAGTTATCTCTAACAATCTAAAATTGCAATTTTAAACTGACAGTAATTATACCTGCATATCTGAAAGTTTGAGTAGCAATAATTATGTTTTTTTGATGCCCATTCAGTGTTTTCGTAAAAGGAAATGTGTTTTTCAATTAATTTAATTTAAAATTGTCTCATTTTGACATATATGAACACGAATTCTCTGTTTTCCAACCTTCTCTGTGTTTGAGGATGTTATGTTTGCATAGTTTGGATTTTAAAAGCACCAATTCTTCTATTTTATGTCTCTATTTTTCAAATATTTTATTGAGAATATATTTAGTTTTTATTGAAACATGATTTTTCAACTTGTTTTTTAACGTACTTCATGATACATTTCTAAAATGAAACAAGAAACTTTTATGTGGGGAAATAACATAATATTTTACTACTGCAAATTCCTATGAATTTTAATTTTTGCCATAAGTTCTATTATTTAAACAAAATAATACAAAAATGAAAATGATGCATGGCTTGTCAAATTAATAGTTCTAACATTTTTTTTATAAAAAAACAAAATCTTATCGTTTTAGATAATGTTAGAGATCCTCTTTTATCTAGAAGAGTTGGGTAACACGTCATTTTTTGCCGATCGGAATATAGGCTGGCAAAATTTTTCTGTGTATCCACAACAATGGTTTTAAGGTTAAAACTCATTTCAAGTTATGCTATATTGTATTCTCAGGTAATTTCAAAACTGTGATATAAATTATTTATTTATTTCCATCCTGTTTATAATTTCAATTACATCTTATTTTTATTTTTTCTTGAAATCGGCAGTAAACTGTCCCAAAATCGTCATTAAAAGCACAGAAATCGTACAATAATGGGCTACATTCATGTACGATTTTTTCAATAAGTAGGCCTTGGCGAGATGTAAACATCAAACGTCAGACGCGGAGAAATCGCCCGTCAAAAGTGACCAAATATTCAAAACCCGGCCGATAAAGGCCCATTTAACTTTTCGTACACATTGCGAAATTGTTTCCTATAGAAGCGCAATCCTTCAGTATACATATTTTAGTAAATTTGAATATCAATAGATTTGTTGTGTAGGCTGCACAAGAAGCAGCAGTTTGGTTTTTCTGTCAGAAGGTGCCGTACATCATTATACTTGTCCTAGGTAGAGCGATCGGTAAAGTCAAGCAACGCCGCGCGTAGTCGGTTCATGGACGGGTGATCCCTTATTATTATTTTCTTGCCTAATAAAACATTTTTTTTCCTATTTCAAAAAAATATATAATATGTACCTCGGCACTGAAGTTCTTTTTATGACTCATGTGGTTTATTTGCCTCGGCCAGAGACCTCAGCAACTAAACTCCACATGAGTCATAAAAAGTTGAACTTCAGTGCCTTGGTACATAAATAACTATTATTAAAAATTGTGTAGAAGTCACTGATGTTTATATTACCCAACTCTTCTGATAAAGGTTACTGAATACTATTAACTTGACAGCGATTTTAACACAGATCAAGGTGGTGGATTCTTGTTTTCTATTATCTTTTATTTTTCCCTATTATTCTGCTGAACCGCATGCTGCCCCTCATTTACCCCCTTTTGTCGTGCACTTTGACTTTCAACGGGCCTGTTTCCCCCAGTCGAAACATCACTATAAAATAAAGTAATCCAAATCTGAATAGAAGTCCGACAACTGGACTCTGAATACAACCTACAAACTGACTAATATTCTATCCAGCATATTGCCGAATTAAAAGGCACAATGGGGAACTTGAACATTTTTTTTATTTCTTTAATATATTTGCCTATCTATAGAAAGAGCACATACCAAATATCAGCCCTCAAATCGCAATATTTAATTTGCAATATATAATTAAAGTCGTGACCGCAAGCTATTCAGTTTTTGAAACGACACGAAAAGCACGGGAATGGTTGTGATGTCACATCGCTCGATTGATCAGAAGGCAGTGACAGTAGTGTCAGCTACACAGGAAAGGGTACTTGACAATATTTTTAATTGCTCTAAAATTGTACTCGGTTTACGGTAGATGCACCAACATAACACGTAATAAATGAAACAACGGCTTTTAACCCTTATTTTTTATGATAATTAAAGACAAAATTGCACAATTTCGTTCAGGCTGAAATCTACAGTTTCGTCGTTCTATTGTCCAGAACGCCAAACGTGGCAACTCTGTGCCTCTCAGGAGAAACGGAACTGTAACGTTGCCGGTGCCCGTTTGCAATCATTCGTGGAACAAAGGCAAATTGCAGTTTTCTTTTCAAGTATCTCCAGCTTGCCTATGAATATCTGTTACTTAATGATTCGAAACCTTTGAGCTTTAACTAACGCAATTGCACACACAAATTTTGTCACATAAACACTTTTTTATCAGGAATATGTTCCGTATATTGACTCCTCTATAGCAAAATGGTGTCTGTTTATGCTGCACACGATGGAAACTATATCCTTCATCTCTGTCACATAACACTAGTTAAAATATCTGTATACGGAACATACTATAAATATTCAGGTACCAATAATGGGGGAAATATTCGCGTATTTGGCAACGTTACCCGCCCACCTAGGCATCTAACCATATTCATATATCCACGTCATCTAACACGTATGGTTTTCTGCCGAAATCCATTAGATAAAACTGCAAAGGTTTGTACCTACGTTGTAGTAAGAATACAGTATTATGAGTTATTAATAAAGAGAGAACCTCGGCCTAGGGACCATCTTGAAGGCGCGTTTATGAAGACGCCATAGTACTGAGCCGAATTCCGGACTTTAGGCCCAACCTGGCCAAAGAAAATTTACAGAAAAACGATTGAATAAGTATTTACGAAAAAAAAACCTTCTTGACTAAAACCTTCGATGGAGGAAGGAATCAATCAACGCTAAAAGTGGTATCACAGGGCATCATAAGTCTGGGAGTTTGAGGTTAGAATTTTGAAATTTCAACTTTCCTTGCAACTTTCACTGCCGTTATAAAACACTTGTGACGTCATAAGTGCTTTCCCGCCAAATTTCAAAGAAAGTCTAATAACTTGCTAATTACGTAAATATAATTTTTTTAAATAATCGTAGGGTCTTAGGCAAGTGTCCAGGAATTGTTTTATTCTTATATATTTATTTTAGGTCAAAAATAAGAACTGCGTAAAAGTCCAAATTTAACAAGCACTTCTTTAGCTGAATGGTGAGGCCACGGGGTTAGTAATTCGTAGGTCCCGGGTTCAATCCCACAAGAAGTTATTTTTTATTATCATTGAATTCTACCTCTTATATTTATCACTGATTATCATTTTTAGTAATAATTGGACAATGGATATTATGAAGACTATTACTCACAAATTCTCGTACAAACTACTCCATAGTACTTCAAAGTACTTACCTACCTAATGTATGAAATTGTCGGTAGCAGGAAAAATGTAATACATTGCTCGATGTGTAAGCTCTTTTTGGCCTCGGAGAGAGTTTTAAGACCCGAGGCAACACGGGCGTTAAACAACTTCCTCGGCCAAAAAAGTACGCTTACGCATCTCGCAATGTAAATAACTGTTTAATACAGCAAACTCTTTTCAAACGTTATCAACAATATCAAGGCTGATACAGACTATAATAAGAGGGATAGACAAGGATAGGACTTTCTAGTTGATCCTTCTAAAAAAACGTATGTGGTGCTATAGTTTTTATAATGTGCCGCCCATATTAGTTTATACATGGTGCCGCCACCCACCAGAGGCGCCACCACCAACGAGCTACTTGACGTCACAACCAAGGAGGGCTTGTTTCAAGAATGATTTGAATTATGCAGTTTTTAATTGCTTACATTTATTACATAAAAATAAAAAAAATGAGTTTTTTGTGAATTGTGGTTAATTTAATGGCAATAAATTACGTTTGAAAGGTATATTTTTCAAATTTAATTTTTGTGCAAGTTCCCCATCACACCGACGAGAATATCGTTACGATAAATCGGGGGAGACAGGCCCGTCCCCGTGTGTTGAAGTGTAAAAGCCAACTGCGGTCCCCCGTCCGAAGGGCGTGTTGTGAAAATGTGATGTTGTAGGCACCGGCGAGTATGTCCCCAGCGCACTTACAACAATATCACTCGACACTGAGCCCCGGGACACTATCGGAATCCTTACCGTCCAGTCAGGTTTGTGTGGGATGAAGTAATAAGGGTGACTTGGGTGGGGTCGGGGTTCGCACACACACACACTCGCAATGCACACCCGTACGGGTGCCCGTTCGGCGCCGCAGGTCGGGCGGGGGAGGTTCGACGGGCGAAACTCGATCTTCGTACTTGCGGAGGGTCGCTCGGAAATTGCGGGACAAACGTGCATTCTTCGGGGTATATGATTTGAAACAAAAAATTGCTTTTTCGATGGGCTAGCTTCGGGAATAGCCCTCTATACCACACAAAATGTGACATCCGACCGAGGGAATAACTTGGTGCCAATTTTTAACCCTAAACGAGGGAGATATGTGTGGTAGCCACCATTTAAACTGCCAATATAGGGTTAAAAATGGCGACAAATTCCATCTCTTTCCGTTATCTACGTCTTGCCGAGCGCAATAAGATCAAAAGCGGAAAAATGCATATTTGTCAAGATATTTCCAAGTGGCCCTCCGTCAATACCCTGTATAGGAGACCATTTCGATAGCTTTGTCAATTTGTAGATGTTCTTTCATAATGAAAATTTATATGGTGTAAAAAGGCCAGTTTTCCAATAATTTAAATTTAAAAAAACACCTCTGTCATGATTGATTTATAAAGACCACAATAAAATAGCTTCAAACTGGAAAAAACAGTTAACTACTTACCCTATTTGTGAAAAAAATGAACTGCCACTACTACTTACCTAGCCAAAATCCTCATTCAAAATCTATAAAAGGCTTTAAACCAATTTTTATCAAAATAAATAAATACAAATAAAGGTTGGTTTGTGCAGCGACTTTATCTTTATATTTAGGTTTTTGCTTTATATTTTACTTTAAGGAAATAAAGTACGCGTTCACGCAGACCTGTAAGTACATAATTTACGCAAGCGCAATTGAAGTCCATCTAGGACAAGGTTAGTTTATAAACTAACCTTGCATCTAGGAATATTTTTCGACGGTTGGCAGCCGTTATGACATGCATGATAATAGGTGATTATTTTGGATTTTCGCCATATTTTTGTAATGAAAATAATATCTAAAATCTACATAACCAACTATCAATGTTCTGTGAACACAGATCTCTATATTTTGGTCTATGACCCACATAACGCATAGACACTAGGAAATTTTGGCGCTTTATATTTGATTTTTGACATATGTTTGCTTTTGCGCACGCGTATTTGCGTTTTCTTTATAAAAATTAAAGATAAGTTGAAAGTTGGCCAACTCTTAAAAGCAAAAGCTAAAGTAAAAGCACTGCACCAACTCACACGATCATATGCGCTATTACAACTTTTTAGAAATCAAGCAAAACTTTAAAGATGAAGATAAAGTCGCTGCGCGAACCAACCTTAAATAAAAAATAAAATCACTAGAAATATGAAATACATTTTTTGTCTATTCGGAAACAATCACATGTCTACTCTTGAAATGTGGTGTTTAGTTTTCTAATCTAAAACAAAAGTTTTTTTTATCTGAAACTTTTTTGTTTAAAACTAGATTTTAAACTGTATTTAATTGAATCATTGGCTATGCACCCGAATATACACTCGTGGTTCTTTTGACCATTTAACTGTTTTGAAGGGATTCCATTATAGCACACTTTACTTGCCAGATGTGCGTTCAAAAAGAGATTTTATGGATTTGTATACAGTGTGGTCATTTAACTGTGCAACATATGGGATTTTTTTTTATTAATTGCACAACGAAAATACAAATATTCCCGAAAGTTGGTGCATGTTCGATAATCATATTAGGCACACTTAGAATGGTTGCAAGTCAAACAGCATACAGGGTAGGTCGAAAAAATAAAAATTGTATAAGAGTAAAGTACCCTTATTTCAGAAAATTCAGCATGTCTAGAATTAAAAGTTATGCCTAAATACCAAAACATAGGCTCCTAAGAAAAATAAATATATTTTCTTGAAAAACGTTAATAATTTCCCAAAAAAATTTGTTTTAATATTCACCCTAAACAATTTTGTAAATCAATCAAAATTATATCAATTTCGCACAACTTTGTTCAAACTCAAGCATATTTGCAAAATTAACTTTAATTTTTTAGGGAATCACAAACTTCATGTTTGTTGCAACGATATTAAACAAAACTTTAAAATTTCGCAAAAATTCTTCTGAACAAGGGAAAACATTAGTAATGATAATGTGTATATTAATAAACTCTCATTTAAGGTGCAATTTTTTTCTTAAGAGGCTATGATTTGGTATTTAGGTATAGCTTTTAATTCTAAACAACTTTTCTTAGTAATCTTTTGCTGAATATTTTGAAATAAGGGTACTTTACTCTTGTGAAATTTTTATATTTTTTGACCTACCCTGTATGCTCTTTAACTTGTAACCATTCTAAGTGCACCTAATATGATTGAACATGCATCAACTTTCTGCAATGTCTGTATTTTGGTTGTGCAATTAATAAAGAAATGTCCTATATGTTGCACACTTGAATGACCACACTGTATATTTAAAAGTAGCCACTTTAGCCAAGTGAAGTAGCTATTTTTTTAAACAAAAGGTATTTTTTATATGCCAATGTTTATGACATTGTTTTAAAAAATACCAACTCTGCTGTCCGAGTATATTTCACAGCCTTAAAATCCTATTATTTTTAACTGAAAACTCCCATAAAATTTAAAGTGCACTACTAATTTTAAAAATAAAAGTTGTAGAAATAAAGTCTGCTTTTCTTATATCCAGTAAAATGTTGACACCCAATATATACTTAGTTGGCTATAGATATTTTATTACTATATTTTGTCTAGAGAATTTTGAATTTAACGTTTTTATTTGTAGGCCATCTCTGCTGTAGTGGGTATATACAGTGCTATTTACCCAGCGCTAGATTATCCCAATTTTTAATTGTAGATAATAAAGTTTCACGTCTACTGGATATAAAGAAAACATACCCATTTCTTCTTTCGAATTTTAGAAAAACATTATTTCCCTACACGATTTAAACCTCCTATTCCGCCCACCTACCGAACGAAGCACCGATAGAGAAATGCACGAAAAGTGTGTCAGTCGATAACGTATACCGTGACATTGAGTATTTTGTTGGCTTTGACAGAGGATCACAAATGCACATCACAAACTCTTACTCGGTTGGCTGCATGCTAGCATTTTTTCGGTTGTTCGATGTCGTGACCCGCCCGATTCTCACGATTTGCTTGCGCTCTTTGTGAGGGTGTGTCGCTCGCGGGCCGGTTCTCGAACGTGCGTGTTCTCTTCAGCTGCAGCTGGCGCAACTGTCCTCGGAATTGTCCAGGGAGGAGATGCACATGGGCGACAGCAGCAGCGGCGGCGGCGCCTCGCCGCTGACCGCCCGGTCGTTGAGGTTGGAGAGGGTCGCCCAGGCGCTGGCCCACAGCCAGGAAGAATTGCGAAGGTACGAAGTGCGTTTCGTGTCCCATTGTTGACACTTTTTTTGTACGAATGTAACTAATATATCGGGAGACATTTCTACGAATGTTGCAGGGTGCTACCGACTAAAATATAAAACAACACGTGGGCAGATCATTATTATAATAGAGGTTTTGTAGGTTCCCTTGGCATATTCAATTTTTGTTTTCAATTAATCCAGTTTTCAAATGAAATATAAACCAAAATTTTAAGGTAATACTCTTCGCTCTCAAAGTGATGAAATGAGGTTTAAACCCAGGGATAAATCCGAAGAAGAAGAAGAAGAAAAGTTCAAAATCAACCTTCCTTTTTGTGGTGACAGTTTATACTATGCAGTCAATGCTGTTAGTGTAAACTGTGTGAACTAGTGATATTTTAAAATTAATTATTTAATTTTATAATAATTATTAAAATGATAATAGTACAAACTCCTTAGAATAAAAACCTTATTCTAAGACAAACTCAAATCATTAAGGTTATGATGTCGAATCACAAAATATAAAATTTAGGTTGAATCATTGTGTAAAGGAATAATGTATGACAATGAACTTAGGATTATAGTATTATACGCGATTGAATATAAGAAATACGCCCCTGTAGGCTCAATGCTAAACTAAGTCTATGGGCCATGCCATTTTGTTGATCCGTATATTATGTTTTTTGTTTAGTTCAAAATCGGTCAAAAAAGCTTTATTTTCTAAAGTTGACTATTATAATAATGTGGTAATAACAACAGTTGAATTCAAATGTTTAAATATTCCCGCCAAGCTTGTGCCAAAAAAGAGAGAAGAGTTAAAGAAGAGTTGTTAGAAAATGAAATAAAGCAAGTAAAATGTGATTTTTTATTATGATTACCACGCCCAAAAGGCCTCCCACAGTTATCAGAAGTGGAATTTGAACATGCCAAAGTGTTATGCAGTGTAATTACGAAGTTTTAGTGCGAGATTCGGACGAAAAACCGTCTTGATTCGATCGCCGAGGTCCTAACCTAAACATTTTTTGTTCGTTTGTTCCTGTTGCCTTTGCAATTGCATAAATCATAAACAATAATGTTTAAACTTTATAATAACCGGTAAGTACAGTTTCCCGCGATGTATGTCTGCCCCGATTTTTTTGAAATTTTGGCTATCCCCCTATTTTCGGGGTCCCTGAACACGAATCTGACCTTATTTTTTGGTGCTCGGGCGTAGTTTCCGAGAAAATGAATTTTCAAATTTCCTTTGACACCTCACTTTTCACGGCGATATTTGTGGTTATAATCCA
Organism: Pseudeuparius sepicola; assembly: GCA_963920635.1. Lineage (NCBI taxonomy): Eukaryota > Metazoa > Arthropoda > Insecta > Coleoptera > Anthribidae > Pseudeuparius > Pseudeuparius sepicola. Next base: position 77,964,010 of record OY987300.1, read on the forward strand.
GATGAATTTTTACTATATGCAGCTCAAACTGATCACACTATTTTGCAACATCGAAACTTCACGGAAACCCTTGGAAAATCTGAAATTTGGAAAGATTTGTGCCGTGTTTACGTCCGGCCCGGCCGCTGTTTTCGCCCCACAATCGGCGGGCGCCGATTGTCGGGGGGAACTTTTACCTAATAACCAAATAACTTTATGAAGACGACCACAAAATATATAGAAGACGACAAGAACAATGAACAAGAACAGAGAACAACGCAGTGTAAACCCAAAGTGTGCCCAAATAGTTAGTTCGCATAGTGCCCGTCTTAAATTCAGTCGCGCATAGGTGACTCTAGTGCACAATAACAACCATCAAACCTATTTTAAAATGTAAATCGTACTAGCCCATTTCAAAATATGATTTAGCACCCAAAATACTTCGTGCGAATGTTTCCCTAAAACGAACCGTGTCGAATTTAAATCGCTATTTCTTATTTCCAATGCTAGACGGACGGGTGCAAGTGGTCTTCCACCAGGAATGACGTACAGGTTATTGGCTTTTTGCTAGTTTTTATTTGGGTTTCTATATTGGGAGAGCTAACGCAAGAATGGTCTCTCAAATAAAGATGTGAAGTTATAGCAGTTGCCGACTCAATCAACTTGCAGAATGTTTTGTAAAGCGAAGTTAGGGGAGGGACTTGAACGATAAACATTGTTTTTACTCTTGTATTTTCCCCACCAATTAACCAACGACAACAATCTGATGTTATCAAGCTGAGTATTTTAGTATAAAAATAAGACTTTTAGTGCATCAAATCTCCTAATATAAAAACCCTGGTTTATATGTGCTTAAAAATTTAATCGCTCTGATTTTTGCAATGTTTTTCTCTTCAAATGTTAAAGCTTGGAGTTTTAGTATGAAAGCAAGGAAGTGCCATCCATTTTCGGTGGCATTTTTTAAAAATCTTTGTACTGTTGACGTTGAAATATGTTAGCAAAAAATACTGAAATGCATAATATTTTAGTCAACAATAATATCTATTATGAATATCAGTAAATCGGCAACTAGAGAGATTGTTTATGGTATTATTTTGTACTGAAAAAAATTATTCCTATAATATGGTTCGATGTTTATAAGCCAATTTACCCCAAAACTGGTAAATTCTATTTGAAAATCATGCAAAGGATATACAGTGTGTCCCAATTTGATACTGGACACCTCAGAAATATATGAAGGGCAAGGAAAACAAATGGTCTCTATTTTTTTATCGGTCGTACCAAGGGAGAGTATCTCACAGGCGGTGGTATTTGGATAAGGTAATTATTTCATGGCCTGCTATGATTTTTTAAAATAGCTAATTTTCAAGAAACCCCATTAGAGATATTTTTACGATAAAATGTTATTAAGAAAACTTGTTCAGAATGAAAAAATGAGTACATTCGCAAAATTTGAAAAGGCTAGGCCTACTTTGATTTTTAGATTTATCTCCCACTTTTTTCTTAAAAAAGTGTCCTTTCTGGAGCTTTCCCGTCAAAATTTTATTTTTTCATGATAATCAAGTTTCCTTAATAATATTTTGACGTGAAAGCTCCAGAAAGGACACATTTCTGAGAAAAAAGTGGGAGAAAAAGGCGAAAAAGCTAAAAATCAAAGTAGGCCTATACTTTTGAAATTTTGCAGTTCTACTCGGTTTTTAATTCTGAACAAGTTTTCTTAATAACATTTTGTCGTAAAAAAATCCCTAATAGGGTTTCTTGAAAATTAGCTATTTTAAAAAATCATAGCAGGCCATGAATTAATTACCCCATCCAAATACCACCACCGCCTATGAGATTCTCTTCCTTGGGACTACCAATAAAAAAAAAATAGAGACTAGTTGTTTTCCTTGTCCTTCATATAGTTCTGAGGTGTCCAGTATTAATTTGGGACACACTGTATAAACATTTTGAACTATTTAAATTTAAAAAAAAATGGCTAGAAAAAATAGATTCTTAATTTTCTTCTCTGATTATTTCCCAGTGAAGAAAATAACAAGTGCTGGCCTCTTTTTGGTTTCTACAATATTTATACACTAACCACTTTTGAACAAGATATATTTCTGTATATCTTGATACATTAATTTTTTTTGTAAATATTTATTTAACTCATATATTCAAACTTAGCTATCACTTGTAATAAAAAACAGCTTAGGTAGAGAATTTTGGACAATCTGCTTGGCTTTTCATTCTCATGCTTAAAAGACACCTTTTAAAGCTAACTGCATATTTACAGATAAAGTAATTTTGTTTGAAAAACGTATTTTCTTAACACTTAACATGATCACTCTTCTCTTCAGAATATTTTTGTCTTGATAATACTATAGTGTGAATTGCAGTTAGTTCTTGGAAATAAAAAGAAAGAAAACAATAGTAAACAAAAAGGTACATCTATCTCCAAAGTGACAATGGGGGTAGCTTCATAGTCGAAAACAAAAACACTTTATAAACGTTAACAATCTATCTATCTGCTATTATTTTCTCTCGCCGCTGGTCATCCATCGATGTCTCTACCTCCCCGTATATGTGTGTACACCCCTTACGTGCAAGAGCCTCTAGCACGCCCCCCCCTCCCCCTAGACATAGCGTTTAGATGGTAGTTGTTGTGCCGTGTCTAGGCCGGGCCAGTCCCGAACGCCGCCATCACCTCTGTCCTCTCGTCACAGCAGCCAGGAGAGCCTGCACAGGAACGCGGTGGGCGGCGGCCTGCCGAGGGACGTGTCGTCGAGCGCGATGGCGGCGGCCGCCGCCGCCGCCGCCGCCGCCCAGAAGAAGAAGGGCATCAAGAGCAGCCTGGGGCGGTTCTTCAGCAAGAAGGAGAAGGTGAGCGCGGGGTAGGGGCGGCGGACGCGGATGCGGAGGAAAGGGGAATGTTCGGTTCGATTTCATTTTTTTTATTCTCGACCAACTTCGCGGGTCAATAAAAAAAATTCACTTTGGTTTAAAAGATTTTATGGTTTTATTGAATGAAGTCACTGGTTTGAAAATGAAGTACATTTGGCAACAGGGTCAGTCTAAATTTTATGTGATCTGCAACCCCTTTGAGGTTATGTTGCAATAACAAGGATGACAGTTATATAACCTAAAAGTTAACAAATAGGGTCCAACTAGTGATGGACAGAATTGAATACTTTTGAGAATCGAGTACTTAGTATGCGAGTACTTTTGAGAATCGAATATAAGTATCGATAAAAGTACTCAAACTTTTTTAGAAGAGAAAAAATAAAACATATGATACATGCGTGGATGCATGTATTGAGCATTTTCGAACACGTTGACTTTGACAAGTCGGCCATTTTGGCTGGTGGACAAACAAAACTCCTAAATACATGTAAAATCAATAGTTTGCATAGTTCTAACGCCAATTAAAGCCTTATTAGGAACTTTAAAACCCAAGAGGATGCATATTCGTATAGAAAAATAATCAATTTACCGGTGGGTGCTATTAAGAGCCTTCAAAAGTTTGGGGATTTAATGTTATAGGGAATCAAAAATTGTAGTGTGTTGCATTTGTTTAAGACTTGTGCAGTTTTTCGTGTTTTCTACTCTTTAAAATGGAAAGTATTGACTATTAGAAGTCTCTTGATAAAGATGTTAAGTGCTGGTATGAAGGCAAATCGAAAGTTGTTGACGGTATCGATTCATAGGAGTTTATTAAAGCGATGGATTTTGACAACTTCGACCTGGTGAATTATCTGATCTTCACTGACTGTTTTTAGTGCTTAAGAGCTTGCAATCTTTTCAATTTTACGAATCTGGATTAGGTAATGCTTCGGGTCATGACCTCCTACGATTTACGGCACCCTTCGGTATCCTTTCGAACCGAAGGGAGCCGTAATCGTAGGAGGCTATGCTTCGGGTAGTGCAGAATGTTGGTGTGAAACAAGTAAACCCAAATGCTTATGTTTTCGTTGGAAGGGCACTATTGAAATTTATAAGAAACAAAGTCATTAAGAATTCAACTTTTTAATTTTTATTGTTGGAAACATTGCAGTTAGGTAATAACATGATCAAGAAACCTTTATAATAGTGTTTTACTATTTTAAACAAATTAATAGCACCTCAACCTTAGGAAGGCCAGTGAAGTAACTCGTTTTATTAAACTGGTCTTCCAGGATGTTCTGCCTTGGTCGACGTCTGTTGTTACTAAACATTTCGCTGGACATCGCAGCCATCGTCTTCAGTGGTTTCTTGCTATAGGTATGCTTGATCGCAACTGACGACCATATACATTTTCACTTGTGTTACACCGTCAAGTTGTTGTAGCTGTAATGAAAAAGTTTATTTTACTTAAAAAAAAAACTAGAGAATGTTATTTTCCCACTTCTCCTAAGCTGTACATGTATACTTACCTCTTCTTACGTTTATTGGCGTTTGATCGATGTTTCATGTCTTGTAACCTGAGTGCAAGTACTTTCTCAAGGGCTGTGATGGCACAATTTTGGTTATTAGGAATCCAATCAGTTATCTTTATCTGCTAAATCTGCTGGCACACCTAAAAGCTATCACTTCAAGTAATTTTCTGAATTTTATCATGTTATGAAACTTTTACCACTTATAAAATGTCTGGAACAAATTCGACCATATTTTAACTGGCTTTCACTCAGAGAATCTCGTTTTTAAGCTCTAATCCACATTTCAGGCTGCCCTTTTGAAAGAAAATTTAGCTTTTCTCTTGTTTTGAAGGGCTGCAGGTATCTGATAAAAAGGTACATTGTCCCTGTTTTAACTGCACAAAAGAACTGCATCTTCAGATTTATATGAAGCCGAAGTGTTACACTTAAATATTAACTGATAAAACTAACCCACATTCAATTATTTACATCAAGAAAATAATAAAAGTAACAACAGCATTATATGGCAATTACTTGTGACCTAACCTAACTTTTGTGTTTTCTTACTTTTCTTAAGTTTTGTCTTTGTCGTCCACGAGAGTATATTGTGCCGAGAACCAGAGTGTCGAGTACAGGAAGACCAAACACTGGCAAACACCATAAAATAAACGCTAATAACGCTGAACCTCTATGTTTTGTGTTTTCGATACTGTATTCGTTGTTCAATAGCAATACTGACTACTGAGTACTCGTACTCGGTACTCGTACATCAGTACTCGAATACTATGAGTACTTTAAAGAATCGAGAACTATTGATACTTTTACTCGATTCGGCCCATCACTAGGTCCAACCAGGGACTCTTTAAAGTAAGGGGACCCAGCATTATACTTTCCAAAGTGAGGCCTATTCTTTCAATGTTTTAATGGTCTCAGTGATGCCCAGTATACCATTTTATTGGAGAACTATGAATATAACAGGAACTTTGATTGTTAGTAAAAATTATGCATGATTTTTAAAAATTAGACTTCACAATTTGTGTCTACAAGTAATATGCCAACTGTCAAATGAAACAAATTTATTTTATATTTGAAATTGATTTCCTGCAATTATTTCCATGAATTTAAGAAATAAGTATGGTAAGGCAGTGCCGATTTTACTTATTTAAGAATTTGTCGCTATTGCACCTTGTTACCAGGTTCCTCAAACCATTTGTAATATGTAGGAATAAGTAGGTACTTGAACTTTCTTCCCTTGTTGAATGTATCTATCCAAAGAACTAATAATAAGACTAATAAGATTAGGTCTTTTATCATGTAGTTTTTCTCGGTGCTCATTATAAAATTTTTGTAATTTTATTTCTTTCCCAAGGTACCTCACAAACGTAAAATAAACTTATAGTCATAGATAAAAACTCTTTAAAAAAAGACCTGACTGAAGCTACCTGCTTAATAATTTAAAATTTACGAAATACGATTTTTGTTTTGAACTACCTACTTATACGTAATGCCCACATAATGGGAATTGTAGGATTTCTAAAGGTGATACAGGAAAAATCTGGTTGCATTTATTGGGACTACAATAGGTGATCGTATTACCTTTAATTGTCACATCTGAGTATCTGGAAGTTAGAAAACTTAAAAATTTTGAATTATAATGGGAATTTTTTTGCCTCCTTTAGAATCTATGGCACTGGCATGTCATATAAAACCTGATGGCAGTTGGACACTGACATATAACATAACCTTGTACCAGCCCCCTTGTGGTCTCCTTGGAGTCGACCGAAAACAAACTTTCCCTCAAGGCTTCACTTTTCCCATGTGATAGACTGTGACATGCTGGGTCTCCTTATTTTAAAGAGTCCCTGCCATGAACCGTGAAAATTGATAAATTACCAATCTGTCATTTTCATGGCAATCTAGTCATAATAACTTGATTCTTAAGAGGGGGTTGCCGACAGCGAAAGTGACGCTAGATTTCGTATTTTTTTCAGTTGTATAGCATAAAATCTAATAACATTTTACCTGGCAAAAATTTAGTACAAACATATGTGTCTTCTTTTTAATCATAAGATCTTAAAAGCATATGCACTGGAATTATTATTTTCCCCAAGGTTTTCATAACCTATAAAACAAAACGCTGCTTATAAGATCTTATGATTCAAATTAACACAGAAATGTTTGTACTAAATTTTTACCAGGTAAAATGTTATTAGATTTTATGCTATACAACTTAAAAAATACGAAATCTAATGTCACTTTCGCTGTCGGCTACCCCCTCTTAATAAAAAAAAATCAGCTAGGAAATGTATAATAAATCAAAGTGTATGAGTAAAAAAATATATTTAAATATTTTTTTATTACAATTTGTATCGTTTTCATGAAGGTGAAAGGAAAAGATCTCTCCGGAGGCGACAGCTCCCTCAACCTAAGCCAAAGCAGCATTGGATTACAAGACGGAGATCTTAGTGATAGTATGAGCATATCGGGAAAACTTGGACAGAGGGGATGTGAAATCGACAGGCGTCAAAAGAAAAAGTACGTTTGTCTAAAGCCGGGTCCAGACTTAGTAACATTGCTATATAACTTTGCTATATAACTGTGCTATGTAACTTTTGTTTAAAAACCCGGTCGTGTCCACACTCAAGATGAATCTTTGAAGTGCAGAAAACCAACCCCTTGCGGCAGCGGCGTGCGTAATTTTGCTTACCAAAGGTAGAAAAAACCGAGAAAAAAGCGGTTTTGGGTTCGACCTACACTAAGATCAAGAAGTCAGTTCCCGATTTAGTTTTTTTTGCACCTTTTGAAATGGGGAACTTGCACAAAAATTAAATTTGAAAAATGTTACCTTTCAAACGTAATTTAGTGCCATTTAATGAACCACAGTTCACAAAAAAACTCATTTTTTATTTTTATGTAATAAATAAAAGCAATTAAAAACTGCATAATTCAAATCATTCTTGAAACGCGCCCTCCTTGGTTGTGACCTCAACTATCTCATTGGTGGTGGCGCCTCTGGTGGGCGGCGGCACCATGTATCAACTAATATGGGCGGCACATGTAAACAAACTACATCACCACGCAAGCTTTGTTTAGAAAGACCAAACGAGAACGTCCTATCCTTGTCTGTCCGTCTTGATATTGTTGATAACGTTCGAAAAGTGTGTGCTGGATTAAATAGTTATTTACATTGCGAGATGCGTAAGCGTACTAATTTTTTGTCCTGAGCAGCAAGTGTCACGTTTCTGACAGCAAATGATATTCCACGTACCGAGACCTACATCAGAGCCCTCTGTAAATGGGGCGCCGAACTGTTTATTTTAACGTTCAATTTCCATTCTCATCTTCTCTTATTCTGTGTAGCTGTCATTCCTGTCACTGCCTTCTGATCGATCGAGATATTTGACGTCACGACCATTCCCGCGCTTTACGTATCGTTTCAAATGAATAGCTCGAGGTCACAACTTCAATCATTTATTGCAAATTAAATATTGCGGTTTGAAGGCTAATATTTGGTATGTGCTCTTTCTATAGATAGGCAAATATATTAAAGAACTAAAAAAAAATTGTTCAAGTTCCCCATTGCCCGATTAGAATAGAATAGAATAGAATTTCTTTATTTCAAATAACACGATGGCAATGTAAGATTACAAGTTGGCACCAAAGTAGTCTTCTAACTCATATGGTTCTAAGTCTATCAATATTTTCTTAACTCTACTTTTAAACTTACTTAGACTATTTATTTCTTTACATATGTTAGGAAGCTTGTTACAAATTTTAATACACATATAAGATGGGTTATGTTCGGGTAGTGTCGATCTGTGTATTGGGAAGCATCTCATTTTCTTTTCCACTTCTTCTTTTTCCAAATTGAGCGCTTCTGCAATTCGCTTCCAAGCATCATGTTTTTTTATTTTTATACAGAGGGCTATGCGTGTTCCATAGTTCCGTATTTGTCCTGTATAACTCAATTAATTTGCATGTTTGTTCCAAGTTCCACTCCATTATTTAATAAGACAAAACTAAGTATACTGGATAAAATTATTCACGCGCAGCACTGATCAGTTGTCGACATGAAATATAGCAAGTCTGGACACGTTTGAAATAGCAGGCTTATAACTTCTTTTGATCTTTTCGGGATTTACCGACTCAAGACGGATAACATCTAGCAAGTTATATAGCAAGAAAATCTGCTACATCTAGTTTAAATTTTAGTAACATGTTATACAGGGTGATTCACTTTCGCCTATGGCAGTCCAAAATTTCAGTTTTCCAGATTCATAAATTTCAAAGTTATCATCACTATGGTCGACACTCAAAAAAAATCAAAAATTTGCGAATATCTCGAAAAGGGTTAGGAATAGGGTACACATTATATTCAGAAAAAAGATTTGGAATTTAAAGGGGAACCAAATGGTGTAATAATATATAGGGTGTTCTATTTGAAATAACAAAGTTGTTATTGACTTCCGGTAGAACCGGAAGTGATCGGAAGTTGAAAATATTTTAGAAAGAAAGTTTACAACCTGTTATATAAGTAACCAAAATTTCAAATCAAAATTTGCACTGCTTTCCCGTAAACTTCTAATGAACCATTTACGTGAATCACCCTGTATAACTTTGCTATATAGCAGTGTTATCTAGCAAGCGTGGACCCGGCTTAACAACTGTCACATTTTCCGAAACTGACCGTCGACGTTTTCCAGGGATCGAGACTACAGACACGAGCTGCTCGCCGAGGCCATGAAGGCCGGAACCCCGTTCGCCCTGTGGAACGGCCCCACGATCGTGGCGTGGCTGGAACTCTGGGTCGGCATGCCGGCGTGGTACGTGGCCGCGTGCAGGGCCAACGTCAAGTCGGGTACGGCCGGGTAACGTTCACATTGGAATTTCCGTCTCAACCGGTCCCCTCTTCCAGGGGCGATCATGAGCGCGCTGAGCGACACCGAGATCCAGCGCGAGATCGGCATCAGCAACCCGCTCCACCGGCTCAAGTTGCGGCTGGCCATCCAGGAGATGGTGTCGCTGACTTCGCCGAGCGCCCCGAAGACGTCGCGGACGACGCTCGCCTTCGGCGACATGAACCACGAGTGGATCGGCAACAGCTGGCTGCCGTCGCTGGGCCTGCCGCAGTACAGGACGACGTTCATGGAATGTCTGGTCGACGCCCGGATGCTGGACCACCTGACGAAGAAGGACCTCAGGGGACAGCTGAAGATGGTCGACAGTTTCCATAGGTGGGGAGGGTTTCGGGCGGAGCCGAGAAAGATCACGGCAAAAAAGATCTGGATCATACGGGGTGGCCCCGCCACGAACTGCATCGATCTATACAGGGTGTCCGGTAAGTACCTCCTAATCTCTCGGAAGCATACAGGGGAGGTCAAAATAACCCTAGTTTGTCAAAGGAAAAAAATTCCTACTGTGCCCCTTAACGGAGATACAGGGCCCCAAAAGAGTACTTAGCGATTTACTTTTTTGGCTCTAAATTTTGAACCGACTTGTATAATTTAATGAAATTTTAATAGTTTATGTTGGCCATAAAGACTCATAAAACCATACTACCGTAGATGTTTCACATCATCAGGGAAGTCAGGAACGGACTTGCCACCACACTCGTTGGGCCAAATTTTTGACAGGTGTCATTTTACAGAGCTGAAAACTGTTTTTTTAAATACTTTGGTCATTGCTCTTTAAAAAAGGTACTCTTCATTTCTTTCGACCAAATGAGCCGTTTTCGAAAAAATTAAGTTTTTGTATAACACTCAAAAGTTACTAATGCTAAACACAATTAGGTAAAAATCAGGTGGCCCTGTTTTATGGCCACCAAGGTCGCCTGATCTAAATCCTTTAGACTTTTACTTTTGGGGACATCTAAAACAACTAGTTTATTCAACACCAGTAAATACTAGAGAAGAACTACTAGCGAGAATAACACAGCACTCTAATGAAGTTCGTAATAATGCCGGAATATTATTTGCAGTGCAGCGGGAAAATATTCGAAGACTAAGAAAATGTATTGAAGTACGTGGAGCTCATATTGAACATTTGCCAAAATAACATTTAAACGTTTTCATTATTTTTGTGTTTTAATAACATTGTAAATTAATTAAGCTCCGATCAACCCTTTGAAAGGTTTTCGAGCTGGAAATCTTTCAGCATAAAGTCTTCTTGCCTTCGAAGAGTTGGACAGCGCTTCACCATAAATTAAATGCATATCAGCCTAGTCTGTATTATGTTATTTTTAGGGTTCCATACCCTTATGGACAAGCACTGGTTAATTGTGTAAACGTGTTAAAAAACTTATTTTTTTCGAAAACGGCTCATTTGGTCGAAAGAAATGAAGAGTACCTTTTTTAAAGAGCAATGACCAAAGTATTTAAAAAAACAGTTTTCAGCTCTGTAAAATGACACCTGTCAAAAATTTGGCCCAACGAGTGTGGTGGCAAGTCCGTTCCTGACTTCCCTACGATGTGAAACATCTACGGTAGTATGGTTTTATGGCCAACATAAACTATTAAAATTTCATTAAATTATACAAGTCGGTTCAAAAGTTAGAGCCAAAAAAGTAAATCGCTAAGTACTCTTTTGGGGCCCTGTATCTCCGTTAAGGGGCACTGTAGGAATTTTTTTCCTTTGACAAACTAGGGTTATTTTGACCTCCCCTGTATGCTTCCGAGAGATTAGGAGGTACTTACCGGACACCCTGTATATGGAAAACTAAAAGTGGGAAAATTCTGAAAATTTGGCACCTCACCAATGCCGTTGGGCGCTGCTCAGCTAAAATATCTTGGTGAATCTGGCACTTCCGGTTATACCGGAAGTCGATATCAACTTTCTTATTTCAAATGGAACACCCTGTATATTATTGCATTTTTGGATTCTAGGCATCATTTTGGAACAAAAACATGCAACATGTCCTATGTCTAAATCCAACCGTTTTTGAGATATTTGCATTTTTCCGAAAAAAATTACAGGTGCAGACCTAAAGTCAATTAGCAATTTATACGAGGAAACCGCGAAATTTCAAAACGAATTTTTGGCATCGTGTAACAGAAGCCCTGACCTAGTGATCTCTGTTGAGAAATAAATTCGTTCTTATACAGGGTGTTCACAAAATATGAATAAAAATTACATTCAAAATGTGCTTAATCTCGAAATTTTCAAATGGAAACCCCCATTTTTTTAATGCGATCTTATTCACCACTAAAAATGATGACAACTTTGTGTAAGGTTTCCTATACCTAAATGCAGTAATTTTCGATTAATTTACGAAAAACCCACTTTTCGCCCATAAAATGCGGGGTTTGCGAAAATCATATTAGCCATGGACGTTGAAAAGACAATCGCGACTGAGGAAATGCCACTTGGTTTATAAATTATTGTCAACAATAATGCCGGCGCGTTTAAATTACACAAACGAAGATTATGTATCGCACCTTCTTGACATTTCCTCAGCCAAGATTGTCTTTTCAACGTCCACGGCTAATATGATTTTCAAACCCCGCATTTTATGGGCGAAAAGTGGGTTTTTCGTAAATTAATCGAAAATTACTGCATTTAGATATAGGAAACTTTACACAAAGTTGTCATCATTTTTAGTGGTGAATAAGATCGCATTAAAAAAAATTGGGGTTTCCATTTGAAAATTTCGAGATTAAGCACATTTTGAATGTAATTTTTATTAATATTTTGTGAACACCCTGTATAAGAACGGATTTATTTCTCAGCAGAGATCACTAGGTCAGGGCTTCTGTTACACTTTGCCAAAAATTCGTTTTGAAATTTCGCGGTTTCCTCGTATAAATTGCTAATTGACTTGAGGCCTGCACCTGTAATTTATTTCGGAAAAATGCAAATATCTCAAAAACGGTTAGATTTAGACATAGGACATGTTGCATATTTTTGTTCCAAGAATTCAATAATATACAGGGTGTTCCATTTGAGATAAGAAAGTTGATATCGACTTCCGGTATAACCGGAAGTGCCAGATTCACCAAAATATTTTAGTTGAGCAGCGCCCAACGGCATTGGTGAGGTGCCAAATTTTCAGAATTTTCCTACTTTTAGTTTTCCACCCTGTAGATCACATCGTTTTTCAAAAAAAGATCTAAGATCGTCTAAAAATATATCTTTTCCTGCAAAAGCGATCTTAGATCAAGGATCGTCTAAAAATGATCTATTTAAAAAATATCTAAGATCTTTTGAACGATCTAAGATCTTCTAATCGATCTAAGCTCTTCTAAACAATTTAAGATCTTCTAAACGATCTAAGATCTTCTAAACGATCTAAAAATTCATGATATTATATAGTTGATAGATATAGATGTCTATAAATACTTTTCCTAATTTTGACATAGTATAAAGTGACATCTTTCAAAACCTGAGCAAGTGATGATACGTCCAGTTTTACGTAACTAGTTGTGTAAAGTTAAATTTTACGGAACTAGTTACGTAAAGTTACTACTCTAACTGAACTGGATACGTAATCAATCAGTTGATATACCTATGGAGAATTAGACTTTTCTTGTAAAAACGTGTTCACCGATTATTTATGAAATTTATAATTTTATAACTTAAGTTATAAAATTCGGAATTTTGAGAAATAGATAATTGAAAATAAAAGACAAATTAACATAAAGCATTCATTTAAATTTGACCTCAAACTAGGTTCTTGTAGTTGTAGGTAAAATGTATGTCAGTTTGTTTATATTATTTGTCATTTTCGCGAATTCTGACAATTTGCACTTTAGCTGAGACCTAGACATTTCCTGGGGTAAACTGCTTTAAATGAACGCTCGTTAGTAATGTAACTAAATTCGTAATACATATATTTTAGAAATAATATGTAGATTATATGTATAAAAAGAAAAAACCTTGTTCGTACGAAACTATTCATTCTTCTAAAAAATATATACCTACCTTTCTACCTACATTATTTTGTATAAAAAATCACAGAAACGTTTCAAAAACGAACTACTTACAACAATTGAGGTCAAAATGAGAACATATTTTGCAAATATGAAGATATAAAAACAAAAACTCTTATTCCTACAACCTAGAGCACTATTTTTTATTCTTCAAAAATTAAACATTATTTTATATAAAAAAAAATCACAGAAACGTTTCAAAAATGAACGAAAACAAATGAGGAAAAGATCTTAGATTGTTATAACGATCTTAGATCCTTTTAAAGATCTTAGATCTTTAAAAAGATCTTAGATCTCTAAAACTATCTTAGATCTTTAAAATGATCTTAGATCTTTTAAACGATCTTAGATCTTTTAAACGATCTTAGATCTTTAAAATGATCTAAGATCGTCAAATTAAGATCAAAGATCAGATCTTTTTGAAACGATCTTTTTAAAAAAGATCGTTCTTTAGTGAAACAAAAAAGATCTAAGATCAAGATCACGATCTTAGATCTTTAAAACGAACTTTTTTAAATAGATCTGCCCAGCTCTGGTTTCAGAGAGGTTTTTCTGTCAACAAAAGTATCTTTTTGTTTCAGAACGAGCCTGCAATATGGAATATCCTGCCTAAAAAGATTAAACTACGATAGAAATTTGTTGGAAGACAGAAGGAAAAACTGTGAAAACACAAATACGGACGTGTTGGTGTGGAGTAACGAGAGATTGATTAAGTGGGTGACATCTCTAGGATTGAAGGTAGAAGTAAAAAATGTGCGATTCGATTGCGACGGTTTAATTTGTCGAATTTTTAGGAATACGGTAACAATTTATTAGAATCTGGTGTTCATGGTGCTCTTATTGCGTTGGATGAGAGTTTTGATGCAAACAGTATGGCTCTCGCCCTACAAATACCTACACAAAATACGCAGGTGAGTTAAGTTTACGTTCGCATTTTTTTTTTAGATTTATTATCAACTCCTCTTAGACATTACCGGTAGGGTACATTTAGCAATGTAATCTAGCCAGTGATCACAATAAGAGATGGGGTTGTCTTTGCAATAAGCGATATCGGAAGTTAGGTTACGTATCATATATAACCTAAAATAAATGAAACAAATTAATTAGCAGTATTCTTTCAAACTGATTTTAGTGATTTACCTCATAGTAGTCTTAGATCTTTAAATAGAAAAAATAGTCCATCTTCTTACAGTGGAGTAATGTGATAAAATTAATAAAGCAGGAGTTTCGACTGGAAGGTTTGCTTTATTAATTTTAGATCTTTAAAGCCATTTCTCAGGTTTATGCAGTTTTATTTCAGTGGCCTTCCTTTTTAATGGGATCACAGAGTGTCATTTTGAATAATTTGAACTGTAATAAAGTGGCAACGGAATTTTAGGTCAAATAGCCCATTCAGATAAAACTTAAATCGAGAGAAAAATAAGCCTAATGGTGAGAGATTTATAATAATCTGTTGTATGGAAGGGAAAGTAGTTCATTTGTCACGATCAGAGATAGTGGATGTTAGATTAGGTTTTATAACCTACAAGAAAGGAAACGTATTAATTAGGCAGTTAATTGATCACTTGAACTATAATAAAGTGGCAAAGGAATTTTAGGTCTAATAGCTCATTCAAATAAATCACTTAAATCGGTAGAGGAAAATAAGCCTAATGGTGAGATTTATAATAATCTATTGTATGGAAGGGAAAGTAGTTCATTTGTCACAATCAGAGATAGTGGAAGTTAGATTAGGTTTTATAACCTACAAGAAAGGAAACGTATTAATTAGGCAGTTAATTGATCACTTGAACTATAATAAAGTGGCAAAGGAATTTTAGGTCAAATAGCCCATTCAGATAAATCACTTAAATCGGTGGAGAAAAATAAGCCTAATGGTGAGAGATTTATAATAATCTGTTGTATGGAAGGGAAAGTAGTTCAATTGTCACAATCAGAGTTAGTGGAAGCATAGAAGAATTTAGTCGTAGTAAATTCTTCTATGGTGGAAGTTAGGTTTTATAACCTACAAGAAAGGAAACATATTAATTAGGCAGTTAATTGATCACTTGAACTATAGTAAAGTGGCAAAGGAATTTTTGGTCTAATAGCTCATTCAGATAAATCACTTAAATCAGTACACAAGAATAAGCCTAATGGTGAGAGATTTATAATAATCTATTGTATGGAAGGGAAAGTAGTTCAATTGTCACAATCAGAGATAGTAAGATTAGGTTTTAAAACCTAAAAGAAAGAAAACATGAATTAGGTAGTTAATTCATCAATAGTGATAGATTGGTAATATTGTAGTTCATTTTTCCACCATCGGTGATATCAGAAGTTAGGTTAGGTATTGTAACCTAAAAGAAATAAAACAAAAATTAATTAGCCATATTATTTCAAACTAATTTTAGTGATTTACCTGATAGTAGTCATGTGAACTACAGCTATTTCTCAGGTTTATGCAGTTTTATTTCAATTGCCTCCCTTTTTGGCAGGATAATAGAATGGCACTTTGAATTGTTTGAACTGTAATAAAGTGGCAAAGGAATTTTAGGTAAAATGGCCCATTCAGATAAATAACGTAAATCAGTGTTGAAGATGAAGAATAAGCCTAATGGTGAGAGATTTATAATAAACTATTGCATGGAATGGAGAGTAGTTCATTTGTCACAATCGGTGATAGGGAAGTAAGATTAATTTTTAAAACATAAAACAAAGAAAACATATGAATTAAGTAGTTAATTCATTAATAGGCATAGATTGGTAATATTGTAGTTCATATTTCAACAATCGGTGATATCAGAAGTTAGGTGATGTATTATAACCTAAACGAACAACCTATTGTAGTTCATTTATCACAATAAACAATATCGGAAGTTAGGTTACGTATCATATATAACCTAAAATAAATGAAACAAATTAATTAGCAGTATTCTTACAAATTGATTTTAGTGATTCACCTGATAGGAGTCAAATGAACTACAGCTATTTCTCAGGTTTATGCAGTTTTATTTCAGTTGCCTCTCTTTTTAATAGAAAAGAAACATTAATTAGGAGGTTAACATTAATGGTGCTGGATTTATAATAACCTATTGTATGGAACGGAAAGTAGTTCATTTGTCACAATCAGTAATATCGGAAGTGGTTTAACTTTTTTTGTAAAAAAAAATTACACTAGAAAATAAGAAAGTGTACAAGAGTTATAAAATAAAAGCTGAAACTTTGCATCAGATATCTTTTTTGATATAGGAGCATAAAAAATAGTTTTACACCATCTAATTTTTGCCGAGGAGGTTGTTTAAGCCCAGCATGTAACAATAATAATAAGAAAAGTTGTGTGTGTCTTGTGGGATTTCAACCACTGACCAATGGTTTAGTAGATGGATGTTTTAACCAAAGTGATAAATTACTATCTATTGGTCGAATCTATAATACGCCACTTTTATTTTAGACTGGGGAAATATTGATATTTATTTTTTTTCGTAAAATCACTATCGCACGTTTTTAACCGATTTTCATCTTACCAGATGCTGAAATTCTTAGTCCCATAAAGCCGTTAACCACGGGCGTAGCCAGGATTTAGTTTTGGGGGGGGGGGGGGTTTAGTTTGAGAAGTAAATAAAACAACAAAAATATACTTACATGAAATTTAATATCTATATATTCATCCGAAAAACTACGACATATTTTTAAAGTTCTTCACTTTAAATGAAATGGATAAATTAATTTCGTTCCTCTGCGCTAAATCTAAAACCATTAAAGAAGAAATCTTCGGCTTTTTCTTTTAAGTATATCCACTACTTCATCTGCATGAATTTCTGTTCCATAGTGAATGTTCATTAGAGCCAAACCATTAAGTCTGTTTTCACTTGTAGTGTTTCGTAAATAGTTTTTCAGTCTCCTTAGGCTCGAGAAAGACCTTTCTGGGGTAGCAGTGGATACAGGAATGGTAGCCAAGATTTGTAGTAATGTGTAAATATTAGGATAAAGGTTTTTATCGCACATATCTAGGCATTCCAAACTAGATTTCGGGGTAGGCAGTCTTCTTATCAGCATGCAAGGTAGCTGAAGCTTTGATAGCTAAATCCAAATTTGTTTCTTTATTAGAAACCCCTTGACCTTGACTACACCACTTTTTCCAGTAGTCCATACCTTTAAGTTTATCACCCTTCCTTTTTTTCCCCTCCATCTTTCGACAGTAATAATGATTCACGTATCTATCCTTAACAAGGTCATCGAATAACAGTGCACTAAAATTACTCACTTACACGGTACACTTAATTCTCTTCACTATTCGTTCACCACTTTTCACTTTTATTCGCTTCGAGTTCGCATGGAACAATACTGCCGTAAGCGCGGTCACGCGCCGCGGCGCCGCTTATACAGGGTGTTCGAAAAATAGACGGAGATATTTTAGAGGGTGATTCCCTGTTAAGAAATATGAAAAAAAGTTTCTATAAACATGGGTCCGGAAATGCAGAGTTTTCAAGATACAGGATGTTAAATAAAAAAAAATAAAACATGAAATTATTAATGTCTTAAAAATTATTTACTCGATTCTGTTGAAATTTGGCAATGTTATTTGTTGTATTAAGAGGCTAATTTCGCCCTAACTAGATTAAATTTATTAAGTCCAGTGGCGTCCCGGGGGGCACCTTAGCGAATATTATTATCAAAAAAATGTACGCCACTACCTTTTTTGTAACTTTAATATTTTTTGTTTGATTAAGCATCTAAAAATACAACTTCTTTCCCTCTTGTATTGTTTTCCTATCTCACTTCGTTTTCGAGAAAAAAATATAAAAACCGTTTTATTGCATGTCACTGGACAAAATTGGTTGTAGTGTACTTTATGTTATGATATTGGAAAAGTTGCAATAACACTCTTTCCTAGAAATGCTTTTGATTATTTGTTTTCCAAGGCACTTGTGATTTTTTTTGCAAAAATTGATAAACCAATTTTGTCCAGTGACATGCAAGATATTTAACATCCTGTATCTTGAAAACTGCATTTCCGGACCCATGTTTATAGAAACTTTTTTTCATATTTCTTAACAGGGAATCACCCTCTAAAATATCTCCGTCTATTTTTCGAACACCCTGAATAGCAGTCCAGTAACCGTCCAGAAACTTCCACGAACTTCCACAAAGTTCCGCTCATTTCGACCGAGGGGCGTGGCGAATAATCGAGAAACAACGCAAAGTGTCCCTACAATACAAAATAGTTCGGCCGCAACTGCGTCTGCCTCTCGTCAAAAGATGGCGCTAGGCGCTACTTTTACTACATAATATATTCAAACGTAATAATAATTTAACTCTTCACTCCTCGTATTTTTTCGGTAAAATATTAGGTAATATTTTGCTTATTTCGGGGGGGGGGGGGGGTTTGAACCCCCGAAACCCCCCCTTGGCTACGCCCGTGCCGTTAACCTTTCTTTCTTGTCAATTTTATCTGTGGCTAAACTCCCCCCTTCGTCGTTTCGTCACCAGGCGCGCCAGTCGCTGGAGATGGAGTTCCACAACCTGCTCCACCTGGCGACGGACCGCCGGCCGGAGGACATGCGGTCCTGATGCGGGTCGCCCGAGTACCGCACGTAATCCGACGACGGTCGGCACGTGACCATGTAGTGTTCTGGCGGAAGCGGCCGACGCGGCCCACCTACCTCCCCCCTCCCCCCCCCCCATCTTGTTGATTGAGCTGCACTAGTTACGTCGTAAGTCACGAATGTTGGCGCCTCGGGTTCGGTCGCTCGGGGGAATTTTGTTGGTCCCGCGAAAGGGTGCAAGTTGGGAGCTGTCGGGACGATTTAGTTTGGATCGCACTAAGAATTCGGCACTTTTATTTATGATTATGAAACAAGATAAGATATATTTTATTTCTTTTTTTTTACAAGCATTGACATGGGTTACTCTGTACTGTCAGCAGTCTAATAATACAAGGTCATTAAGTTTTATTTCGGCAGACTGATGGAAATGGTAAAAATCTACAAAATAGTATTCTGTGGTACATATAATTTTTGTCGCAATGTAGTCGCATTTTTGAGATACGTGGTGTTTAAACCCTCAAAAATTTTAACCTTTTATTTTTTATTTTTCCAATTTGATACACGGCTAGGACTGGGCAATATTGAATTTTTGTTATTGAATATTTATATTAAAAATGTATCAATTGATTACGAAGTTCGCGCAGCTTGAAGCTTGACGCTCATTCTCCCCACCTCCAGTGCCGGTTTTAGGGGGGGTGCTAGGGCGCTAATAGCACCCGGTGGTTAATTTTAGGAGGCGGTATAAGCTGGTCTAATAACTAAAAATAAATCACATTTTGTTGCTATGTCGCTCACGATGCGACACCTTCATTTTGATCATCGTCTGCAAACATAACATCTGAAATGTTCTTCTATTCATCGTCTTATTCATCTGTACGTTGAAGATTTTACTCCCACCCTGGATTTTTGAACGAAAATAAAAAATTTTAAGTGAAAATATCCTAAACGCAGAATATACAACATTGATTCATTGATTCAATATAAATTGAAAAATTGACACGTATAATGTGTAACATGATACATTTATTGAAAAATATACTTATTAATCTTATTATTGTCAAGTAGCTAACTACCGATTCCACGAGGCCTGGCTTTTCCCATACATAAGCCCAGGGCTGTATATGGTTCGGGGGTTCAAGCCCCCTACATT
Source organism: Pseudeuparius sepicola (assembly GCA_963920635.1). Classification (NCBI taxonomy): domain Eukaryota; kingdom Metazoa; phylum Arthropoda; class Insecta; order Coleoptera; family Anthribidae; genus Pseudeuparius; species Pseudeuparius sepicola. Next base: position 77,983,964 of record OY987300.1, read on the forward strand.
GAGAAAAGACGAAAAATACATTATACTATTATGATTTTGTAATTTCCTATACCTCTTTTAAACTATCTGTGCTTTATATTTCTAAAAATGTTCGCCTACGGCGCATTTTAGTAACCAAACACCTCTGCTTCCTGTTGTATAGCCGGTTTAAAAAGCAATGATTTTTATGGGCCCACACTAAAACAAATTTCGAAATTTCTATTGGTCACAGTTGTTCTATAAGAGAAGACTGAGTAGGATTTCTTGGCTACAAATGATATGAGTCATAGTGAACAAAAAAAAAACACCAGTTAACAAGAATATGTTTTGCTTGGAATTGAAATTTCTTTTCATTAATTTAAACTGTTTGACCTTGAATATTTGAAAAATTTTCGCCTGCGACGCAATTTTGTACCACAAAGCACAGACTAACGAGTAGCTATTTATTCTGTGCACAAAGATTCAATTTATTTATTTTTTTAATTTCTGACTAGGTGCCTCCCCACTAAAAAGTTTAGCTTTTGGGCAAAAGTAAAAAATTGAGAAGAAAGATAACACGTTTTTTAAATTTAGCACCCGACGGTAGTCAAACTAAAACCGGCGCTGCCCACCTCCATATCTCTGTGATACACACATAATGGTATGTCCGCGTGCCAGTGCTATGTCATAAACGGTGATGCTTATTTGACAAAAGCGTGGCTACCTTTCATTTTTAAACGGAAATTTTACATATTTATAGTAAGCCAGGCAACCACATAATATGGGTATATTATTCACTAAGGTGCTCCAAGTTGCCTACATTCTCTTTTTTAAATTTATAAAGTAACATTAAAAAATTTAAATTATTAAATTGAAAAAGGCATAAGGCATGTGAATAAGTATGTTTGATGTATACTTACAGTATTTACATACATTTAACTTTTTCACTATCTAGGAAAAAATAATTGAAACATTGAAACCACTGTTCACTCAGTGAATGATAGACCTCAAAAGTAGCTAAGTACCTAAATAGCTGTATAAAATTAACCAAGAATGGTTTAAAAATAGCTTAAATTTTTTTCACCAAGACCAGGCATCTTTTTAACATATTTTTATTTACATGTAGGTACACAAACATAATAAATAATATGTAAATAAAATAAATAACATTTTATTACCTACAACATTCTTACCTAATAATGCAATATAATAATTATTTATGAATATTTACAAATAATACCTATAACCAGAGCATATAAAACAACCAGCAGTCTCACTCCCCATGGCGGGAAAATTCTGCGCACCTGTTCACGCAGCCGCCATGTGGGCATAGATTCTGTCAAATTGATGCAGTGTCGGGGCGATTGGGCAGTTCTTTTTTTGGCTGTAAGAGAGATATTACAGTGCCGTGGAGTGTGCTTTTTTGTAAATTGTGCTTTTTGCTGGTATCTTTAAATAAAGAATCCCAGGAAGGAGTAAAAGCTGCTTGTGCTTACCACACACTATATACTTTACTAACAGTACTCTGTATTTCTGAATTGATTTTCCCGACTACACCTCTGACTTCTATTCCACCAATATGGCTCAAGGTCATTGAATTTGCGGATGATTTCTCAAGAGTAAGTTATACTGCTGGTTGTTTTATATGCTCTGGTTGTTTTATATGCTCTGCTATAACCAACTACTCTACTTCCACTCACGTGATTATTTTTGAATAAATTGTTTTGGAAATTATAATCAGAAAAATACAATAATAATAATTATTAACGTACTTAATTTTCAAAGCTCCTGGGAAATGGTGGAATTTCACATTACAAAAGTTGAATCTGAATCTTGCAAAAATGTGAAACTTTCTTTGAAATATCTAGAACATAATATTGTCGCCAAAATTGTGTTGTAATTAGTTGTAATACAATACATATTTAATAAATATTATTACATAATCATTATTTTGTAACAGATAACGATACTGGGTATAGGGTTTTACCCATGTTTAAATTCAGTTATTAGTTTTCACCCATAAAAGCTTCAATCCATCTGTTTGTTAATTCTGGCTATTTGGTAAAACTACAGGTAATACTTTACGTTACATCCTTTCGTCTTCAAACTGCAATTTTTATAGTTGTCGACATTTTATTTTCGTAACATCATAATTCAAAAATTTTCAATTTAACTTGACGTGAAATTGATGACTGACGTAGTCAGTGCGACTATTTGTATGACTATTTTTTTATAAGTTGGCCGCGCTTTTGTCGCAGTGACGTAGGTGTGTAGAAGAGTTTCATTTTCGTTCGCCTAGCTGACATACTGTTATCTGTGTATCGTGAATAGATAGCGCAAAATTTAACCAAGAAAGTGAGGTAAAGTAAAGAAAAAGTTTTAAGTAAAAGTTGCAAAATAGTACATATCATTAGTCTGGAAATAAAGATTTTTCGATGCGCGCGTTACAAATTCCCATGTGAGGCGCAGCCGAACACGGGAAGTCATGCAAGCACGGAAAAATCTATTTCTGGACGTGTAATGAACGATATTTTTTATTATACTTCTTTGAAAACAGAAACTTAAAACATTTTATCGGCATATTATAATAAATCTAATTGACAAAAAATGAACAATGCAGACAATATACCTAGTGTTTGGTATGCATGATGCGTTTCTATGGTTACTCTCAAATTATTTCAAAGGTGCTTTGTTGTAAATTAGTTATTGTCAGATAAGGTAAATAAAACGTAAAAAATATTACAGAAATGTATCTAAATATTGAAACACGAATTAAAATACAAAATAGGAATATGTTAAATATCAGAGAGCATAGAGAGTTTCTTAAATTTAGTTTACTTTGCTGTATATTTCTATTTTAAAGCCATATATTCGGTATTTTTATTCAGCGCACGGTAAGTTTTTCCATGCGCTGTGTCCGTGCGCTAGCCCGAAAAACCCCATCTTTCATTATTGCTAAAACAGATGAAAATAAGGTGTTTTCAAAGAAGTATAATAAAAAATTGTTTTATAGTTGGGAAAAAGCAACTATGCAATAAAAAATTGTGACGTAAATATTGGAATAAACAGTTCTTACAATTTTCAGCATATCGAAATCCATAACATGTATTTGATCTTATTGGAAAAATGAAAAATGTTTTTACCAGAATCGAAAATATTTGCAAACAAAAAAGTTATGAATTGAAGGAAAAGAAAATAGTCTATATCACTTATAAAATTTATAGATGGATCTATAGATTTATAGGTGATATAGACTATTTTCTTTTTCTACAATTCATATAAAATACCTTATAATGAACACCTATCAAAATAATTTAAAAAAGTTATGTGGTGCTGTACATATCTCGAAAATGTGGCCACTGTCAAAAAAGTGATACGTTTTAAATTTAAATAACATTTTCATGTAACCATAGCCCGTACTTGCAAATTTTAAATTGTCCCGACTCCTGCCAATGTCCGATGCTTGCATTTACTTGAAACTGTCGTTAAACCCCTGTCTAGGTAGCAAAAACCGATGAGACGATTTGGCACAAGTAAAATATCGAGCTTTAAATAAAAAGAAAATGGTATGACAAATGAATAAACCTGTATCAAGTAAGCATACTTATAGTATTATTAATTGTACATTGAATTGTTGGCAAGCGTGTTTTTCTAGGAGATTGTTTGACGCATTACGAATAAGTTGATAATCGTAGTTAGACTGACGTGTAATATGAGTGTGGTTTTAGTGGCACAGCCTAAAAATGACATCATTTTTAATTTATATCGATTTATTTTTGTTTTCGCCTGTTTTCTAAGCCGATTTACAAGATGGGTCATGTCAAACAGTTCCGCCAACTCTGTAAGTAGGTCTATTGACCTACTTCATTGTCAAACTTGATTTTTTGACATTTGTACATTTGAACTAAAACCACAAAAAGGAGGGCCAAGGTTGTCACGTTAACAAAGTACCTAGCAAGCTATAAACATTGTTTATCTACTAACCAGTTGTTTAACTTTCGTTAGTACATAGGGCTATAAACAATAGTCGAAGTGAATTGTTTTTCATGGCCCACCTCGTGCGTTTCCACTTGCGTTTACTATTTAGAGATAAATGAATAATCCTCAGATACCTATATAGTGTACATACAGATAGTCAAAAAACCCATGGCAGCGACAGTCAGTATTATATTACCCAAGCGTGCCTGCACTATTATTGTCCTGGTGCTGTCGTTTTTAAGCTTTTTCGTTTGAGAAAATCGAGTTGGTCGCCGCCACATGACGAGAATCACGAAATGTCACATGTGAAACACCGAGCGCTCGATTTGTAGTTACCGACTTGTCCCCTAGTGCCATAGATGATTGTTCCGAAAAGGCCAAACGCAAATTAAGGGGTTGCCAGAAACATAAACGCCCATACAAGATTTTATACAGAGTGATTTAGTTTTATTCTGGGTATCGAGCAAGTGATAGAAATCCATCAAATGAGACTATTTTTGATGTAACGTTAACGTTAAAATTTTTGAGAATGTAACTCGAAAATAAGACGGCTGTGAAAAAAGTTATACCACGAATTAGTCTTATTTTATGGTCTTCTGCCACCTGTTAGGTCTTCTAGAAATTTAATCATTCTGTATATTTCTTGATAGGAGAGAAAAATGTTACCTATTGTACAGTCATTTAGTCATTTTTAATGTGGGACCCGACAATATGTAATATCATTGATAACAGGACATACATATGTTCTAATATCCTTTACTCAATGGTAATATGTAGTATTTTAATTGAAAATTGAAAATTTTGCGGAAATGGAAATTTGAATTTTGCACCAGATTCGACAGATAATTGACTAAGAAAGCGAGAAAAGAAGAAGTGTTTTAGACCTTCGTTTAATTAGTGAAAATGTCGAAAAATTGTCTTGATTTTTCTTCGTGCAAAAGTATCTAGATAAGAAAAAATGCTATTTATATTTAAGTATTGCAATAAACAATACTTGAATATGTGCACAAGAATGGACAAATAATAATCTTTGTTATAAACACAAAAAAATATCATGTCATAACACAAACACGATTTTTTAAATCTGAACATTTCCAAATTTTTCTTTCTATTTTTCTGGCAATTTTACATCCCTAAAAATATCTTTGGGCATTTGTAAATATCTGTCACTGTTTCACCACAAATTTATTTTTAAATTTGCTTCTCCATACATAGGATGTTGCAACAAAAAGTATTTAAATTATCATCATTGCATTTATTGGCAACCTATCCAGTTATACTGTGTATACCAAATTTCGTTGAAATACTTCTCCAGATTTAGAAATTATGAAAACATTTTTTAATTTAACACTAAACGAAGCCCAAAAGAAAAGTTACATATTTTTAAAAATACTATCACATATTGCCGTGCCCGACATTGAAAATGACTTGCTAATTAGAATTTTTGGAGCCTCTTATTTGTGTATTGAAAAAGAACCACAATAAGCGATACGAGATACTAAAATAAAATGGTATTGGGCACCTGCCGTTTCGCATATGTGACGAAAATTGTGTTTTAAAAGGCTATTGACCACTGTCTTTGCCTCAACTAGTCTATTTTATTAAAATTTGTGAAATACCTGTAAATAGGCAAATTATATATTATATTACCATAGTATTAAATTCACCAATTTAGCGACTTTTTATACTTTATTTTTACCGTATATCGATGGGTTGTTCAAGCAGTTTTAACGCCGATGGTCGAGGAAATTGATTTTGGGACTCCTCGATATATATACATAGCTTTAGATAGAATAAAAAAATGTATGTACAAGGGTGCTGTTATAAGAGTACATTTGAGCATATCATGGAATTTGAGTTGTCCATTGCAACATGATTATCACTCGACTAGAACAAATTATTTATATGGAAAATTTAGAGAAGAGAACACTTAATTGGATTTTCTCAAACCACCTTATTTATTGAAGCGTAATTTTTTTAGCTTAGTACAATTCTGTCTGGTGTCCTTGTAAAGCTTTTGAATGTGGCAGATGTGACGAAAAATAAACCCGAATAAAATATGTGTAATCCAGCTACATCACATCTTAACTAGCATATTCATATTTAAAACAAATCATAGGGTTTTCGTTCATGTAATCTTGTAGGTTACAAATTTTGGCATGTAACTCTCTCAATATAGGTACATCTTTTGATACTTTGGCAGAGTAGGAGAAAATTAAAAATCGTTTCCCTAAGATGTAGCTATGTAAATGATTAATGTCTACCTAATAAACCGCTTTATGATATTCATAAGTAACATTCAAGTCATTAGTTGTAATACTCTGTATATACCATACAGATGATAATATATTTTCATGTTTTTATTACCATTTAGTATGTTTTATACAATGTTTGTAATATATTTTTACTTGTTATTTATTTCCAATTCTAAATATGAAAATTCCGCTTATGCATTGTTAATAAACTAAAAGAAATCGACGGAAAAAATGTGAACGGGCCCGCCACGCGTGTCCCGGGAATGATTGTCATTATTTGTGTTTGGTCTAAAAACTTAGCGCTAATTTATGTACATATTACATAAATAATATAATGAGAAATGGACTCATACAGATGCGTTTTATTTCTGTTATATCCTATCCTATTTCAGGAATGTCTTGTGGTATTTTTTTTTAGTTCTTAAATTCGGTTAAAAATAACAGATCATGCCTTAATAATCTTAAATGCTAGTTGCATACCTTATTTTTTTTTTCTATGACCAGTCAATAATGAAAAATAAGTACCTTAGTTTTGAAAATTTATTAAACTTGCTATGAGATATGTATTTGAAAATAATATACAGGGTGAATCAGTTTTTTGCAGCAGGACTTTAACAGGTCATAGATCTTCAAAAAATAACCGCACTTTTTCGTATAAACTGTATCATTTTAAGGCCTTATAAAAAAGTTACAGGGTGTTAAAATTGTAAGAAAAATGTGGACTTTATTGAATATTTACCAAACTAGTTGAGATATTTAAGTCATATTTGGTATACGCTATAACGGCACGAGTTAGCATAAAACCTGTTAATATCGAACATCTTGCACAACCAGTGGCGGAGAAGTGGGTAATTGGTAAAATTATTTTTCGAAAAAAAAAAGAATCATCTTGTATTGTAATAAAAGGTATTGAATTTTTTATGTAGATTTTAATTGCACACAAAAAAGTCCTCTTAACGGCAAATTTCACTTTTTTGTATTATTTCGGGGTATTTCTGAAAATTATCTAAAAAAATTGCTCCATAAGTAACACTTAAAGTAGAAATAATGTGTTTGCTACTTTAAATAAAGTAACTTTTTCCAATAAACTTACTATTTAAGGCTATACTTTTGAAGTTACAAGGTCTAAAACATTTAAGGAAAATACAATTAAGGTTACGCACTGTATCTTGAAAAGTAAAACCTTGAATGGGTGAGTTTATTGGAAAAAGTTACTTTATTTAAAATAAGAAACACGTTTTTTCTACTTTAAGTGGTACTTATGGAGCAAATGTTTTAGATAATTTTTCAGAAATACCCCGAAATAATACAAAAAAATTAAATTTGACATTAAACTATAACACCTGCGAACAAATACCAAGAGGACATTTTTGTCTGCAATTAAAACCTACATAAAAAATTCAATACCTTTTGTTAAAATACAAGGTGATTCATTTTTTTTCTAACAATAATTTTACCAGTTACCCACTTCTCCGCCACTGGTTGTGCAAGATGTTCGATATTAACAGGTTTTATGCTAACCCATGCTGTTTTGTATACCAAATATGACTTAAATATCTCAACTAGTTTGGTAAATATTCAATAAAGTCCGCTTATTTTTTCCAACTTTAACACCCTGCCTTAAAAATATATAGTTTATACGAAAAAGTGCCGTTATTTTTTGAAGATCTATCACCTGTTAAAGTCCTGCTACAAAAAACTGATTCACCCTGTATTGTGTCCCTAAACTTGTAGATTTAAATTTTGTAGATAACTTACAAAATAAAGAATATTTTGTCTTTTTTTGCTGATCTTCACCGATTTTCGCTTTTACGAATTTGGCAAATAAACAGTAACCATGAACTGTCAAAATTGATAAATTTTCAATCTGTCATTGTCATGGCAATCTATGATATTAACTGAATATTGGCTAACCATGCATTTCTATTGGTTAGTAACTAAAAACTGTCAAAATTTATAGTTTCAATCTGTCAGTGTCATGGCAAATCTATGATATTGACCGAATATTGACTAACCGTATGTTTCTATTGGTTATAAACTTGTAACATAACAAAAATATTTGCCAAAAATCTTACAATTTTAGCATTTATTATCGCCACAAAAATATTTTACCTAGCAAGCCTAACATTATTGATTTCATACTTTTCCAAACAAACAAAACAACTGTATTCTCACCTGACTGATTTATGGAAAGTTACCTACTTAATAAAGGATCGTAAATAAAAAATATGATAAATATTTGTCAGTTAGCACTCCGCTTGTTTACAATTTATATTCTCATTACCGAAATAAAATATAGCACGGGCAATAAACCACTATCTAGACACTTCATGTGATCTACCTACATTAAACCTCAGGTTTTGGAGTTGCGAACGTAAAAATGGTGCGGGCCTGGTTATTAGATGAAGTTGCAACTTCGCCACCGAAGTTTATAACTCTCGAGGAAGTTTATAAGACTAGTGGAATTGAATATTTCGAGGTAAGAAAACACTTGCTGTCATCAAATATCGAAAAACTGATCAACATCAAAAATAAATTTTTGGTATACTCGAAAAGTTAAAACCTGTTCAATTTGGTGTAACTGTGTAGTTTAGCGTTACTGGATATAGATTTAGATTTATATTAGTTAGGACATTCTTATCTATCGAATTTCTAGATTGATCCAGAAAACTATGAATCTGACGTAGGTTTAAAAAACCTCATGGAAAAGATAGGATTACGCTACATCGAAGTTGTAGAAAATCCTGGACCGGCTGACTTAAAAATCCACGAACTCGAACATTTTCACGCCGATGACGAACTAAGAGCGGTATTGACAGGCTGTGCATATTACGATATTCGTGACAAATATGACGAATGGATCAGGATAGAATTGCTTCCTAGCGATTTGTTGGTACTTCCTGGTGGATGCTATCATAGATTTACTACAGATGGACAGGTAGGAAGTTACAATCTTAGGGTCATGTTTGTCAAAATAATAGAAAACTCACTACTGTCAGCTATCATTGTTTGCTGCCAATTTGACAGTTGTGAACCCTATACTTCTTTCACTAAACTTAAAAAAGTAGCACTAAGAAAAATAAATAAGGAATGAATTTTATTTTGCAAACAATTTTTTTTGATGATTTTTCACCTGATATTTTTTAGGACTATAAGGGATTTAAAGTTCTAAAAAACATCCCATATCAAGCCCACGGTAGACCACATGGGGATCACATGCCTTGCAGGAAAGAATACGTGAAAAGATTGTATAACGGATATTATGACCAAGCGCAACAAAATGGTGAACAGACTGCTTAAATATTTAAAAAATATGTAATATCAATATTTAAGATTAGGTAGTATGTATTTATAATCTATTTATAGAAGGGTTGTTTATTAGATAATAAAAACAAATAATACACCAGTAAATGAGGTTAGTTTTGGTTGACCTGTAAGGAGATAATAATTTCAACGAGAAAATATAAATTTTATTTTGTAAAATATATGGCTTATGTACAGGAAATATTTACATTACTTTAGTAAATTGGCCAGATTCAAGTTTTTCAACATAAGATTTTCTGCAGTCCATATTGTCAGATGGTCTGTTGTAAGGAGTCCAAACTGGTTCTCCAATAAACAACCTTTTCGCTTTTATGTAGTCCTAAAAGTGAATATTTCAATGAGACCAATTTCATCAAGAAAAGTCGGATACCCATTAAAATGTCAAAGTGACGACAGTGTGACAGTTATGATCGATAACCTTCAAAGTCTAAGTTTGTGACAGATTCCGGAGGAAAAACAAAGGAGTTCGTTCGCTAAGCACTTTATGTGCGATCTCCAGATGTATAACTGAACTACGTTTCCCTAACCTGGGCAATAATGTCAGTAAAGGTTACCATTTACCAGAAATGTCAGGCGGTCTTTCAAAAAATTACAAATTTGTAATCGATCATTTTAAGCAGAGTAATACACAAAGGTATGAGGTGCAACTTAATATATTTGATTTTTTGAAGAAAAGGCACCCATATTAAATAAATTCACTTTTATTCTGTGGCAAACTGAGATAAAGAAAAGCAAACATCATAACATGACGCCATTTTCGTGAAGACCATGACCGAAAATCTTTTAATTTGTGGCAAAGGATTTCTTTTTAATTTGGAAGTTAATTATTTTTAATTCTAGTCTAGGCTGTATCATATTAGGTACCATAATTTATGTTGCATATTGTTTTCAAGTCTAGGAATAAGTAAAATAATTAAACATTCTTGGCTTATTCTTACATTTTTATCCAGAGTGAACCTGTGGTAAATCCCACTAGGCAAAATGATCAAATCCCCTGGGGTAACCTCGATCCTTATCCATTTATCGTTCTTATCCCTGGCATCGAAATACCCGGACCCTTCGATTACGAGCCTTATTTCTTCGTCCGAGTGTAAATGTTCGGTAAAGAAATTTTTCAGTTTTTCTTCGTAATTTGGAAGGCACTGTTTCGAACAAACTAATTCGTCTTCGTAAGAATATCCCCTTTCTTTTTTTAATTTATCTAAAACCCCATCTGTGTTTATGGTATCAACGTTTAACTAAAAAAGAACATTTAAAATTTGTCGACAATGAAAGATTAAATAAAAACTACCTTGAAATATTCAACTCCGGTGAGTTTAAAAAGATCGTCTAAAGAAACAAATTCGGGTGGGTTGTTGTAGTGCTCTTCACGTTGATCGGTAATAGTGTCGTCATCCATATACCAGGCTCGTACCATCTTAGTACCTCTCACAGCACAAATTATTACACTTTACTTTTAAATAACAATATATTATATTGTGTTCTTTAGCAGTAAATATAAAAAGTTATATTCTCTAGCATTTCCAGATATAATAATATCTTGTGATAATAATTATGTAGAAACCCTCAAAATATATTATTTATGCTTTTAAAAAGTACATGTACATAACCCTAAATTTCTTGACCTCTCTGTCCTTGACAGCAGACCACAGAGATATGATCTCTTGTAGCAGATAAATGCATCCACAAATTTAATCAACTTGACGCGGCGCCATATTGGGGGAACAGAAATCAGAGATGTATCCAGGAAAATCGATTCAGAAATACAGAGGAGTAGTAAAATACAGTTCGGTATGTAGAGATGCGAGATGCGAAGGAGGGAACGTTCCCGTTCGTGCTCGGAGAACGAACGTTCGCCAACGTTCCCTACCCCTGTGCGCCCACGTATTCTCAAGAGCGCGAAAGGAATAAGGTAAAGATAAAAAATGAAAAACAGAAAGCGGACGTTAGAAAATTCAGATAATGCTAGCCTGACGGCCAAAACTTAAATGTTTAAGGATAATAATCCATCGGTAAGTAATTTTGTAATTTAAATTAACTATTGAGGCTATGTACCAAAGTGGCATAGGCGTTTGTGTAGGTACCTACTTCATAATTGAAAATTTAAAATTAGAATTGCTGTATTATCAAGGATTCCTAAACTTAAAGACATAAACGTGCCCTATAATATTTTGCCTGTATTGTAGCCCGAGCTGGGCAGATCTATTTAAAAAAGATCGTTTTAAAGATCTAAGATCGCGATCTTGATCTTAGATCTAGATCTTTTTTGTTTCACTAAAGAACGATCTTTTTTAAAAAGATCGTTTCAAAAAGATCTGATCTTTGATCTTAATTTGACGATCTTAGATCATTTTAAAGATCTAAGATCGTTTTAAAGACCTAAGATCGTTTTAAAGATCTAAGATCGTTTTAGAGATCTAAGATCGTTATTTAGCGATCTAAGATCTTTTCCTCATTTGTTTTCGTTCATTTTTGAAACGTTTATATGATTTTTTTATACAAAATAATGTAGGTAGAAAGGTAGGTATATATTTTTTAGAAGAATGAATAGTTTTGTACGAACAAGGATTTTTCTTTTTATACATATAATCTACATATTATTTCTAAAATATAAATATGTATTACGATACGAATTCAGTTACTTACGTTACTAACGAGCGTTCTTTTAAAGCAGTTTACCTCAGGAGATCTCTAGGTCTTAGCTAAAGTGTACCTAAATTGTTAGAATTCGCGAAAAATGACAAATAATATAAACAAACTGACGTACATTTTACCTACAACTACAAGAACCTATTTTGAGGTCTTTAAATGAATGCTTTATGTTAATTTGTATTTTATTTTCAATTATGTATTTCTCAAAATTCCGAATTTTTATAAATTGTATAAATAATCGGTGAACACGTTTTTAAAAGAAAAGTCTAATTCTCCATAGATATATCAACTGATTGATTACGTAACCAGTTTAGTTAGAGTAGTAACTTTACGTTTACATATATATGGTAACTATACTAAAATCGAGCAACTCTTACGCCTGGCGTAAACAAGAGCAAGTGACTTGAAATATTCGCCAGGGCCGCACTGAGGCAGAACCTGTATTTAATTTTAGTTTTACAATTGTTTACATCAAAATATTTCGGAAAAGAATTATTAGCTTAATTAAAATGGTTCAAAACATCGATAAAATTATTTGCGGCAGTGTCTAAATAGCTGAAAACAACAAGATAAAACCGCATAACTACACTTTTCCGATCGAGTACGTCCCTGGTGCCGAGTCGGAAATTTTATAGTCTACCGACCAATCGCGGAACGTCATTGAACACGTGGTTTTATTTACGCCAGGCGTACGGATTGCTCGATTTTAGTATAGTTAAGTAAAATTTTACTTTACACAACTAATTACGTAAAACTGGACGTATCATCACTTGGTCAGGTTTTGAAAGATGTCACTTTATACTATGTCAAAATTAGGAAAAGTATTTATAAACATCTACAGAGTGTCTCACATAAGAGTGAAACAACCCTATAACTTCTTTAATTTTTAACCGACCAGAACGAAATTTTTACCAAAGGTAGATGGCATTGTTGCCTACTTATTTCCAAAAAATTAATGGCCTACTCCAGAGTCGAAGCCACCTGCGATGCCACAATCGAGACTAAAGATCCGAAAGTCATGTTAGGCATTTTTTTTTCAAAAAAATTTACTAGAAAAAGTTGTTCAGAATCTATTCAGAACCCTAAATCCAAAATTTTGTCAAAATCAAAAAATATTAATTTAAAAAAAATAAGTCAAAAAGAGCAATTTAATAATTTTCTGCGTTTAGAAAAGCGTGCCATGGAAGTTTTGAAGACAAGTTGTTTTCATAAAGTAATTATTTTAAAATAAAAGCCACAAAACAAATTTTAAAAATTTAAATTTTAAATTTTTACTTTAATTTTATTTATTTAATATTTTTTGATTTTGACATAATTTTGTACTTAGGGTTCTGAATCGATTCTGAACAACTTTTTCTAGTAAATTTTTTTGAAAAAAAAAAGCCTAATATGACTTTTGGATTTTTAGCCTCGTTTGTGGCATCGCAGGTGGCTTTGACTTTGGAGTAGCCAACTAATTTTTTGGATATAAGTAGGCAACAATGCCATCTACCTTTGGTAAAAATTTCGTTCTGGTCGGTTAAAAATTAAAGAAGTTATAGGGTTGTTTCACTCTTGAGTGAGACACTCTGTATATCTTTAACTATATAATAATAATAATAGGACTTTATTGCAAGAATACAGTACAAAACATGTAGGTATCCTGTACAAAGGCGAAGTCTGGCAACAAGTGCCATTCATACTTAACCTTTACCTAACCCTAACCTATATCTAACCTATATCTACCCAAAACATAGCCTATAAATTTTATTAAACTACGGCGTATCAAACGATATAATAAAGTTATAGCCAATGTCGAAAACAGTGTCCAGTGACATATAAAAAGCACCATCATCTAGAAAGCAACAACCTCTTTATCTTTCCGCTAAAAACTCTGTTGCCAATTTCGTTCCTCAAAGTTGTATCTAAGGAATTATACAGGTGAACAGCGTTAAAAGAAAAAGACCTCTGAAAGAATGATGTGCGGTGGGCAGGCATTGTAAATAAATTTGTGTGACGAACATTTAAGCTATGTATTGCAGCGCGTGGCACAAGTTTTCTTACTAAGTAAGGAGGAGAAGAGGCTTTAATAATGTTAGCAACAAAAGTGAGCATATGTAGCGCAAAATTGCCCCTAACCTCCAACCATTTTAATTCTTTGAAGGATGGAGATATATGATCATATTTTGTAATTAGCCTGCAGCATGTGTTTTGTATTCTTTGTAATCTGTTCAATGACGCACTATCCAAACACGGTACATATACAATATCTCCATAATGAATTTTTGAAAGAATTAAGCTTTCGCAGAGAAGCTTTCTTGTATTCATATCCAATAATAAGCTCCTACTTGCGTATAGCAATTTTAGTCTCAAGTAGCATCCCTTGGTCAACCCAACAACATGATCCACGAATCGAAGTCCCTCATCAAATGTCAAACCAAGAATCCTCGCAGTCGACACAACAGTCACATCCGAACCATCTATTTGAACTCGCATATTTAATTTCAGAAATTCTCTATGCTTCTTTTTTGAAAATATAATTAGTTTAGATTTTCTCGGATTCAAATGCAAATTGTGACTTATAGCATATTTATTTATACATAGCAGATCCTCACTCAAAGTTTTCTGTGCTACCAGATAATTTTTGGGGTGAAAATTCAAGTAAACTTGCGTATCATCGGCAAAAGCCTGAGTATTTGATCGAGTAACAACATTCATTAGGTCGAAAGTATAAACGAGGAAAAGCGTAGGCCCCAGCACAGAACCCTGTGGGACACCCGACGTAATAAGTGATCGTTCAGAGACGTTGTTTCCGATACTAACCTGCTGAAACCGATCCTTTAAGTAATTAGATATGAATTTTAATGCAGAATTATCAAAACCGATATATTTACATTTAGCAATCAGCAAATTATGACTTATAGTATCGAATGCCTTACTAAAATCCAAGAGAACGAAAGCAGTGGCTTCATCGTTGTCAATACCCCTTAGAATGTTATCACTCAAATTTGCCAGAGACGAAACGCAGCTATGGGCTTTCCTAAATCCTGATTGATTCTCTGGAAATAATTTATTTACCTCCAAGAATTTCACAAGTTGTTCAGATACTATTTTCTCAAGAACTTTAGAAAAAATCGGTAGCAAGCTAATAGGACGCAGATCGGAATAAGCTTTCGGGTTCTCAATCTTAGGTAGCGGAGTGACAACAGCCACCCTCCAAGTAGTTGGAAAGTAACTGTGTTCAATACAACAGTTTAACAGATGAGTTACATGCGGAGCGATAACAGGTAAACAGTAGCGGATCATGTCTAAGCTTATACCGTCGCAACCCTTCGAATTCGATTTTATTTTATTTATCACTTCAACTATTTTATCTACGGTTGCAAATTCGATCTTAAACGACTTCTTGCCATTAATGCTATTATTTGTATAAAATTGAATTTTATCGAGACAAGGTGTATCGTTGTTTTGGAAAACAGATAAAAAATAGTTATTTGTATCACTCGGATTTTGCAAGTGGTGGGGAATTTCACAGTTGGTCGAAGGCTGAATATTAAGCGGCTTAAGAGATTTGTAAAAAGTTTTGGTATCTTTTTGTGAGAGAAGGTACTTGAGGTATGCAGCTTTTTCCCTTCTGTGAGAGGCCTTGGCATAATTTCTGAGGTATTTGGAATGCTCCCAGGATTCATTTGTCTGTGATTTTTTATAAACTGGCAATGCCTTATTCCTCAATTTAAAGATGTACCGTAGATTATCAGTTAGTTATATAATATCATGACTCTTTAAAAGAGTCCCTGATATGTCCGAAAGCTTCTCCTACATACCCACCATTCCCACCAAACGACAAAAACGCCTCCGATACACCTATCCAAAAAAAATTCGTGGGGAAACCACCCCGGCCAATCGATGTCTCCCTCCGCCACCTGTCCTCGGGCGCCGCCGTCGCCCGGAGACGCTCGCCGGCGTCGCGACGCGCGCGTCCAGTCCGCCGGCGGCGCGCTCTTGTGCTGGACGCGCGACGACGCCCGAGGCGCCAGCTGCGACGGTCACACGGACCCGCGCCCCGCTCCCCCTCGCCCCCAGCTGCGTCGGCTGCGCTCCACCGCGGCGGTAAGTCGAAAATCAAAACACGATTATAACGAGATTATTTTGGCAGCATCGCCCGTATCGTTCAGGGTTGGGCTGTATAAAGTGTGAAGAGGAGCAGGCTGTATGTGCGGGAATTTCGAAATTTACAACGGAAAAATGTCACCAATGCAAAGTATCACTAGCGTAATATGGTGTCAATATTGGACACAGAACAGTTGTGTTTTTTTAATCGGAGAAAAATTTTTCCATCCAAAAAGTTTTTTTACCTTACGTGTTTCTTCAACCGACGAGATGTTTCGATAGAAAGTCGGGAAGAAAATTTTAAATTTCAGTAAAATAAAGTATTTTTCAATAGGAATGATATGATTTTGAAATGAAATTAAAAAAATAATATTTTAGATACAACCAAACTTTTTATACAGTGACCGGCAGAAAGTTGGACACAAATGGAAAACTTTTTTATTATTAATTTCTCAGAAAATTTTATTCTTGATAAAAGTTGGTGCATCATCTCAAACTCAAAAAGCACATATCAAAATTTAAATATCTCTTTTTGGATACGAGGTAGATTCAAAAATGTCAAAATAACTCGAGAGTAAAGTACCCTTATTTTTTAAAATATGGTAAAAATTTACTTTCAAAAGTTGTTTGTAATCGAAGGTGGATGTCAGTTTTAAAGTCGCAGCCACCTAGTAAAAAAAAGAAATTTAACTTTTTTTGTATTTTTTGCGACCACCCTGTGTCATACAAAAAACAAAATACCGCAAGCACAACTTACCATCGGATAACACATGAATTTGCTACTAAACTTTAATTTTGTTGGATTAGCAGCTATAGAAATTTAAATTAATCGAAATCAGAGTTTAAAAATATTAAATTTTTGTGTCCAACTTTGTGGCGGTCCCTCTATTATCTTAAAGTATAGTCGATAACATTTATGTTTTAAATAACACATCGTTTGAATGTCCAGTGTCCAACTCGACATAGTCTCATTTTGGAAAAAAAGGTCCAATAATTCCACCATTATGCCATAATTTAAACTACAACATAATACATACATCGTTTGAATGTCCAGTGTCCAACTCGACATAGTCTCATTTTGGAAAAAAGGTCCTTTAATTCCACCATTATGCCATAATTTAAACTACAACATAGTACAGTCATACCAGCGGATATAAAGGCTTCTCGTAAACAGCAATTTTGCTCGTTAACCCAAAATGATCTTCATCTGAAATGAAAATCAAGTTGTCGTGTTTTTAAGTCCTAATCTCTTGAGCACGGCGAGCATTGATACATTTGGATCATCAGCAACACTAGCTCTTTCAGCAGCAATACTCTCAACAGTTCTGCATGACATTTCAACGTCTTGTTGGTGCTTTTACATCGCGAAGTGTAAAATTCTTTTCTAATCTCTTAACGACTCGACGAATGGCAAGCAAAGAAGGGCAATTATTTGGACCAAAGTTTTCGCGAAGTGCAGTTGGATAATAACCAAACGTTCTTGAAGCGCGTACATAGGCGGTTCTAGGTAGGGGCTTGGGGGGGCTAAGGCCCCCCAAATCTTGAAATAGCCCCCCCAAATTTATTCTTCGCTACCAAACCGCTACCTACCGACACAACTAACAACGATTATTATTTTTAATTTAGTGGGGATTCGAACTCAGTTCATATTGGTAGAGCATTGGACTAGTAACAGCGGTTGGAGCTCCCACTGGTGTCAAACATTTTTAACATTATCATTTTTTTCATTAAAAAATACTTATTATTTTTGCACCTTTTTTTGTTAAATAATTAAAAGGTAGTATTTTTTTATGAATCAATATTAGGTTTTTTTATAGTAAGTACTTATATGTAATATGTAAGTATATTTTGTTATGTGAAACAATCCAGTTACTTGTTAAGAAAATTTCTTTTGTATAATAATAATTACAAATAATATGGTCACCTTAGCTATATGCCAGGGCCCACGGGCTTAAGCCCCCCCCAAAAACAAAAGGTCTAGTAGAATCGCCTATGAGCGCGTACCTATATTTAGCCATAACAAATCGTTAGAGTATATCTGAACGTATAAATGACAACTACACTTCCCCCAAAAATTAACGCACCACCAAAAAATACCCAAAAGTTTAAAGTAAATTTTTGTCAAAACCAATAGTAGATTTGGGCGATTTTTTTTTAATGATAGGTTGTCTCTTCCAGAACGTTGGTGTACTAACTGTATTTGCATAGAAACCTCTTTTGTATAAATACCGGGTGTCTCAAACTTTTGGGTATTTTTTGGCGGTGCGTTAATTTTTGGGGGAAGTTTATATAGTGACAGGTATTGCTAACTTTGTTACCATGGTTACCATATCGTTTCAAAATAATATCATTCTTATTGGAAAACCTTTATTTCAAAGAGAGAACACCTATAATTTGACGCCTGAATCCACGAGCTAAAGCTGGAAACGAATTTTTAATAAATTTCGGCAGTGTCGTAGGAAAGGAAAAAGCGCGGCCAACTTATAAAAAGTAGTCCTGAAATTAGTCTCACCTCACTGAACTGACATACATCAGTTATCAATTTCGCGTCAAGTTAAATCCACAGATAGAATGTAGGCACCTTGAGACACTTTGGTGCACCTATATGTGGTTGCCTACCTCACTATAAAACGAGTCAAATTTCCGTTTAAAAATAAAAGTAAGCCATGATTTTGTCGAATAAGCGTCACCGTTGACGTCACAGTACCTGCGCGCGCGGGCATACCGTTTTCTGTGTATCGTGCCTGTCAGTTTATTAACATGTATAAGGGCCTGTAGGGGTTGGTCCCTTTTTTTGTTTAAACTAATTTTACATTTTTAAATTTCCAGAAGCATGTTCGACAATGCTAGATTTTTCCAATCGACCATATTTTAAATGTCCCGTATGTTCGTTAAATCTAGTTTTTATGGAACGTCTAGTTTGTCCAACATACTTTTGATTACAATCTGAACAGATAACTGCATAATCAAAAGTATGTTGGACAAACTAAACGTTCCCTAAAAACTAGATTTAACGAATACATGGGACATTTAAAATATGGTCAATTGGAAAAATCTAGCATTGCCGAACATGCCTTTTAAAAATAATCATGAAAGACTCTAAATTTCAAAATGTAAATTTAATTTAAACAAAGATAAGGGACCAATCCCCGCTACAGCCACTAAACCTACCCCTACCTGTTAATAAACTGACAGGTAGTAATTTAGGAATAATATAGTAGGTAGTTCACAGTATAAATAGAATAGGTAAGGAATACTCGTAAGTAGATTAAACTTAATCATCTCCTGATGATGCTAACATGGTTAGCGAAACGCGCGTCGAGTTCAAAAAACAAAGTTTAGGTGTGTGGAGTTAAGCAAAAGAAGTATTTTCTAACTTTAATGTTTTGTCGTGACAAGGGTAATCTTTATAAACATCTTATGAATAGACGAGTCCACTGAAAATCTGGCCTTGAAAAAATAGAGGAAATTTCGCCCTAGCGCTATCCTTTTTTGTAAGATGTAGACAAATTAATATTTGCATTCGCAATTTATGAATTTATTGTCAACAATTTCATAAAACACGTCAACGATGGCAATATCAGTCCCGCTTTTTCTCTGTCAACAATTTAGTATGATAATTTCATAGAAATGTGTGTGGTCGTTGTGCGCCTATATTCACAAGAAAATATTGTTGATGTTTTGTGGTAACAATCGGCTTAAGAAGATCGAAACTTCTTTCCAAAAAATGAGGACACCCGATTGGATCTCGATCAGAAAACGGATCAGTTGCTGATCGCAGAAAATTCCACAGTTAAGTTTGGTGGTATAATATCTCTTCTTCATACCACAAAACAACAAATAGCGACAATAAATAATGAATTATTCAATGCCAACATAAATATTATTTTGGCTGCAGTGATAAAGGATAGCGCTATGGCGAATCTTTTCAGTGGACTCTAAAGTCTATTCAAGATACAGCTGCAGTGGATCAAAACATTGGCCACCACGTGACCTATTCTCTTATTGGTCTGGCCGTCATAAAATGTCAAATGTTTACGCGGCGAGCAGAATGCAGGGCCGGCTCTTCCCTCAGTCGAGTTTTCTGCATATTTTAGATCGGATCGCGAGCAGTATATTCTGTAAATTTATTTTGCTACTTAATTTAAGGAAATTTATAAAGATCCACGAAAGGCAGAAACACACATTTTAGAACTTCTAAAAGAATTAGTTGAGAATTACATGCCACTTGGAATCTCATATTAGTCCGACCCTGGTAATCGATCGCAAGGCGGTCATGTGACTTTGTTTATACCTTATACCTACTGCCGCTGTATCTTGGATAGACTATAGTATTAAAATTCGTGTCTTGATTTTATATACGCTCGTAGAAGGCTGAAGAATAATTGCAAGTGCACGTGCTTCTCAAGAGCACACCGCTCGAATTCCCCGCAATAATTATACAATCGCAAATTAGAGCAGAAAGTCAGGGAAGGAGAAATAAATAAGGACCGCAAACTCGACCTTTACTGATCGTCGTCAACCTTGAGTTTGAAGCAGGGGTCGCAGTACAAACAAAATACGGAGAAATTCCGGTTTGTCCTGCTTTTGGGTAAAAATAGAACTAGACAAATTTTCAATAGGCAAGGCGATTTTCCTGTACAGGACACGGGAAATTATTCTCAACAATTCTTCTTAAGAGGGGGTTGCCGACAGCGAAAGTGACGTTAGATTTCGTATTTTTTTAAGTTGTATAGCATAAAATCTAATAACATTTTACCTGGCAAAACTTTAGTACAGTCTTCATTTTAATCATAAGATCTTACAAGCAGTGTTTTGTTTTATAGGCTATAAAAACCTTGGGAAAAATAATACATCCAGTGCATATGCTTTTAAGATCTTGTGATTAAAATGAAGATAGAGATGTTGGTACTAAATTTTTGCCAGGTAAAATGTTATTAGATTTCATGCTATACAACTTAAAAAAATACGAAATCTAACGTCACTTTCACTGTCGGCAACCCTCTCTTAACTTTGGCCATTGATTAAGGTTTGGCGTATCTTGCACATAGGGTAGTTTCCTGTCGGAAATTAATATAAAATTAAAGTATACAGAACGGTGTAAATATGGATTTTTTTCATTGTAAACAATTCATTATCCTTCATTAAAAACTGTCATAATAGTGGATTATGTCACAAGGAGTAGAAGTGGTTGGTTTTTAACAATATTTTTGGATATTTATATATTATATTATATTATATTTTGAAAGAGATAATTTCTCTGATTGCAACGATGCATGTTGATATTTGCGTTTCCCTTTAGCAAGTTATGTGCACCCAAATTTACAAAAAAAATCATTTAAGAGATCGCAATTAGCCATGAAGTTAAGTCGGATTTTTGATAGTACTGCTAGATTATCTCTTCCTAACTATAGTATATCAAAATAACAACAAAACGGCAATGAATTTTAAAAATTTCTTCCCACCAGTTTTTTTTAAGTAAACACTTTGGATATAAGAAAAAGTAAAAATGATGGATATTGAATATTTATCTCCATTTCGTTATTATTAGTAAGTAAGAGATAATCTAGCATAACTATCAAAAATCCGACTTAATTTCATGGCTAACTGCGATCTCTTAAATGATTTATTTTGTAAATTTAAGTCTACATAACTTGCTAAAGAGAAACGCAAATATCAACATGTTACATATTGTATCGTTGCAATCAGAAAAATTAGCCCTTATAAAATATCCAAAAATATAGGGACAGGATGTCTATTATTAAAAACAAAAATATATTTTGTCCCATTTTTACGATACATCCTGTACAAACCACCTTTCTAAAGCCCGATACTTACCTTGCAACTTTTATATAAAACTTTTTTCTATCTGCAAAAATTATGGAAATAATATGGGGGGTCGCAGTTTTCGCGTGAAGATTCTGTACTTAGCAAAGATTGCATTTTGAAAAATCAATTCTTCCCATGCCTTCTATGGAATCTATAGTTTTAAAAACTTCTGTAAAGTAAAACTTTCGAACTGCTTTCTTATTAAAAATTTCACAATAAGAATCCAACTCAGTTTAATTACAAAGATCTGTGATAAATTCTCTCGCTACGAAAAATGGCGCTTTTTAAAATTGGATTAATCCGGATTTCTCCAACGCAGAAATAAAAAAACTTCATGGAAACTTCTTTCCAATTGACGGTTCTGAATTATATATAAGTACAAAAAGAACCTAAATCCTTAGAAGCGGATTCATGTTAACTCAATGTGAATTTTAAATGACAATAAATAAATAACCGTTATAAATTTTTACATATTAGTAACATTTTTATTTCACAGGTAATATACCAGCATTACCAAATTAAGTGTTCTTTTATTTTTACAAACTTTTATTTTACATCACCTGTTAGTATGTTTGTTTGTATGTTAGTATGTATGTAACCGATTGAGCTGAAATTTTGCAAAACATTTTTGGTGCTGTTGACAATACGATGTAGTATACTCAATATTGTGATTTGTTGTTTTTTACCACGTTTTTATTAACTATAATGCAATATTAACTCGCTATATACATATTATTACGTTACTTGTTATTATAAAAAAAAATATGCATATTAAATAAAAATATTTGACTAGTGTAAATCTATGAACAGATAAGCACATGCCATAAGCTGGTAATAAATAAATAAAAATAACTGGTTAATAACGCGTTAAGAAGAAAAAATCTTACCTTGTTTTTAAAATAGTTAGTACCAAGACACTGAAGTTCAATTTTTTATGACTCATGTGGAATTTAGTTGCCGAGGCCTTTGGCCGAGGCAAATAATAAACCACATGAGTCATAAAAAGAACTTGCCGAGGTACATACGAGTATTATATGTATGTATACTTCGTTGGAATCGGAAAAATGCGTAGAATTCAATAATTCAAAAAACATAAGTCATGTCTGCCACGACTTTCTAGAATACACTGTATAAGGTCCAATAGTGTCACAAAAAACTTTGTATTAGTATCTAAAACTTTTTTTTCTAACCTCAAAAACTAACAATAAGTTAAGGGAGTGTCAATTTAATGATTAAGAATTGGTTCGTTTCCCGAATGCATTAATAACTTAAAACCAACAAAAAGCGTGGACTTAAGTCGTACTTTGAGACCGTGCTAAATTTGGAAATTTAGCAAATGCTGAAAATGACATTATTTCTCACGCCGTTTTAACTCTTTTTATATTTCTTATAACGATGGGTAACCTACTTATATTATTTATATACCTACCTATAGCTTCTTTTTCAAACTCCAAAAACTTCCATTCCTCACAAAAATCTTCAGGAATGCGGTGGATACCTATCCTTTCAAATAAAAACTTCCTGGAATACCCGAAATATATATATGTCCCTGCCCTACAAATATCCGCATTTCCATCCCAAAAAGTTTATTTCGCACTGGGAAGATTGGAGTGTTCGAGTTTGTTCTTTTACGCAACCTGGGGGAATACTTCACATGGATATCGTTGATGGAATTCGAAATATAGATTGATTTTCTACATAAAATATGGGATTGGTAGGTATACATTAGTATTGTTATTAGTATTGATATTATTTTTGAATGTGCTGTGTGTAAGTACAGATTTTTTAAAGGTTTGGTTGGTCACAACAGTCACTGCTCTTAGAAAAAAAAATCATTGTAAACTATTCTCTTTGAATAAAGAACCACAGGAAAGAGCAAATTCCGTTTCCGTTTTTAGACTGGCGCGCACCTTTCAGTTGTTTCGACAAACTAATCTTTTAGACAGAAATCCCCATTTTCGTGAAATCAGTGATACAGGCAAAACATTATAAGGCACGTTTATGTCTTTAAGTTTAGGAATCCTTGATATTATAGCAATTCTAATTTTAAATTTTAAAGTAGGTACCTACACAAACGCCTATGCCACTTTGGGGCATGGCCTCAAAAGTTAATTTAAATTCCAAAATTACTTACCGATGGATTATTATCCTCAAACATTTTAGTTTTGGCGGTTGGGGAAGTGCCACAAGCCGCACAGCTAAGCATAATAACTCGAAAAAGTATCTAAATACCACATACTACCACCTATCACCGTGTCTGATATCAAAGTATTGTGTCAAAACTTGGTTACTATTCAGGGCGATTTGCGTCTCACATTCTAGGGTACTTAAAATAATAAGTTGTGAACTATGACTGGAAATATTACTCTTCCAATCTATTTCACATCTCCAACGATTAGTTTTCCACCTACCTAAGCCATTTTTATGCCGCCTACGAACATATTTCATGTCCGGGGCTGTTTTAAATGCTCGGCTATGAATTACTGTCGACTAGTCTTCTTCTGACGCGAAGCCCGAGCCTTTCGGTCCGATGCGGGCATGAGAATATTTCAAGATTTAAAAGCAATTGCGCGAACTCCGCGAGTTAATAAAAATTAATGGATCCTGTGTAGGCAGGAGCCTGATCTGACACTGCCGGGTGTTCAAAAAGGAGTGTGTACGTTACGATTACACAATGGATTATTAATCATTATGTCCCTACATTTGTTCGGTCTAAGAGCAGTAAGGCAAACCTGGACCCAATGACGTCAGAACCTATAGAGTGGCGTATCCAGGATTAACGTCTGGGGGAGGGGTAATCAGTTATAAATAACAAAACTCTGTCGATAATTTTAATGTATAAAAACAGAAAAAAAACATCGATTTAATTTTTAATTGGGTTTTTCGCCACCAAACTGATTGAGACAACTTTTTCAAGTTGCCTCGAAAATTCATAAATTATTAACACTGAACGAACGAAACTTTAAACGTGTAATTTAAAAAATAACTTCAACAAATTTGTTTTCTGAGCTTTCGGAGGATAAATCTTCCTCCTTTCTCAAAGATCATGTCACGTCAAAGTGAAGTGACAGATTAATAAATTTCAGGTTAAAATGTCATGACAACAGAAACAATAGCCTAGCCACCTGCCTGATATTTTACCCTGTGTTTTATCTAATTATCTATACTAACTTCTCTTTGAATAAGTGGCAATAATATTTTACTGAATTCCACTGAACATTCAGCAACACAGTTGCCCGTATTTCCTAGAATAAATGCAGATTCTTTAATTTTTCGTCTATTTCCTACTTCTTCTTTTACAATTGGTTTGGAACTATCCCACAATATCCTATGATTGTTATTAAAGGAATGTTCACATATTTTTGACTTCGAAATTTGATTTTGCCTTATATAATTTTTATGTTCTTTTAAACGAACGTTAAATGGCCTACAAGTCTCCCCAACATAGAACTTTCCACATTCACAAGGAATTTTATAAATGCAATTTTTTGAACTTTGTAACTCATTAAATGGTTTTGTTTTAACTAGCATCGATCTTAATGTATTTTTGGTTTTAAATACTGTTCTCACATTAAAACGATTGCCTATACGTTTTAGCTTATCTGACAGTCCAGGAATATAAGGAATTATTAAATTTACTGGTCGGTCCACCAGATTTATTTCTCTAATTCTATTAGCATTGTTATTTTGTTGGCAATCCTCAAAAACTTGCTCAACAAACTCAATAGGATAACTATTCTTCTCAAGAACATGTTTTATATGTTTAATTTCTTCCTCAAATTTTGTGTTATTAGAACAAATCGTTCTAGCCCTGTCATACAAACTTTTAATTACTCCTTTTTTAACACTAATATGATGATTGGAGTTGAAATGGAGATATCTATTAGTATGTGTTGGTTTTCTATAGACACTAGTTTCTATATTATCTGATTTCAGTATAGAAACATCTAAGAAAGGTAATTCGTTATTATTTTCAATTTCTAAGGTAAACTTAATAGAAGGTTCTTGAGAGTTTATAAAATTTAATAATGAATTTAACTCATCTACTCCATGTTCCTATATAGCAAATATGTCATCTATATATCTCCACCAAACATTAGGTTGGTGAACATATCTAGTCAATTCATTTTGTTCAAAATCTTCCATGAATAAATTGCTTATGAATGGTGATAAAGGAGACCCCATAGCCATTCCAAATTCCTGCTGGTAAAATTCATTTCCTAGTTGAAAATAAGTGGTTTTAACACATAGTGTTGTTAGTTCTAATATTGCATCTATATTCAAATTTGTCCTGTCTACTAAAGTCTGATCACTTTCTAACTTTCTGCGTAAAATATTCAATGATTTGTCAACTTTCTGCGTAAAATATTCAATGATTTGTCAACAGGGACATTTGTAAAAAGACTAACCACATCAAAACTAGCTAATATATAATTATCCGGAAATTGATGTTCCCTAATTTTTTCTAGAAAATGATTACTGTTTCTGATAAATGAATTTGAGTTTCCTACTAACGGATTAACAATTTTAAGTAAATATTTTGCTAACGAATGACATGGCGAATTTATTGAACTTACAATGGGGCGAAGAGGAATGTTAGTTTTTTTGGTAATCCGTATAAGTGTGGAGGTTTTGAATGATGCGGAGTTAAGAGTGTCCTTTGTCTCTGTGTCATTTGTTCGCGGTATTTATACAGTGTTTTGTATATTTTAGTTTCTATTGAAAAAAAAACATATTTTCTAAAATAAATAAATACAGGATGTCCGGAAATAAATGCACCAACTTGAAAAATTAAAAAGAAAAATGGAAAATATGATGAAAAGTTCATATGAACATGGGTCCGCAGATGTTTGGTTTTCGAGTTGCAGGGTGTTGAAAAATAGTAATAACTTTGTGAGACGTGAGACGACAAAATTTTCTTGCAAAATTTGTTAGCCGGTTTTTTTTTGGGAAGTCATAATTTGGTATTATTTTTGGTGCAATCCGTAGAGTACGTTATCATTATTTAATTTAATTTTGCCCTAACTTTTTTGACAGTAAACTTTAACGACATTTTGTCAATATATCCTCTTCCCACACGTTTTCTAAGCAAAAAAGGTATACTTGGTGAATAACGCCAAAGGTGACCGTTTTCTAGAAATTTTCTGCATCGATGCAGGTGCATATCGACACTCGTATGCAATTAAATTCAAAATGAAATTTAAATAAGCAAGCACATTTATTTTTTGACAGTTTAATTAACTAGTTGTTGTTGTTTTTTTTTTTTGAAAGAACATTTTGTCGTCTCAAAAAGTTACTTGAAAAAATCGAAAATAAAATTTCAATTTCAACACCCTGCATCTCGAAAACCAAACATCTGCGGACCTATGTTCATATGAACTTTTCGTCATATTTTCCATTTTCTTTTTAATTTTTTAAGTTATTACCGAACACCCTGTATAACATAAAAATAATAAAAAAACATAATTGTGCAAAATATGTTTAGTAGGTTGTTTTGCCTAATTTACGGTTACGCGCTGCGACCGACGGAGTGTGTGTGCATAATATACGGCGGCGCGTTCTCAAATCTACTGCACAGGTTTTAATTTCGAGAAGACAAGATGAAACAAATAACAAATTGTATATAATTTTTACAAATCTCGTTTATCTCGACAGCTCTGGGGGGGGGGGGGGCAATTGCCCCCTTTGCCACTGTATAGACAGGTTTGTTTTGATAAACGCTTGACGCCCAGAACTAATCACAATCTAAGCGCTCCATTAAATTATTCCGAAAATGTCGCGAGATTGTCAGAAATTGCCCCTTTTTGTCGAGCCGTAGCGAACTTATTTCGACTCTGGGCTCGGAGGCTGGCGTCGTTAGACCATCCCCCGAGTCTTCAGGTGAGGTTCCGATACTTCCGGCGCCCCCAAACAAGAAAAAACACGCGATATCTAAATGTGATTCTGGACGAACTATAACCGCGAATCACCGGGTGTATAGTTGGTTGATGGTTAACTTTCTGTCTTTGTTTGTAGCATGTTTTTAGAGTAGTATGGATATATTTAATATTGGAGTCAAAATAAAGGGCATTTTAACAATGGGGCACCACGTCTATCGATTTTGACGTCATTGCCTGGACCATACGTTAGATTATAATAACACTGGAATAGGTATGCATAGTTTTGTAAATTCATTTCTGAATTTTTCCGCCATTTTGGAACATGATGCCAACAAAGCGCATTTCAAATTATGGCATTGTGGGAATTTTTTAATTTCATGATTATTTCAGTAGCCTCCTGTGTGAGATCTAGTTATTGGGGACGACAATAATAATTAGATCCCACTCTAGTTCTAATAAAACCATTGGAACATTCCAGTATTCAAATTTGGCATCCCGTTTGTCAATCAATAGCACAAAAATGTTAAAAATGAAAAGGTAGTTAATTATGACTTACATGTAATTTGAAATATTGGTATTTATTTCCAGATAATTTCCCAAATGTAAAGCTAGTGTCAAGTTCGGGAATATATTTAGGTATTTGTGGCGATTTAGAATCAATCATAATAAAATAAATAATGCACGCCCATGGAAATCAGCCAATATTTTATGAAACTGTCATAATCATTAAGAAATTTTCAATAAAAATGATGTTAAAAAATTTGTTTAGCTGTGAAACAAAATCCCGGGCTCTTGCTTTTCACTTCTGCTTTAAAAAAGGATATTCCCATTTGCTTAAAATTGCCAAAATTTGGGCGTGGTCACCACACCAAAAATATTATCGCCATTGGATTGCCTGTACAACGCTTAGAGGGTGCCGGATCTCAATAATTCCCCCCCCTAATGATAACAATGTCGCTACGGCCCTGATCGTTTACATGGCCAAATAACTAATCCGAGAGATTCTAATCAGCTCCATTACAATCAGCTACCTACACAAAATGTCCAGGTTCACAGGGAATTGTAATACCAATACCAAAAAATAATGCCTCGTAATATACACTTTACCACCGAGCCTTCGTACCTACCTAGTTATAATATTCATAGGGTGAACTGACCTGTCTGTCCTGTTTAATCTGCTTGGAAATAATCGATATGCCGATATGTAAACATTTCCGTCAGGCAGATTCGAGGCTTTCATCGATAATTCTTATTGTTTGTATGTACCTACTACAACCTACATAAGGTATAATAGCATAATCATAATAAGTTCATTGTTTGACGTTGTTGCAATGCTCCGAAAATCACCATTCTATATATTGTTAGAAAATATTATCAACTGACATGATTTTTTTGGATGTAGTGGAAATTCTTAAAAAAATAATTATTCAAATTCCCGCTAGGCCATGACTTCACGGCCTTGAGCAGTGATTGGCTGAAATATTGCTGAGTTGCCGTATTTTTACAAGGTATTGAGAAAATATCGATGTGGCTGTAAAACATTGAAATTATTTCTTATCAAAAACAATAGTCGTTTCTTAAGTTATTAGGGGATGTGTGTTTATTTTTTAATGATATTTCGATTACCTACGAGAAAAGTACCTATCGTATAGTAAAAAAAGTAGCTTTGATTTTATATTTACGCGCAAAGCCTGAATACCTAACTTATGCCATGCCCTGAATTTCTTATATGTATTTTCTTCGGTCACACAAA
This sequence comes from Pseudeuparius sepicola, assembly GCA_963920635.1. Lineage (NCBI taxonomy): Eukaryota > Metazoa > Arthropoda > Insecta > Coleoptera > Anthribidae > Pseudeuparius > Pseudeuparius sepicola. The sequence continues at coordinate 78,013,681 of OY987300.1, forward strand.
CGTTGGCGCCTCAAAAACGCGTCCATCGTTGTGTAAGGCTCGAAATTGGATTTTTTGGATGATTTGGCAGGATAATAGAGGGCCGGTCCGGTTCTGTATTTATTCCCCCGTGAAAAAATGTTACGCGAGTTAAGTAACTTTTTGGGACCTAATCGACCGGGCCACTTTCGGATATTTGTAGCATTTTCGTCTCCCATTCGAACGTCCCAACAAAATTATACGTGTTCTTATTTAGTTTACGTTATATTTTTCTCAATTTCTCAGCAGGATACCAATATAAATCAGCATAAGGGGTATCTTTAAAAAATAATAAATCGGCAGTGAAGTGTCTCAAAATCGTCATTAAAAGCTCAGAAATCGGCACTGAAGTAGCCCATTATTGTAATTTTTTTTCCAATAAATAGGCCTTGGCGAGATCTAAACATCAAACGTCAGACGCGGAGCCATCGCCCGTCAAAAGTGACCAAATATTCAAAGCCCGGCCAATAAAGGCCCATTTAACTTTTCGTACACATTGCGAAATTGTTACCTATAATAGCGGCGCAATCTTTCAGTATAAATATTTTAGTTTGAATATCAATAGATTTGTTGTGTAGGCTGCACAACAAGCAGCAGTTTGGTTTTTCTGTTTGAAAGCGCCGTGCCTTGTCATACTTAAACTAGGTAGAGCGATCGTCAATGTCAAGCAACGCCACGCGCAGTCGGTTCATGGGCGGGTGATCCCTTATGATTATTTTTTGCCTATAATAAAACATTTCTTTCCCCATCTCAAATATAAACAGGGTGAGTCCCATCTAAAGGCAGAGCCGAAAACACAAGGTAGAACTCGCCAAAATAAGCACAAGCGCTTGGTTCTCCATATACAGCGTGTTGAATTTTTCCCAAAAATAAATTTCTTTCGAGCCTATTTAGGAACTCCAACCAAATTTGGTACACATTATGCATTGGACGGTTGCTATTTTGTGCAATAATTTGACCCCGTTCAGATAACCAATTTGTAACAAAAAGCGCCTCTTGGTATTTTTTTATTTCTGGTACAGTTTCTTCGTAATTTCGGATTTTTTAAACTAATGCCAAGGTGATTATGTTGGCATTTAAAATAAAATTATTTGTATCTACGCCGCTGCTCATCTGAACAGTTCCAAATTATTGAACAAAATGACAACCCATAATATGTATAAAATTTTGTTGGAAATCCTAAGCGGGCTCGAAAGAAATTTAAAAAAATATATGTTATTTTGAAACCACGCATTCTTGGAGTCAAAATAAGGGCAATTAATTCTTCATATATATTTTTTCTCCTACGGGCCATAGTTTTTTTAGAAAAACACATATTTCTTAAAATCTCTAGAAGTATACGAGATATTTTCTTCTTCAAAAAAATATGAATACCCTGTATAATCGCATTTTTTTAATTTGTTTTGAGTGGTGAATAGAATGGTTAACAAAAAGTATCTCTTAGTATTTTTTCATATTCGCAGCCGTTTCTTAATTATTTTCAAAGAACAGCAACGCTGCAATGAACAATAGTCACTTTAAGAAGAAATCTAACAATCTGTGGATGTCAATTAAACTTTATTTAACAAAATACAAAAGCAAAAACGATTATAGAAGAAACTTAATGCTATTAGAAAATTAAATTATTAAATGTTCGAAATGACCGCCGTCTGTTTCAATGCCCGCAACTATGCGTTTCCGCATGTTTATTATTGCCATTGGCAAGTCCATAGCAAAAGTGCGTATCAGTCAATTCTTCGAATGAAAATGTCATTTTTCAAAATATTGATACTAAAGTGCAAAGTTGGCAGCCAAATGATTCAAATAATGCCAAGTTTAATTGACATCCACAAATTGTTACATTTATTCTTAAAATGACTTGGTTATTGCAGCATTGCCGTTCTTTGAAAATAATTGAAAAACGGCTGAGAATATGAAAAAGTACTAAAAGATACTTTTTGTTAATCATTGAATTTACCATTTAAAACAAATTTAAAAAATGCGATTATACAGGGTATTCATATTTTTCTGAACTAATTAATTTTACTAACACCCTGTATCTCCGCAACTGGGAGCCTCAGAAGCTTCATGTCAACCTTAAATTTTGACGGCTTATCTGCTCATGTGACACGCCAAGTTTGAAGAAAATATCTCGTATACTTCTAGAGACACTAAGAAATGTATAAACTATGGCCCGTAGGAGAAAAAATATATGAAGAAGTGCCCTTATTTTGACTCCAAGAATACGTGGTTTCATTTTTGACCATTAGTTCAGTTACACCCTGTATGTATAATATGTTATACAGGGTGTCCCGTTAATAATGGTCCATAGAGCAACTGCACATATTTGGGGCCAAAATATGACGATTGAGGCGAATATGCCTTATAGAAATGTTGTTTGTTTAAGAGATACAGGGCGTTGAAGTTCATTTTTTGAAATTGAATTATGGCTACATTTCCAAAATAATGAAGCTGCTGAACTGAAATTTGGCACAGCTATGTTTTTGAGGATGGAGAATAAGCTAAAAATATCAATTTTGCTGTATCTCACAGAGGGCGCCACTTGCACTGTTTTTGGATCGTGTTTTTACTCCTAACTTTTTTGAGGTTATCTTTTTGATCTTGCAGGTCCATCTTTTTAAGGCATCTTTTCATTCTGCAACAAAAAGGTACTCTTGTTTCATAAACATAAAATCAACCGTTTGCGTTGAAATTGGCAAAATGTGCCCCGAAACACCTGTAGATTCCAACATTCGAAAAATATAATTTTTAGCTGCTACTTTCAAATGTTACAGATTCACTGTAGCATTTAAAGTGAGAAAAAAATTGCTATGAACAATGTACCAAAAATGTTTTGTTTTCAAAATGGAACGGATTGAAACTTGGCAAAATTTGAACACTCTATTTCAAGAAAACGAATGGTGTTTCGACCAGTGCCCATCTGGCATTTTTTTCTTTATTTTGAATGTACAGTCGATTTGTAACATTTGAAAGCGGTCGTTGAAAATTTTATGTTTCGAATATTGAAGTCAACAGGGGTTTTGGGGCACGTTTTGGCAATTTCAAGGCAAACGATTGATTTGATCGTTATGAAACAAGAGTACATTTTTGTTGCAGAATGAAAAGATGCCTTAAAATGATGGACCTGCAACATCAAAAAGATAACCTCAAAAAAGTTAGGAGTAAAAACACGATCCAAAAACAGCGCAAGTGGCGCCCTCTGTGAGATACAGCAAAATTGATATTTTTAGCTTATTCTCCATCCTCAAAAACATAGCTGTGCCAAATTTCAGTTCAGCAGCTTCATTATTTTGGGAGATGTAGCCATAATTCAATTTCAAAAAATGAACTTCAACGCCTTGTATCTCTTAAACAAACAACATTTCTATAAGGCATATTAGCCTCAATCGTCATATTTTGGCCCCAAATATGTGCAGTTGCTCTATGGACCATTATTAACGGGACACCCTGTATATGTTCGCTCCAACCGTTCGTTCAGAACTGAGCCTTTTTTGTGAGGGATTACTCCTTGGGTCATAGGTTGCCATGGAAGACAAATCCCAAATTATAGTAATAATTATTATTGACACTTTGCAAGTTTATTCCCGTTAGGGAAAACAAAATGGGCTATTTTAAGATGTCAGAGAAAAATGAAGAAGAGAAATTGAGAGAAATGAGAAATGTTAAATAGTAACATAGTTAATAAACTTCGTCAGATTTATTGTTTGAAATTTAATTTTTATTAAAAACGACATTTAATTAAATATTTCAAAAATAGTTTTCTCTAGAAATCTCAAATTGTTAACATGTTTATGGTATACCTAGGTAAGTAGGTATCTTTATAAAAACAGGATGCTATTTTTCGTCCATCAATGTTTCTATCGAGGACATAAATCGTTATTGGAAAATGGAACATCGGTCAAAGTTTATTTTCAATGTCGATTGTAATCTCATCTCCACGCATTCGGATGATATTTTTCCCGTAAATTTGTTGTTGTCGGATGCAGTGTCTCCATCGCTCAGTTGAAATCAACTGTGCCACCTACGCTTTCCCATTATTTTCACGGACTAGTTAATCGGGTTCCATTTTTCGGTTTTATGTTTGTAATGTTGACAGTCCCTTTCCAACAGTGATTTATTCAGAAATTATTGTTATTTCATGAGCCATTTGCGGTAGAAAGCAACACTGGCAACAGCGTGATCACCTTGTCATCGCCGCTACTAAAATCCCAAAAATAATTTATGTACGATTTAAATTGTTTGGAAGAAAATCAAAGTAGATCAAGGCTTTTGGAATTCTGCACACATACTCAGTTTTTAATTATAAACAACTTTTCTTGACATGTTGCCGTATACAACCTACATAAAAGGCATTTTACTAGACTGTTATCTTGACGGGTATCTACATTTTTTTTAAATCTGCACCAAATTTTGGTACACCCCCGTATGTCATTAGAAATCAACACCTATTATCACCAATTATTATATAAACTCCCAATAATCATCGCAAGGTCATAGCATTTTGTGTGGATGTTAATATTTCATGGATGCATCGAATTTCTAATGGACTTATTTATATAAATAATATGGCAACGGTAATGGTAATGAACCGGTAATGCCAACTAAATTCCACCGCCGATCGATAGAGGCATCATTAAAACCATTCGTTCTAAATAAACGTTATGTTTCTACTTTCTTTTTTTGTAATTAAGCTCTATGTGCATTTTACGTAAACAAAACTAAAATGTGAGCGGTATTTTTCGATGTAAAATCAGTAGGTACCTATATACTTCTATTGATCCATTGTAATTTCTGTACGATTAAAATGAAATGTAACATAACTACCTATGTAGAAAATTCATAGAGCAAATAACATAGATACGTCGACTGTCAATACATCAATACAAAGTTTTCCTATTGACCTATTACAATGGCTATACAGTGTGGTCATATGGAATTTTTTTTTATTAAAATACAGATATTGCCGAAAGTTGATGCGTGTTCAATAATCATTTTAGGTGCACTTTGAATCGTTGCAACCTGCAGGGAAGGTAAAAAAGTATAAAAAATGCACAAGAGTAAAGTACCCTTATTTAAAACAAAATCAGCAAAAGGTTCTTAAAAAAATTTGTTCAGAATTAAAAGCTTTGTCTAAATAGCAAAACATAGTGTGACATTTCTTCAGTTATTTTAGAAAAATGGCGAATGCGCCGGTATTAAGTTTTGGCAAGTTAATTTTATATTAATTTGTTTTTAGCACAATGTTAAATCATCAGTTATTAAGAAAGAAATAATTGAAGGGACAAGTTTACTTTATTATTTTATCTAGTCTACATTGCCTATAATTATTGATCTGCAAAATATTTAGATAATATTTAATTGCCTATAAATATTCAATTAACACTTTTGTTTCTTATTCTCAGAGATTTCTTCATTATTAATGTTTCTCTATGCAGCAGGTTGTGTCTACGGTTAATTTTAATAATTAATCCTTGCCCTCTGTTTTGCTATGCTAACTGTCACATTATAACTTTTCCAAATGGAATCTGAAAAGAAAAATGTTAGTAAATTTCAAGTAAACTTAATTATAGGTTAAAGTACCTGTAAGTCTTTGTAGCTCCCGGAACTTTTCTAAAAAAAAAAATCATGTTGTGTTGTTGGACTGGACAGGGGGTTAACACGTTCTTGATCTCCGAGGGTATATTTCATTTGGGTGTTTTGGTACAGGCTTGGTTGTGCATTACCACAGACATATATAGCTTCGCTATATAGGTCTGTGGCATTACTTGGGTTGCGGTCCCTGCAGGTTGCAGTAAATATCGGCTGGTTGGATTCTTACAAATAAGACACAAATACGATTAGGAATCTTCCAATCTTTGTTTACATTCTGTGGCTAGGTCGAAACATTTAATATGGGTACTACGCGAAATCACACTGAGTACTTACGATTTTTATAAGGTGGAACCGCGTGGGCTTGTCTCCGACAGGTGATATGGCTTTCTTGGCGGAAAAATATGCAAAAGTCGGCCGTCGCGTATTGTTTTTGTCCATAGCCATGTTCGGCTGCTGGTTGACACTGTTGGTTCCTGCCGTACCTCCTGCTCTTCATCGGCACGGCGCTGCAGTCGCTGATTGATTCCTGCGCGTGAGCCAACGGAAGTACCGGAATATTTTTGAATTTCAGACTGCGGTTGTTTTGGATGTGTTGGGGTGGTTATAGTGCTCATAGGGCTTAGGAACATAGGATTGCCAAGTTCAGTAGGTTGTTTTCAGTGTGCTTTATTTTCTTTCGTCTTTTGGTGGCTCTAACAGTTGTACTTTTGACTGGATTTCCGGTGACGTGGTAACCGACGTAGTTCCGTGGGAGGGGCTCCTTCCCCATTTCCTGAAACCATTGCACGTTTGGTACCCAGCGGTGGCGCAAGCCTTTTTTTTACATTTGCCGAATTGCGGCTTTGCAGTGCATTATTTTTTAAGAAGTGGCGTAACTATTTTGTCTCCAATTTTGTCGTATTTTGTGTGTGTGTATGGGACAAGGTTGTCGGCTTTGCCGGATTTTTGTGCGCTAACTGCCGCTGGTACTGGTAAGTTGCAGTTCATTTTTTTGAACACCGAAACCACGTTGCCTTAAATTTCCAGAACCTGTAAATCGTCACTTATTCTCTGCTGGTACTCCAGGACCTTAGGGATTGAGTCACCACGAAGCCACCTTTCATCTACGTAAGAAATTTCATTCCATACCTTGGTCGCGGTGTTGCGTAATCATTTGTTCCAGGGCTTCTTTCGAGTTCTTCAAGTTTCTGAACTCCTCTCCAACTTTCTCTCTCGCCTCTCTTACTCAGAGAGCCCGTCTGGACGGGACTGCTGCTGCAACTGTCCGCTAACCACCTTGGACCGCCGCCGAGCTCTTACGCAATCATGAGATAACGAGCTGCGGAAGTAAGGCTCTCCGGGAAGGTGCCTTATGCGACGACTGGCCAAGGATCTCGTAGCCGAAGTCCAGCTAAGTTTTATATATATATATATATATATATATATATATATATATATATATATATATATATATATATATATATATATATATATATATATATATATATATATATACAGTGTGACCCATTTGTTTTGGGGTCAGTCTGTAAAAAGTGTATCAATCGTGCGATTTGGCTGATTTTTTTTTTAAATTGTAGAGCTCGATGAACTGCACATTTTGAACAAAAATTGCCTGGTTCGCATAAAATCCAAAGCCTACTATGACCGTTTTTATGAGCAAAATTTTAAGAAACCACATTAGCGTTTTTTTTTTGAAAAAATCTGTGTGCGCCAATGGATTGAGCACCCCTCGAAATGGGTATGTACAAAATTTCATCAAAATATTTCAAGTAATAACGATTTTGTAGAAAAATTAAAAATGCAGCCAAGGTACGTCTTTATTTTCAAAAATTCAAAGTTGGCCATGGAAAATAATTGAATTGTTTACTTTTATTAAGTGTCAAACTGTCTAAATTGAGTTCAGAAATTGTTTGTGCTCAATACAATTAATTATCATAATTATGGAATATTTAAGCATAAGAGACAAAATAGAAATTGTTCGACTCGTGGGCGACAACGAGCGCTCGGCAGCAGAAGCTGCGGCCGAATTTAACAATAGTCACCCAGGTAGATCAGTACTGTACAACGACAGAGTCGAAGTACTGTACAACGTATAAACAATATTTTTGATGAAACTGGATCGATTTCTAAAAATTTATTAAAAACTAGGCAAAATGGACGCCGTGGACTTGTTGAAAATAACAATCAAATTCTGCAATACTTTAGTGACAATCCTCGAAATAGTGTTCGAACGGCTAGTTTAGACCTTCATATACCCAGAGAGAGTATAAGGAGATGTTTGAGACAAAACAAAATAAAACCGTTTAAGCCAAAATTTTTGCACACCCTGGAACCAGGAGATGAGGAGAGAAGATTAGAATTTTGCTATTGGCTGCAAGGTGAATATCTCCATAATGGCAACTTTTTAAATGAAATTTTATTCACCGACGAAGCCACGTTTACTACAAATGGTGTAGTATCAAGTCAAAACTGCCGTCACTGGTCAGCTGAAAATCCAGAGTTTATAATAAATGCAAGGAGACAATATTCACAAAAAATTAACGTTTGGTGTGGAATACTACGCGACAGAATAATTGGCCCATTTTTCTTTGAAGGGAATTTGAATGCGGCTGGCTTCTTGAATTTTCTAGAAATTGAATTTAGAAATGCTTTAGATGAGTTACCATTAAGATACCGTTTAAATTTAAAGTTACAGTTAGATGGCAGTCCTATTCATAATGCTCGTTTAATCAGAAACTGGCTAGATAATAATTTTGAAAACTGTTGGATAGGGCGAAATAGTCCTTTCTGTGAGTGGCCACCGAGATCTCCGGACTTAACTCCTTTAGATTTTTTTCTTTGGGGTACACTTAAGCAAAATGTTTATAAGTCAAGACCCCATAATTTACAAGAACTGCAAGCTAGGATAAACCGTAGTTGTGAGGAAATTACTCCACAGCAAATACGAAATGTAATTTTGAATGTACGCAAGAGGAACGACAAATGCATTGTAGAAAATGGAGGCTTGGTAGAAGTTACAAAAATTTTATAATTTTAATTGTTTTTATGTTTTGTGTTTATAAGCATAAGGTTGTATTATTACAATTCAATTATTTTCCATGGCCAACTTTGAATTTTTGAAAATAAAGACGTACCTTGGCTGCATTTTTAATTTTTCTACAAAATCGTTATTACTTGAAATATTTTGATGAAATTTTGTACATACCCATTTCGAGGGGTGCTCAATCCATTGGCGCACACAGATTTTTTCAAAAAAAAAACGCTAATATGGTTTCTTAAAATTTTGCTCATAAAAACGGTCATAGTAGGCTTTGGATTTTATGCGAACCAGGCAATTTTTGTTCAAAATGTGCAGTTCATCGAGCTCTACAATTTAAAAAAAAAATCAGCCAAATCGCACGATTGATACACTTTTTACAGACTGACCCCAAAACAAATGGGTCACACTGTATATATATATATATATATATATAAAGATGTAAGATTAGCGAGTGTAAATGTAATAATAATAATATTTTTTTTTATTTAATATACATATTATTATTGCTAATGTTTTACCTTGTTCAGAAGAATTTTGTTTGTTTAATATCGTTGCAACAAACATGAAGTTTGTGATTCCCTAAAAAATTAAAAATCTAAGTTAATTATATATATATATATATATATATATATATATATATATATATATATATATATATATATCTAATCGCTAGTCATGACATTTCATGACCTTTTCTAGTCCTTAATCACTTTTATTGCACCAAGTGAACCTTTTTTTGTGATTTAATTTAATTTATATTTTACATGTGATCCCCTGTGCACTACGGTACTTATTACAAAGATTTGGTTATCAAACACAAGACAAGGTTAGCATCTCGAATGCTTATTATGTAAACCGCACTCACGTGAGAAAGGTATTCAACCATTCATTTATGTACAGACCTACATTTATTTTGTCTTGTCTAGGTAAATTTGGTTAACCCTACTGTTACATACCTAAGATACTTTTCATTACATAACGTCTCTATATAGCGACGTACGTCAACCATAGGTGCCACACCAGCACGTACTATACCTTGTTCAACTTTACATTAAATAGTTAATTCATTTTGTTTAATATCTGTCATTTATTTAATTCTGCAACCACCAACCCCATATGAACCCACTCCCCACGCCGACCCAGCTGGCCAGTGGGCCGTTTTCACTTATCTGGCCTTAAACGGCGCACTATAAAATAAATTTTGTTCGGGTTGTCGTATACAGGGTGGTCATCTTTGGCACTGATCTAACATTATTAATTATTCAATTATTTATTTAGGCCAATTTTTTTTAAAACCCGTAACAATAGTCTCCAGAGAAAAACATTTTTTCGTCAATTAATTTCCACAGTTTCTTAATAAACATTTAAAATAAAAAATTTTGCACCTTAAATGAGAGTTTTTTTAATATACATATTATTATTGCTAATGTTTTACCTTGTTCAGAAGAATTTTGTTTGTTTAATATCGTTGCAACAAACATGAAGTTTGTGATTCCCTAAAAAATTAAAAATCTAAGTTAATTTTACAAATATGCTTAAATTCGAACAAAGTTATGCAAAATTGATTTAATTTAGATTGCTTTATGAAATTGTTTAGGGTGAATATTAAAACAAAAATTTTTTAGGAGAATATTAATGTTTTTCAAAAAATACTTTTTTTTCTTAGGAGGCCATGTCTTGGTATTTAGGCATAACTTTTAATTCTAAACAACTTTTTTTAATAACAATTTGCTGAATTTTTTGAAATAAGGGTACTTTGCTCTTGTACAATTTTTATATTTTTAAACTACCCTGTACGCTGTTGCACACTTAAATGACCACACTGTATACTTCTATTGATCCATTGCAATTTCTGTGCGATTTAAATATGTGAACATAACTAGAAAATTCATAGAGCAAATAACATAAATACGTTGACTGTGAATACATCAATACAAAGTTTTCCTGTTGTTGACTTATTACAACGGCTTTGAGTTCATTTTTATAGAAAATCTCTGCTTCAGATTTTACAGAATGAGCATATATTATTATAAATTCCGCGGGAGAGTCGAAGGCTAAACTAAAATCTGTTTCCAGACCAGGGTAAGCTTATACTTCCAACGTTCCAACTAAGTTGAGTTAGCGTTTTAATCTGGGAAATAAATGTAGTTTGCCGTAATTTAAAGCCACGCACCTTATCTTGTAAATTAGTACGCTGGTCGATCATCTCGTTTAACGAGTTCAGAGTTTAGGGGGAAAGTTTATTAACTTTTTTGTAGGTATTAAAGGAAAACTAAGACCTTGGAGAAAACTGTTTCGCCTCGGTATAAAATAATAATTGCTTTCGGCATTGAGTAAAGGAATGTCTGCGATGTCGATTTGTATGGTTTCGGCTCGGAATAAAAATATACAGGGTGTTCCGTAATTATGTGCAAATATTTGGGGGAAGTGTTCTACATGTGGTTTCAACGGGGATCTTTCATGTAACATCTACAAAGTTATTCCAGCATTTAGGCCAGGGAAATTACGGTAAAAAATAACGAAACCTAGACAAAATTCATAACCGCATTTTTATAATGCCATCACAAAATATTGGTAATAAATGAACGCCAGAATTGTTTTTTATGCAAAATAAACATACGCGTGTGGGCGTTTTTTAGATAAATTCCTACATTTTCTTGTTGTAATCAAGACGGCATAAATATTAACTGCGAATAAGCTGCATTTATTAGTAAGTAAGGTATATAAAGTTGAGATTGATAAATTAAACAGAGTACGTTTGCGCAAGTATCCGAATGATGTAAAAATGACATTTTGCGCAATATTTTGTTGGGCAAAAATATTAACTGCGTTTTTATTATTTATAATTATTATATCTTAAAAATCAAGTATTAATAGTTTGTTCTGAAATTAAACATATTGTTTCGCCGGAAATCGCATTTTAAAGAAATTTGAAGCTGTCTTTGAGAGCAAAATTATTAACTGGCTGATTTTTGTTAAACTTTGTAAGTGGATACTGTCTTGTTAAACTTTTAAAATTAAACAAAAATTGGTAAAGGAATATTTTTGCCCTACTGATACAAATGACAAATGACAGTTGACCTACATGCGCCCTAAATAAATAATGTTAATTTCGCTATATGTGATTTAATATAGTTATATTGTAAAAAGTTAAACAAACAAAAAACAGTTAATATTTTTGCCTATTCTATACCCATGAGAAGTGACAGCTGACGTACATGCGGGTCAGATAAATGTTTAATTTTGTATAAGTTACATTCTATTTGTAAAAGGGAATGATCATCTGCAATAAAAACGTAGTTAATATTTTTGCTTTTGCCGAAATAGAAAATTATCCGATTTTTATTAGCTACTTCCATATTCTTAAAATGTTTAATTTCTTAATATGTGTTAGCAAGAAAGTTTTTTATCTAAAGAGTCTAAAAAAGCCAGTTAACATTTTTGCTCGAAATTTCTAACGATAAATAGGTGTTTTTTGAAGTAACTCAAGGTTCCGTTTTTTCAAAATGTTTAATTTTTGGTTTCTACCAACGTATTTACTTATAACTTTGATATGGTAAAACAAAATTGCAGTTAATATTTTTGTCTAGGTCAAATTCTATTTTCCCTGGCCTAATTAATAGGGAAAAAATTTGTGGTTTTGTTTTGTTTTTCTCAAAAACCATTTTAATTTTTTGTTGTCCCGAAAGATTTAGCTCCTGGTGGTGGTGGTTTTTAAGCAAGTTTTATTAATCCTATTCGTGCATCATGCAACTCCATGTTGAGGCTTAGAGCCACATGACCTTATCGATTTTAAAATAAGCGTTCAGCTCTGGTATTTTCGCGGCTGTTAAATATACGATTCACAACTCACAACTAGTAATTTATCGCGACGAACGGGCAGAATTTCCATTTTTATATTTTCACGATGGGAGCAGTTCCAATTTTGTGAGTGGGCTATTTAAATTCGGCATACTTAATTGATTATTCAAGATACAAGGCAAATGTCAAGTTTTAAGATATCTAGGCTATTTTTTAACAGAAAGAATCGGTAGCAGGTGCGATCCATAGCCCTTCCAGGCCTTCTTTTGTCAAGACGAAAATAATTGTTGCCCATGGCCATCTACTAAAATAATGCCAAAAATCGGAAAATTCGAAATTTTTAAACTGCTGCAACTGTTTATTTATTTTTCGAAATATGGCAAAAAGTTTAACATGACAATTGTTTGCAAGAACCGACAGAATTTATGTATGATATTAATTTTAATATGTGGATTACCGTAAAGTTGGACTTATCTTGGGCTCGAAAATTAAATTATCTGTAAAAATATTTTAATTATGTGTGTTTTGTAAAGCAAAATGTCCCATTTAATTTGAAGAGTCACACTTGTCCGTTTGTTCTGTATTTACTTTAAACGTTCAAAAAAAAAATATTGGTAATATTTGTGGTTGACATAAGATCTATTTACGCATGAAAATAAATATTATGCAATAATATATGACGTTAGTAATGACATCCCTATTGGAATTTTGCAACCCCCTGTATCTTTTAAGGGACGCATTTTTGATTTTATTGCTATTTCATCAGACATCTGTAGCTCCGGTATTTCTGATTATACAGAAAAAACTGTAGATACAAAAATAGTACATAATTTTGGGCTTAATAAGATAATCTGATCCAATATTTTATGTTCTTTGTGATTTTTGAGATATGACATAAACTTGTTTTTTAAATGTAAATCATAGTTGACTGTAGCCTTATAAAATCGGCCATTTTTTTACCTTTCCAAAGATATAATGCTCGGCATAGTTATTATAAAAAAAATGGCTAATTTTTTGATTTTTTAAATTTTCACATAGTCAGCCATGGAATATTTTCATAATTAAGTTCTATTTTATAATTAGACATACTTCAAACTTTCTAATATTGTGTTTTTAGCTGGTAACAAAATGTAACAAAATAAAACAAAAATAAAAAACTCAAATTTAAATTATTATTATTATAAAAGATCACCTTTTAAAATAAAAAAGGTGTTCAAACAATCCACCATTATTATTTACGCAAATATTGCATCTTTTTAAAACTGAATTTGTCGCCTTTCTTAAAGAGTGCCTGTCAATACTGGCAATTGCTTCTAAAACAGCTGCTCTTAATTCAACAACTGCCTCATACTTTATTTTGTACTGTTCCCCACAAAAAGAAATCCAAAACAGACAAATCGGGGGATCGGGGCTGCCAGGAAATAGATCTATTTCTCCCTATCCAACTATTTGGATAGAGCTGATCTAGGTAATTTCTTACCGGCAAATATAATTATATGGTGGAGCTCCATCATGATAATTTTTGTTTTATTTTGTTATATTTTGTCACCAGCTAAAAATAAAATATTTGAATGTTTGAAGAAGGTATGTCTTATTATATAAAATAGAACGTAATTATAAAAATATTCCATGGCTGACTACGTGAAAATTAAAAACAAATCAGAAAATTAGCCATAGCTCTTTTATTTTTTATAATAACTATGCCGAGTATTATATCTTTGGAAAGGTCAAAAATGGCCGATTTAATAAGGCCACAGCCAACTATGATTTACATTTAAAAAAACACAAGTTTATGTCATATCTCAAAAATCACAAACATTAAACATTATTAAGTCTAAAATTATCTACAATTTTTGTCTCTACAGTTTTTCTGTATAATCAGAAATAACGGAGCTACAGAGATCTGATGAAATAGCAAAAATCACTCTTTTCAAAATATCTAGTGAGCCATGAACTTTTTTAAAAATCCAAAAGGGGCATTAGATTGAGCATTCAAAACAGCAATTCTTTCCCCATTTAACATTTGTTCTAGCTCTGCTAGTTTCCGAGATCCCCATAGTGGGCATCGAAAAAAAACTCACTCTGTATATGGCAAGTGTGTGTAAATCTCCTTATTTTGACGTCAACAGCGGGTTGCGCTTCTTCTCTGGGACACCCCGTGCATTTTATTGCCAAACGTTGCGACGTATTAATGTCAACCGTGACGTCGCAATAGTTATTTATGCAACAAGTGCATAAAGTAGTACTTTCTTTCATGAATGGGAAAGTTGCGCGCACGAACCGCAGGTGAGTGCGCGCAATCCCATGAAGGAAAAAAAGACACTTTATGCATCAGTTTCATACATTATTTTTTATACGATCGTGCTTAAACATTGAAATATTTGGGATGGGATTTTTGTGTTATATACTAAAGGGCATATAAATGCACTATGGTTTTCAATTACGAGGATTATAATATTTAGATCGCGGTCTTACTACGTTTACACATAGTATTGAAATCGATTTGAATATGTTTCTAGAATTATTGAAAACCGCATGAAGAGATTTTGAGATTGATTTGAATCTCAAAATAAATTTTCTTATTTTCGGGATTTAACGCCACATTTACCATTTATGAAAACACCAAACTGCATTACACTGAATTCGATTCCAAACTCCATGTAAACGTAGTAAGGAAGTTAAACTTTTTTTCACTCTAAACTGCTCAGAGTGAAAAAAAGTAAGTTTTTTTAACTTGTTAAAAAAATATATACTTTAGGCATTTAAAAAGGTTAAAAAAAGTAAAGTTTTTATAATGATCGTATAAAAAATATATGTAGCAACGCGAATCTTGCGTCAATTTTAATAGGTTTCACAACAATCGTTTTGCGAACTGGAAAAATTAATAATTTAAATGTTTCTCTGGCGTCAAATAAGAGCCGCATAACAGAACAAGTTTGACAGGCACCGCGCTACCGGTAGGGTGAGAGTACGCGATTAGTAATTCGTAGATCCAGGGTTCAAATCCCATACAAAGCTCAACATTTTTTATTTATTTTTTATTATCGCTGCATTCTGCCTCTTATATTTATCACTGATTATCATTTTTAGTAATCGAACAAAGGTTATTTTGAAGATCATTATTACTCACAATCTACTCCATATGTATTTAGAGCTTTATTCAAAGTACATACCTAGGAGTATAACCTGAAATTGTCGGTAGCAGGAAAAATGTAATACATTGCACGATGCGTAAGCCCTCTTTTGGCCTCGGAGGTACTTTTGACGACCAAGGCAACGCTCGCGTTGCCCCGGTCTTTAAACAACCTAGTCGGCCAAAAAAGTGCACTTACGCGTCTGGCAATGTAAATAACTATATTTTGACGTCAACAACCTACGCTTAAAAGGGGGTTGCCGACAGCGAAAGTGACGTTAGATTTCGTATTTTTTTAAGTTGTATAGCATAAAATCGAATAACATTTTACCTGACAAAAATTTAGTACAAACATCTCTGTCTTCATTTTAATCATAAGATCTTAAAAGCATATGCACTGGAATTATTATTTTTCCCATGGTTTCCATAAACTATAAAACAAAGCACTGCTTGTAATATGCAATGTTACTAAGTCTGGACCCGGCTTTAGACAAACGTACTTTTTCTTTTGACGCCTGTCGATTTCACATCCCCTCTGTCCAAGTTTTCCCGATATGCTCATACTATCACTAAGATCTCCGTCTTGTAATCCAATGCTGCTTTGGCTTAGGTTGAGGGAGCTGTCGCCTCCGGAGAGATCTTTTCCTTTCACCTTCATGAAAACGATACAAATTGTAATAAAAAAATATTTAAATATATTTTTTTACTCATACACTTTGATTTATTATACATTTACTAGCTGATTTTTTTTTATTAAGAGGGGGTAGCCGACAGCGAAAGTAACATTAGATTTCGTATTTTTTTAAGTTGTATAGCATAAAATCTAATAACATTTTACCTGGCAAAAATTTAGTGCAAACATCTCTTGTCTTCATTTTAATCATAAGATCTTACAAGCAGTGTTTTGATTTATAGGTTATGAAAACCTTGGGAAAATAATAATTCCAGTGCATATGCTTTTAAGATCTTATTATGATTAAAATGAAGACAGAGATATTTGTACTAAATTTTTGCCAGGTGAAATGTTATTGGATTTTATGCTATACAACTTAAAAAAATACGAAATCTAACGTCACTTTCGCTGTCGGCAACCGCCCCTCTTAACGGTTTGGCCTTCTTCTCTGGGACGCCAGGTGCATTTTATTGCCAAACGTTGCGACGTGTTAATGTCAACCGTGACGTCGCAAACATGTTTTTGGGGCGTCCGTTTCCCCGCAAACAAATAGACAGTCGCCCCCTTTGCGGTCGACCCGCGCTTCGGAAACGTTATTAATTCCGCCAAAACTAATCGGCCTAATTGCAGGACCGGGCCCGCCCAATTTATGATGAATGCCGAACAAATATTCCGCTCCGGGAGGTCGGGTGGGGGGTGGTTCCGCCCTTTTAATTGGTCCTCGTCGGCGTCTTCTTTCCAATTAGATTTCCCGGCCTCGAAATTACTAATTACCCGCGCCAAGAATTTGTGGACGATTCCTGCCTCCATTGCAATTTTAGTTGGATGGTTAACCCTTAGAAAGATAGTGTAATGGAATATTCGAGTGCCTGTCGTTGCGGGAAAGTTTGACCGCTTTGGAATAGACAAACAGTTTTTATTTAGGTACACTAGATAATATTAGCCCATAATATTAGGTACCTATTATTGTGCATAATACTTATTACATAAAAAATACTTATGTGAGAACAAAATATAGATATCTACCTATGAAATTTACGAATAATAATCATTACAAATGATACGATAATAACAATATACAGGGTTGAGTTTTTTCGATGCTCACTATGGGGATCTCGGAAAGTAGCAGAGCTAGAACAAAGGTTAAATGGGGAAAGAATTGCAGTTTTGAATGCTCAATCTAATGCCCCTTTTGGATTCTTAAAAAGTTCATGGCTCACTAGATATTTTGAAAAGAGTGATTTTTTTGCTATTTGATTATACAGAAAAACAGTAGACCCAAAAAATGTAGATAATTTTGCACTTAATAAGATAATCTAATCCAATTTTTTATGTTGTTTGTGATTTTTGAGATATGACATAAACTTGTGTTTTTTTTAAATGTAAATCATAGTTGGCTGTGGCCTTATAAAATCGGCCATTTTTTGAGCTTTCCAAAGATATAATACTCCGGATAGTAATAATAAAAAATAAAAGAGCTATGGCTAATTTTCTGATTTTTTTTTAATTTTCACATAATCAGCCATGGAATATTTTCATAATTACGTTCTATTTTATAATTAGACATACTTCAAACTTTCTAATATTTTGTTTTTAGCTGGTAACAAAATGTAACAAAATAAAACAAAAATTAAAAAACTCAAATCCAAATTATTATTATTTTAAAAGGTCACTTTTTAAAATAAAAAAGGTGTTCAAACAATCCACCATTATTATTTATGCAAATATTGCATCTTTTTAAAACTGAATTTGTCGCCTTTCTTAGAGAGCACCTGTCAATACCGACAATTGCTTCTAAAACAGCTGCTCTTAATTCAACAATTGTCTCATACTTTATTTTGTACTGTTCCCCACAAAAATAAATCCAAAACAAACAAATCGGGGGATCGGGGCTGCCAGGAAATAGGTCTATTTCTCCCTATCCAACTATTTGGATATATGCAAATAATAATTATGAGCTCCATCGTGATAATTTCTGTTTTATTTTGTTACATTTTGTTACCAGCTAAAAATAAAATATTTGAAAGCTTGAAGTTATGTCATTATAAAATAGAACGTAATTATGAAAATATTCCATGGCAGACTATGTGAAAATTAAAAAAAAAATCAAAAAATTAGCCATAGCCCTTTTATTTGTTATTATAACTATGCCGAGTATTATATCTTTGGAAAGCTCAAAAAATTGACGATTTTATAAGGCCACAGCCAACTATGATTTACATTAAAAAAAAACACAAGTTTATGTCATATCTCAAAAATAACAAACAACATAAAAAATTGGATTGATTGTCTTATTAAGCCCAAAATTATCTACAATTTTAGTCTCTACAGTTTTTCTGTATAATCAGAAATAACGGAGCTGCAGAGATCTGATGAAGTAGCAAAAAATCATTCTTTTCAAAATATCTAGTGGGCCATGAACTTTTTTAAAAATCCAAAAGGGACATTAGATTGAGCATTCAAAACTGCAATTCTTTCCCCATTTAACCTTTGTTCTAGCTCTGCTAGTTTCTGAGATCCCCATAGTGGGCATCGAAAAAAAAACTCGCCCGCATGTAATAATAAAAAAGTACAAGCTGTTTTTTTTAATAGCGAATGCCATTTTTTGTCTAATAGGGTAATCGGTCACCGCACCAAGTGCAACTTTGTAGTTTTAAGATATTATTTTTGCTTTTTTGTGTTTTCAATTTTTAAGTAAACAGTTCCTAACTTGCATTTATAATAAAAAATCAATTTACAGTAGAAAAATAGAATTGAAAAAAGCGCTAGTCGGGCCTTAGCAGATTTCTCTACTTTAACCCTTTTGGGACATATTTGCGAATTATTTCCAGTAAAACATTTTCCAAATAAAAAAAACATGTTTTGGTACCCCTTATATCATCCAAAAATCTTCGAGTCCTGCGAATATCTCGGATCAGAAAAAGCAAATCATAATCAAAACAAAAATAAGTGAGTTTTATATGTTTGAAAGGAAATAATTTATTCACCCGATCCTAGAAGAAATATAAGTGTCAAATCTTCATGGGGCTAGAAAAAATTATTTTTCTTGAAATCGGCAGTGAAGTGTCCCAAAATCGCCATTAAAAGCTCAGAAATCGGCACTGACGTCCCATTATTGTACGATTTTTTCAATAAGTAGGCCTTGGCGAGATGTAAACATCAAACGTCAGACGCGGAACCATTATCGCCCGTCAAAAGTGATCAAATATTCAAAACCCGGCCACAAAAGGCCCATTTAACTTTTCGTACACATTGCGAAATTGTTACCTATAGCAACGCAATCTTTCAGTATAAATATTTTAGTAGGTTTGAATATCAATAGATTTGTTATAGAGATTGCACAACAAGCAGCAATTTGGTTTTTCTGTTCGAAGGCGCCGTGTCTTAGCATACTTGACCTAGGTAGAGCGATCGTCAAAGTCAAGCAACGCCGCGCGCGGTTGGTGCATGGACGGGCGATCCCTTATGATTATATTGTTGCCTAATAAAACATTTTTTTCCTACTTCAAAAAAATATAATATGTACCTCGGCACTGAGGTTCTTTTTATGACTCATGTGGAATTTAGTTGCCGAGGCCTCTGGCCGATGCCGATGAAGTTGAACTTCATTGCCTTGGTACATAAATAACTATTACACTTTTTAGTCCGTTTTTATATTATTATATTATTTTATTATGCTTTTAGTCCTTTTTAAAAACGTAGTATATTAAATGAATTTTTATATTTAAATTTTCTTATTTTCTGCTTTTTAGTCTTGTGTTTGAAGTTTTGCAATTGACTTTAAACCCCATGATGAGATTATGACAGAGACATGTGGCAAACTTCATATTTATTTCAGTTTCTCTTTCTATAAATCTGATAATGCGTACTTAAGGGGGAGTTGCCGACAGAGAAAGTGAGGTTAGATTTCGTATTTTTTTAAGTTGTATAGCATAAAATCTAATAACATTTTACCTGGCATAAAAGCATATGCACTGGAATTATTATTTTTCCCAAGGTTTTCATAACCTATAAAACGAAACGCTGCTTGTAGGATATTATGATTAAAATGAAGACAGAGATGTTTGTACTACATTTTTGCCAGGTAAAATGATATTAGATTTTATCGTTGACTGACATTAATACGTCAGTCAACGATTTTATGCTACACAACTTAAAAAAATCGAAATCTAACCTCACCTTCTCTGTTGGCAATCCCCCTTAATATATTAATTTGTTTAATCGTTATTTTTCTGAAGAATAAAATAAAGAAGGAATCAAAATTAATCTCATAATATTTTTATTTCAATTTTTTATTCAATTTCAATATTAAAGAGGAGGTTCTAGTTTCCGCATTCTCGCAAACTGTTAAATGACTCGTTTTCTTGTCTGTCTGTTTGTTTGTTTGCCATCCTTTCCTCTTAACGTAACCAGTTATTTTTATTATTTATTACCAGCTTATAGCACGTGCTTATCTGTTCACAAATATCCACTAGTCAAATATTTTTATTTAACATCTATAATTTTTTTTATAACAAATAACATAATAATATGTATATATCGAGTTAATACTGCATTGTCATCTAGTTCTGAGCTATGTTTAAAGTTTTAATTCTCCAGCTCATTAAAAATTAGAAATTAGTTTAAAATCGATTGCAAAATTTGACGAACGAACAATTCATATAACATTCTACCTCCCTTAACGTTTTGTTTTTAATTTTGGAAAAAATAATGTAAATATGAAAATTGTATAACATTTTCTTGCCCGTAAGAAATTACCTAGATCAGCTCTATCCAAATAGTTGGATAGGGAGAAATAAACCTATTTCCTGGCAGCCCGGATCTCCCGATTTGTCTGTTTTGGATGTCTTTTTGTGGGGAACATTACAATAGTTATTTATGTACCAAGGCACTGAAGTTCAACTTTTTATGACTCATGTGGAATTTACTTAAAAAATTAAATAATTAAAATAAACCACGTTGTTTGAACACCTTTTTATTTTAAAAGGTGACCTTTTAAGATAATAATAATTTGAATTTGACTTTTTTAATTTTTGCTTTATTTTGTTACATTTTGTTACCAGCTAAAAACAATTATTAGGAAGTTTGAAGTATGTCTAATTATAAAATAGAACGTAATTATGAAAATATTCCATGGCTGACTATGTGAAAATTTTTAAAAAATCAGTAAAGTGGCCATAGCTCTTTTATTTTTTATAATAACTATGCGGAGTATTATATCTTTGGAAAGTTCAAAAAATGGCCAATTTGATAAGGCCACAGTCAACTATCATTTACATTCAAAAAAACAAAAATTTATGTTATATCTCAAAAATCACAAACAACATAAAAAATTGGATTAGCTTATCTTATTAAGCCCAAATGTTTTAATTTTTAATGTAAATACTTCGAATTCAAAATGATCCTTCAAAGGGGTTGTATGCTCCTATTTCATCCCAATTTGCCTCTCGCCATAATATTTTAACGGCTATCAGGTGTCTACTTTTCCAGTCGATCGCTCCCACAAATATAGCGTGGAAGCATTTAAAAGATACTTTCGGTCTGACGAGCAAAGGGGGGCCTGTGGGAGGAGTTCGAATCTCATAAACAAGGAGAGCACGTGTGGCTAGCAAACGATGGCAGACATCGGGGCGGACCCTGGGCACGCAGCGTTGCCACACATATTTTTAACAGTGCTGGAGATATCCTCTAGAATATAAACCCCTCATCCGGCATCGCAGCAAATATAGGAGGACTGCATTCTTCGCATTCCTGCCAAGTGTCACCTTATTGCGACACAGCTTTAAAACGAGTGTTGACGCCTCTCGCAAATAACTCTTCTTACTCCCTATCGGCGCGCCGCCGCGCCGCAGCAACTTCCGGGAAGCCCATTAGCAAACTTTCGGTCGACGGTTAATCGGGTTACGGGTTTTGGTTTTGGGCCGTCCGCACGGCCCGAACCGCCTCTGTACTGGCAGAAGGTGGCATAATTAGGCATTCAACATCGGCATAATGCTATCACCCCCCGAGGCGACGGGCTGAAGCTGGCACAACGGGTTTTAATCACGGGCTAAAGTTAGCTGCATACTTTTCAGCAGTGATGCCAGATCGGGACCAAAACATATTTTTGATTATTCTATTACACTTTTGCAAGGTTCAAGGTTGTATACGCTTTCGATCTTCATATAGAGTTGCGAGCTGTGTTTCTGTAAGACGGTTCAACGAGTCTATGCAGTCTAGAGCAGTCTGCACTTTGGCTTAGTTGATCTTTTCTAATAAATATTCAACCCTCTTTTTATTTATAATTAGATACATTTGTGAACTTTGTTTCAATAATAATTGGGTACCTAAATAAGTAGGTACGTTTGTTTAACAGACAAAAAAGCAGTAACAAGTAACAAAATATACACACAATATAATATAAGTAATAAGTACAATTCCTGGTGTGGATTGGTACAGCGTGTCCCAAATAGTTTGTCCTACCCCCTGGATCTCAGGAACCGTAAGAGATACGAAAAAAATTTGAATACAAAAGTTGTAAGGTTGGCAGTGGACGTAACCTCTCTTTTATTTTCACATATACAGGGCGATTCGTATTTGCAGGACAAAAATAAAATATTTAGATTTTGACAATTGCATTAATCCTTTGGAATATTTGCATTCTCCATGAAATTTGCTACAGAACCTTTTTTTTTGTTTTGTATTTTGGATGCAGCGTTGCCAAGATATCGAAATTTTCTTGGAATTTAGGGACTTCGTGGAGGTTATGGAAACTGAATGCTGTATCTTTATTTTAATAGATATCAAAGATATATTTTAGCCGAAGTATGACAGCACAACCGTGTGTGGTGTGGTATGTCGAAATTGGTTTTCTCAAAATCGGATAATTTCAAACAGCAATAACTTATTTTTTCAAGTGGAATGACCCATATTTCTATAGTTTGTTGGATGCCGGCGTCCAAGCCCCGCATTTTATGTAAATAACATTCTATACCAAAAACTACCCGTTTTCGAGATATTTAGTATTTAAGAAAATTTCTTTGCATTTTTTCATTTAGGTGAGAAGGTTTTATCAAGCAAGCCATAACTATTTTTCCAGACAGTGGCAGAAATAATTGTCATTTTAGATAATACGGGAAATAAAATTCCTATACCCGTATACAGTATGTCCACGGATAGACATCCCAAGAGGACAAAAAATGGACCAAAAATTTCATTTTTCGACAAAAAGTCATTTTTGATAAAAGTTTCTGCTTCTCGAAAAAATATTTTATTTAGAAAAGTTGTTTAGAATTGAAAGATGTATCCAATTGTCACTTTTCAAACAAATCAGCCAACTCCGATTTTTTTGATTTCCAAGTGTGAAATTCCTTTGTTTTTAAAAAATATCAAAAATATTTATTTAGAAAAGTTGTTTAGAATTAAAAGAAATCATAGCCTGAACTTTTTCATTTAAAGGGCCGCTTATTTTGGCCTTCCTACCATTTTCAAAATGCAAATCCAGGACCGGCTACGATTTTTTTATGCCCCCGATTTTCACGAAACCATTTGGCGATTTGTTTACTTAAAATCTGTCACCTGTCGTCTGTGTCAGGACGAGGCACTCGGGATAGAAGGCCTGCACACTCGATCGATGACGTCACACACTCAGGCCGATTCTAACTAAGATATTCTATGCGTTGCAGTATTTTCGGGAGTTTTAGAGCCAATTTTTAATGAAAATAAAAAACTGCAAATTGCTTTAGCGATTAAGTACGTAGAAATAAATATAATATAATGAAGAATGAAAATAAGAAACATCACTTACTGGCTAATTTATTTAGTTTTCTCTCAGCCTTTTGCGTCATTATTCTATCCTTTTGAATTTTTTATGTTTGCCACTATAGCCAAACATTTTACAATTAACTGATGATAGGATACATCGCAAGAACAATTATTTCCTTCTGTTAACAACGACATATTTTGCAGAATTTTGAGACAAATTTCCAGTAGTTTAACAAATATGTAATTACGTATTGCCCCTATGTGCTTTTTTTCAATTAAATGATGATATACGGCCTGAATACCTGAATTGCGCTAAACACTACATAAGGAAGGATAACGGAATATGAGGATTTGTAGCTGTATATGCAAGAACACCGTGCCGTAAAGCCGCGTGCCTCGGTGCGCCTCGACTGAGAACTGAGAGCGTGAACGAGGCGTTTGGCATGGCCTGACAGTGTGACGTTGCAGGGGATGACTGCAAGCCTTTCATCCCGTGTGCCTCGGTCAGGGTATTACTTTCAAAAATAAAGATTTAATGGAATGAACACAGAAATTTCCTCTAAAGTCGACAAATTTTAAATTATCAAAATTTCTATGGAGTATTTCTGCCGACTGTGCCTGTTCCGACAAAGCAACAGCGCAGCGTTGAAAAATGCATTCGCTATAGACACCGGATCGTGTCATGTTTCCCAAATAGGATTTTTTTGCATTTTTTTCTACACGGTTCGCTCGCCATCGATATCCGGTTGGGAGATTTATCGAAGAAACGTTTCCCGGTTCAGGTATAGCAGAGGTAATTGAAATTTGAGCGGCGATCATGACACCATAAATAACATACATTTTAAATGTATTTGCCTTTTTCTTGAGTGGACCGCGTGTTTTTTCTCCTTCGATCCACGCGGCCAACTTATAAAAAATAGTCCTGAAATTAGTCTTACTGACATACGTCAGTTCCCAACTAGCAATTTGGTGTTTTATAATAGCTGCAAAGATGCTTCTGAAACATATTTTATAAAACATTATTATTCTCAGGAACACTTTCAAAACGTTATTACAGCTGCTATAAATGCAAATTGGGCACAATTTATAAAATAAATTAGCCGTTTTTAACCTAACCTAACCTAAATCTTACCTTTCAGTGTCTTTAGTAACACGAAAAAAGGACACACATATTGTATTGGATATAATTTACGCGCACCCGGTACAATACGAAGCACACCGTTCCGAGAGACACTGTGTAACAAAGTGACGTTCGGAATCGCCCGCTCAGCGGGATATCGATCGAGGGCTAAGGCGAAGGGAGCGGGATCGGGCAGAAGGGAAATATTTGTTTACACAGGCCAAGTGAGCGGACTTATAGTATTCTCCACGATACACTTACCCACGATATGTCACTAACGAATCCGAAAACAAGGCAACTATGTTCATCTACGTCAGTTGCGAATCACGAATTGTAAATAATGCATGGTGTCTTCGGTTGTGTTTTACGATTTTTTATAGTTTATAGTATAGTTTAATGTGTCAAGAAAAAAGTGCAAACAACTGAGTGATCGTCAGTCCAGCTCGACAGTGCTTTGAAATAGGCCAAAAATGCCGGGATGTGCAGACAGCGTATGTCCAAATAACAATAGAAACAGTAAGGGAACGGAAAAATTAAGTATTATAGATTTCCCAAGGACAATAACCTGGTAAGGAAACAGATTATTTATAGAACAGGGCATTAAAAATAGGGGACTCAACAGAGTTTATGCCTGGTTTATACAGCAAATAAAATAGAATGTGCAATAAAAAATTAGCCTTGTTATGGTTAAAGGGAATCATTATTTGATCCCTATTTTACTCACTATTTATTATGTTGTTTTGTTTGTTGTTTAACTATAAACTAAGCATTAAGTTGTGCAGGTTATGCTTGTGTTGAGGCTTGTGTGTATTAATTAATAAACCGACAAACATTGGAAGGAAAAAGTTATATTTTTGGTAAGGCTTTGAATTTTATTTATCAATATCTTTGCCTATAACAAGTCATCTGTAAAATACTTTTTTTCAATGGAGAGTTTGTGTCGATAGAAGCCAAAACTTAGTTCATGATTACCTTACTTTCAATAAATGTATTATTTAGATATATCTATATGATATTTTTTTATTGTCTACCAATATACGGTTTTTTAAAAGAAAAATCCTGTTAATTTAACAAAATATACATCAATTTTATTTGCATGCATACGGTTAGCTAAAACGCAAAGAAAACAAATTATTTGTAAAATTATAATTATGAAATTAAATGTGTTTTTTATCAACAGAATATTTATTCATTTATCTATACTAAAATCGAGCAACTCTTACGCCTGGCCACAGAATATTTAGTTATTCTGTGGCCTGGCGTAAACAAGAGCACGTGACTTGAAATATTCGCCAATGCCGCACTGAGGCAGAACCTGTATTTAATTTGAGTTTTACAATTGTTTACCTCAAAATATTTCGGAAAAGAATTATTGGCTTAATTAAAACGGTTCAAAACATCGATAAAATTATTTGTGGCAGTGTCTAAATAGATGAAAACAACAAGATAAAACCGCATAACTACACTTTTGCGATCGAGTACGTCCCTGGTGCCGATACGGGTGAAATTTTATAGTCTACCGACTAATCGCGGAACGTCGTTGAACACGTGGTTTTATTTACGCCAGGCGTACGGATCGCTCGATTTTAGTATAGTAATATCAAAGCCTAGAATAGACTTTGGTAATATAATCTAAATATTTTTAACAACATTTATTTAAAAGAAAACGTTTAAAATAAGCAAAAACCCATAAAAAGTATCTATTGTTGTGTAAAACATATGGAGCAATTTAAATTCTGATTCGCAACTGATGTCACAAATTGCGACAGAGATAAGTATATGGATGCGCAATGACATACCGTGGGTAAGTGTATCGTGGTATCCTCTAGACTTTAGTATGGGTATTTTGCGGCAAGAATTTTATTTGAAGCATTAGATTTATGTTGTTCGTTTGGTTTTGGTCGAAATTTCTGGGTCGATAGGACCTATTTATACTACACCCCTTCAAAAGAAGCCGTGACCACAGAAAAAGCCGTATCGGCGATACCGGCCAATTTAAAATTGTATGGCACTCTGTCTTGTCTCCGTTTCGAGCCGAGCGAGGGCGCCCTTGGCAGCTTATTAATTTTCACGGGGCAACCGCCCTCCGCCTTGTCCCCTTAAATTATATTATTAATATAGAGCCGCCTCTTTTCAGTGGCCACGTAAGCTTTTTCAATTAGGCGTCCTCCCGGCTTTTAAAACGACACGGCCCTTCGCTTTATCTTTTTTGATAAACTCGGGGACATCATCATTTCGCGACGTAACCCAAATTGGGAGGGTCTACAGGGGGTATTGTTATTAAAAAGACTGTCAACGCCGGATGAGAATACTGTTAAGGCCTCTGGAGAATGTTGCGACAACGCGTGAAAAACTCAGACATAACAAAAATCTACACTGTCACCAATGAAATATGAATCATATGAGATTTTTTTTATTTTAAGTTATGCCTCGAATTACGAGTATTCAAAGTAAGGTGCCCAAAAGCAAACATGTGGATTCCTTTAGGTACAGGAGATAAAATGACCAACTAAAAACCAGATGATGCGGTTTTTTGCGGCTAATTAAAATCTCAAATAGCTTCAGAATTGACATACAGGGTGGTCTTCTCGAAAGTTAAGGGCAAACAATTATTTAAAAAAATGTTTGATTGCATTTTTGATATTACGGACCAAAAATAATAAAATCTGTTCATTTATAATTTGAATATCACTTCCGATTTAACCGAAATAAATATATATTTTTAGAAATAGTTATTTTTCTGTAGATTACAATTTTTCAATGATATGGATACCTCTTACCGTTTTCGAGATATTACCATATGAAATCATACCCATGAAGTCGTGGCCTATACCTACAGCAGAATATCTCAAAAACGGCAAGATATAACCCTATAATGTTACATATCAGTGAAAAGATGTTACATCATTAATTTTTTTTAATGTCGGAATTCTTCAGTATTTTTCCAAGGGTTGTGAGGTTTTTAAAAATTATTTAAAACTGAACCTGTATTTTAAATTTTACTAAAATTCTACTCGTAGTCGAGTTTTGTACATTTTTTCCGGATATCGTGCATTAAAAATTTCAGCAACTTGCCGATATGACATATTTTCTCCACATATTAAAACAATTTCAATTTTGTATTGTACACAGTCAACATTTCAACAACGTTTCAAGAGTGTGAAACTGTCAAATAAAAACAATTATCGCTTAAATTCTCTTCATGGCTTACTCATCAATAGCGATAAATGTAAAATTAAACTTAAAGGTAATAATTATTTGTTCCATAAATGTCAAGAATTTTGCTTAGATATGTAAAATAGTTTGATGATATTTTAATTTATTATTAATTTGGCATCAATGTAACTAAATGTATTGTAACGAAGTTACTAAGTTTTCCGCATTTTTGTTTCGAATTTTCCGTTCAGAACAATTATTTCTTTTATTTGATCAGGTTACGTTGACTTTACCAAATTTTTGAACGTATTTTTAAGGGTAGCCAGAGGGCTGAGAGGGTAGAAAGCAGGTTGGATATGCTTCCAGGTCATTTTTGAAGCTAGAAGCCCAGTTCTTGCTGGATACTGGGCTAACAGGACACGCCCAGTACAGCGCCGATGCCGCCGAGGTCGAAGAGATGCTGCGAGGCATCTCTGCCTGTACCAGTCCGTCCAGTCTGCCGCCCGCGACGCTCCTCGCCGCAAGAGGAGCAGTGATGCGCGGCTTGACGCGTCGGCTGGCGGCCGACGTACTGCCCCTCCACCTGCCATATAAAACCCGGCACGCGGACACGGACAGGACATCTTTTGACCTTTTGACTTTCCACTGACATTCCGTCAACTGATGAGTATAGCGGCAATTCACTGGGTGTGCGAACGGGCCAATGCCTCCCAGCTGAATTCTATTTTCACCAGACCGCCGAAAAGTCTGTAGTAAACTACTGGATGTGCGACCGGGCCAAAGCCTTCCAGATAGTAACACTGAGCCGTCGTAAATAGGTTGTTAGGAAGCCGCTGGGTGTGCGACCGGGATAACGCCACTCAGTTGAACTTGATAATTTTGCCGTAACTGTCCGTTTGCAGGGCCGTGTTAAGGTAAAAATTTGACCGGGGCAATGTTCTTTTTTGGCGCCCCCCCAAATCAAAATTATATTAACTAAATTAGTAGGTACACAATATATTTTTAAGTACTAAGATAACAAAAATAAAGGGCATTCTATATAAAACATAGATATAGATAGGTACACAAAATTTGAATATGAATGTTTCTATTTAATTTTTAATTGGGTTTTTCTCCACCAAACTGAAAAAAAAGGAGTAATTAAAAGTTTGTATGACAGGGCTAAAACGATTTGTTCTAATAACACAAAATTTGAGGAAGAAATTAAACATATAAAACATGTTCTTGAGAAGAATAGTTATCCTATTGAATTTGTTGAGCAAGTTTTTCAGGATTGCCAACAAAATAACAATGCTAATAGAATTAGAGAAATAAATCTGGTGGACCAACCAGTAAATTTAATAATTCCTTATATTCCTGGACTGTCAGATAAGCTAAAACGTATAGGCAATCGTTTTAATGTGAGAACAGTATTTAAAACCAAAAATACATTAAGATCGATGCTAGTTAAAAAAAAACATTTAATGAGATACAAAGTTCAAAAAAATTGCATTTATAAAATTCCTTGTGAATGTGGAAAGTTCTATGTTGCGGAGACTTGTAGGCCATTTAACGTTCGTTTAAAAGAACATAAAAATTATATCAGGCAAAATCAAATTTCGAAGTCAAAAATATGTGAACATTCCTTTAATAACAATCATAGGATATTGTGGGATAGTTCCAAACCAATTCTAAAAGAAGAAGTAGGAAATAGACGAAAAATTAAAGAATCTGCATTTATTCTAGGAAATACGGGCAACTGTGTTGCTGAATGTTCAGTGGAATTCAGTAAAATATTATTGCCACTTATTCAAAGAGAAGTTAGTATAGATAATTAGATAAAACACAGGGTACAATATCAGGCAGGTGGCTAGGCTATTGTTTCTGTTGTCATGACATTTTAACCTGAAATTTATTAATCTGTCACTTCACTTTGACGTGACATGATCTTTGAGAAAGGAGGAAGATTTATCCTCCGAAAGCTCAGAAAACAAATTTGTTGAAGTTATTTTTTGAGTTACACGTTTAAAGTTTCGTTCGTTGAGTGTTAATAATTTATGAATTTTAGAGGCAACTTGAAAAAGTTGTCTTCCAATCAGTTTGGTGGCGAAAAACCCAATTAAAAATTAAATGGATCTGTTTGCGCCACAAATAAATTTTAGAAAATATGAATGTTTCTAGTAATTTGTAGTTATACAGTTATTTTTTGCCCAAGAAAGGGTTTAGGATCTTCGCTTAAAATCTGTTTGTCAGAAGCAAACCAAACTGCCTAGATGGCAGCTTGGGTGGTAGTACCTAGTTATATACCGAGAATAGGGTACTTGACGAAATTTTACAAACTTGATAAAACAATTCCTGGACACTTGCCTAAGACCCTACAATTATTTAAAAAATATATATTTACGTACTTATCAAGTTTTTAGACTTTCTTCGAAATTTGGCGGGAAAGCACTTATGACGTCACAAGTGTTTTAAAAAGACAATTTGGCAACATAGCAATACCACTAAAGTGTTCTAAGACATAACCTTATTCGGCAGTGAAAGTTGCAAGGAAAGTTGAAATTTCAGAATTCTAACCTCAAACTCCCAGACTTATGATGCCCCGTGAAACCACATTTAGTCAAGAAGTGTTTTTTTTTTTTCGTAAATATCTATTCAATCGTTTTTCTGCAAATTTTTTGGCTAGGTTGGGCCGGAATTCGGGCTCAGTATTAAGCACTATGGCGCCTTTATAAATGCGCCTTCAAGATGGTCCCTAGGCCGAGGTTCTCTCTTTATTAATAACTCATAATACAACTGTACTATTACTACAACGTAGGTAGGTACAAACCTTTGCAGTTTTATCCCATGAATTTCGGCAGACGCCAACATCGGATTATTAGAAAAAATTTGTGCTACTTAAAAAGCATCCCAATTTCGGCAAATTACGGATTTTCCTTTTAGGGTCCATGATATCTTACCTGACACATCTAACAACACGATAACTAGGTCCGCAAATAATATATATAATAGTAAATATTAATAACAAACTATAATAAATCGCACAGATATTAATATCTACTAATGTTTTGACTTAGCGATATACGGAATCGGAATGACAGTTGGCATCACGGGATGTCATCTGCCGATCAAAAAACCATACGTGTTAGATGACATGTGGATATATGCATATGGTTAGATGCCTAGGTGGGCAGGTAACGTTGCCACATAGGCGAATATTTCCCCCATTATTGATACCTGAATATTTATAGTACGTTCCGTATACAGATATTTTAACTAAACTGTTACGTGGCAGAGATGAAGGATATAGTTTCCAGCGTGTGCAGCATAAACAGACACCATTTTGCTATAGAGGAGTCAATATGCGGAATAAAAAAGTCTTTATGTGACAAAATTTGTGTGTGCAATTGCGTTAGTTAAAGCTCAAAAGTTGCAATATATTAAGTAACAGATATTAATAGGCAAGCTGGAGATATTTGAATAGAAAACTGCAATTTGTCCTTGTTCCACGAAATATTGGAAACGGGCACCGGCAACGTTACAGTTCCGTTCCTCCTGAGAGGCACAGAGTTGCCACTTTTGGCGTTCTGGACAATAGAACGACGAAACTGTAGATTTCAGCCTGAACAAACTTGTGCAACTTCGTCTTTAATTATCATGAATAAATAAGTGTTAAAAGCCGTTGTTTCATTTATTACGTGTTATGTTGGTGCATCTACTGTAAACAGAGTACAATTTTAGAGCAATTAAAAATATTGTCAAGTACCCTATTATACTAAGCACACACACACACAAAAAAAGAAAATGCTAAGCGTTTCTATACAAGATATTTTTTGCTCAGCAGAATCAAAGAGAATAAGGTATGGAGAGATCCCGTGGACTTATTTTACTACCAAAAAGTTAAAAGAAATGAATTTGATGTAAATGAAAATAAAATTTAATTGAAATTCTCATCGACCATTTTCAAAGGTAATAAAATGTAGTGTACGAAATTTTGAAGTTTTGAATTAAGAAGTAGCAATATATCTCTATTTTTTCGTATTGACTCGTGGCGTGTAAGAAGCGCAGAATCAATAACATTTACTATATTTTATATACCCAAAAGCACAGAGTAAATAGCTTCACAACAGAAGCGTCCATAAGGACATATGTCAAAAATAAGCGAGCCTCCATTTCAATTTACAGAAAAATAACCAATAACTTATACATAAATTTGGTCCTAGTACAATCTCTTTGCAATGTGGATTAATGTAAAATCAAATAAAATGCACAATGTTTATCCCTTTAGAAGATATTTCGCGTCAAAGCGAGCATCCTTTTGACACATGTCTTTATGGAGCTTCTGTGCCAAAAGATGCAATTTCCAAGTACTGCTAATGTGCTCGAGTTTTTGAGAGCCTCTCTATCGATCGTTGTAAATTTTTAAACTTCTCCGCGTTTTGAAAATAAAGCACGGGTCAAAAAGTTGGGTTCTTTATTTACGGAACAAGCGTCGGCCGCCACCGCGTCATCTCGGGGAGAATAGCGAAATGAATTAAAATATTCCACAACAACATAGACATCGGTAGACGCAGACAAGTTCCGAATTCACAACTTACAAAGATTTTAGTATTTGTATGCGAATTCATCGTCCTAGAAAAATAAAAATCGGTAGGTAACTGGAAAATAAAAAAATGTTTAAATGTTTTTTTGAAGCAGTAAATTGTTAGCACTAGCGCCTTTGTTGATTTTGGCGCCCCCTTGAATAGGGCGCCCGGGGCGAACACCCCCTTCGCCCCCCCTTAACACGGCCCTGTCCGTTTGTCTAGGCCGAATCCGTCGCGGCAGTCCGACCGCACGCGCTTTTGCTTTTTCGAAAATTAGTTGCCCGCTATAGCCGCCGAATTTTCCGCTTACAAAGCAAGCTAGATTAACTTTCACTCCGCGCATTCGGGTGTTGTTTCTTTTGCTTTCCGTCCAGCAGTCAGAGTCCGCTTGCTAAGTTAATTTAATTTCTGTTACAGAATTTTGCCGTGAACCCGTCCCGGACCTTTCTACTGTATTCATCAAAACAGTTTGTTTAAACCGCCTACTTGTTTAACTCTATTCCTTCCCCCTCAAAACACACCACTCTGGCACTTCGAGAATTATTTTCTTCGACTTAAGAGCTATCTGACACAACATCGAAGGTCACCGCTATAAAAAAGGCCTGGCGCCCGAGAAAATCGACTATTATTTCCAAAAGAGGTTATAAGAAGACCCAAACCAAATTAAGTAATTACATAATAGTCAAAACCAAACTAAAAGTCAACTTTGCAGCAAACAATAACAATGTAAAATACCTATTCTTATCGGTAATTGGTAATAAAATGATAAAGCTCGTGAAATAAAATAGTTTTAACGAAGTTCCAAGTTTTCGAAATTTTCAGAAATTTCATAAATATTAAAAATTGACAAGAAAACTAAATCTTTTATTAGAGCGTTCAAATTTAGTACACTTACGTAAATTTGAATTAAAATTTGGTACAAGTTGAAAAAGAAACAACTTTTTCAAGTAAAACTTTTTGATATTTTAACAAATAAACCCATTTCTGGCAATATAATTTTTTAAATCTCATTTTTGACAGAAAACGAAAGTCACATGACGCCGTTTGAGTGGGTCATTTTTCATCTTTTTTCAAGCAAACAATAATTAAAAATGTCCCCCCTATGGTGCGAACTTTTTGGAGGACACTGTATTATATGAGAACATGGAGTAGATGATTTAAATTCATTATTAAATTTTATAAAGTCTCAAGAGCTTTCTATTAAGTTTACCCTAGAAAGAGAACATAATAATCAATTACCTTTCCTAATTGTTTCTATGCTAAAAACCAGGGACTCGTTAAAATAAGGGGACCCAGCATGTCACAGTCTATCACATAGGAAAAGTGAAGCCTTGTTTTCTGTATATCTCCAAGGAGACCACATAAGTGGGCTGGTACAAGGTTATGTTATATGTCAGTGTCCAACTGCCATCAGGTTTTATGTGACATGCCAGTGCCATAGATTCCAAAGGAGGCAAAATATTTCCCATCATAGTTCACAATTTTTAAGTTTTCTAACTTCCAGATAGTCAATTAAAGTAATGCGGCCGCCTGCAGAAGTCCCAATAATTGCAACCAGATTTTTCATGTCTCACCTTTAGTAATCCTACAATTCCCATTACGTGGGCATTACGTATAAGTAAGTAGTTCAAAACAAAAATGGTATTTCCTAAATTTTAAATTATTAAGCAGGTAGCTTCAGTCAGGTCTTTTTTAAACAGTTTTTATCTACAACTATAAGTTTATTTTACGTTTGTGAGGTACCTTGGAAGAGAAATAAAATTACAAAAATGAGCACCGAGAAAAACTACATGATTAGAACTAAGTACAAGACCTAATCTTATTATTAGTCCATCCCGAAATCTGTGAAAGTTCTTTGGGTAGATACATTCAACAAGGGAAGAAAGTTCAAGTACACATTGCAGGAAACCAAATTCAAATATAAAATAAATTTGATTCATTTGGCACTTGTCATATTCTGTGTTTGTTGACAGAACATTGTCAAGCCTAATTTTTAGAAATCATTATTAATTTTTACTAACAATCAAAGTACCTCTTATATTCATAGATTCTCCAATAAAATGGCATACTTGGCATCATTGAGACCATTAGAATGGGGAAAGAAACGGCCTCACTTTGGAAAGTATAATGCTGGGTCCCCTTACTTTAAAGGGTCCCTGCTAAAAACTAAAACCAGACAGTATAGAAACTATAGTGTGTATAGAAAATTACGTTATGACACTTTAACTTGACATTTTTTATCATTCTGTCATTTCACTTTGACATGACAATATCTTTGAGAACGTAAGAAAATTTATTCTTCGAAAGCTCAGAAAAAAAAAGTTGTTGAAGTTATTTTTGAATTAACATTCAAAGTTTCGTTGTTTCGTTGAATTTTCCTGGCAAATTGAAAAAAATGTGTTTTAATCAGTTTGGAGGCGAAAAACGAAATTAAAAATTAAATGAATATGTTTTATTTTTCCGCAAAAATAGTTTTTGCTTTTCCAGTCAATTCTGAAGCTAGATTCGGATTCCTGGAGAAAACTTCAACACCCTGGTTTTTAGTTGGTCTTTTTATCTCAAAAACTAGAGGAATCACTGAACTTAACATTTCTATTTGGGACCCTTTAATCTCTCTGTCAAATTGACAATAAAATATAAGGGTATCCTAGAAAATAAGTCCCACCAGTTACTTACGCGCAGTTTCTTAACGTCCAAATATGGAGATTTAACCACACTTAACATTACAAAAATAAACGTAAAAATGAATTTAAAAAAATAGTAGTTTTTCTTTTTTTTTGTCTTTTTAGACCTACAATTGAAAAAAATCCGGGTTAAATTGCACAATTAATAAACTTTTTACAGGGTGACCCGCAAACAAATGGGTCGCAATCCATACATAGGTATAATATTTGCATTAGCTATTTTTTTCACCTATGGTTACATTTTTTTACATCATGACTGAATCACCCTGTATGATGGGTACGTTTTCTACAAGTCAACTTTGACTGAGAACAGGACGAACCCTGGTGGGGAAAAGTAAATCTTCCCGACGCCCCAGAGCCTTGGGGAACGTGACACCGAGCAATATATCTAAATTCAAGCCGTAATTGGCGTTTTCATTGGCCCCGTCCGTAATAGTAAGTAATCGAGTTCCAGATCTTCTGCTACGTGATACCCATTCGGATCGCGCGCAATCTCAGCCCGCGGCCCTGCAATTCACTATAAATCTCATCAAGCGTTGCCTTTTTATATTCGAGAGGTTGTACCTTGCCGAGCGCTAACCAAGTGGATGTTCGGAAAAAAAGTTAATTTCTGTTTAAACCCCATAAAACCGCCAAATTAAATCTGTGAAATGCAAAAACATTGTTACAGATTAAGAAGTACATCAAACAGGAGTCATTAGTCATCGTTCTATTAGTCCGTCAGATAGTGACAGATTTAGGTGTCCCATTTTCGCATACAAGCCTTGAAGAGGGTTGAAAAATACATCGATGTTGAGTAGAATGAAGGAAAATTTACGAGTGGCCCCTGGGGATAACATATGAAAAATTCGTGCAATACAATTGTTAATTAGCGACTTAAGTGAATCCATCAATTATCTATTGCATGCATTGAAATGACAAGTAGATGGAAGGAGTGTAGAGAGAGAAACGGGCAGCCAAACTTGAGTAAGTGAAATAGTAAATAAATCAGCTGATTCCGGCAAAAACCACATAACACAAAAGAGGTGTTTGTCCTAACTTTATATTTTTGTGTCCTGTGCTTCAAACGAGTTCCGTTGTCAAACGTCATTTAAATTTTCTTTCTGTCCCAAGTCCCAATACGAATAGGAGTAATTATTATTGTATTATTTATATTTGATTTGAGTTCGTGTCGTGGTGGCAGTTTCGTATAAAATGGTGTTGAGTTTTCTTAGTTAGTGTTTGGTTTAATATTATATTTTTAGATCGGAGAGAAAATTTAATTTAGCTATGTGGCTATATTCTTATTGCAAAAAAGAGGGTCAACTCCTGTTGTGTATTTGGATGTACCAAACAAAAATCTTTGCTAATAACTTTGCAGTTTTCCAAGAGATAAGGTGATATTAGAGACAATGGATTGCAGCAATAAAAAGGAAAAAATTTGTACTGTCTACAAGTATTTACTTGCATTTGTAGTCAACAATTTATTGAAAGCAATTTCATAGAGAATTTTGGGCGGCGCAAACTTAAAAAGTATGTAATTACTACAGTTTTTTATTTTCCAAGTCATGATAGTCAAGGGGAAAACTGGCAAAATATTGTGCTAATGAACCTAGCTTTTCGTAGTCAAAGATGGAATTAATCTTGAGGTTCTGGTCCCTTTAATAAGGTAATTATTTGTAATTCTTTTTGTTAGATGCCAAAACATTAAAAATTATATAAAAATATGTAAAAGCTACCTGTTTTACATGCTTTCCCTATTAAATTGAATTTTAAAATTAATAAATCAATTAAGATAAGTAATTAAAGTTGCAAATGTATACCTTATCCTATATATTTTGTCGCTTTTATTTAAAAATAAACTTTTATTTTGTAATTTGTATTTTATTTGTCTCAGTTTACTTCCAGGTACAAAAAAATTGCCATGTAGGTAATTTTTTTTAATCAATTCACTACTTTTTTCTGTGCAATATTTACATAATTGTGGTTATATAGAAAAATTCTCATTCCTACAAACAAGCCCCGAATTTCGGAATACAGATCATAAAATAAAGAGAATTACATTAAATTCTCCCATTAATATGCAACATCCCTATATACCTCCTTTGCCTGAATCAGCTGACACGTTCATTAGGCGTCCTTGTCTTACTTATTGCCATTTGAAACCTATCTCTCTCTAGAGTTGGCTGCCCCAAACAACACTGAAAGTGGTACCTGTGCGACTTCCATTGTACTTATCAATTCGATGATTGCATGTGCTCCACATTTTTATAATCTTTTTGGGGATAGGAAAAATTATGTTATACTTTTTAGTCCGTTGTTTATATTATTATAGGTTTATATTATGATACTTTTAGTCTCTTTTATAAACGTGGTATATGAAACAGTATATTACATAGCGAGAGTTGTAAACAGCTTATTACGTATGAGTGGAAAAGTTGCGCACGAGCCGCGCAGCGGCGAGTGCTGTAATTCCACGAGTATGTAATTAGCTAACAACTCGAGTTTTGTATTATAACTTTTCTTCGTCGAAAGAAAAACTATTATAATGGATAAACTATACTTCTGATTATCTGACAGGCAACAATTAGTATGTTGGTTAGTTGCTATGGTGACGCGGATGCCGCGCTAACAAGGCACCCGTGATAATTGCGTTTTAATTAAGAACAGATACGTAATTTTTTTTATTGCGTGTCAGTCATTACGTGCCAGTCATTACGTGTCAGTGTTCGTAACAATCGACTTACTTATAACCTAAACCGTTACTTAATAGGTATGTTACTAGTATAGGAGTAGAAAATAGTGTATTACATAGCGAGATATGTAATTCAACGAGTATGTAATAAGCTTACAACTCGAGTTTTGTATTATAATTTTTCTTCGACGAAAGAAAAACTATTATAATGGATAAACTATACTTCTGATTATCTGACAGGCAACAATTAGTATGTTGGTTAGTTGCTATGGTGACGCGGATGCCGTGCTAACAAGGCACCCGTGATAATACGTAATTTTTTTTATTACGTGTCAGTCATTACGTGTCAGTGTTCGTAACACTGGACTTACTTATAACCTAAACTGTCACTTAATAGGTATGTTACTAGACTAGCATAGGAGTAGAAAAATAACTATTCATGACATCTACTGCACTGACAGCCGCCGCTTATTATGCTATTGTTAAAAACTGTAATATAACAAGAATGTTCGTGCTGGATGGATTACTTTATATCGAACAAACTTCTAGCCACAATTTTCCCGAATTCGATCATGAGTGCCTCCTCGAGAAGTTCCGAAACTGTCGAAAGTATATTAAGTTTGGGACCTGTCTAAAACGCGATAAGCGTTATTATTCTATATTGAACTTTCTTGATTGATATCTTTTACAAAACACTTATCCAAGTTGTTTTCAATGGCGTTATAAAGGGATAATAAATCATACTTTGACACCGAGGGTTCGCGAAGTTTAGCTCGGAAATGTCAAGAAATCAATTTTGCATTTTGGCCCACAAAGTAGGTAAGAACAAAAACTGGAAAAATTTCTTTGAAGTCGTGGCAATTTCTTTTTATTATATATTTTCTAAAATTTATTTGTGGCGCAAATAGATCCATTTAATTTTTAATTGGGTTTTTCGCCACCAAACTGATCGAAAGACAACTTTTTCAAGTTGCTTAGAAAATTCATAAATTCTTAACAGTGAATGAATGGAACTTTAAACGTGTAACTCAAAAAATAACTTCAACAAATTTGTTTTCTGAGCTTTCGGAGAATAAATCTTCCTCCTTTCTCAAAGATCATGCCACGTAAAAGTGAAGTGACAGATTAATTAATTAAAAATTAAATGATTAATTAATTAAAAATTAAATGATTCTTTTTATTATACTTCTTTGAAAACACCTTATTTTCATCTGTTTTAGCAATAATGAAAGATGGGGTTTTTCGGGCTAGCGCACGGAAACAGCGCATGGAAAAACTTTCCGTGCGCTGAATAAAAATACCGAATATATGGCTTTAAAATAGAAATATACAGCAAAG
Source organism: Pseudeuparius sepicola (assembly GCA_963920635.1). Taxonomy (NCBI): domain Eukaryota; kingdom Metazoa; phylum Arthropoda; class Insecta; order Coleoptera; family Anthribidae; genus Pseudeuparius; species Pseudeuparius sepicola. The sequence continues at coordinate 78,053,218 of OY987300.1, forward strand.
CAAACTAAATTTAAGAAACTCTATATGCTCTCTGATATTTAACATATACCTATTTTGTATTTTAATTCGTAAGTGTTTCAATATTTAGATACATTTCTGTAATATTTTTGACGTATTATTCACCTTATCTGACAATAACTAATTTACAACAAAGCACCTTTGAAATAATTTGAGAGTAACCATGGAAACGCATCATACATACCAAACACTATATTGTCTGCATTGTTTATTTTTTGTCAATTAAATTTATTATAATATGCCGATAAAATGTTTTAAGTTTCCGTTTTCAAAGAAGTATAATAAAAAATATCGTTCATTACACGTCCAGAAATAGTTTTTTTCTACAAGCGTGCGGAAAAGTACACTTTTTAAAAAAAAAGTACACTTTTCCGCACGCATTTTAGTTGCGGAAAAGTAAATGCGTGCGGAAAAGTGTCTTACTTTTCCGCACGCTTGTAGAAAAAATAGTGTTCCTAACTCTTGCGGAAAGTGTCTTTTCCACACTCGATTTCTTGGCTGAACTCCGCTACGCGTCGTTCAGCCAACTGCAATCGCATGCAGAAAAGTGGCACTTTCCGCACTTGTTAGGAAATTTATTATTTCCTATTATAAACACTCTGTATAAGACCCAACTTTGAAACTTGCTATTAAGGGTTTTGATGCTTGGCTAAATCGACTGGACAATTAGTTTTTTTCTTTAAAAAATGCCTAATAGGATTTCGCCATTTTTGGGGTTATGTTTTATATCATAGCAGGCATTGCAAAGGGCCCAAATAAAAAAAATGCACATCACTGAGTAGAGCCCTTTAAGTGCAATATACTAAAAAAGGTTAGGTTAGCCAACTGGAATAAAAAAAATGTTTTGTATTATTTAGTATTATTAGTTCGAATTTCAGAGCAATAACAACAAGGATAGAGGGAGCAAAAGCATCAAAATGCATAGGTTTGTACCAACATCTAACGGAAATTAGTAAATAAACAGTACGCCCGTGTGTACAACGTTTACCCGTGATAGGTTCTGTTCTGAGAAATACCAATTTGGCCACACACACACTATAATTACAGCGCAATTTAGTTTTAGTTTAAAATTTTCACATATAAGGAATTAATAGATACATTTTTTTATTTAATGCTATGGGTGGAGTTGTCATTATTAAACCCGTCTATTTTGGAATGCTGTAAACAATGGAGTACGTAGTTGGCTCTGTTTACTTTTCGTTACTAAATAATGTTGTACAGTTTGCAGTAAATGGTAAATCTGCTTTCCAGCTGTGCTATTTTTTCATACGACCAGCTAAAAATATGATTGATGTAGATGTATTCTCAGAGATTTCGGCTTCGCTAACACGATTCCCATATCATCCTGTCTGTACTCATAACATCTCCATCCTGACGTTTACAAAACCACCTTTTCCCTCGGATATGGCTCAGGAAATTACGTCGGGGAAAGGAAGTAGAAAATTAAATATTCCCGAGTTCTTTTAATGCGATTTTTCATCGCCCGGTCGATATTATTTTAATAAAAGGAGAAATGTGCGAGTTCCCTTTTGATTTCTCTTTCAGAAACACTGGGGGAGTTTTTTTATTGGAAGTTTTTGCTTATAGGTACCAAGTGATCACATATTTTCATTTTTTACACCCCCTTATTTTCTATATTTTTGAGGTTGAAGTTTCAGATACAAGTTGTAGAAGCCAAAGCAAGCCTTTTTCTGCGTTTATTTAGTTTTATACAGGGTGTTCAGAAAAGCGGTGCCAAACCAAACTTATGTTTTTTTTAATGGAACACCCTGTATATTTTTAGACATTTTAAATCTGCTCATTGTCACAATTTTAATGATGTATACATGTAATATGTTTGTTTGAAGCGTTTGGAAAAAATTCGACCTATAAACATTCAATTTTGCACTTATGATGTTTATTTTTTCGAAAATGAAACTTTTCGCCCTTAAAATATGAATAAACTTTAGAGTGTTTTAATGTAATTTGTTTGTCGAATTAACAGGTTGTATACAAATTTGCACTACGTGGAAAGGCAACCATACTTTAAGGGCGAATACTCATCATCATTTATGATATTTTGCCTGCACCTATAGGTACGGTATTACGGTATATCTACCTGCAAACGATTCATTTTCGAAAAAATTGACATCAAAGGTGCAAAATTTGAAGTTTCAAGGTCGAATATTTTCCAAACGCTTTGAAACAAACATATTATGTATTATGTATAGATCATTGATACTGATCATCAAAAAAAAATCACCCTGTATATATGAAAGTTGCTTAGAATTTTGTATAGAATTCAAATCTGTATAAAAATATACGGTGTTCCATAGAAAACAAATAATTTTGTGTTGGTTCGCGAAAACCGGATATGTATGCAAGCATTGATTGGTATTCGGGATTCAATGATGCAAGAAAATACACAAAATTATACTCTATTTCATTTCACACAACTTTTTTATTCAAACTTTTTTCTCTTAACCCTGAAAAGTTACAAGCAAATGGAAAATATAACCAATCGACTTGTAGGTACATAAAAAACAACAGTAATGGCGGGCTTCAGTTTTTTAGGTTGTTATTGTTATTTAAGGTAAATTGACCCTGGTATTATTATTTAAAATTAAAGTATTTTCTTTAGGCTATTTTTTCAAAAAAATTGCCAATAATAGTCAACTTCTTTTTTTTAAAACTGAGCGAATCTGCTTTTTGTAGATCATGATGCTTTGTTAGATTTAATTAGTTTTTGAGTTATGTTTTTTTTTCTAATAGTTACATATAGATGAAAATGATAGATTTCGTCAAAGCATTGAGTAAAGGAATATCTACCTTCACTCAATCGACAAAATTAATTTCTAAAAAATACAAAATATAGGCCGAGTCTCCCGCCTATGTGCTATTTTTACGAGTATTATACACATTAGACAGATTATGTTTCCTATAATCGATAATTCCGTTCAGAGCCTGGGGTAGTTAAATTTTAATTTTCCATGCCATGGAGACATATTCTTATGTTTGTTTCAAGCGTTTGGAAAAAATTCGACCTATAAACATTCAATTTTGCACTTATGATGTTTATTTTTTCGAAAATGAAACTTTTCGCCCTTAAAATATGAATAAACTTTAGAGTGTTTTTGTTTGCCGAATTAACAGGTTGTATACAAATTTTGCCTGTACCTATAGGTACGGTATTACGGTATACCTGCAAACGATTCATTTTCGAAAAAATTGACATCAAAGGTGCAAAATTTGAAGTTTCAAGGTCGAATATTTTCCAAACGTTTTGAAACAAACATATTATGTATTATGTATAGATCATTGATCCCCATACTGATCATCAAAAAAAATCACCCTGTATATATGAAAGTTGCTTAGAATTTTGTATAGAATTCAAATCTGTATAAAAATATACGGTGTTCCATAGAAAACAAATAATTTTGTGTTGGTTCGCGAAAACCGGATATGTATGCAAGCATTGATTAAGGTATTCGGAATTCAATGATGCAAGAAAATACACAAAATTATACTCTATTTCATTTCACACAACTTTTTTATTCAAACTTTTTTCTCTTAACCCTGAAAAGTTACAAGCAAATGGAAAATATAACCAATCGACTTGTAGGTACATAAAAAACAACAGTAATGGCGGGCTTCAGTTTTTTAGGTTGTTTTTCTTTAGGCTATTTTTTCAAAAAAATTGCCAATAATAGTCAACTTCTTTTTTTAAAAACTGAGCGAATCTGCTTTTTGTAGATCATGATGCTTTGTTAGATTTAATTAGTTTTTGAGTTATGTTTTTTTATCTAATAGTTACATATAGATGAAAATGATAGATTTCGTCAAAGCATTGAGTAAAGGAATATTTACCTTTACTCAATCGACAAAGTTAATTTCTAAAAAATACAAAATATAGGCCGAGTCTCCCGCCTATGTGCTATTTTTACATTAGACAGATTATGTTTCCTATAATCAATAATTCCGTTCTGAGCCTGGGGTAGTTAAATTTTAATTTTCCATGCCATGGAGACATATTCTCTGGCTATTATGAAAAGCAACATTGTGGGCGATGTCCTACCTGTGTTTACTACCACCTGGTTTAATAAGTAAAGTATATATTTACTATACGCTACAGAGTTTGAGTTTAAAAGTTGCTTGCATATTTCCAGAGGTAAAGCAAATGTTTAAGCCTATACCCCGACATAATACAAAAAATGAAATTTGCCATTAAACTACTTGTATAACACATGCGAACAAATACCAAGACGACATTTTTGTCTGCAATTAAAATCTACATAAAAAATTCAATACTTTTAATTACAATACAAGGTTAATCTTTTTTTTTTTTCTAAAAATAATTTTACCAATTATCCACTTCTCCGCCACTGGTTGTGCAAGACGTTCGATATTAACAGGTTTTATGCTAACCCATGCCGTTATAACGTATACCAAATATGATTTAAATATCTCAACTAGTTTGGTAAATATTCAATAAAGTCCACATATTTTTTCCAACTTTAACACCTTGTAACTTTTCTATGAAGCCTTAAAAATATATAGTTTATACGAAAAAGTGCGTTTATTTTTTGAAGATCTATCACCCTGTCAACGTTCTGCTACAAAAAACTGATTCATCCTGTATAAAATCGAATAATAACGAATTCAGTGGCGTATCCAGTATTAACGTCTGGGGGAGGGGCAATCAGTTATAAATAACAAAACTCTGTCGATAATTTTAATGAATAAAAACAGAACAAAAACATATTTTCTAAAATAAATAAATACAGGGTGTACGGAAATAAATGCACCAACTTGAAAAATAAAAAAGAGAAATGGAAAATATGACGAAAAGTTCATATGAACATGGGTCCCTAGATGTTTGGTTTTCCAGATGCTGGGTGTTGAAATTAAAATTTTATTTTCGATTTTTTAAGTAACTTTTGAGACGACAAAATTTTCTTGCAAAATTTGGTAGCCGGTTTTTTTTTGGAAAGAGAAGTCATAATTTGTTACTATTTTTGGTGCAATCCGTAGAGGGCGCTGCGTACGCTATCATTATTTAATTTAATTTGCCCTAACTTTTTTTACAGTAAACTTTTACGACATTTTGTGAATGTATCCTCTTCCCACACGTTTTCTAAGCAAAAAAGGTATACTTGGTGAATAACGCCAAAGGTGACTGTTTTCGAGAAATTTTCAAATTTCTGCATCGATGCAGGTGCATATTGACACTCGTATGCAATTAAATTTAAAATTTAAATAAACAAGCACATTTATTTTTCTTTTTTATTTGCAAGAAAATTTTGTCGTCTCAAAAAGTTACTCACAAAAATCGAAAATAAAATTTCAATTTCAACACCCTGCATCTCGAAAACCAAACATCTGCGAACCTATGTCCATATGAACTTTTCGTGATATTTTCCATTTTTCTTTTTAATTTGTTAAGTTATTACCGGAGACCCTGTATAATATAAAAATAATTCTTCTTCGAAGCAGTAAAATCTATATCACAAAGTATTCTTTTTTTGGTCTTGAGCTCGTCAAATATCCCCTCTGGAGATATGGGCATTTCGGGGTATACATAAAGGAGTGTTAACCCATTCAGTCGGTTTTCGCCAATATTGTTTCTTATATAAATTTTTAAAATTTCTTTCTGGCGTGGCGGTGCACACTGTAATTATTGTGCAAAATGTGTTTAGTAGGTTGTTTTGCCTAATTTACGGTTACGCGCTGCGATCGACGGAGTTGTGCATTGTGCATAATATACGGCGGCGCGTTCTCAAATCTACTGCACAGGTTTTAATTTCGAGAAGACAAGATGAAACAAATAACAAATTGTAGATGTTTGATGTTCACTGCATTTTCAGATTAGGCTAGGAGTATATAATTTTTGGTATTATTAATTTTGATATTACAAATCTCGTTTATCGCGACAGCTCTGGGGGGGGGGGCAATTGCCCCCTTTGCCCCCCCCCCTGAATACGACACTGAACGAATTTACTCAGTGCTGTTATATTATACGACCTTGGCGGGTGCTACGGGGCCGTCCGACGGTTCCCTAGTGACTTGCCGAAACCTTTTCTTCTTAAAACGAGCCCAGAAACTTCCCCGAAACTGGCCGTACAGCGAGATTACCGATCCCTGGCATCTCGGGCCGGCGGAAGTCATCTTCGCCCATCTCGGTCCAAATCGCGGTTTAACGATGGTTAAACCCCAGAAAATTCGTCCTTTTCTGGGGTTAAACGACGTTGGTCCGCTATCTCGAGCGCCGCCAGTCGAGATTTTCTATTTCGCCGTGCGGCCCGTCATTTGCCCATTAAATGATTTAATGGGGCGGAGTTGGGAGGACCGAATGAGGGTATTAGGTGTATCGGGGTTATCCGTCGTATTTTGTGGCTTATGCCGGCATTTTTCAAAGTCGTAAGTTTTTGTTCCTAAACGTACCGGAGTGCCTGACACATTGCCAAAACCTGACACATGTTTTATTTAATTGAAAAATAAGCTAATGGGCAGATATAATAAATCCATTCTATTGAAATATTTATGTTGGTAGAAGTCACAGTAGTTGTTATGAGTTATGTATGTTCCTATTGTTAGTTACCTTGGTTTCTCTATTTTTACTGACTTGTCAATTTGTAGAGGTTATATTCATTGTGGTTTCTTAGCGAAATTGTTTAGTTTAGCTCTGTAAAAAATAGTGTGTAATCACGTGTTTTTAGTGTAGATTTCCCATAATTGTCTTAATTTTTGTGGCTTATACTTCTAAGCGAAGAAGGTAAGATAATAATGTAGAGCTATTTCAAGTTTTTGAAGATTTTGGTTGGGGTGTCAGCTATTGGCTTTTGTTATGTTTATGGTAAGCCAATAGCCGCGTTCCTTTTGCCCCATACACTGAGAACTTTAGCTCAGTTGTTAGTTTGTTTTTTCCTGTCAAAGGCTCATCTTGTGAAAGGGTCATTTTCCTCACCACCAAACTGAGCCAATATGCTCGATAGTGAGTGTCCTCGCGAGGATGTGCTTGAAAGGTGAAGGGGGAGGTAACAAATCTCACTTTAGCTCGCATTCTCATTTCTAAAAGGAACTGCCACCAACTGAGATAAAGTAAGAATTCTTAAGAAAAGTGGCAAAAGGAACGCGGCTAATATTTGACATAGGTGTCAGTCTCTAAAGTCTCTAACAATAAAACCTTATGGACCGGGAGATAGTGACAGATTTTTGGACGTGATTTTACTCAGTATGCCTTGCAAAGGGCATTATGTGGCACATATTCTCACAATAATAAGGTATGAATCAGAGAGTCATCCTGGGTTCTTCATGTGAAAAACTGAGTTTTCAATGATTCGAAAAACATGCGTTTTGATATGATTTTATACAGGCTGCCATGTGTTTTATAATGAAGTTCAAAATAGAAAATTCCTCGGAAAACCATAGGCATACCGTTAGGGTGGGTCCAAAGGGCTATTATTGCTACGTGATCTTGTATTTTAATAATTCATTTTTCCACGTTTTTGAACAGGCTGCCAATGAGAAGTATGCAAGTTCTTGTTATGAAACTGCTGAAGAAAAGATGGCATACCGTTTGCGCATGTCCAAGTACACTTTACATCGAATAACTCGTTTAAATGATTAAATAAAATTCAATTTAAACAGTACTTATGCCATCCTTTTTTCAGCATTTTCATAATAAGAACTTGCATACTTCTCATTGGCAGCCTGTTCAGAAGCGTGGAAAAATTAATTATTAAAATACAAGGTCACGTGGCAATAATAGCCCTTTGGACCCACGCTAACGGTATGCCTATGGTTTTCCGAGGAATTTTCTATTTTGAACTTCATTATAAAACACATGGCAGCCTGTATAAAATCATATCAAAACGCATATTTTTCGAATAATTGAAAACTCAGTTTTTCACATGAAGAACTCAGGATGACTCTCTGATTCATACCTTATTATTGTGAGAATATGTGCCACATAATGCCCTTTGCAAGGCATACTGAGTAAAATCACGTCCAAAAATCTGTCACTATCTCCCGGTCTATTATAATGGTGTACAAATTTCACGTCATTGGGTTAAATATTTCATATTTCCAATGCCTGACATCTGACACCTCTGTCAGACATTGGCTATACAATGGGTGGAATCCTTGTCTGTAGATAGACAAGGGTGGAATGCATAAAAAATAGTAGGTGCTAATGCTTCACCAAAAAATATCTCCTTAAAGCATTAGTATTTACTTGAAGCATTAGCTTAGCATCAACTACTTTTATGCATTCCACCCAATATGTCCAGCGTCTAGCTATTGGTCACATTTGGCGCTGACTATGGTAGACCTCGGAGTACTGTCTTCAAGAGCATCAAAACATGTATAGATTTGTCACTCAACGATTCTGAGCCATGTCTTCTTCTTGTCGAAAGTGCTGAACTTAACCAATATATACTATACAGTGTGGATACAAATTGTGGAATATTGGTTATATTTCTTAAAATATTCCTCATATCAAAAACATGTTTCAATAAAAGTGTTAGGGGAAATTATTTATTTTTAGTAGTAATAATATATAATAATAATTTCCCCTAACACTTTTATTAAAACATGTTTTTGATATGAGGAATATTTGAAGAAATATAAGCAATATTCCACAATTTGTATCCACACTGTATATTACGATCTTTACAAGTTTACCATTAGGTATTCAAAATAAGTTCAAAGATGTATATTTAAGAAACGACTCTATAGAGAATTTATGCCTTCTGTTCTCTTCAGGGGAAGAGAAGAAACAGTATTTTTAGGAAAAAAAAAGAGAAAAATAGGGCGAAGAAAAGAGGGAGGGGAAGAGAAGAACATTAAATAGAAAACAGATATTAAATGAGAAAGAAACAGTTGGAGCTAAATAAAATGGGAATACCTACATTTACGAGAATTAATATTATCATAGTAAAAAAAATGGCTAAATAAAAGCGAACATTCTTTTTAATAACAACTGTGACATATGAACAAATAACAATTTCCAAAATTGGAAACCCAAAGTTTTCTACTAAAGAATAAGTTACTGTATGTTCCAAAAATGAGAAAGTACGAATAAATAAACATTTCTACATACAATAATCACTTGTGATTTCCTTTTTTTAAAGATTGCTGTTAAAGGGTGTCAGGTTTTGGGCTTATCAGATTCAGGCTAAGGTCTAGTCAAAAATCACTATGTCAGCTAATGGATAAAAAAATATAAATTTTAAAATACCTACTGATTATAAAAAATATACTGCAGATTTGATTCGGGTTGTTGGCAATTATTTACAGTGATGTATCTCCTACACCGACTCTGCATATTAAGAATCGTCAATAAACGCGCCAAACTGATTTTTATAATTTGTTAAATCAATCTTTTTCGTTATTGTATAATTATTCTTTGCATTAGTAAAATACCTAATTAAGTTTGTGTACCACTTCACTCTACTATCATGTACTTTACCCTCCTTAATACAAAACTTCTCGATTTACTTCAGGGTAAAATTGAAAACATAGAAAATCCATAATTCTTAAGTGCTTTTAAAACTCCGCCTGTCGGTAAACGTACCAAGCGATTATAAAGTTGAGACGACGCCATTTAACCTAATCCGAAGGGGAATTTCCGGCAAACAATAATCCGGCAATGGTAATTCACTTCGAATGCAAGGCAGGACGAAGAGATAAAGGGAACCTCTGGATGTTTGTGTGCGTCCCTCGAGCGACACCTCGTTGCGTGCTATATCTATAGGCTTGTGCCAGGCAGAGCCACACAAGCATGATATGACAATAAATCGTAAAGGCCGAGAATATTATTTCAAATGGTTTTGGCGTATTTTTTATTTGTCAATGGATTTTTTCGTGCTAAAGTAAATGATGAGGTAAACTTCTTTAAACGATTGAATATACAGTGAAAATAAGATTATTTCTTCTTATATAATAATAATAATAATAATAATAATAATAATAATAATAATAATAATAATAATAATCTTGCCTTACGCAGCGAATATATGCTCACTGTGAGCGGAACAACATCACTGCAATGCAGCAGAAGGGCTGCTCGAAGGGCGCAATGGGATGCAAAGAGCAACTCATCATAGACTCTGTCATCTGCAACCAGGCTCATTACAAGCAACGAAACCTCCACATGGCTTATGTGGACTACAAAAAAGCATTTGATTCCGTACCTCACGACTGGCTCACAGGTATCTTAAAGCTGTATAAAATAGATCATCATACAGTTTCCTTTTTAGAACACGTTATGACAACCTGGCGCACTAAGATACAACTCAGAACCGCAGACAGTAACATCGAGACCGACACAATCAACATCCGAAGAGGGATTTTCCAAGGAGATTCACTCAGTCCACTGTGGTTCTGCATGGCGATGAACCCTCTATCACATCGGTTGAACTCTACAAAATATGGCTTCGCTATCAAAAGCAACAACGCAGAAGCGATCAAGTTGAATCACCTATTATATATGGATGATTTAAAACTGATCGCAGCAACCAAAAACCAACTAACGCAAATGCTTAAAATTGTAGAGGAGTTCTCCAGGGACATCGGAATGCTGTTTGGACTGGACAAGTGCCGCACCCTTAATATCATCCGGGGAAACCTCGAACAAAGCGCACACGAGATGCAGGACGGCCAGGAGATCGAAGCAATGAGCAAGGGAGATACATACAAGTATCTCGGGATGAAACAAGCTCAAAGGATAGACCATCGAACAATGAAGACTGATTTAACGAATGAATTCATCAAGAGAGTAAGACAAGTAGTGCGAACTGATCTTAACAGCAGGAATTTGTTTAAGGCCCTGAACACGTATGCGTGCTCTGTACTCAGCTATTCGTTCGGAATAGTGAATTGGACCAACACGGACATCAACCTGCAATGAAAAGTTAGGACACTACTGACAAAAGCTCATAAACATCATCCCCGTAGCGCCGTAGAAAGAACAACTCTGCCACGTCAACTAGGAGGAAGAGGATTGGCAGATCTCAGCAAGCAATTGGACCAACAAATATTAAATCTGCGTAATTATTTCTACAGGCAGGCCAACAGCTCCACACTACATAGGGCTATATGCGGAGCAGACGTCTCAACACCGCTACGTCTGACGGAACACGAGCGTCAAAATCACCACCGAACCGACAACGATAAACTACAGAGGTGGTTGGGGAAGCCGCTGCACGGGAGGCATCCTAATGAGGTTAACCAGGAACATGTCGACAAGTTAGCGTCGAACTATTGGCTGACCTCGGGACGAATGTTCCCCGAGACGGAAGGCTTCCTACTGGCCATACAAGATCAGGTTATACCAACTCGCAACTACCTAAAATTCATTGTAGGAGATGCATCGGTAGTGGATGACAGATGCAGATACGGGTGCCCAACTTCAGAAACAATCCAGCACATAACAGGAGGATGTCAGATATTCGCATCAACGGAATATAAGGAACGACACGATTCGGTTGCCAAGATCTTGCACCAGGAACTGGCGGAAAAGCTGCTGCTTGTGCAGGCAGAGAGGGTCCCATATTACAACTACACACCTGAGCCTGTTCTTGAGAACAGCAACTACAAGATGTACTGGGATCGTACAGTTCTGACAGATCAACGAGTTGCCCATAACAGACCGGACCTTATAATAGTTGACAAAATTTCTAGGCAGACAACTCTGATTGATGTGGCCATCCCGAACAACAACAACCTGCGTGTGAAGCAAGTCGAGAAGATCGCGAAGTACAGAGATTTAGAAGAACGAATTAGAAGGCAATGGGAAATGGAGAACGTCCAGACGATTCCAATCATCATGTCAACAACTGCTGTTATACCAAAAAGTTTGCTGAGAAACATCAAGGAGCTGGGTCTAACTGATAGTCTTTACAGGTCCATGCAGAAAGCGGTACTACTTGCGACAGCCCGAACCGTCAGGAAATTCATGGGGAATGCAGGATCATCCAACAACATCAATGTCACCTAAGGCCCGATAACATGGCAAGGGTCTCGTCCGAGCCAGATCCTTTTGGTATCCGGGATACTCGGGATCTGAGTGAATGTTCCCCGTAGAGGGAGTGCGAATGCCTTTTGGCTAAGTCGATAATAATAATAATATAATAATAATAATAATAATAATAATTCTCACCCTCACAATACTCCAAACTAGGAGTACCCCAGAAGCAACCACACGCTTGTGCGGGGAAGGGGGGCAATTACTAGCAGCAAATGGCAACGAAGACAAAATAATAGTAATTGCCCCCCTCCCCCGCACAAGCATGTGGTTGCTTCTGGGGTACTCCTAGTTTGGAGTATTGCGAGGGTGAGAATTATTATTATTATTATTATCTCGACTTAGCCAAAAGGCATTCGCACTCCCTCTACGGGGAACATTCACTCAGATCCCGGGCATCCCGGATACCAAAAGGATCTGGCTCGGACGAGACCCTTGCCATGTAATCGGGCCTTAGGTGACATTGATGTTGTTGGACGATCCTGCATTCCCCATGAATTTCCTGACGGTTCGGGCTGTCGCAAGCAGTACCGCTTTCTGCATGGACCTGTAAAGACTATCAGTTAGATTCAGCTCCTTGATGTTTCTCAGCAAACTTTTTGGTATAACACCAGTTGTTGACATGATGATTGGAATCGTCTGGACGTTCTCCATTTCCCATTGCCTTCTAATTCGTTCTTCTAAGTCTCTGTACTTCGCGATCTTCTCGACTTGCTTCACACGCAGGTTGTTGTTGTTCGGGATGGCCACATCAATCAGAGTTGTCTTCCTAGAAATTTTATCAACTATTATAAGGTCCGGTCTGTTATGGGCAACTCGTTGATCAGTCAGAACTGTACGATCCCAGTACATCTTGTAGTTTCTGTTCTCAAGAACAGGCTCAGGTGTGTAGTTGTAATATGGGACCCTCTCTGTCTGCACAAGCAGCAGCTTTTCCGCCAGTTCCTGGTGCAAGATCTTGGCAACCGAATCGTGTCGTTCCTTATATTCCGTTGATGCAAACATCTGACATCCTCCTGTTATGTGCTGGATTGTTTCTGAAGTTGGGCACCCGTATCTGCATCTGTCATCCACTACCGATGCATCTCCTACAATGAATTTTAGGTAGTTGCGAGTTGGTATAACCTGATCTTGTATGGCCAGTAAGAAGCCTTCTGTCTCTGGGAACATCCGTCCCGAGGTCAGCCAATAGTACGACGCTAACTTGTCGACATGTTCCTGGTTAACCTCATTAGGATGCCTCCCGTGCAGCGGCTTCTCTAACCACCTCTGTAGTTTATCGTTGTCAGTTCGGTGGTGATTGTGATGCTCGTGTTCCGTCAGACGTAGCGGTGTTGAGACGTCTGCTCCGCATATAGCTTTATGTAGTGTGGAGCTGTTGGCCTGTCTGTGGAAATAATTACGCAGATTTAGTATTTGTTGGTCCAATTGCTTGCTGAGGTCTGCCAATCCTCTTCCTCCTTGTTGACGTGGCAGGGTTGTTCTTTCTACGGCGCTACGGGGATGATGTTTATGAGCTTTTGTCAGTAGTGTCCTAACTTTTCGTTGCAAGTTGTTGATGTCCGTGTTGGTCCAATTCACTATTCCGAAGGAATAGCTTAGTACAGAGCACGCATACGTGTTTAGGGCCTTAAACAAATTCCTGCTGTTAAGATCAGTTCGCACTACTTGTTTTACTCTCTTGATGAATTCATTAGTTAAATCGGTCTTCATTGTTCGATGATCTATCCTTTGAGCTTGCTTCATCCCGAGGTACTTGTATGTATCTCCCACGCTCATTGCTTCGATCTCCTGTCCGTCCTGCATCTCGTGTGCGCCTTGTTCGAGCCTTCCCCGGACGATATTAAGGGTGCGGCACTTGTCAAGCCCAAACTGCATTCCGATGTCCCTGGAGAACTCCTCTACAATTTTAAGCATTTGCGTTAGTTGGTTCTTGGTTGCGGCCATCAGTTTTAAATCATCCATATATAACAGGTGATTCAACCTGAACGCTTCTGATCTGTTGCTTTTGATAGCGAAGCCATATTTCGTAGAGTTCAACCGGTGTGATAGAGGGTTCATCGCCATGCAGAACCACAGTGGACTGAGTGAATCTCCTTGGAAAATCCCTCTTCGGATGTTGATTGTGTCGGTCTCGATGTTACTGCTTGCGGTTCTGAGTTGTATCTTAGTGCGCCAGGTTGTCATAACGTGTTCTAAAAAGGAAACTGTATGATGATCTATTTTGTACAGCTTTAAGATACCTGTGAGCCAGTCGTGAGGTACGGAATCAAATGCTTTTTTGTAGTCCACATAAGCCATGTAGAGGTTTCGTTGCCTGGAATGAGCCTGGTTGCAGATGACAGAGTCTATGATGAGTTGCTCTTTGCATCCCATTGCGCCCTTCGCGCAGCCCTTCTGCTGCATTGCCATGATGTTGTTCCGCTCACAGTGAGCATATATTCGCTGCGTAAGGCAAGATGTGATTATCTTGTACAGCGTAGGCAAGCAGGTTATTGGGCGGTACTTGGCAGGATTATCCGTATTCCGCTGGTCTTTTGGTAACAAGTAGGTTGCACCCTGTGTAAGAAACAATGGCATTTTCAGAGGATCGAGCAAGACTTCATTAATTAAGGCAGTTATTTGTTCATGCGTGCACCACAACTTCTTAATCCAGTAATTTTGGAGATGATCTGGACCTGGTGCCTTCCAGTTGTGGGAATTCTTTATGACATTGGAGACCTCATCGGTTGTGAATTGCTCATGTTGCATCTGGCTATAGTTCCGGCCCATCTCGCGTTCTTCACTGATCCAGCTTGCACTGACATTGTATGGACCTGGTGTGGCAAGTTGATTTCTCCAGAAACCGTCGACCTGTTCTCTGGTAGGGTAAGTCGCATTTGTGGCATCGCCGCTAGAATTCAAAGTACGGTAGAAAACTTTTTCTGATCGTTCAAAAAGTTTGTTGTCTCGTTTCCTGTTGTTACTAGCCTTGTATCTCCTCAGACGCCCTGCGAAAACAGAAAGTTTTTGTTTTAATGTATCAAGACATTGTTGAGCAGTGATGTTCGCGGGGTCACGCTGAGAATGCATTTGGGTGCGGCTCATTATTGCCTGCACCGCCCTCTGGATCTTTCTAGTTCTAACTCCTCTGATATATTCCGTTACTTGTCCTATGTCTTTACGGAGACTCTCGATCTTCCGGTTTAGTCGCATCTCCCATTGAGCCATTCGTGGTTCTGGTCTTGCACGATTTAACTCTTGAGCCGTCCGGATCTTGGCTCCCATTGCAGTGATGATGGCCGTTGCGGCACAGTAGATTAACATGTGCATATGTTCCAATGTTGGTGTTACTGAAACATAGTTGGGTAAAATTCTGGTGTTCATAATATCGAGCATGATTGCAAGTTTCCTGGAAGAGTTCAATCTTGGTAGCGGTGGTCTGCTCAGTGGGTCTGTGCCTTCGTATCGCAATACCGCCCTTTTCAGCTGTGTGTCTAGGCTTTCAAAGTGTTCTCCGTTAACTGATTCCCGATTCTCAGTTGTTCGTCCCGTCGTCTCGGCGTTTTGTTGTGGTCCAGGCACTTGAATTTCCCGATTCTCAGTTGTTCGCTCTGCCGTTCCGGCTTCTTGTTGTGGTCCAGGCAGTTGAATTTCCCCATTGTTGTTGTCTATGTCTATGTGTTCGCCATGGATCTCTAGCTCAACTTCCCGTTTTATAGCGTTGAGTCGCGTTTCTGGAATTCGGTTATTTCTTAGAATAGTTCGATACTGATCTGACACTCTTTGTTCAGACACTTGCATGTGTGGAAACTCCCTGCAGAACTCGGCATGCAGTTGTTGTCGGTAGCCGATCATCTCTTGTCCTAAGTTTGTCACCCTGTAAAAAATACGCATTATCGATTCATTCATGGACCCAGTCCATTTCATGCGTCGTCGTTGTAATCCCGCCTGAGTGAACGCTGGCTGAAGTTCCCGCGCAGCACCTTCGGTGGGTGGAACCCTAGTTCTCGTTTGGCTCCCATGTTGTAGATGTTCGTGTTGTTGGGCTGTAGCTGTTTGTGCAACAGGGGCCCGCCTCATCAGCGCCCTGTCACCGACGTCCCGCTCGCTGTCATGCCCAGCGCCGGCTCCAGACATGCCCTGGCGATCCCCAGGCAGCGGCCCTATGACAATACTCCTATTAATCTCCATTCCATGGGTTTCTCCCGTAACGTGGGAGTGACGGCCCTCGGTCGCCTTTTACGACTCGCGGAGCCACGATAGGAGTATTCTAACCCGCTACCCATACGGGTCAACTAGGATAACGCGGGATCGTTACTCCCGAGGATCTGCCCCTGTCACCGGCCAAACCCCTCCTTGCGTTAACTGGGAAACACGGGATCGTTACACCCGAGGATCTGACCCTCTCACAGGCTAGACCCATCCCTGTGTAACTGGGAGTCGCGGGATTGTCACACCCGAGGATCAGCCTCCGTCACCGGCTAGACCCCTCCCTGCGTAACTGGATATCGCGGGATTGTCACACCCGTAGGTCTGCCCCTGTCACAGGCCAAGCCTCTCCATGCGTAACTGGGAATCGCGGGATCGTTACACCCGTGAATCTGCCCCTCTCACAGGCCAGACCCATCCCTGCGTAACTGGGGAGCGCGGGATTGTTATTATTATATCGACTTAGCCAAAAGGCATTCGCACTCCCTCTACGGGGAACATTCACTCAGATCCCGGGCATCCCGGATACCAAAAGGATCTGGCTCGGACGAGACCCTTGCCATGTTATCGGGCCCTAGGTGACATTGATGTTCTTGGACGATCCTGCATTCCCCATGAATTTCCTGACGGTTCGGGCTGTCGCAAGTAGTACCGCTTTCTGCATGGACCTGTAAAGACTATCAGTTAGATTCAGCTCCTTGATGTTTCTCAGCAAACTTTTTGGTATAACACCAGTTGTTGACATGATGATTGGAATCGTCTGGACGTTCTCCATTTCCCATTGCCTTCTAATTCGTTCTTCTAAGTCTCTGTACTTCGCGATCTTCTCGACTTGCTTCACACGCAGGTTGTTGTTGTTCGGGATGGCCACATCAATCAGAGTTGTCTTCCTAGAAATTTTATCAACTATTATAAGGTCCGGTCTGTTATGGGCAACTCGTTGATCAGTCAGAACTGTACGATCCCAGTACATCTTGTAGTTGCTGTTCTCAAGAACAGGCTCAGGTGTGTAGTTGTAATATGGGACTCTTTCTGTCTGCACAAGCAGCAGCTTTTCCGCCAGTTCCCGGTGCAAGATCTTGGCAACCGAATCGTGTCGTTCCTTATATTCCGTTGATGCGAACATCTGACATCCTCCTGTTATGTGCTGGATTGTTTCTGAAGTTGGGCACCCGTATCTGCATCTGTCATCCACTACCGATGCATCTCCTACAATGAATTTTAGGTAGTTGCGAGTTGGTATAACCTGATCTTGTATGGCCAGTAGGAAGCCTTCCGTCTCGGGGAACATTCGTCCCGAGGTCAGCCAATAGTTCGACGCTAACTTGTCGACATGTTCCTGGTTAACCTCATTAGGATGTCTCCCGTGCAGCGGCTTCCCCAACCACCTCTGTAGTTTATCGTTGTCGGTTCGGTGGTGATTTTGACGCTCGTGTTCCGTCAGACGTAGCGGTGTTGAGACGTCTGCTCCGCATATAGCCCTATGTAGTGTGGAGCTGTTGGCCTGCCTGTAGAAATAATTACGCAGATTTAATATTTGTTGGTCCAATTGCTTGCTGAGATCTGCCAATCCTCTTCCTCCTAGTTGACGTGGCAGAGTTGTTCTTTCTACGGCGCTACGGGGATGATGTTTATGAGCTTTTGTCAGTAGTGTCCTAACTTTTCGTTGCAGGTTGTTGATGTCCGTATTATTATTATTATTATTATTATTATTATTATAGACAAGGATAGGGCGTTCTCGTTGCTCTTTCTAAACAAAGCGTGCGTGGTGCTGTAGTTTTTGTGCATGTGCCCCCCATATTCGTTTATACATGGTGCTGCCGCCCACCAGAGGCGCCACCACCAACGAGCTACTTGACGTCACAACCAAGGAGGGCGCATTACAAGAATATTTGAATTGTGCAGCATTTCATTGCTTATATTTATTGCATAAAAATAAAAAATAGCTTTTTGTGAACTGTGGTTCATTTAATGGCAATCAATTTTTCAAATTTAATTTTTGTGCAAGTTCCCCATTATCTCAATATTAGGTATTATTATTATTATTATAGACAAGGATAGGGCGTTCTCGTTGCTCTTTCTAAACAAAGCGTGCGTGGTGCTGTAGTTTTTGTGCATGTGCCGCCCATATTCGTTTATACATGGTGCTGCCGCCCACCAGAGGCGCCACCACCAACGGGCTTCTTGACGTCACAACCAAGGAGGGCGCATTACAAGAATATTTGAATTATGCAGCATTTCATTGCTTATATTTATTGCATAAAAATAAAAAATAGCTTTTTGTGAACTGTGGTTCATTTAATGGCAATCAATTTTTCAAATTTAATTTTTGTGCAAGTTCCCCATTATCTCAATATTAGGTATTATTATTATTATTATTATAGACAAGGATAGGGCGTTCTCGTTGCTCTTTCTAAACAAAGCGTGCGTGGTGCTGTAGTTTTTGTGCATGTGCCGCCCATATTCGTTTATACATGGTGCTGCCGCCCACCAGAGGCGCAACCACCAACGGGCTTCTTGACGTCACAACCAAGGAGGGCGCATTACAAGAATATTTGAATTATGCAGCATTTCATTGCTTATATTTATTGCATAAAAATAAAAAATAGCTTTTTGTGAACTGTGGTTCATTTAATGGCAATCAATTTTTCAAATTTAATTTTTGTGCAAGTTCCCCATTATCTCAATATTAGGTATTATTATTATTATTATTATAGACAAGGATAGGGCGTTCTCGTTGCTCTTTCTAAACAAAGCGTGCGTGGTGCTGTAGTTTTTGTGCATGTGCCGCCCATATTCGTTTATACATGGTGCTGCCGCCCACCAGAGGCGCCACCACCAACGGGCTTCTTGACGTCACAACCAAGGAGGGCGCATTACAAGAATATTTGAATTATGCAGCATTTCATTGCTTATATTTATTGCATAAAAATAAAAAATAGCTTTTTGTGAACTGTGGTTCATTTAATGGCAATCAATTTTTCAAATTTAATTTTTGTGCAAGTTCCCCATTATCTCAATATTAGGTATTATTATTATTATTATTATAGACAAGGATAGGGCGTTCTCGTTGCTCTTTCTAAACAAAGCGTGCTTGGTGCTGTAGTTTTTGTGCATGTGCCGCCCATATTCGTTTATACATGGTGCTGCCGCCCACCAGAGGCGCAACCACCAACGGGCTTCTTGACGTCACAACCAAGGAGGGCGCATTACAAGAATATTTGAATTGTGCAGCATTTCATTGCTTATATTTATTGCATAAAAATAAAAAATAGCTTTTTGTGAACTGTGGTTCATTTAATGGCAATCAATTTTTCAAATTTAATTTTTGTGCAAGTTCCCCATTATCTCAATATTAGGTATTATTATTATTATTATTATTATTATAGACAAGGATAGGGCGTTCTCGTTGCTCTTTCTAAACAAAGCGTGCGTGGTGCTGTAGTTTTTGTGCATGTGCCGCCCATATTCGTTTATACATGGTGCTGCCGCCCACCAGAGGCGCAACCACCAACGGGCTTCTTGACGTCACAACCAAGGAGGGCGCATTACAAGAATATTTGAATTATGCAGCATTTCATTGCTTATATTTATTGCATAAAAATAAAAAATAGCTTTTTGTGAACTGTGGTTCATTTAATGGCAATCAATTTTTCAAATTTAATTTTTGTGCAAGTTCCCCATTATCTCAATATTAGGTATTATTTTTCATAATAATTGCCTAATGGATATCTCAAGGTATAATCTTTTCTTTGCTCTATTTAAAAAAAGTCAAAAACATAAAAAATACATAAAAGTTAGTTTGTGCGACTATCCACACCGATTTGACCTACCTATACAATATCTCTGTTACTATTTAATAGTTTTTTTAAAGTATATACAGATCATTCTTTGTAATAATACGTTTTTCTTGAAATCGGCATTAAAATGTCCCAAAATCGTCATTAAAAGCACAGAAATCGTACAATAATGTAGCCCATTATTGTACGATTTTTTCAATAAGTAGGCCTTGGCGAGATGTAAACATCAAACGTCAGACGCGGAGAAATCGCCCGTCAAAAGTGACCAAATATTCAAAACCCGGCCGATAAAGGCTCATTTAGCTTTTCGTACACATTGCGAAATTGTTTCCTATAGAAGCGCAATCCTTCAGTATACATATTTTAGTACATTTGAAAATCAGTAGATTTGTTGTGTAGGCTGCACAAGAAGCAGCAGTTTGGTTTTTCTGTCAGAAGGTGCCGTACATCATTACCGTACATCCTTGGTAGAGCGATCGGTAAAGTCAAGCAACGCTGCGCGTAGTCGGTTCGTGGACGGGTGATCCCTTATTATTATTTTCTTGCCTAATAAAACATTTTTTTTTCCGATTTCAAGAAAAATATAATATGTACCTCGGCACTGAAGTTCTTTTTATGACTCATGTGGTTTATTTGCCTCGGCCAGAGGCCTCAGCAACTAAACTCCACATGAGTCATAAAAAGTTGTACTTCAGTGCCTTGGTACATAAATAACTATTAATTGCGTCCTAGAAGTCGAAATAATATAATAAGTATATTAGCTCATTATTTGAGCCTTCATACATAATCTACATATTAGATATAGAGGACAGGGCCTACTAACTTATGACTTATGTATGATTATGATAGAGCACAGAAAATTTACATTCCATAATCTTAGGCCATTCCGTAAAGACACACCGCAGTCACCCCAACAGAGATAAACCACGCAAAGGAGCTCCTCCCCCATAAAATTCAAATGAAAGCTTGCAACGACACACAACTTTTTAATAACGCGCGAGAGATATTAAAAACGCCACGACTTTATAAAAACTCCCTGAAAAATGGAAGGGCGGGGACATATTCTACATATTTGCGCAATAACTTACCTCCGTTCACGAACGCGGCTCAGAGATAATTGCGTCGAAGAAAAAGGTGCCACTGTTTTGGCCGCCGTTTTTATACAGGGCATTTAATGTTTGCGGTTGTTCTAATCGGTCCCCTGGGAATCCCGTGTTCAGCGCGGATGGATTTATCGGCGTTGTTTTGTGTTTTGTGGTACACGCACACAAAAATTGGACGTAAAACCACAGATTAACCAGGCGGATGCGTAAGTTAGCGGCAAACAGCAATTCAAGGTTGATTTAGCAGACGTATGTTGCCCGCACCAACGCATTTATAAATTCGGGCGGTTTTATGAAAAAGATTTTTTATTATACTTCTTTGAAAACACACCTTATTTTCATCTGTTTTAGCAATAATGAAAGATGGGGTTTTTCGGGCTAGCGCACGGAAACAACGCATGGAAAAACTTTCCGTGCGCTGAATAAAAATACCGAATATATGGCTTTAAAATAGAAATATACAGCAAAGTAAACTAAATTTAAGAAACTCTATGTGCTCTTTGATATTTAACATGTACCTATTTTGTATTTTAATTCGTAAGTGATTCAATATTTAGATACATTTCTGTAATATTTTTGACGTTTTATTCACCTTATCTGACAATAACTAATTTACAACAAAGCACCTTTGAAATAATTTGAGAGTAACCATGGAAACGCATCATATACATACCAAACACTATTTTGTCTGCATTGTTTATTTTTTGTCAATTAAATTTATTATAATATGCCGATAAAATGTTTTAAGTTTCCGTTTTCAAAGAAGTATAATAAAAAATATCGTTCATTACACGTCGAGAAATATATTTTTCCGTGCTTGCATGACTTGTGAATTTGTCACGCGCGCACGGAAAAATCTTTATTTCCAGACTCGTAATGAAATATACTATTACAAATTTGTATAATTTAATTATTGATTAATACAAAACAGTCGAAGCTTAAAATATTATATTATTCTTTTTTAAGTAGTTTACAACAACAAAAGAGAATATTGGCTACACAATTATTGTTAAACTACATACTTTTCACTGAATTGTTATGAATTTCTGAAACAATTAAAATAATACATCATAAACTCAAAACGAAAACGAAGTATTCAAAAAAAGTTATAGGTATCAGCTGATCTTACAGGTGGCTTAATATATTTATTTTACGATTAGTTTTTCAGTTTTTGTTGACCTCTTTAGATTGCGATTTGCATATTTTAAGGTACAAAATATCCTTAATCTAACAAATAAATTAATTACATATATTGATATTAACAGGTTTTATGCTAACGCATGCGGTTATAACGTATACCTAATATGACTTAAATATCTCAACTAGTTTGGTAAATATTTAATAAAGTCCGCATATTTTTTCCAACTTTAACACCTTGTAACTTTTTTATAAAGCCTTAAAAAGATATAGTTTATACAAAAAAGTGCGGTTATTTTTGTGTCCCAGAATAAAACTGAATCACCCTGTATAAATAACACAATTTGTTTGCACTAAAATATATTATTTATTTAATACACTGCACGAGACATCTTCGTAAATTCGGAAAAATTACACACTTTATTTATTATAAGAAAATGTAGAAAATTTTTTCACTCTAACCTAACCTAACCTAACCCAGCTTTTATATTGATCCATGATATTCGAATATTATGATCTTTGATGATATACTTTAGTAGGGGTTCTTAATTATAATTATAATTTCTGGAGAAAAGAAAACAACTGGTTGATTTTTTGAGAACATTATACATACTAAAATAGGCACAAAAAAAAAGAAAAAAAATGTTAAAGGGCTCATTTTAACTGTACACTGGACTGGGGCAAAAAAGTGTTTCAACGATTAGAGGGATATGTATGTCTTACCCGGGCTATTTTGGGAATATAAAATAAGCAGAACGTGGATGAAAATATGAAGAAACCTTTTACATGGAAATCTGTCGGAACGCCCTCTTCAAGTGACAAAGGCGACCTTCCGGAGAATTTTTCCCCCGATTTAGAATCCGGAGTTCAACTTTTCTTAATTGGAAAATGCTTGGAATGTCATTACAACTCGGGATCGGGACGAATCCCTTCTCTCTGAGATTTGGACCCTCCTAAATTCGGGAAATATTCAAATAAGATTGGAAAAAATACGGCGCAAATTGTCGTGATGGTTTAAGCACTTTGAAAATAATTGGAGCGCTAAATTTCGTAAATTTGTTGCGTCAAACGGTCTGAAATAAGAGCTCTCGTGGCCGCATGCCAAGCGATATTTTTAAGGGCCATACAATAAATCTTGCCTAGTCGTTTTTGTTAAAAAGAACTTTATACCAATGCGAACTTATCAATCTTATTATAATGTAAACTAAGCAAATATGCATGAGAATAAAGGAATGAACAATTTTGTTTATAAAGATTTTCCTGTCACCACAAAATACTTAGACCAGGAAAGAGAGAAGACACCGCGCTTGTCTACCCTGCCATGTATAGATTTTGTTACGTCGTTTTGAACGGCGGCCATTTTATATGTGGCAGACAAAGCGAGTACGTTGTGAGAATTTTTGAATTAAAAGTAACAGCGATTAAGGCGAAAATATACTCTTTCGATGGTGAATTGTTCAGCGTTTGGTTGCAAAAGCAAAAGTGAAAAGCAAGAGCCCGGGATTTCGTTTTACAGGTAAATATTTATAACAACCTATCTTTGAAAGATACCCTAAAACTTTATTTTTTCTCAATATAACTTCTTCAAATTCTTCTTTCAGTATGATAGAGTGCATTGTTTTGTTTGTGAATAGAACCAATACAATTATTCTTTAACATCGTTTTTATTCAAAATTTCTTAATTGGTTACGATAGTTTCATAAAATATGGGCTGCTTTCCACGGGCGTGCATTATTTATTTTATTTTGATTGATTTAAAATCGCCACAAATAAATATATTTCAGCACTTGACACTAGCTTTACATTTGGGAAATTATCTGCAAATAAATAACAATATTTCAAATTACATGTAAGTCAAAATTAACTTCCTTTTCATTTTTAACATTTTGATAATTAGTTGATAATTAGTTGATAATTTTATTTTTCGAATTTTGGAGTTAACAGGTGTTTGGAGCACATTTTGCCGATTTCAACGCAAACGGTTGATTTTATCGTTATGAAACAAGAGTGCATTTTTGTTGCAAAATAAAAAGATGCACTAAAATGATGAACCGGCGAGTCCAAAAAGATAACCTCAAAAAAGTTATGAGTAGAAAACCCATTGTGCTACGCCGCCCCTCTGCCTCTGGTCGATGGGAATAAATTGTTTTTACACAAAATTGTTGTACTTCAGTTAATAAAGAATTGCACCGAGTTTCATTTAAATTGCATAACTTCTGTAGAAGTTATTGCGATAAAGATGTTTTCAAACTATACGTTCATCACCCTGTAACTTTCTTATTATGCATTTTAGGACCCATGTTTATAGGAAACTTTTTGTTCAAAATGACATTTCCTATCTGTCATATTACGTTGGCACCATAATTTAGAAACACCCTGTATATATTTTTGTTAACACCGCATATATCTACACGTACATTTTCTCGAATTCTCCTACACCAGAGGAATCCGAGGCGGTGTTTAATAATTCAAGGATATTCCGGGCAGGCGCATTGCCGGTCACGTTTCGGGCATATCTCAAAGTTTGCAGCCCCAATAGCGTCGGTATTAATCAGGGATAGTTTGTATGGAATCTTATTTGATATATCTATATGCGTTCGGTAGTTCGGCAGTTGAGAAGGCCCCCCCCCCGCCCCCTTATTTGATTTTGACGTGATTATCAAACACATTGCACTACTTAGGAAGGCAATCCTTATTATGATTTCTCGTTGCCGAGGGCCAAGTTTAGATTAGTTATAGAATTATACAGGGTGTGCGAGTTTCGTATAGGAACCTCCAGAGGTTTAGTAGATTCATTCCCCTGGTAATTTTCACTTTTTCAGTTCAGCCTAGTTTTTCAATAAAGTTCAATTCACAAGAAGAAGAAGAAGAGTTCAAAATCAATCTTCCTTTTATGGTGACAGTTTGGCAAATATCAACATTTTATATATCGTTGCAATCAGTCTACCTTTCTAAAGCCCGATACTTACCTTGCAACTTTTATAAAGCTTATTCATTTAATTTATACCCTGACGTCATCGATACCAGCATAACAGCGTTGCCAAACTTTATGACAAATTGCAAATACGAAGACTTCAGCTGCCACAATATTTGACTTTTAAACCATTTACAGGTTAGTTAATGTACACTGTGTTTTCTTAATATGAAACCTTAATAGGCCATGTGAATAAAAATGAGGAAAAGCTTAATACCACAGCTATTCTGTGTTAATAGGTACTTAAAAATTTTAAAAAAAATGAAAAAAATTCACTATTTCCGAATAATTAATTTAAAAAATTTTTTGGACCATCTGATGCGCCTTTATGTAAAAATAAAGCAGTGGAAATTTACAAAGAAAATATTTCCCTTAATTCAAAATCTTGGAAAATCCAAGTAATCTCTTCCAAGTAAACAAACTCTCGTGTTTCTTCTCTTTTTGCTTGCATATGATTTCTTAAAAATTTAATACGTTTTATAGCAATATTATAGGCACCTCCATAAAGTCCACGTCGAGGATCATCTTTGCGGTACTTAAATCCAATGTTCCTCAATATTTTCCATAAAGATGTTCTACCACCATGAAAAATATCTCTTTCTTCTAATTTCGCTTTTAGGGCGTTCACTGTAAAGTGCTTTTCTAAAAGAATAATTATAAAATTAGACGCATATTGGGGCAAATTGGCAAAATTCTTTAACATACTGTCCTATATACATTTCATATACCACATTTCGGATTGCTGTCTGTTCGAAATCATCAATGTTGACTAGGTACAGGTTTTTTCTTTCTTTCCTTGCAGTTCGAGTAGCTGGTCCCTTTGAAATAATTGTTTTGACCGTGTCAAAACTAATTCCTAGAGCTGCTGCAACCCTCTTAAACAGAAACAAAAATATGATTTTTTAGAAATTATCGAAATTTATATCAGTGAAATAAAATAAAAAGTACTTACATCTTTTACAGCACAAAGCGGAAGCAGCGGACCCCCGTTTTCCCTTTCCCTCTCAAAATATTCGCTCAAAGCACGCACCATACCCTGCGCGCGTTTATCAAGATTTTGAGAACCTATCTTGCGCGGCATTTTTAAAATTAAATGACAAACTGTGTCAAAATTTTAACGAAAAATTTGAATATTATTATTGCAACCCAGCCCTATTATGCCAACATGACAGATGAAAATTAACTATTATTTGTGTGGCATTTTTGTAGTGTCACTAGAATTTATATTGGCAGCAAAAAACACCAAACGATGACGTCAGGGTATAAATTAAATGAATAGGCTTTATAAAACTTTTTCTATCTGCAAAAATTAGAGAAATAATAGGGGGGTCCGAGTTTTCTCGTGAAGACCCTATATGGTATAAATTAACTCACTTGGAACAGCATAAAAACCCTTGGGCGGCGTTTGCTTTGTAAAACAAGACCGAGTCATTGGTGGCGCGGAGCCCTTAATAATATTATAAAAATTTTATTTAAATGCTCTATAAAAGAATAAAATAAACTTTGAAATAATTCAAACCGAAGCAAACCAATAATTTTGTTTCACACAAAACAACACCACACAAAAATCTATACATAAAACCAAAATCCGTAAAATAAAGCGCAATCCTTATTTCTGTGCACGGCACTGGTTATACTGACCTAACTGGCCCACGTCGACACCTGCTTCATGGATCTCCTAAACGCCGACCAATCAAATCGCTACGCCCGCTTTCTTATTGGCTGCCGCCTTGACTAGGTCGACGTCGACCGCATAAAAAACCTTTGAATTTTATACGGGCGATTTCTCGATAAGTCTGGTATTTTTACCAGTCGCAGAGCGTGGCAAATGCAATGAAATAGATCGCGCCTCGTATATCACTGTGTTCCAAGTGAGTTCATCTATACTTTACCAGGGTAGCTCGAGAACAAGCGCCTCGGCAATAAAATACGAGACAAAACACTTTTTTAACCATATTAAACTGAACCTGGTGTTAGTAGTAAAAAGAGATGAAGGAGACATAGAAGATAGATATTGTGGTAAAAACAAGTAAACAAATAGTTATAATCGATATTACTTTTTAGAGACCTTTTGACAATATTATATGATGCATTAAACTTTGCGTTGTGTTTGATGACAACCTTAAAAACCTTAAAAGTGAAATATTATGCAGAATATGTATATTTTTTAAAACTGCGTGACGCTTTATGTCCTATATTCTTTTTGTGAGCCCCAATTAGAGATTTTTTATGTCGTTTCAAGTGACTTTAGCAATTACTATAGGTACCATCTCTGGCAACACTGGGTGCGGAAATTTGGAAGGTTTGAGACAATATATATAACGAAATACTTATCCAAGTTCACTGAATTCCTTCACTAAGTCTTAAATCCTTTCTATAAGTCCCATACACGAAAAGTGCAGCCCGAAAGAGCATCGCTAGGCTTCACCGTATAATCCAATTTCAAAGTTAAGTGAACGTATAAGTAAACAGCCTCAGAAAATGCGTTAATCTAAAATTCACGTACCCCCCCCCCCCCTCCTCCCCGTATATGAAGGAACTTCGAGATAAGGTAAAACTTCTTTCACCCGGAATGGTTAATACATTTTAAATTCGCCTCATTATATTTGTAAAACGGTTTAAGAGCCGACCCGGGGGCCACTGAAAGATCGTTGGACGAACTAGAGCGGCGGATTTTTAAGACAAGACATTAATGCGAAAAATTAAATAAAGTATATGCAACAAAATTTATAAACGTTTGCCTGTGATAGGTCATGTCCTGAGAAATATCAATTTGGCCACATACCACACACTTTCTGCGTCCCATTGTATACAAAATCAGTAACCATATCCTAAATACTAATAAATAGTTATAAATGAAGAAAAAACATTTGAAAGCACGAAAAATACACACTTAAACATTCAGAGAAAATGACACACTGGGGTAAACAAACACAAACAATGCAGAGAGATTGAATGCAACGGCGGGCGGCGGCGTTGTCATGTTGGGCGATTTGAAGTGTTTGTTGATTTTATTAAAGAGATAATTAGTATACAAGGAATTAATAGCTAGGTACATTTCTTAAATTAATGTTATGGAAAGTGTGTCTTCATTTAATTCCATTAATAAACCTGTCTATTTTGAAATGGAATGCTGTAAACAATAGCCGCGTTCCTACACTGAGAACCTTTAGCTCAATTGTTAGCTGAGCCACTCAGTTTGTTTTTTTCTGTCAAAGGGACGGTTTTCCTCGACTGCCACATCGCACGACAGGCCAGTGGCGTAGCATGAAACGCGTTCTTAGCCAATATCACAAAAATGTTAAAAATGAAAAGGTAGTTAATTTTGACTTACATCTAATTTGAAATATTGTTATTTATTTGCAGATAATTTCCCAAATGTAAAGCTAGTGTCAAGTGCTGAAATATATTTATTTGTGGCGATTTTGAATCAATCAAAATAAAATAAATATTGCACGCCCATGGAAACCATCCCATATTTTATGAAACTATCATAATCAATTAAGAAATTTTCAATAAAAACGATGTTAAAAATAATTATATTGGTCCTACAAACAAAACAATGCATTTTATCATACTGAAAGGTAGAAGGAATTTGAAGAAGTTATATTGAGAAAAAATAAAGTTGGAAGCATCTTTCAAAGGTAGCTTGTTAAATATTTACCTGTGAAACGAAATCTCGGGCTCTTGCTTTCCACTTCTGCTTTTACAACCAAACGCTGAACAATTCACCATCGTAAGAGTATATTTTCCTCTTAATCACTGTTAAAATCCCACTTTAGCTCACATCCTCATTTGTAAAAGGAACTGCCACTAACTGAGATAATGTGAGAATTTTTAAGAAAAGTGGCAAAAGGAACGCGGCTATTGAGTACGTGGCATCAATCAAAAATATTTGTGGCTCTGTTTACTCTTTGTTCTTACCCCTCTATCCTTGGTTGTTTCTCTGAGGATTATCCACTAAACACTAAACATCTAACTTTTTTTGTCATTTGTCACTGACCGCGGCTATACCCATAAAACATTAAAATCAGGTTTTAATGTTTTGGGGTTGATCAAACCCTCAGATACAAAACACACAGTTCTATAGAGAGAACACAAATATACTTAACCTTGAAACTTGTAAAAATGTAGTAGAATTTTAAAAAAATGTATATATGTATATACTTAATTTGTATAGACAATTACAATGTACAAATTTTGTACTAGATTTGTACATTTGTCCTAGCTTTGGCAACACTGATGACAAGCCGACAACTGCACCTAACTTCAGCTCGTCATCAATCTCATACATCATAGCATTGATTAAATTCCTTATTCAATATTCAATACTAAAATCCCCAAAAACCCTTAACCTTATCAAGCTGAGTGTCTAATAAAGAAATACAGTTTGTAGGTACTCGTAGATGGAGAAAGATTGCAATCGCAATCGGTTAAGCCTTTTTTATTTTTACGTGGCCACAAAACAGTTTTCCGAAGTTCCTTAAGGTTTACTGCCGTTTCCCAAATAAATCGCTGGGGCCCTCTATTAAATTTTATAACCTCTCTGACGGGAACTCTCTTGAATCTGGAATGAATGTAATACAATTGAGTGAATGTGGAAATGGGAAAGAAAAGATGAAATTCCGACGATTCCTCAGGAATTTGCCGCACTTCCGGAAACCGTTTTAGGCGTGTTTACATTGGTTATACAATTCTGGAAATTGGGTTCTTAAGCGGATTGTTTTGGGATTTTTACATCATCATTTTATGACGGTCTGGCTACAAGAAAACAATATTCCAGAAGGTCTTCTTTTTATTATCGCTACATTCTACCTTTTACATTTATCACTGATTATCATTTTAGTAATTGAACAATGGTTATTATGAAGATTATTATACTCACACTCTACTTCCTAGGGTAGGTATTTAAAGTTTAATTGAAAGTAGGGCCTATAATACGAAATTGATGACAGCAGAAAAAAATTAATACATTACAGGATGCGTAATTTTTTTTGGACTCGGAGGTACTTTTAGGGAACTAGATGACTGTAGTTCGCCATTGCAATCATCAAATTATTTTTTAACTATTAATCGTACTAGCCCATTGCCAAATTGAAACCTATATCCTTCTCTCTAGATTTCGCTGCCTAAAACGAAGTGAACTTGGCTCTTTTGTCAAACCCACAAAAAAAAAACAGACAACTCTATAGATCGAAAACAAATATACGTACCTTGAACATTGTAACTTTCAAAAATATACTAAAATTATCAAAAATGTATTTTTGTATATGGAATGCAAAAATGTACTGGATTTGCACATCTGTACTTGCTCTGACATCTGACAACACTGCTGAAAAGCCGATAATCAGCCCGTGATTAAAAACATCAGTTGCCAATTTCAGTTTGTGGCTTCGGTATTTTTAACCACAACGTAAAAAGAGCGTATAAAAAAACAGAAAATGAAAATCTAAGAACAGAAAAACTAAAATGAAAAATATATAATGTACCTACTTAAAACATTTAGCATTATCCTTATGTACAGGGGTATTAA
Source organism: Pseudeuparius sepicola (assembly GCA_963920635.1). Taxonomy (NCBI): domain Eukaryota; kingdom Metazoa; phylum Arthropoda; class Insecta; order Coleoptera; family Anthribidae; genus Pseudeuparius; species Pseudeuparius sepicola. Next base: position 78,083,978 of record OY987300.1, read on the forward strand.
ATTGGACCAAATTTATGGCTTTTTTAAATGGGACAACCTGCTTCTTTCCGATTCCAATGATATTATATACAGTGTGTGTGGTCATTTAAGTGTGCAACATATGGGATTTTTTTATTAACTGCACAACGAAAATACAAATATTCTCGAAAGTTGGTGCATGTTCGATAATCATATTAGGCGCACTTAGAATGGTTGCAAGCCAAACAGCATACAGGGTAGGTCAAAATACATAAAAATTGTACAAGAGTAAAGTACCCTATTATTTCAGAAAATTCAGCAAAATGTTATTAAGAAAAGTCGTCTATAATTAAAAGTTATGAATAAATACCAAAATATGGCCTCTTAAGAAAAAGAAATATATTTTTTTGAAAAACATTAATAATTTCCTAAAAAAAATTGTTTTAATATTCACCCTAAACAATTTCATAAATCAATCAAAATTATATCAATTTGGCATAACTTTGTTCAAATTCAAGCATATTTGTAAAATTAACTTAGATTTTTAATTTTTTAGGGAATCACAAACTTCATGTTTGTTGCAACGATATTAAACAAAACTTTAAAATTTCGCAACAATTCTTCCGAACAAGGTAAAACATTAATAATGATAATGTGTATATTAAAAAACTCTCATTTAAGGTGCAAATTTTTTATTTTAAATGTTTATTAAGAAGCTGGAAATTAATTAACGAAATTTTTTTTTTCTTAGGAGGCTATGTTTTGGTATTTAGGCATAGCTTTTAATTCTAAACAACTTTTCTTAACAACCTTTTGCTGAATTTTTTGAAATAAGGGTACTTTACTCTTGGGCAATTTTTATATTTTTTGACCTACCGTGTATGCTGTTTAACTTGCAACCATTCTAAGTGCACCTAATATGATTATTGAACATGCATCAAATTTCGGCAATGTCTGTATTTCGGTTGTGCAATTAATAAAAAGAGTCCCATAATGTTGCACACTTAATTAAATGACCACACTGTATATGTCATATGTTTAAGCCAACAAAATACGAGGTGTTATGTTACATACGTCCCAAACGCATTTTTACCATTTTTCGATAGGATAAAAAATAAAAAAGTTAAAGGGGGGTAATCATAACTGAATTTTATTACATATTTATTGTACCATTTATAACAATGATAATATGAGAAATTATCGTAGCAAATATACTTTTTGAGACAATATCGAACTAATATCATCAGCAAATAAAATATACCAGGGTGGAACTTTCCTATTGACCGAAAGTAGCCAATCTCGGTCTGATGCCTCGAAAGTTTCCCAATGCATACCTACTCACCCTTCAAAGGACGTCAAACGCCTTTAAACTAGTGCGAGGGAGGAGAATAGGTGTACCTACACTTCATATATTATTTGCATGAACATTGAGGCCGAGGTGCAGCTGAGTCCAACACAATTTATAATATGAGAAATTATCGTAGCAAATATACTTTTTGAGACAATATCGAACTAATATCATCAGCAAATAAAATATACCAGGGTGGAACTTTCCTATTGACCGAAAGTAGCCAATCTCGGTCTGATGCCTCGAAAGTTTCCCAATGCATACCTACTCACCCTTCAAAGGACGTCAAACGCCTTTAAACTAGTGCGAGGGAGGAGAATAGGTGTACCTACACTTCATATATTATTTGCATGAACATTGAGGCCGAGGTGCAGCTGAGTCCAACACAATTTATAATATGAGAAATTATCGTAGCAAATATACTTTTTGAGACAATATCGAACTAATATCATCAGCAAATAAAATATACCAGGGTGGAACTTTCCTATTGACCGAAAGTAGCCAATCTCGGTCTGATGCCTCGAAAGTTTCCCAATGCATACCTACTCACCCTTCAAAGGACGTCAAACGCCTTTAAACTAGTGCGAGGGAGGAGAATAGGTGTACCTACACTTCATATATTATTTGCATGAACATTGAGGCCGAGGTGCAGCTGAGCCCAACACAATTTATAATATGAGAAATTATCGTAGCAAATATACTTTTTGAGACAATATCGAACTAATATCATCAGCAAATAAAATATACCAGGGTGGAACTTTCCTATTGACCGAAAGTAGCCAATCTCGGTCTGATGCCTCGAAAGTTTCCCAATGCATACCTACTCACCCTTCAAAGGACGTCAAACGCCTTTAAACTAGTGCGAGGGAGGAGAATAGGTGTACCTACACTTAATATATTATTTGCATGAACATTGAGGCCGAGGTGCAGCTGAGCCCAACACAATTTATAATATGAGAAATTATCGTAGCAAATATACTTTTTGAGACAATATCGAACTAATATCATCAGCAAATAAAATATACCAGGGTGGAACTTTCCTATTGACCGAAAGTAGCCAATCTCGGTCTGATGCCTCGAAAGTTTCCCAATGCATACCTACTCACCCTTCAAAGGACGTCAAACGCCTTTAAACTAGTGCGAGGGAGGAGAATAGGTGTACCTACACTTCATATATTATTTGCATGAACATTGAGGCCGAGGTGCAGCTGAGCCCAACACAATTTATAATATGAGAAATTATCGTAGCAAATATACTTTTTGAGACAATATCGAACTAATATCATCAGCAAATAAAATATACCAGGGTGGAACTTTCCTATTGACCGAAAGTAGCCAATCTCGGTCTGATGCCTCGAAAGTTTCCCAATGCATACCTACTCACCCTTCAAAGGACGTCAAACGCCTTTAAACTAGTGCGAGGGAGGAGAATAGGTGTACCTACACTTCATATATTATTTGCATGAACATTGAGGCCGAGGTGCAGCTGAGCCCAACACAATTTATAATATGAGAAATTATCGTAGCAAATATACTTTTTGAGACAATATCGAACTAATATCATCAGCAAATAAAATATACCAGGGTGGAACTTTCCTATTGACCGAAAGTAGCCAATCTCGGTCTGATGCCTCGAAAGTTTCCCAATGCATACCTACTCACCCTTCAAAGGACGTCAAACGCCTTTAAACTAGTGCGAGGGAGGAGAATAGGTGTACCTACACTTCATATATTATTTGCATGAACATTGAGGCCGAGGTGCAGCTGAGCCCAACACAATTTATAATATGAGAAATTATCGTAGCAAATATACTTTTTGAGACAATATCGAACTAATATCATCAGCAAATAAAATATACCAGGGTGGAACTTTCCTATTGACCGAAAGTAGCCAATCTCGGTCTGATGCCTCGAAAGTTTCCCAATGCATACCTACTCACCCTTCAAAGGACGTCAAACGCCTTTAAACTAGTGCGAGGGAGGAGAATAGGTGTACCTACACTTAATATATTATTTGCATGAACATTGAGGCCGAGGTGCAGCTGAGCCCAACACAATTTATAATATGAGAAATTATCGTAGCAAATATACTTTTTGAGACAATATCGAACTAATATCATCAGCAAATAAAATATACCAGGGTGGAACTTTCCTATTGACCGAAAGTAGCCAATCTCGGTCTGATGCCTCGAAAGTTTCCCAATGCATACCTACTCACCCTTCAAAGGACGTCAAACGCCTTTAAACTAGTGCGAGGGAGGAGAATAGGTGTACCTACACTTCATATATTATTTGCATGAACATTGAGGCCGAGGTGCAGCTGAGCCCAACACAATTTATAATATGAGAAATTATCGTAGCAAATATACTTTTTGAGACAATATCGAACTAATATCATCAGCAAATAAAATATACCAGGGTGGAACTTTCCTATTGACCGAAAGTAGCCAATCTCGGTCTGATGCCTCGAAAGTTTCCCAATGCATACCTACTCACCCTTCAAAGGACGTCAAACGACTTTAAACTAGTGCGAGGGAGGAGAATAGGTGTACCTACACTTAATATATTATTTGCATGAACATTGAGGCCGAGGTGCAGCTGAGCCCAACACAATTTATAATATGAGAAATTATCGTAGCAAATATACTTTTTGAGACAATATCGAACTAATATCATCAGCAAATAAAATATACCAGGGTGGAACTTTCCTATTGACCGAAAGTAGCCAATCTCGGTCTGATGCCTCGAAAGTTTCCCAATGCATACCTACTCACCCTTCAAAGGACGTCAAACGCCTTTAAACTAGTGCGAGGGAGGAGAATAGGTGTACCTACACTTCATATATTATTTGCATGAACATTGAGGCCGAGGTGCAGCTGAGCCCAACACAATTTATAATATGAGAAATTATCGTAGCAAATATACTTTTTGAGACAATATCGAACTAATATCATCAGCAAATAAAATATACCAGGGTGGAACTTTCCTATTGACCGAAAGTAGCCAATCTCGGTCTGATGCCTCGAAAGTTTCCCAATGCATACCTACTCACCCTTCAAAGGACGTCAAACGACTTTAAACTAGTGCGAGGGAGGAGAATAGGTGTACCTACACTTAATATATTATTTGCATGAACATTGAGGCCGAGGTGCAGCTGAGTCCAACACAATTTATTCCTGAAGCGTTGCCTAACTTAAACTTAGTAGATTTACAAGGTTCGAGTCTGCTAGGCTGTCGCTCTGAGGTTTTAAATTGTCTGCTGAGTTAGATGGCGCAGAGTTGTGGGAACTAGAGCGTAAAGAACCGGAGTATCATTGCAAAGGACGAAGTAGGTAATGCATGTCCTTGGATAAAACATTTTAACGCTTCGTAAGGGAATATCGCACAGGAAATTAATTTTGGTTATATTTTTCCGTTTTCTTATAACTTTTCAGAATTAAGAGATAGAAAAAGTTTCGTACAAAAGTTGTTTGTAACCAAGCGAACTTCCTATTTTTTAAGTTTTGGTATATACAGGGTACAGGGTGTTGCTAAATTAGCGAGAAACATCAAAGTTGCGTTTTTTTAAATAGAATATCCCTCCTTTTTACAAGCTTTTATTTAACTTGCAAAGTATGGTGAACTATGTATGCATGTATGTATGTATGTTTAGGTCAAATTTTGCAAGCTGAATTAGAACCACTTCCTGACATCCGATCGAGCTGAAATTTTGCATACACCTTTAGTTCCGGTGACAATACAATATACAATACTCAATATTGTAATACTTTCAAAATGGCCGTCGCCACAAGATGGCGGATGATGTATTTTTTGTAAACCCCCTTAATATGGGTATCAAATGAAAGGGCTTGAAGAGTAGAACTAAAAAGTTGAAAATAAAATTATTAATAAAATTTTTTTTTAAAACAAGCTTTTATTTACCTAAATGCTTTAAAAAGAAGAAAATAATCAAAAAATTCAAACCAAAGCAAACCCATAATTTTGTTACATTATAAAATTGTATATGATATACATAAAAGCTTGATATATCTTGAAAATAATTCTAACCAGAAAATATATTTTTCTATAAAAGAAATTTACACACGAAAATCTCGCGACAAGCTTTTATATCATATACAATTTTATAATGTAACAAAATTATGGGTTTGCTTTGGTTTGAATTTTTTGATTATTTTCTTCTTTTTAGAGCATTTAGGTAAATAAAAGCTTGTTTTTAAAAATATATTTTTTATTAATAATTTTTATACACTATCTTACTCACCTTTAAGAGAGAACTATATTTCTGAATTCATTCAAAAAATAATGACAGATTGCTATATAAACGTAGGTCCGCAAATGCTTCGTTTCCGATATACAGGGAGTCAAAGTTATTAAAAAAAAATGATAATTTATTTATTGTTATAGCTATGCGCACCTAACTAAAAATGTTTTATTCGAGATATTTTTATTTTATTTTGTTGTTTTGATTTATTGTTGCTGTATAGGATAGGTTTTTGATATTGTTGTAATAGAAATTAAAAATACGCGTTATGTTGTTTTATTTTTTTGCATAAAAATGGCGGCCCCTGTGATAAAAAGGTAAGAAAGCTTTTTCGTCACTAATTAAACGGGAATTTTAAAAATAATGTTTATTTTAAATTATCTCAGTGGCGTATTATTTATTTTCTTAAAAATATCGAGGCCATTACCCCTATGCATGCCACTGATTAACATACAATTTTTAATCGGGTGTCAAAAAATGCGCTTAGTTGTCCTCTTTAAACCCCCCAAATTTCATTTGAATATCTTAATCCGTTTCAGCGCAATAAATAAATTATCTTTTTTTTTTAACTTTGACTCCCTGTTTATCGGAAATGAAGCATTTGCGGACATACGTTTAAGCAAACTCTCATTATTTTTTCATGTAGAATCACCCCTTAAAGTTTGTCGCACTTATTTCCTAACACCCTGTAAATCGATTGAAAAACAAATATTTGCAAATCATTCGAAAACTATAAAACAATTTCAATATAACGCTGATATAGTAAATTGTATGTATTAAACAGTAGAACCGTCTCGCATAATCAAAACGTGGTCATACCATTTGAAAAAAAAAACAAGTCATGACCTCTTCCAAATAACAAAAAATGGCGATTATAATTGAACATCCTGTATAGCCAACTCTGGCTGCATTATACTATAGTAGGCACTAGTAGTAGTTACCCCATACTTATAACTCAATTTCGAAAAGTATGTAGCAGGAACGGGAATATGAAGTAAATGATAAGTGGACACAATATAATTACTTATTTTTGTAACAAAAACAACTTGTACATATAGCAAATCAGACCATATTGTTATTCCTTGCACTGTATGCAATGCAGCGATATCCAGCGACCCGGCAACAATCTCCTAATTAAAATCTACCGTGCCGGCTGGCCGAGCAGCGGCCTTTATTTGAAATCAAAACCTGGATAACCGTTTAATTACAGCAACTAGATGGGGATTCACATGTGCCCGTAGAAACTCCATCGACCAGTAGGAAGGATGGTTTTCCACGTCACGCAACACGCAGCACGGCTACACGAAAGGTTGAACAGTGTCTTATTAGATGGAGATAAAATTGACTATCAAATGTGTAGGGAAACACTGCCCATATTAGAGAATTCACTATTCAGTATAGTCCAAAGCACGAAAGAAAACGTTTCTAAAGAATGCGGGCAGCGTTGCGAGATTTCCTATACGAGTAGTCGTTATTTATTGGCGAATACAAGTTTTATCATATTGAAGCCGAATTTCTGAACTCTGTTATACCGAAAAAATAAAGCTCGCATCACAGGACCACTTACCCATTTTCGTTTATCATTTATTTTTAACGCGGTGTGATAAAACACCTATTACATTTTTTTCAACATCGTCGCGTCTACCATCGCCTTTGAAATACGGCAACACAGCACTTCTACCAAGTAGTCGGCTGACAAAAGCAGTTAGCCAATGCGTTTTGTGCCTGTTCCTATAGTACGTAAAGTTAACTGCGTATTTGGGCTACCATACAGACCTCATTTTTTAGGCCGCTGGCAAGTTTTTCCGCCGGCTCAGAGAGCTCAGTGGCGTTTCGTATGTTCGGGAGTTAACGTGTGCAAAATGAGTAAACAGGGAAGAACGTTGCATTCTCAAGCACGAGAAATAATTGCCAATGTTATAAGGGTTTGAATTCCTCCATAATCTAAGGCATCACCGTTAAGAATAATATTAACAATAAATTAAATAACAATTATATGAAAACTAAGTCAGTGAGTTACACAAAATTAAGCTACGCCCCTGAACTGTGACTAATTCTATAATATTTGCGAGTTCTTCCCCCTTACGTCGCACGCATTCTGCCGTAAGGAGGACTATATTCATTATTTATTTAGAGTATACATACATACATTCTGTGCACACTTACACTTACATTACATTACATTATTACATTATATTCAAATTAATACATTATTATGTAGAGAGCAGAATGACACAAAGAAACATAGTAGAAAGCCACCTTCTCTATTATAAGGGGAAGACAGCTGGGAAATTTTCTGATAACAATTTCAAGTCATGAATAGACATGTGGCGGTTGAAAAGTGCGTGCAAATTTACTTATTTGTGCGAATATTACGACGAGACAGTGTGTATACAGGGTGGTCAGTAATGATGTGCATATATTTGGAGGAATTGTTCTAAGTTCTAGGTTTTAAGGGAGTCTTTCATGTAAAATTTTTCGATTTATGGCTCCCCTGCAAAGTCTTTAGAGGGGAAAAAATTTAATTACCATAGAATTACTTTTTGCACGCTATCCATCCTAAGGGTAGAAACTCGAAACACCTAGTCGTCTTTTTTACTAATTTTTTTGTTTGTTGGTTTATCTGAAAATAAAAATAGGTACGTCTATATACCCCGATTGCTGTAAGAAGTCCGGATTTTGTCAGATGACAATAATTCTTCAGAAAGTCCCTAGGATTTTCTGTTGTCCATGGGTATAAGATTGGCATATATGTGTCGCAACCAGTTAATGTCGTCACTCATTGATTTATGGTGGTAAAAGTTTCCCAAGTGATGCTAAAAGAGTATAATAGAATAAAAACCCTATTGCAATCACGATTAAACCGCTACAAATCACAATAATAATTATGACTACAACTCATTTTAATAATAATTTAAAACGTCATGTAAACACTTTTTTATTATACTTCTTTGAAAACACCTTATTTTCATCTGTTTAAGCAATAATGAAAGATGGGGTTTTTCGGGCTAGCGCACGGAAACAGCGCATGGAAAAACTTTCCGTACGCTGAATAAAAATACCGAATATATATATGGCTTTAAAATAGAAATATACAGCAAAGTAAATTAAATTTAAGAAACTCTATATTATGCTCTCTGATATTTAACATATACCTATTTTGTATTTTAATTCGTCAGTGTTTCAATATTTAGATACATCTCTATAATATTTTTGACGTTTTATTCACCTTATCTGACAATAACTAATTTACAACAAAGCACCTTTGAAATAATTTGAGAGTAACCATGGAAACGCATCATACATACCAAACACGGCTGCGCCTCACACTGGAATTTGTCACGCGCGCACGGAAAAATCTTTATTTCCAGACTCGTAATGAAATATACTATTCATTTTGGTATAATCAGCTGCTTTCTGCAGCATCTATGTGCGGACTCAGGCAAATTTAGCTTCGGTGTGTCAAAGTGACAGTGAAGGTTTTCCGGATCTTTCAAACTGGTTCCAATATTAAGCAGACAAATTATTCGTGATTTTTGTACGTTTCGTGAGTTATCTGTGTTGTTCTTGTTCTTTGTCCTTGCTACTTTTCGTGTTATAAGTAGTTATTCATTGTGGAAATGGACTCGTTACGTTACTGACATGAACTTATGACCAGGTTGCTTTTTTGCTGCATTGATGCCAACTTAGGATGTCGAAATTACCAATTGACAGCCCTTAATAAGGACTTCTTAAAAAATTTGTCCCTATTCTACAGGAAACTCAGTAGGTGTGCAAAATTTCAAAAGCCTAGACCTGCTTTGATTTTCTTCTGCTAAAAAAATTAAAACACACGAAAATGAATTTTTCAAAAACGGTGCATTTTTAGAGAAAAGTCAAGAATAGTTTTTTCTTAGAATTGATTGGAAAATTTAGTGAAGGCAAAAAAATATTACTTTTCCAGTGGCGTACCATTTTCTATTAAAAAATATTATGGTTGACCCCCGTCTCTCCGGCACTGGTGGAAGTAGAAGGCCTGAATTATTTTTAATTTATAGCACTGAATGTGTGTCTACACTGTACCAAATATGTTGGCCTTAACTGTTTTAAGAGAAATCAAAGAAAACATGAAAAAAAAAAACTTGAACTTTGACGCCCTGTATACATGTATATGGGAAAAAATCTACTTATTTTCACTTTTTCTATAGATTCCATAAGTTTTATCCATAAAAGTTGGACCACCCTGTATATCCCAATTAATTTAGAAATGTTTTGTTCCGTATTTAAGTAAGTAAATAATTTTTCTTGAAATCGGCATTAAAATATCCCAAAATCGTCATTAAAAGCACAGAAATCGTACAATAATGTAGCCCATTATTGTACGATTTTTTCAATAAGTAGGCCTTGGCGAGATGTAAACATCAAACGTCCGACGCGGAGAAATCGCCCGTCAAAAGTGACCAAATATTCAAAACCCGGCCGCTAAAGGCTAGAAGCGCAATCCTTCAGTATACATATTTTAGTAAATTTGAGTATCAATAGATTTGTTGAGTAGGCTGCACAAGAAGCAGCAGTTTGGTTTTTCTGTCAGAAGGTGCCGTACATCATTATACTTGTCCTAGGTAGAGCGATCGGTAAAGTCAAGTAACGCCGCGCGTAGTCGGTTCGTGGACGGGTGATCCATCATTATTATTTTCTTGCCTAATAAAACATTTTTTTTCCGATTTCAAAAAAAATATAATATGTACCTCGGCGGTGGTTTATTTGCCTCGGCCAGAGGCCTCAGCAACTAAACTCCACATGAGTCATAAAAAGTTGAACTTCAGTGCCTTGGTACATAAATAACTATTAATGAGTTATTGACACTCACGATTGCGTAAAAATATACTAGCCGGTAGGGAATTTTATATATTTCATTACGAGTCTGGAAATAAAGATTTTTCCGTGCGCGAGTGACAAATTCCCGTGTGAGGCGCAGCCGAACACGGGAAGTCATGCAAGCACGGAAAAATCTATTTCTGGACGTGTAATGAACGATATTTTTTATTATACTTCTTTGAAAACGGAAACTTAAAACATTTTATCGGAATATTATAATAAATTTAATTGACAAAAAAATAAACAATGCAGACAATATAGTGTTTGGTATGTATGATGCGTTTCCATGGTTACTCTCAAATTATTTCAAAGGTGCTTTGTTGTAAATTAGTTATTGTCAGATAAGGTGAATAAAACATCAAAAATATTACAGAAATGTATCTAAATATTGAAACACTTACGAATTAAAATACAAAATAGGTACATGTTAAATATCAGAGAGCATATAGAGTTTCTTAAATTTATATTTTACTATTTTAAAGCCATATATTGGGTATTTTTATTCAGCGCACGGAAAGTTTTTCCGTGCGCTGTTTCCGTGCGCTAGCCCGAAAAACCCCATCTTTCATTATTGCTAAAACAGATGAAAATAAGGTGTTTTCAAAGAAGTATAATAAAAATATTTTTTCTACATTCAAAGACATTTAAATAAAAAAGTATATTTCGGATGAATTTAAAAAACGCTAAGGATCTTTTACGCGACATTCAAGTACTGAAAATTATTACAAGGTGGGTATTGTTTGCAATAACAAATATGTTTGCACGAGCTAATTCCAGCCATTTGAGGTTCCATCGTTGTTCCATCAGCATCGATGTTCGGTCGGTTATGCATACCTGGTATCCGGCCTGTAGTCTAATAATTTCCGAGAATCATCCTAATCCCCCAAACCCAATATTGCTACCTCCGGTCCCAGCGAATCATGGGAGTTCAGAATTTCCCGGATCCTCCGGGGATCCAGGTGGAGGAAGCCGGAATTAATTTCTTTAATTGAATACTTAATCCGTGGGATCCACCTAAAGATTGTTGCAGCTATTGCCGTGTTTATTTAAGATTAATGTGAACAGTAAAATGGTAATCAACGGAGAAATATTGTGGCGAACGAGGTATAAAGCTAATTCTAATTTTAGAAATTGTGGCAAACAAAAACAAAGCTGTTTGTTTCCGAGATAATCTGGAGATGATACTTAATAGGGTATTTGAAAATGTTTTCTTCGTAATGAAAATTTATATAGTTGTAACAATAGCAAAGCAGCGATTTTTCAATTTTTTGAAACGTTTATTTAAAATTTAACAAATAATCATGTGGTTCGGTTTTAAAGGCGCCTATAAAAAAAGGTAGTCAAAATTTGAAAAGGGCAATAATATTGGAAAAGGGGCAATTTTAATATTCTTATTACAATTAACAATAATTACATACGAATTATTTATTGTAAGCTATCAATAAATATTTTTCTATATTACACATTTTGAAAGTTTGTCTTCTGTCGCTTAATATGTTTTTGTATGCAGAAAAACTGCGCTCTACATCCACGGAAATAATTGAGGCGTACTTTAGGGGATCTATTGATCCTAATTCATCGGAAAACATGCCGTTTAGGCTCTTTGAGATATTGAACGAAATTTTAAAACCCTAATTTTGTCTAGGACATTATTTAATTTTTTTGAAATAGTTTACCCTATTGGATTTAATTCATATATTAAATCTACCGAATCGTATGGTAGGAACACAGCCGACCCTAGGAAAGCCCTGAAGTTGAGAAAGCTAACAACATGGCATGCGGGTCTGCGCGGCGTGGCCTGTCACTCCCTGTCCCCTAGAAACGTCGAGGGAAGCTAGAACTTAGTTATATACCTGGCTGTAAGTCAAATCGTAATAATAACTTGAAGTAGCTAGGTTTTTTTTGCTTGACCACAAGCGGTCAACTTGTATTCGTTTTGGGTTTTCCAAAGGGCGAAAATTTAAGAATAAAATGATTAAGGGCCAATTGCATAGACAAACTAAAGTACCCTTTAAATTAAAGAAGCTTTCTAACAATCCAACCATTGTTTAGTATTGTTGAAAAAGTTTCTTTACCTAATGTTAATGTCAAAAGATAATTTAGTTGAATTTATTATGAAAAAAAATGGACCCTATAACTGCCATTTCAATCAGAAGAGATTACTCTCCTTCATAACGTGCTGTTCACTGTTCGCTTGTTGTTTGTATTTTTATGAAAATTTAACCATAAGGGAAGATAGGTAATCATCATTTGCCTGATGGCGCACTTTGCGAAAAATTCTCACAAAAATTAGACTTACAACAAAATGTATATACAGTCCCTTCTATTTGCCCAAATTTACCATATTATTTATCGAAAATGTACCTATCCACACGAGGAATCGTACTTATTATAAATACTTATTATTGTTTGTTACAAAAAAAATTAAAAATATTCCAGTTGAATAAATTTAAGGCTGCGCAAGGCACTCTAACATACTCTTAAATAATTTCTGACTATCAATTGTTTCCATGGATAGCTAGATTTCTGAAAATGATTAGAATAAATTCCATGTTTTTTACATATTTGACCCTGTAGATTTTAACAATAAAAGATACAGAAAATATTTTCCTACAAAAGTTGTTGAGAATGATAAGGACTTTCAATATGTACCCTGTACATTTTTTCAAACTTCTTCACAATGCCTGTTGTTGTTCTCCTGCCAAAACCCCTTTATTTTAGATTTTTGTTCTGAAGTCCTAATTGTAAATATTTAACGTTTGCTATTATATATATTAATTAATATATTATATTATTCTATAATACTATACTATACTATACTATACTATACTATACTATACTATACTATACTATACTATACTATACTATACTATACTATACTATACTATACTATACTATACTATACTATACTATACTATACTATACTATACTATACTATACTATACTATACTATACTATACTATACTATACTATACTATACTATACTATACTATACTATACTATACTATACTATACTATACTATACTATACTATACTATACTATACTATACTATACTATACTATACTATACTATACTATACTATACTATACTATACTATACTATACTATACTATACTATACTATACTATACTATACTATACTATACTATACTATACTATACTATACTATACTATACTATACTATACTATACTATACTATACTATACTATACTATACTATACTATACTATACTATACTATACTATACTATACTATACTATACTATACTATACTATACTATACTATACTATACTATACTATACTATACTATACTATACTATACTATACTATACTATACTATACTATACTATACTATACTATACTATACTATACTATACTATACTATACTATACTATACTATACTATACTATACTATACTATACTATACTATACTATACTATACTATACTATACTATACTATACTATACTATACTATACTATACTATACTATACTATACTATACTATACTATACTATACTATACTATACTATACTATACTATACTATACTATACTATACTATACTATACTATACTATACTATACTATACTATACTATACTATACTATACTATACTATACTATACTATACTATACTATACTATACTATACTATACTATACTATACTATACTATACTATACTATACTATACTATACTATACTATACTATACTATACTATACTATACTATACTATACTATACTATACTATACTATACTATACTATACTATACTATACTATACTATACTATACTATACTATACTATACTATACTATACTATACTATACTATACTATACTATACTATACTATACTATACTATACTATACTATACTATACTATACTATACTATACTATACTATACTATACTATACTATACTATACTATACTATACTATACTATACTATATTATTCTCTTCTGTTGCAGATCCGCGTCCGCGCCTCCAGCTAGGACCCCTTCTCCCAGCCATCATGCCCCTGAAGATAATCTAAGGCCATGCTGCACCGCAGCACGTCGTCGCGACGTCGCCGGGCGTCGCGCAGCGCCGCGTCGTCCCCGTCGACGACCGCGACCCCGCCGCGGACGCTGGGCACCCGATCGGCCGCCACCAGCCCGGGCAGGCGGGCCTCCATCGCAGTCTCGCCGGTGAGTCGCGAGAACGCAGCCGAGGGCTGCAGTGCGTCCGCATCGAGACTTACCGCACCCTTTAGCCGAGGCCGGCGTACCGCAGGAGTACGGAAAACTACTTTTCGGCAGTGTATCATACAATTTTTTTTGTTCGAATGTACAGGGTGGTTCATTATAAATGGACACCGCCCTTAACTTGTCAGTTTTTGAGGTTAGAAAAAATTTTTTTACAAACGTTTTAGATACTAATACAAAGGTTTTTGTTGCGCTATTGGACCTTATACAGTGTGTTCTAGAAAGCCGTGGCAGACATAACTTATGGTTTTTTTTTAATGGAACACTTCCTATATTTTTGGACTATTGAATTCTACGCATTTTTGCGATTCCAACGAAGGATATATATGTTATATGTTCGCGCTCCAAACCTTCGTTCAGAACTGTGCCTTTTTTGTGAGAGATTACTCTTGGGTCATAGGTTGCCATGGAAGATAAATGCCAAATTATAGTAAAAATTATTGACACTTTGCAAGTATATTCACAATTTGGAAAACAAAATGAGCTGTTTTAAGATTTCAGAGAAAATTGAAAACAGGGAAGTTGAGAGAAATGAGAAATTTTAAATTGTAACATAGTTAATAAACTTCGTCAGATTGACTGTTTGGAATTAAATTTTTATTGAAAACGACAATAACATTTAGAAAAACGTTATACGTATTACAAATACTCCATATGGCCTCCATCTTGCTCAATGTATTTATTGGTATTTGCTATTAACTTTCTGTTTATTGAGTAAACGATAAAATTGCTGTGTTCAGTGGTTAATATGTGGATTTCTTCCAGAGTTGTAATTTTCAGTGTTTCTACTTTTTCCGGTCTGTCATAATAAATTTTATTTTTTAAATAACCCCACAAAAATATATAAATATATCCTTTTTTTAAATGTTATTGTCGTTTTCAATAAAAATTAAATTTCAAACAATAAATCTGACGAAGTTTATTAACATGTTACTATTTAAATTTTCTGATTTCTCTCAATTTTCCTTCTTCATTTTTCTCTGAAATCTTAAAATAGCCCATTTTGTTTTCCAAAGCGTGAATATACTTGCTAACTGTCAATAATTATACTATAATTTGGCATTTATCTTCCATGCATGGTAACCGATGATCCAAGGAGTAATCCCTCACAAAAAAAGGCTCCGATCTGAACGAACGGTGGTTGGAGCGAACATATAACATATATATAATATACTTCGTTGGAATCGGAAAAATGTGTAGAATTCAATAATAAAAAAATATACAATATTGTTCTATTAAAAAAAAAAAATAATAAGTTATGTCTGCCACGGCTTTCTAGAACACACTGTATAAGGTCCAATAGCGTCACAAAAAACTTTGTATTGGTATCTAAAACTTTTGTAAAAACTTTTTTTCTAACCTCAAAAACTAGTTATAATGAGCCACCCTGTACTTGGATACGTTTAGAAAGTAGAAAATTCAAACCAGAAAAATGATACCCACTGTTTTATTGTATTTTTTTATATATAAAAGTTCGCAATTAATTCTAGTCGGCCATAGAACAGAAAACTATTGGTCTGTCAAGGAGCTTGTGTCAATCAGGGCAAATATTTATTATAATTTTAATAACATAAAAACAAGTAGAATAAAAATAAACAATTTGGCATCAATGGATTTGATATCAGAAAAATCAAAAGAAGTGTACGAAAGAATTTACCAGAGATTCAAAACATATTTGACAGAAAACGACATAAAAGTAATTTCAGCGAATATCTTGCTTGCTGTTAGACTCTTCAAAAATAATAAATCATCAACTTTATGGTCCACTTATTCAATGATAAATTCGATGTTAAAAATTAAGAAATATATCCACATTTCGTTCATAACGCTGAGAGCTTTTTAAGAAATATATACAGAATTTTATTTTAATTTTTTGACGTACGAAAAAAGGTTTAACATGAAAACTGTTTGCAAGAACCGACAGAATTTATGTTTGATATTACTTTTTTTGTATGGAAAAAATCAACAAATAAAGGTTTTACAAGGTGGTAGGTCCTTTCACGTAAATATGATTTCATTATAAACAATCAGCAATTATTTATGTTTTTTGCTGGTCGAATTATAAGAACAAAATAAGCTTTCAGAGAATCTAAAGCCTATATTAATTGCACCGCAAATATATTTTATTTATCCTCAAAAAAGGAGGAGGTTATCAATTCGGTTGTATTTTTTTATGTTTGTTACCTCAGAACTCCGTCATTTATAAACCGATTTGGACAATTCTTTTTTTATTTGAAAGGGTATACCTACAGAATAGTCTTCCACCTGTAAAGGGGGATGAAATTTCATATCGGACTGATTTCGATGATTCTTTCTTTACTGGAAAGGGTACCTTAGGTGTGGTCCCATTTAAATTCAAAGAAAAAATTCCACCCCTAAGGGTAGATAAATAGGGGATGAAAGTTTATATTGGACCGATTTGGATGATTCTTATTTTTATTAGGATGGTCACATTTAAATTTGAAGAGAAAAAGTTCAATCCTAAGGGTGGACAAATAGGGGATGGAATTTAATATTGAACCGATTTCGATAATTCTTAATAATTCACTAAAATATAAAAATAAAAAATTTTAACAAAAAAATTAAAACCGACTTGACTGACCGAGTCAGTAAGATATGTTGTATGTAGGATATGATGTATTTATATCTAAATAGATTTAAATTCTTTGCCTTGACTTTCACCAAATCCAAAGATAACTCAATTTAGAAAGAGAAAACTATTTCTAAAAATTTAGTTGAAATGGGCATGCAATTTGTGAAGTCGGTGCTATTTTTTGTTATTTTCTTTAATTTTTAGTCGAGTGTGCATACGGGCAAATTTTTCAAGTCGGTTTTAATTTTTTTGTTAAAATTTTTTTCTCACATGATTTCACTTGCTAGATCGATTTGGAGCAGTTATCAAATCAAAATACATAATTTATTTATAAGAAAATATTAAGATAAAATTATTTTGACTAGTGGAAGTCTATGGTCAGATGAGCTTTTTTACATTTGAAGCCTTCTATGATAGAAATATGCGAGTTTATCTGTAGTTTTTTCCAGTCGAATTACACGAGAAAATTTATGTCAATTTTAAAATTTTACTGTCAATTTCATATTACTACTTTGAATTAAATTCTAAATACACTATGGAGTAGATTGGCAGGATCAGGAGAGAGCAGGAAAAATGGTTTTTGGTGTCAGTCTCTGCATAATTTATAACAAAAAAAGAGTCTACAATATTGGTCCTATCGTATTTGCAACACATCCTATATGTCGTTTGAAACACTTTTGGTATTATTTACTTTATCTATGGACTTTTTGTCGGAGATTGTCCCATAGCAGGCAGAAGTCCGAGACACAGCATCATCCCAGACATTTACACCGAACAGAACTGCGGGGATCCTCGGCCTATGCTGAGTGGTGGGGACGGCATGTCTAGGTAAGTGCCTACGGAAATACGCTATCGCTTTATATATGCTTACAGTTGGTTGTAGTGATGGGCAGAATCGAATATTTTTGAGAATCGAGTACTTAGTATGCGAGTACTTTTAAGAATCGAATAAGTATCGATTACAAGTACTCAAACTTTTTTAGAAGAAGAGGAAAAATAAAATCTACGACACATGCGTGGATGCGTGTATCGTGTCTAGTGACCTAACCTAATTTTTGTGTTTTCTTACTTTTCTTAAGTTTTGTCTTTGTCGCCCACGTCCACGAGAGTATATTGTGCCGAGAACTCGAGTACAGGAAGACCAAGCACTGCAAAACACCATAAAATAAACCCTAATAACCCTGAACCTCTATGTTTTGTGTTTTCGATACTGTATTCGATGTTCAATAGCAATACTGAGTAGGTACTCGTACTCGGTACTCGTACACCAGTACCCGAATACTACGAGTACTTTAAAGAATCGAGTACTATCGATACTTTTACTCGATTCTGCGATCACTAGTTGGTTGTTTGAATTCGAGCTCAGCGGATGCAAACGCGAGAGAAATTGCTTCAATTTCAAAGCGTGTAATATACAGCGAGCACGTAAAAGTTGGAATAAATTCGGTAAAATGGAGTACTGTTCGATTAAAAATTAAGCCTGCTTAAAAATGGAACTGATAAAAAAATAAGCACTACAATGTAGGTACAGTCATCTAATAAAGAAATGTCTAAAAACTCAATAATTTATGTTAAATTTAAAATTTATGAAATTTTTTTTATGTAATATATTTTTTATTATACTTCTTTGAAAACACCTTATTTTCATCTGTTTTAGCAATAATGAAAGATGGGGTTTTTCGGGCTAGCGCACGGAAACAGCGCATGGAAACACTTTCCGTGCGCTGAATAAAAATACCGAATATATGGCTTTAAAATAGAAATATACAGCAAAGTAAACTAAATTTAAGAAACTCTATGTGCTCTCTGATATTTAACATATACCTATTTTGTATTTTAATTCGTAAGTGTTTTAATATTTAGATACATTTCTGTAATATTTTTGACGTTTTATTCACCTTATCTGACAATAACTAATTTACAACAAAGCACCTTTGAAATAATTTGAGAGTAACCATTGAAACGCATCATCCATACCAAACACTATATTGTCTGCATTGTTTATTTTTTGTCAATTAAATTTATTATAATATGCTGATCAAAATTATGTTGGACGTGTCGAAGCGTTTTTTTAAATCGCATAGTACAACATTTTACCGAATTTATTCCAACCTTTACGTTCTCCCTGTATACCTACACTGTAATCCATTCATTTTAAATAATCGTTGGATAAAAAAATTAAAAAAAATTGTCACCCATCCATGAGTCGACCGCGCGCGCCTTTGCTTTTCCTCTTTATCGGTACTTTGTTCTAAGCTTTTTTTTATATTTTTCTGAACACCCGGTATATAAACCTGACAAAATAAGATGCTTTTGGGTCGTTTAAGCGCAAGCATTATTTCGGCCCAAAGAACCTAAGCTCAGTGGATTGACCTACTTTTTTGTAACTCCTCGTAAAAAAAGTCCTACTCTGCGAATTTTTAACATTTCATAACATTTTTTAATTTTATAATATGCGGGCACACACACACACACACAGGTTGGCTTTGATGTTATTTATGCAAGTTGTATACCTTGCCCAACTAGCGGAACTTGAATTACAGATACGATATTCACATCCTATAGTTGCCTTTTTCACAAGAAATTATTTATTAATAATTCGAAAATTCGAAGAATGCGTATTTATGCTACAATAGTTAAGTCTCTGCTGTGGTAGTATGCACAAAGGACAGCAATTCGAGGGACACGCGCGCGCGCGCGCGCGCCCGCTTCCGAATTGAGGCAGTGACGTCAAGATAACAACACAGCATTCCGCGAATTCAAACCAAACGCGGATGCAGGTACTTCCCGCTATTTTTTTCTACAAAAAATATTGTTTGATTTTTGAGTTTTGAAGGATATTAACAGCTCGTGTCTACGTGAAAAATTATTGGGCGCAACTCTGTGAACTTTATGTTTCCCGAAACAAAGTGGGCTCCATTAAATTAATGTATTAGGTCGAAAAACGGATACACCCCATTTGCGTGAAAAATTCTCGGTCGGTTTTACCTTTCAGCGGGGTCGAGAGCTGCCGAGTTGAAGGATTTGTTCACGTACTGTTGCAATAGGGTACTTGACAATATTTTTAATTGCTCTAAAATTGTACTCTGTTTACAGTAGATGCACCAACATAGCACGTAATAAATGAAACAACGGCTTTTAACACTTATTTATTTATGATAATTAAAAACGAAGTTGCACAATTTTGTTCAGGCTGAAATCTACAGTTTCGTCGTTCTATTGTCCAGAACGCCAAAAGTGGCAACTCTGTGCCTCTCAGGAGGAACGGAACTGTAACGTTGCCGGTGCCCGTTTGCAATATTTCGTGGAACAAGGACAAATTGCAGTTTTCTATTCAAATATCTCCAGCTTGCCTATGAATATCTGTTACTTAATGTATTGCAACTTTTGAGCTTTAACTAACGCAATTGCACACACAAATTTTGTCACATAAAGACTTTTTTATTCCGCATATTGACTCCTCTATAGCAAAATGGTGTCTGTTTATGCTGCACACGCTGGAAACTATATCCTTCATCTCTGCCACGTAACAGTTTAGTTAAAATATCTGTATACGGAACGTACTATAAATATTCAGGTATCAATAATGGGGGAAATATTCGCCTATGTGGCAACGTTACCTGCCCGCCTAGGCATCTAATCATATGCATATATCCACATGTCATCTAACACGTATGGTTTTTTGATCGGCAGATGACATCCCGTGATGCCAACTGTCATTCCGATTCCGTATATCGCTAAGTCAAAACATTAGTAGATATTAATATCTGTGCGATTTATTATAGTTTGTTATTAATATTTACTATTATATATATTATTTGCGGACCTAGTTATCGTGTTGTTAGATGTGTAAGGTAAGATATCATGGACCCTAAAAGGAAAATCCGTAATTTGCCGAAATTGGGATGCTTTTTAAGTAGCACAAGTTTTTTCTAATAATCCGATGTTGGCGTCTGCCGAAATTCATGGGATAAAACTGCAAAGGTTTGTACCTACCTACGTTGTAGTAATAGTACAGTTGTATTATGAGTTATTAATAAAGAGAGAACCTCGGCCTAGGGACCATCGTGAAGGCGCGTTTATAAAGGCACCATAGTGCTTAATACTGAGCCCGAATTCCGGCCCAACCTAACCAAAAAATTTGCAGAAAAACGATTGAATAGGTATTTACGAAAAAAAAACACTTCTTGACTAAATGTGGTTTCACGGGGTATCATAAGTCTGGGAGTTTGAGGTTAGAATTCTGAAATTTCAACTTTCCTTGCAACTTTCACTGCCGAATAAGGTTATGTCTTAGAACACTTTAGTGGTATTGCTATGTTGCCAAATTGTCTTTTTAAAACACTTGTGACGTCATAAGTGCTTTCCCGCCAAATTTCGAAGAAAGTCTAAAAACTTGATAAGTACGTAAATATATATTTTTTAAATAATCGTAGGGTCTTAGGCAAGTGTCCAGGAATTGTTTTATCAAGTTTGTAAAATTTCGTCAAGTACCCTATTGAATCGCCTACGATGATTTTCCAGTAACATTTATGGTCTAGGTCTAGGGGAACATAACAATATCTTCCAGTGATTTGTATTTGGCTTTTCGTTGTGCACAATGTTGCGTTTGTTGGAGACAATGGCACCGCTTTTATGTAAAAAAAAATGTTGCACAAGTTTTCACATGCTTTTCTGTATTATTATTTGTTGTATGTGTATGGCACTTTCTTCTTCTTCGTCACTTACTACTTTTGTATGCTTAAGTTGGTATCAATCTATGCTTCATTTTTCATCATTAAAATAGTTCGTCCAATTTGATAGTGTGTTCTAATACTCACATTCACAGTAGCAAAAACGAAAAGAATTGATTAATTTACTTATTAACTATTATTTACAAATAAGTGAATCCTTAAATATTAAATACTTAAGTTGACAAAATAAAATCATAATTTACCTGTCTACTGGCTTAAATCAAGTTGCATGTGGATTAAAACAAAATTAAAACTGCAACTTACTACCAAAATACAAAAACCTTTAGACAAGGAAAGAGAGGAGACCGTGCTTGCCTACCCAGGCGTGTATAGATTTTTTACGTCGTTTTCAACGGCGGCCATTTTATATGTGGCAGACAAAGCGAGTGCGTTGTGAGTTAATTTCGTAAATGTTAGAAAGTTAACTTTTTTTCACTCTAAACTGCTCAGAGTGAAAAAAAGGAAGTTTTTTAACTTGTTAAAAAAATATATACTTTAGGCATTTAAAAAGGTTAAAAAAAGTAAAGTTTTTATAACCATCGTATAAAAAATACTTTTTTATTATACTTCTTTGAAAACATATAATTTTCATTACTACTCTCAAAAAAACACCGTGTTTCGAGTCGATTTTTGTATATCGAAAGTATATTTTTCCCGCTCATTTTCTTTTATGGTACCTACACTGCACGGGAAAATGGTTTTCCCGTGCGCTAACCTCCCTCGTTAAAATAACAGTAAATTTAATTAGAAACAAGAATAATATTCAGTGCAATGGAATAATATCGCGTTTAATATGACAAGAAGGCATTTTTTTTTAAATTTAAACTCGCACGGCCGATTGGATACCAGATTGAATAATTCCTTTTCAGAAATGAGTGAAATCACCATAGCAATGTATAAAACAACGCTAGTTATCACGCACCAGTTTATAAACATCGTAAACAACGCTTTGCTTTGCTATTGGTTGCATTTGACAGACCTCGGAGTACTGTCTTCAAGAGCAGCAGAACATGTATAGATTTGTCACTCATTCTGAGCCATGTCTTCTTCTTGTCGAAAGTGATGAACACGACCAATAACTACTGTTACGATCTTTACAAATTTACCGTGTCAAATTAAATTCAATTATTCAAAATAAGTTCAAAGGTGTGACTCTTTAGAGAATTTATGCCGTCTGTCATTTCAGGGAAAGAGAAGAAACAGTATTTTTAGAAAAAAGAGAGAAATATAGGGAGAAGAAAAGAGGGAGGGGAAGAGAAGAACAATAAATAGAAAACAGATAGAAAATATTAAATGAGAAAAAATAGTTGGAACTAAATAACATGGGAATACATTTAATAGAATCAATATTATCACAGAAAATAAAAGAAATTGATAAATAAAAGCGAACATTATTTTTAATAACAACTGTGACAAATTATTATGAACAAAAAATGAATTTCCAAAATTGGAAACCCAAAGTTTTCTACTCAAGAATAAGTTTCTTTCTACATACAAAATAACTTGTGTTTTCGTTTTTAAAAATTGCTGACAGTTTTTATAGGGTGTCAGGTTTTGGGCTTATCAGGCTAAGAGTCTAGTCAAAAATCACTATGTCAGTTACTGGATAAAAAAACTATAAATTTTAAAATATTGTTTACAAAAAAATATATTGCTGATTTGATTTGGGATTTTTTTAATTGTTTCCTACTTATTCCATAATAAGAATCATCAATAAACGCGTCAAATTGATTTTTATCAAGGACTCTTGAAAATAAGGAGACCCAGCATGTCACAGTCTATGACATAGGAAAAGTGAAGTTTGTTTACTGTTGACTCCAAGGAGACCACAAGGGGGCTGGTACAAGGTTATGTTATATGTCAGTGTCAGTGTCCAACTGCCATCAGGTTTTATGTGACATGCCAGTGCCATAGATTCCAAAGGAGGCAAGATATTTCCCATCATAATTCGCATTCTTAACTTTTCTAACTTCCTGTTACTCAGATGTGTCAATTAAAGGTAATGCGGCCGCCTGTAGTAGTCCCAATAATTGCAACCCGATTTTTCCTGTATCAACTTTAGTAATCCTACAATTTCCATTAAATGACCATTACGTATAAGTAGGTAGTTTAAAACAAAAATCGTATTTCGAAAATTTTAAATTATTAAGCAGCTAGCTTCAGTCAGGTCTTTTTTTAAAGAGTTTTTATCTACGACTACAAGTTTATTTTAGGTTTGTGAAGTACCTTGGGAGAGAAATAAAATTACAAAAATTTTATAATGAACACCGAGAAAAAACTACCATTATTAGAACTACTAGACCTAATCTTATGAGTCGATCCGGAAATCTGTGAAAGTTCTTTGGGTAGATACATTCAACAAGGGAAGAAAGTTCAAGTATACATATTACAAATGGATTGAGGAACCTGGTAACAAGGTGCAATAGCGAGAAATTCTTAAATAAGCGAAATAGGCACTACTGACTTACCATACTTATTACTTAAATTCGTGGAAATAATTGCTGGAAATCAATTTCAACTATAAAATAAATTTGTTTCATTTGACAGTTGCCATATTCTGCACTTCTAGGCACAACATTGCCAAGTCTAATTTTTAGAAATCATGGAAACCATTATTAATTTTTACTACCAATCAAAGTACCTGTTATATTCATAGATTCTCCAATAAAATGGCATACTTGGCATCACTGATACCATTAGAATGTGGAAAGAATAGGCCTCACTTTGGAAAGTATAATGCTGGGTCCCCTTACTTTAAAGAGTCCCTGGTTTTAATGTTTTCGTCTTCAAAGAAGTACAGTAAAAAAGATCGTTCATTACACGTCCAGAAATAGATTTTTCCGTGCTTGCACGACGCGCGCACGGAAAAATCCTTACTTCCAGACCCGTAACGAATTAAATAATTGTTATATTTGTTGCCATGGCTCGTGTATGTCTGACCTTCCGTGCAGTCCGACCTCGCCCAGCCGCTCTCGTTCGGCTAGTCCCGCCCGTAGCGCCCGCCGCGCCAGCATGGCGGTGTCGGCCGGCGATGACGTCAGAGCTTTCTCGTCGCAGCGGAGTCACAGCTTAGTGCCGGACGTCAGGGTTGAGATGGAACTAGCCACGACCCTCGGGGAGTACGCTGGCAGGAATAGGTACTGGTCCAATAACATCTTCGTAAGCACAGCTCGAAAATCATTTTTAAGTTTTGACATAAGTATACTGTGATTTTTAGATCATTGGCGAAATGTTTTGTGTCTTGACGGTTTTCAATATGTCTGCCAGTTTAGAAGATACGTTCGGCCAGGGACTCTTTAAAATAAGGGGACCCAGCATGTCACAGTCTATCACATAGGAAAAGTGAAGCCTTGAGGGGAAGTTTGTTTTCTGTATACTCCAAGGAGACCACATAAGTGGGCTGGTACAAGGTTATGTTATATGTCAGTGTCCAACTGCCATCAGGTTTTATGTGACATGCCAGTGCCATAGATTCTAAAGGAGGAAAAATATTTCCCATCATAGTTCACAATTTTTAAGTTTTCTATCTTCCAGATAGTCAATTAAAGGTAATGCGGCCGCCTGTAGTAGTCCCAATAATTGCAACCAGATTTTTCTTGTCTCACCTTTAGTAATCCTACAATTCCCATTACGTGGGCATTACGTATAAGTAAGTAGTTCAAAACAAAAATGGTATTTCGTAAATTTTAAATTATTAAGCAGGTAGCTTCAGTCAGGTCTTTTTTTAAACAGTTTTTATCTACAACTATAAGTTTATTTTACGTTTGTGAGGTACCTTGGGAGAGAAATAAAATTACAAAAATTTTATAATGAGCACCGAGAAAAACTACATACTACATGATTAGAACTAAGTACAAGACCTAATCTTATATTAGTCCATCCCGAAATCTGTGAAAGTTCTTTGGGTAGATACATTCAACAAGGGAAGAAAGTTCAAGTACGTACCTATACCTACATATTACAAATGGATTGAGGAACCTGGTAACAAGGTGCAATAGCGACAAATTCTCAAATAAGCAAAATCCTCACCGACTTACCATACTTATATTATTTAAATTCCTGGAAATAATTGCAGGAAACCAAATTCAAATATAAAATAAATTTGTTTCATTTGACAGTTGCCATATTCTGTGTTTGTTGACAGAACATGTCAAGTCTAATTTTTAGAAATCATGGAAACCCTTATTAATTTTTACTAACAATCAAAGTACCTGTTATATTCATAGATTCTCCAATAAAATGGCATAGGTACTTGCCATCATTGAGACTACTAGAATGAGGAAAAAATGGCCTCACTTTGGAAAGTATAATGCTGAGTCCCCTTACTTTAAAGGGTCCCTGCATTCGACTGATGATTTTTGATGGGTCACTGAGAGTGAAAACTCTAGATTATATTTTTCTGCGTGTAATAACTGCTAAACTGATATTCGGATAGACGGTAATAGTATATATTGTATGCAACAAGTTAAGCAATATGCATTGTTTAACGAGTTGTACACTATACTTTGTGCACGACCTGCAATTTAAGTTTCAATTAAATATTTGAAAAATTGTTCATGCCTACATTGCTTTTGCTGCCTTTGAGAATTACACTACCAAATGTAATATAGGACTAGAAGATACAATTTCAGTTAAAACATTATTCTGCGGTTTAAAACTTGAGCTAACTAAGCTCTAACCATAGTTGTGAAACCTGGGTTAACGTGCGTTTACGGAACCAGTGACGTCGCTATTACGGAAATTTAATTTTCTATTTTCATTTTTCGTTTAATAAAGCCTCAAAAAAATTGAATAACTGCCGTTTTCTACAGTGACCGGCAGAAAGTTGGACACAAATGGAAAACTTTTTTATTATTAATTTTTCAGAAAATTTTATTCTTGATAAAATTTGGCGCATCATTTCAAACTCACAACGCACATATCAAAATTTAAATATCTCTTTTTGGATACGAGCTAGATTCGAAAATGTCAAAATAACTCTGTTAGAGTAAAGTACCCTTATTTTTTAAAATACGGTAAAAAATTACTTACAAAAGTTGTTTGGAATCAAAGGTGGATGTCAGATTTAAAGTCACAGCCACCTAGTCAAAAAAAAATTAACTTTTTTGTATTTTTTTCCACATTACAAAAAAACAATAAAATACCGCATGCGCAACTTATCATCGGATAACACATGAATTTGCTACTAAATTTTAATTTTGTTCGATTAGCAGCTAGAAATTCAAATTAATCGAAATCAGAGTTTAAAAATATTAAAATTTTTGTGTCCAACTTTCTGCCGGTCACTATATACAGTGTGTTTCACTTCAAGTCGAGACAATTTATTATTTTTTACGGGATTTTCAAAATTTTCTCAATATATTCTACTTCAAAAGACCTACATTTTGACACTATTTTTTTTTCAGATTCGTCTTTTTACCAGCTTTTATTTATTACAAGCTTTTATTTGACTTCACCTGTTAGTATGTATGTATTTTTGTCAACCTCCTTATTCATGACATACTACGATCTAGACCCCCAAAAACTGCAAAAATACAGTAGGCATTTTTTAGGAAAAAAATGAATAGCATAGTCGTATTGGAAATACTCGAAAACCGCACATACCAAGTTTCACGGTCATAGCTTATACAAGGCGTTCACAAGATAGCTTCAAACATAGCAAACATAACGGTTTGTCGGAGTACCCTTGTACAAACATCGAGAGATATTTTAAAATTATTTCTTCGCAGTTTGATTAGGGCTCACAAAAGTCATCAATTCTCACGATTTCATGTAGCTTGCAGCTTAGTATAATACCATAATGACTGGTAAAACTCTCTCGACTTCTCCGACGCGAGCAAAAACTCCGTGTTTGATTAAACAATTTAGCAGACGGCTCCGGAATTTATCATCCCATTCTTCACCGTCGACCGCCATATATATCTATAGGCTTTCCCGTTAAATTTATCTTCATAACGTCTTATGCGGCCGCCCGCGTTTAAAAATAAACGTATCGATCTTCACCGGCGCATTGTGTGTGATGGCTCTGACAAGGGTGCTTTGGGAATTATGCCAAACAGAGCGAAAAACGTGTGAGATTAAATAGAGATGCGAAACTCCCTGCAGCTGACGGCGGGTGTGTTAGTGCGTGGGGAAATTCGTTTCCGCATCACTTTTGCCAAGCAACCGAAGCGAATTTAACACCGACAGTTTGCTTGAAAATAATACACGGGACAAGGCGATTCGTGAAACTGTCCCCACCAAATAAAGGTTGCTTTTGAAGCTAGCCTCACGGACTTTGTTTGCTTTTAAGATATAACTGGACCGACACTATATGAAAGACCTGAGCATGACGTCATATTTCATTGTTGTTTACGGACTGGGGTGGCGCCACTCGACGAAAAAAACTGGCGATTTATTATCATTGACATTTTACTAGTATGTCAATGTTTATTATAGGTTTTTCTATGGTTATTGGTATGTCAGTTACTGACGTTTAAAATGTCCAAAATTTTAAATATCCAGCTTGATTACGATTTGCCTTCTTTTTACGGCAACGAATTCTCTTTGCGTGCAGTATTTAGCAGTTTCATCATATCAACACAGCTTTTGTATAGATAGATTTGTTTGTTATAACATGAAATTTCCACGCTCACTTAAGAAAATGGTATGCACACTGCACAGACCATTAGGTGAATTGCAGAAGAATAAACACTATTTTGGAATTATGGGATGATCTGATCAACCAGGTGAAGAAGCGAAAATTCTAGAAGATATTATTTTGGAAGAGTATTTTGTAACGTATGCAAGAAGGAAAATAGAAAGTTTTGTTTATAGCTCCAAAGCGAACCAATAGTTCTCCATATAAAGAAGAAACTGAAAAATCCAATGCGTTCTATGCTTACTTATACACTTCACTAGCCTTGGACTTCATTTAAAAAAAAGGTACCAAATACTCCTACTTTCTTTTTTGATTCGCTTTTCCTAAGAAAATATATGGAAATATGCCATGTGAACTTGTCAAATTAGAGGAACACAACAAACAAATATTTTATTTTATTTCGAATATCAAATTCGTTGTAACAGACAACAGACATATTTGCATGTTTTTATATTATAGATTCTGCAACAATGGTGTTTTTCAATAAACCATTAAGATATAAGATATAATCATCTTCCTCCATCGAATTGATAAGTACAACATTTCAATGTCTTCCTCATTTTACATAACCTTAAAGAGGTCGGAGATCATAGACATAAAATGTAGACACACCCAGTTATAAAATTAATAAATGGCCTTACTTCCAAATCGTTGGCGTCAGAGGTGTTTTTAAGGGGAGTTAATAGCAAAACCCCAAAATCTTTTACATGAAATTATTTCCGCATCTATATACCGTAAAAATTTCCTGCAACATCGTCCTAATTAAATTTAAAGCTTGCTTTATGCGCTCATACGTTGTAAAAATTGCAGAAATTTAATTTGGCGGCACCATTCTTTACTTTTACTTTATTCAATAGAGTTTCTATGGTTACATACGTGAAACGAAGTAGGTGGTATTATGTACCTTCCAATCGCATATCACGTTTCAGCTCGCTCGCATCATCAAAGGAGCTTTTGTTTTTATAGGGGCGACTTCAAAGTTCGAGGTGGGTATATATTTTTAGTAAAGAGTACGTCTGTTTTACCGATGTTTTGCACGTCTCTCCCATATATGTATTTTTATTTAGAGGAAAATGTGATACACAAAAAATATTCTTAACAGGCAAGGACCAGCCTTACACTAATATACAGTATGTCCCCGGCTGGGGTTTACAAAGTAGTGAAATTGCCAAAAAATAACTTTTCGCAAAAAAGTTACTCCTCATAAGAAGTTGTGCAAAAAATTTTCAAATTTTGAAATTAGGTCAAGAAGGAAGTATCCCAATTTCTCAAAATATTTTTAATGGAGTTATTCACAAAAGTTGTTTGGCATCGAGGGAAGATATCAAATACCAAATCACATGTTAACGGCATGGGTTAGCATAAAACCTGTTAATGTCAAACACCTTGAACAACCAGTGACGAAGAAGTAGGTAATTAGTATAATTGTTCTTAGGAAAAAAAAATAACCACCTTGTATAGCAACGAAATTTATTAAATTTCTTATGTAAATTTTAATTTTAAACAAAAATGACTTCTTGGTAATTTTTTGTATGTGTCATGGTTTCGTGGCAAATTTGATTTCTTGTATTATTTCGGGGTATTTCTGAATTATCAAAAAAAATTGCTCCATAAGTATCACTTAAAGTGCAATAAACTTACCTATTTAAGGCTATACTTTTGAAGATACAGGGTCTAATACATTTAAGGAAGATACATTTATTGTTACGCTCTGTATCTTGAAAAGTAAAACCTGCTTGAATGGGAAAGTTTATTGGGAAAAATTACTGTATTTAAAATAAGAAACAAATTTTTTCTGCTTTGAGTGTTACTTATGGAGCGAAGTTTTAAGCTAGTTTTTCAGAAGTAGGTACCCCGAAATAATACGAAAAAATCAAATTTGCTATGACACATTTTTGACATACGTTTTTGTTTACAATTATACATTATACATTAAAAATATACAAAGTGGTTCATTTTTTTTCTAAAAACAATTATACTAATTACCCACTTCTACGCCACTGGTTGTTTAAGGTGTTTCATATTAAAAGGTTTTATGCTAATCCATGCCGTTATAACGTGTACCAAATATGACTTAAATATCTCAACTAGTTTGGTAAATATTCAATAAATTCCACATATTTCTTACAACTTTAACACCCTGTAACTTTTTTATAAGGCCCTAAAATGATATAGTTTATAGATTCTCAAATTATATCACCTGTTGAAGTGTCTCAGAATAAAAATGAATCACCCTGTATACGAAAAACAAAAAGAGATACTTTGGTTCGAAATTGAATTCTCTGTCTAAGATGATATTCTTTTTTATTCTGTGATGTAATTACTGGTACGGATTACTCGTATCTCCGCCAATGGTTAATTTAAAAACTTGGTATTACATACTATATGTCCCTTCATGCATACATCTTGTGTGCCAAATTTGGTTTGAATATCATTAACAGTTTATAAATTAAAAAATATAAATATATATTTTTTCAACCTTCAGGACTGATGTCGTGTTTACTGTTTTTTCTCTTTGTTATGACCTTAACAAAATTTTCTGGCTAGTCCTTGCCTGTTAATAATTTTATT
The DNA here is from genome assembly GCA_963920635.1 of Pseudeuparius sepicola. Lineage (NCBI taxonomy): Eukaryota > Metazoa > Arthropoda > Insecta > Coleoptera > Anthribidae > Pseudeuparius > Pseudeuparius sepicola. The sequence goes on from OY987300.1 coordinate 78,115,173, forward strand.
TTTTCAAAAATTTACTGACACCAGTGTACAAGGTTATAACCTTTAGAATTTATAGGAATATTATTTTTCACAAATGAAACATTTCATCATACCAAAAATTGTGAGGATCATGTACGACGCTTCGAGGCGGCATACTGCGGCACCAGCTGTTCCTTCTTATTAGATTCATCAAAGCAGCCATAACCCTTCTCGGCCAATGGTATAGATAAGAGAGAATGGCCTTTTCAATTTCAAATAATCCAGTTGCAAGAACAAACGAATGCATATGTCATAAGGTTGTTCTCCTGGCCAGAAGTAACTTTTAAACTAAAGGGACTAGACGGGACTGTTTACCGCAGCACCCAAATGTGTCTCCTGTTTTGCCCGTCAGCATCACAAGTGCGAACAAGTGACAGTTTCGCAGATATTCATCATCGAATAAACAGTTTCCAGTTCCACATTATACCCTTGTCAAACGGAAGAATGCATAAACAAGCCCATAGAAGGGAAAGCCTTTTATGGAGCAAGTCGGTGTCCTTCAGTTTTCCTGGCGATTTAATAAATCGAAACTCGACTTTCGAATGGGAGACACTGACAGCGGAAACCCGTATTGGGGCAAGTCTGATCATATGGAGAAATATGACGAAATAAACTCCTGGAGAAAATTAATGCACCACTCATATATTTTTCTTGATATTTTTATATTCTTAAATTTTTTCACGACAAGTAGGCCATGGACCTTGTTTGACAGTGACAGTTGTTATTTAAGCTAACTAAACGCGACTGAATTTCAGATGCCAACGCCCCGACGGGCACTATGCGAACTAACTATATGGGCCATTGTCACCTCTAGCTTTAGGCACACTTTGGGTTTACACTGCGTTGTTCTTTGATCTTGTTCATTGTTCTTGTCGTCTTTTATATATTTTGTGGTCGTCTTCATAAAGTTATTTGGTTATTACGTAAAAGTTCCCCCCGACAATCGGCGCCCGCCGATTGTGGGGCGAAAACAGCGGCCGGGCCGGACGTAAACCCGGCACAAATCTTTCCAAATTTCGGATTTTCCGCGGGTTTCCGCGAAGTTTCGATGTTGCAAAAGGTGCAAAATAGTGTGGTGATCAGTTTGAGCTGCATATAGTAAAAATTCATCCGGATGACGATACACTTACCCACGGTATGTCAGTAACGAATCCGAAAACAAGGCAAATCTGCGCATCTACGTCAGTTGCGAATCACGAATTCAAAATGCGGTTGTGTTTTACGATTTTTTATAGTTTACAAACAACTGCCACTCCAGCTCGACAGTGCTTTAAAATAGGCCAGAAATGCCGGGATGTGCAGTCAGCGTTTGTCCAAATAATAATAGAAACAGTAATGGAACGGAAATTAAGTATTATAGATTTCCCAAGGACAATAATCTTGCCAAAAAATGGATTACTGCATGCCGCAGACAAGACATATGGAGCAATTTAAATTCTGATTGAAAAATGAACTAAAAGCAGAATTCGAAATAGAGAACTTTGTTGGTTAAATTAAATTGATTCGAAACTTGTTCCATCTCGAAAATGTTTTCAGGAACAAAAAATGTTTAGGTTAGGACCTCGGCGATCGAATCAAGACGGTTTTTCGTCCGAATCTCGCACTAAAACTTCGTAATTACACTGCATAACACTTTAGCATGTTCAAATTCCACTTCTGACAACTGTGGGAGGCCTTTTGGGCGTGGTAATCATAATAAAAATCTCATTTTACTTGCTTTATTTCATTTTCTAACATCTCTTCTTTAACTCTTCTCTCTTTTTTGGCACAAGCGTGGCGGGAATATTTAAACATTTGAATTCAACTGTGGTTATTTACCACATTATTATAACAGTCAACTTTAGAAAATAAAGCTTTTTTGACTGATTTTGAACAAAACAGAAAACATTATATACGAATCAACAAAATGGCATAGCCCATAGACTTAGTTTAGCATTGAGCCTACAGGGAGCGCATTTCTTATATTCAATCGCGTATAGTATCACACAACTTTGTTTTGACAGTAATTCGTATTAAACTTCGTTTTAGACTAAAACCGTTGATTGACGTATTAATAAAAGATTGCTCACGGCTGTCACGCCTGACACTTTTTCAACTCACCATGTGCTTTCTGGAGACAAAATACAATGCAAAACACATTGTTAGCCATCAGAGCAATCTGTTTTCCAGGACATGAAGCTATAGCCATGATAAGTCTTTATAAATATGTCAGTCAACGCTAAAACTGTGTTAAAATTTTCTTAAAAAGTGCTGATTAAAGCAAAGTGTCTGAAAAGTAGGCTTTCGATTGTGATTGTTTTTATCACATACATGTTGGGAAATTCATTTGCCAGTAAATTAAGTAAGGAAAATGAACCGCCTAAGAAATTTGTCAATTGAGGATGCAGTGCGAGCATCAACTCTCCTGGATGAAGGATATTCAATGCGATATGTTGCTAGTTTGTTAGGAAGACATCATTCCAGCATCTGTCGCATGGTGAGACGACATAATGAGACGGGCTCGTACCATCGAAGACCAAGGCAAGGGCGAAAACGTTGTACTAATCAAATCGATGATCGTTTTTTGAGACAACGTGCTCTCAGAGACAGGAGAGTCACCAGCAATCCACTAAAAAATTAATTAGCAGATGTTCGAAATATCGCTATATCGTCTCGAACGGTTAGAAGACGGTTACATGAAGCAGGATCGAGCAACAGAAGACCGGCCAAAAAACATTGCTTACCAGAGAACACAAAGTTCAGATATTGACTTTTGCAGGACTACATCAGAATTGGACCATAAATGATTGGAACAAGTTCTGTTCTCCGATGAAACTGGAGTTAGCCTTAAAGCTCCAGATGGACGTGAGCGTGTCTGGTAAAGGAGAGGAGAAAGGTTTTCCAGCTGCAATATATCTCCTAAAGTACCTTTTGGTGGTGGCTCTAAAATGTTTTGGGGGGGAATTTTCTTCGATGCTCTTACGGAGTTGGTATATACATAAGAGGTCTATGAATGCCCAATATTACTTCTTAGACAACATTATTGTCGAACATGTAATGCCTTTTGCCCCGTTTGTTGGACCTAATTTTTTATTCATGCAGGACAGTCCTGGCATGAATCCTATAGAGTATCTATGGGGCTATCTGAAAAATAAAAGATTCGAAATCGTAAACTCCCCACGGGCGTAGCCAGGATTTAGTTTTGGGGGGGGGGGTTAGTTTGAGAAGTAAATAAAACAACAAAAATATACTTACATGAAATTTAATATCTATATATTCATCCGAAAAACTACGACATATTTATAAAGTTCTTAACTTTAAATGAAATGGATAAATTAATTTCGTTCCTCTGCGCTAAATCTAAAACCATTAAAGAAGAAATCTTCGGCTTTTTCTTTTAAATATATCCACTACTTCATCTGCATGAATTTCTGTTCCATAGTGAATGTTCATTAGAGCCAAACCATTAAGTCTGTTTTCGCTTGTAGTGTTTCGTAAATAGTTTTTCAGTCTCCTTAGGCTCGAGAAAGACCTTTCTGGGGTAGCAGTGGATACAGGAATGGTAGCCAAGATTTGTAGTAATGTGTAAATATTAGGATAAAGGTTTTTATCGCACATATCTAGGCATTCCAAACTAGATTTCGGGGTAGGCAGTCTTCTTATCAGCATGCAAGGTAGCTGAAGCTTTGATAGCTAAATCCAAATTTGTTTCTTTATTAGAAACCCCTTGACCTTGACTACACCGCTTTTTCCAGTAGTCCATACCTTTAAGTTTATCACCCTTCCTTTTTTTCCCCTCCATTTTTCGACAGTAATAATGATTCACGTATCTATCCTTAACAAGGTCATCGAATAACAGCGCACTAAAATTACTCACTTACACGGTACACTTAATTCTCTTCACTATTCGTTCACCACTTTTCACTTTTATTCGCTTCGAGTTCGCATGGAACAATACTGCCGTAAGCGCGGTCACGCGCCGCTTATATAGCAGCCCAGTAGCCGTCCAGAAACTTCCACGAACTTCCACAAAGTTCCGCTCATTTCGACCTAGGGGCGTGGCGAATAATCGAGAAACAACGCAAAGTGTCCCTACAATACAAAATAGTTCGGCTGCAACTGCGTCTGCCTCTCGTCAAAAGATGGCGCTAGGCGCTACTATTACTACATAATATATTCAAACGTAATAATAATTTAACTCTTCACTCCTCGTATTTTTTCGGTATAACATTAGGTAATATTTTGCTTATTTCGGGGGAGGTTTGAACCCCCGAAACCCCCCCCTTGGCTACGCCCGTGAAACTCCCTGTTGCTAATCACAACAGACATATAGAGGCGACCTCTATTAAAGAATGGGAGAATATTCCGGAAGCTTTTGTTGCATGCCTCGACGCATGAATGCGGTGATAAGAAGTAGAGGAGGGCCTACACGGTATTAGTATTTTTTTAATTTGGAGTTATGCTAGCTTATTTATGCATTTTCAGCAAAAACACGTTTTTAATGAAACATTAAAGCAAATTAAGGTCATGTTAAGGTCATGTTAAGGTCGTGTTTGACTAATTTGTAGATGTTCATTATCATTTCAATGTAACGTAGTTTTATTTTGTGTTTTTATTGTAAATATACGAATTCATAATTAATGTGTTAGTGACCCCATAAATAAAAATCTAATTATGTTAAATCTGGCGACTTTCCTGGCCATTTTATGGGACCATTTATTCCAATCCATTTTTTGTTTCCAAACTCATTAATTAGAAATTCTTTTACAATTTGGCTTTGTGTGGTGGAGCTCCGTCGCTTTGAAACCACATGGTTCTTCTTAAATGCAATGACGTCTATTTTTTTTTTCATTAAAAATATATTTGGTGACGCCATAACCTATATTTTCCAAATTCCTTAAAACTATCTTTTTGCCCAAAAGCAAGCTTGAGTGGTCCTACAAGAAATCGACAAGTCAAATTTTTACTGGCTGTTTTCGTTTTCCTATAATAACCCTGGGGCGTCGGGTTTGGGACACCCTGTACGTACAAAGGAAGGGCCAAAATTTTTGGGACTGCAAACAAGACGACATTGTATGCGAACATGAGAATTTTCCCTTTTATGTGTTTTCACCGGTTAGCCTCAGGATACGGCAAAAGAGGGGAGTTCCGAAATTGCGAAAAAAGGCTTCTATTTGGCCAGAACGAAAGCGGAAAATGGCAATAATTAAATCCTTGTCGAACGCGAAATCAAACGAACAGCGCTTACGAATCTGACGAGTAAAAATCTTTTTAACCATTTTAGGGTTTCAGTTGCTAAGTGGTGTGCGAATTGCGTATCAGAATTTCTATCAGTGCGTGCTTATGCTGAGTTAGCGAGCCAAATATATACAGTCGATACTGCCACAACCTTCTCAAGCTTACAAGCCCTGTGCAAATATGTGGCAACGCCGCAGCGGGACGGTTCAACGGGTCTATATAGTATAGAGCAGTCTGCACTTCGGCTTAATTTATCTTTTCTAATAAATGTTCAACCCTCTTTTTAATTATAATTAGATACATTTGTGAACTTTGTTTCAATAATTATGTACCTGAGTAAGTAGGTACGTTTGTTTAACAGACAATAAAAGCATTAAGAAGTACATAACAAAATATTCACAGAAGTATAAGTATTTATAATAAGTACGATTCCTGGTGTAGATAGATACATTTTAAACAAATAATATGGTAAATTTGGGCAAATAGAGGGGACTACATTTTGTTGTAAGTTGAATTTTTGTGAGAATTTTTCGCAAAGTGCGCCATCAGGCAAATGATGATTACCTGTCTTCCCTTATGGTTAAATTTTCATAAAAATACAAACAACAAGCGAACAGAGAACAGCGGCATGTTGTGGCAGTTAGGGCCAATTTCATAATACATAGAACTAAATTATCTTTTGGCTTTAACATTAGGTAAAGAAACTTTTCCAACAATACTAAACAATGGTTGGATTGTTAGCAAGCTCCTTTAATTTTAAAGAGTACTTATTTTGTCTATGGAATTAGCCCTTAATCATTTTATTCTTAAATTTTCGTCCTTTGGAAAGCCCAAAACGAATACAAGTTGACCGCTTGCCGTCAAGCAAAGAAAACCTAGCTACTTCAAGTTATTATTACTATTTGACTTACAGCCAGGTATGTATATAACTAACTTCTAGCTTCCCTCGACGGTTCTAGGCATCTTGAGGCTTGAAATTGTAAAGGAACGATTCTTCACTTCGGACTTTTAGAGAAATGTTTCACTTTTGCACAAACAAAACAAATTTATAAAAAAGCTGTCGCCAGCACTTCGGGCTGTCTGTTTCCACCTAGAGACACACTGCCTCGTCGTAGCATTCTGGCGACGATAGCACTACCCGCACTACACAAATTAATTCTGGTAAATTTCTTGTAAAATCAACTGACAGGGAGTGACAGGCCACGCCGCGCAGACCCGCAATCCATGTTGCCAGCTTTCTCAACTTCAGGGCTTTCCTAGAGTCGGCTGTGGTACTGCCCTTTCATTTTTCCATAAACAATGTCTCTTGTCAATTTGCCCTAAAAGTACTGTTTTCAATTAGGTATATCTTTCTGCTTGTTTTTTCCGAGATATATAAAAATAATTGAATTATGCAGGGTGGTCCACTTTAACAGTCGATAGAAAATTTTATTTGGTACCGACTGTAGCGTTCTAGCGACTGTGGCGACTAGGCGACTTAGTCTTGTCAATATCTTGAGTACAGGTGGGTGGACCGTGTCGTGTATAGAGTTCCGCGATTCCCGAGGCCATATGAACTTGTAAATATCGAAGTTGAAAGTAAACAGTTAATTTTGATGCATATTTGCACATTTTGTGCTTAGTTTTGTGTCTTGCTGCAGTTTCTACAAACAACGTGCATCCGTTGTGGGAAACTAAGAGCTTCCTATACTCCTAGGTACACACCAATTACTGTTGATTGACACTGAAAAATCAAAAAGGTAATAAATTCACTTAGACTATGCATACCTACATTTTTTGGTCGACTTGTGGTTAAATTTTTTACATCATGACTTTCATTGGTTGGGACTCTATAACAAATAGGCGATATTTTTTTCTTTCAACACATATTATACTTTTTCTCTATCTTTTCCAGATCTCCCAGACACTCCCTTGTGCCGGACAGTGCGCTCAGCCCAAGAAACAGCCTCGTTCCCGACTCTCAGCGATCTCCCAGGCACAGCCTAGTGCCCAACGACTTTTCGAGAAGTCCACGGAACAGTCTGATTCCAGATTCTGCCATGTCACCGAGGAACAGCCTTGTTCCAGACCAAATCAGCAGGTACTTATAATAGAAACGCTTTTACAGTTAGGTAGTTTTAGTAGATTAGTTTATGTTCAAGAAATTGAGAAAGTATGTTCTGTTTAAAATAAGTAGACTAAACAGGTTTGATCCTTTATAGCAATTTTACTTGACTATTTCCCTCGTCTTAATTTCCACCAATCACAAACGCGCAATTTTGAATTACAAATGGTTTCTAAATGGAAAAGCTGTATGACAGCACCTGTCAGCAGTTTTCTCGAGTTTACCCGCTGCAAAACTTGACAGCTGTTGCAATGTAGTATGCAATGACGTCAAAACCTATAGACGTGGTGCCCCATTCTTAGAATGCCCTTTATTTTGACTCCAAGATTAAATATATCCATACTACTCTAAAAACAGGCTACAAACAAAGACAGAAAGTCAACCATTAACCAAATATACGCCCGGTGATTCCCGGTTATAGTTCCTTCAGAATCACACTTAGATATCGCATGTTTCTTTTTGTTTGGGGGCGCCGGAAGCATCGGAGTCTCACCTGAAGACTCGGGGGATGGTCTAACGACGCCAGCCTCGAGTCGAAATAAATTCGCTACGGCTCGACAAAAAGGGGCAATTTCTGACAATCTCGCGACATTTTCGGAATAATTTAATGGAGCGCTTAGATTGTGATTAGTTCTGGGCGTCAAGCGTTTATCAAAACAAATATGTCTATAGGTTCTGACGTCATTGGTAGTATGTTTTGTAAGCTATGTGCATGCAGAATAATCCGTTACTCATGAAATAGTCTTGTCAAATACCATTCGGGCATCTAATTTTTCCTGTTAAAAAAATAAAAAAAAACAACGCTAAGTAATATATTTTTTAACAAAATGCATTCGTGCAGGTGAAAAAATCCTCGTCTTCGACTCGGATTTTTGTTGCCACCAGCACTCATGCTTTTTGTTAAAATATTAAATATTTTCGATTTTTTTCGGAAAAATTAGATGCCCTAATGATATTACTTACGAAAAATCATCTGTCTAAATATAATGACAACATCCTACAGCACCACAAACCTTTTAACGTTCTCTTTGTTTCTCTTTTCAGGAGTCCCAGGAATAGCCTAGTCCCAGACCAAAATCGAACTCCAAGACACAGTTTGACCCCAGACGCGACGAACGTCTATGGTTCAAGGTTGAGCATCGCGGAGTACAGCAGGAGTCCAAGAAACAGCTTGGTGCCGGGAACTGATCGAGTACCGAGGCAAAGCATTACACCTTCTGAGTCCACCACGTGGAACAACCATGACGAAATGAGTGGTAAGTGACTTGTTCTTTATTTGCTATACAGTGTGTCCCCGGATAGGTGTGACTATACTTGTAAACTTTTTTATTTTTCATTTTTCTGCAAAAAGTCATTCTTTATCAAAAGTTTTGCTTGTTTTGAAACTGGGAAATCCAATACCAGATTTTCGAAAAGTTATACAGGGCGTCCGAAAAGTTCAAAATACTAAAATCGTGTCAAGAATAAAGTGCTATTTTTTTCAAAGTTAGCGAGAAATGTTATTTGAGAAAGTGGTTCCTAATACAACAAAAGGTCCAAATCTCCGATATTAATAGATTCTAATAAACTTCAAGAAATATTATATTTTTAACTTTTTGACGTTTCTTTTTTGTAAACAGACCCAGATCGGATGAACCTGTCTATGGTACGCCTCAAACACTTCAGGGCTTACATGTTTACTTGTTTTCCAATGCCTCCTGGATAAACCGTAATAACACATTATCTTGAACCACATTTTAAAAAATCGACTATTTCGTGAATTTAATTAGAATCTATTAATATCTGAGATTTGGGCCCTTTGTTTTATTAGAAACCACATTCTCGAATAACATTTTCTGCTAGCTTTGAAAAAAGAGCACTTTACTCTTGACACGATTTTAGTATTTTGAACTTTTCGGACGCCCTGTATAACTTTTCAAAAATCTGGTATTGGATTTCCCAGTTTCAAAATAAGCAAAACTTTTTATAAAGAATGACTTTTTGCCGAAAAATGAAAAATAAAAAAGTTTACAAGTATAGTTACACCTATCCGGGGACACACTGTAGACGAGTAGTCCAATGAAGATGTCAGTTTAAAAAAATCAAAACAGGTCGATTTCATCAGGGTTTCTTGGGGACTGCCTCCCATGAGTGTTCAACCAAAACATCAATCTCGGACTCCTGGTACGAATTGAGCTATAGGGTGGTCTCCTAAACAATATGAGTGGTTTTCTAAACATTTTTTAGAGCAAAATGACCCTAATAAAAGTTGTAGGGGCTCAAATTATGAACAAGTTTACCTCGTAATTTTTTTTGTATCTCAAATACATAACAAGTTACGGCGCATTACTTATATGACAAAAATTTCTCATGCTGCAGGCGTGGTCTTGTAAACATTTGTTTAGAAAAAAATGACCGTATTAAAAGTTGTAGAGGATCAAAGTGTGAACAACACTTTTCCTCATAATTTTTTTTTGGTTTCTAATACATAACGAGTTACAGCGCATTACTTATACAGGGTGAGTCAGAATGTATAGTAAATACTTTAAAGGGATGTTCGGCAGGTGGTTTTAAAGGGGGTCTTTCATATAAAATTTTTCGATTTGGGCATTCCTTGCCAAGTTATTCGGGTCTACAGGGTGACCAAAAAGTATTTTTTTATTTATATCTCAATAACGGCGCTACTTAAAAATTTGAAATTTGGTATGTGTTATCTACTTACTGGAAGACGCCTTAGGGTAGTTTATTCACTTACATTTACCCCTAAAAAAGGGTAAAAACTAACAACCCCTATTAATTTTTTTGCTCAAACTTTTTTGAGGTTATCTTTTTGGTCTTGCAGGTCCATCATTTCAGTGTATCTTTTCATTTTGCAACAAAAGTGTACTCTTGTTTCATAACGACAAAATCAACCGTTGAAATTGGCAAAACGTGCCCCAAAACACCTGTTAACTTCAACATTCGAAACATTTTTTTCTTCTAAACTTTTTATATTATATTTTTACATTATATTTTTAATTAATTTTTGTTATATATTTATGTATTAATCAAAGTTACACCCTGTAGGTATTGTTCTTGCACTCTGTAATACATAAGAATGAAGAACGCGCAATTATTTTTGATTTACTAATGCTAAACACATTATTAGTTCTTGGACTTTTTATCGGCGGAAAATTATGAAGTATTTATTATCTATTAAATGGTGGCCGTTTTAATCCTCTCGGACAGGGGTATTGAGATAATCCTATTAGTGCCGTTGAACGCACGCTCTGTTTCCTCTTTAGTAAATATTTGTCTTTATGCCATGTAGGTGAAGTTATTATTAGACTTAAACAAGAAACAAAAAAAAAACAAAATGTTTGTTCACCATGTTTTAAGTTATTCATACATTTATTCTCATCTGTATACTGTGTATTGAACTCCAAACTCTAATAAAGGAATCTACTGGCAGTGCAGATAACAGTCTATACAGGGTGTTTCTTATTTCATAATTGAAAGCTGATCCGAAAGGACAATAATTCGTAGATGAGTTTATAAGATTTTTTTTATATGAATATTGAACATGGGTCTGCAACCTCTTTATTTCTGAGATACAGGGACTTCAAATTTAACAAAAAAAGAACAGTTTTCCCCACTATATCTAAAACCGCTTTGTATTTTTTTAAATACATTTTTTTCAGGATAAAGGTTATTTTTAGTGTTTGCAATATTTTTAATAAAAAAATGATACGCCACTGGTTATTTTATAAATAAATGTTATTTTTAAAATGTTCCTCTATCTTCTCATAAAAATTGTAGGTATCTTGTATTTTTTTCCTCCAGAGGACGGTTTTCGATTTAAAAAATAAAATTTTCTTGTATAGGCTAGAAACATCTAGTATGCTAAAACATATTTCGTTGTTTTCTAAATTGAAAGAATATATGTATGTACAGGGTGTTCAGATTTGGTTGTAAATGCGGGGTATCTCGGTTATTTTTCAGGCCTAATATAGATAATAACTACATAGTGTTATATATTTTTGTAAAGCTTACGACAATCTGAATATAACTGGTAGAAAATATACAGGGTGTTCTATAAAAAAAAACAAAGTTTGGTCCATATATCGAACACTATCAATTTTAGTAAAAAACTGAATACGGCACTGAATTCTACGTGAAAATATCTATAAGGCACAGTTTTTGCCATTTCAATATCATTAACCGTTCCCAAGATACGAAGTATGCCCCAAAAGCGCAAATTTTCAATTTCGCCTTGTATGTTAAAAACGAAGGTGGCTATGAAAAATCTGTATACGGTATCTTTCGTTTCACAAGAAAGTAGCAACGGTTCGCGAAAACCGCAACTCCCTATCTCTAAAAATAACCGAGATACCCCGCATTTACCAAATCTGGACACCCTGTACAAAGCGGTTTTAGAGATATTTGGGGAAAACTGTTTTTTTTTTGTTAAATTTCAACACCCTGTCTCAGAAATAAAGCGGTTTCGGACCTATGATTATATAATTTTTTTATATGTACCTACATAGGTTTTCCTAAAATCATCCAAGGATTATCACCCTGTAGGATCAACATTCAATTATGAAACACCCTCTATATTAATTTCCGAAACTTGTTCAAACTTACTCTATTCAATATTTGCTAACTTTGGCTCAGTGGGAGTAGGTGCCTATATCGAATATTAAATCTCGATTATATTTCCATATAATTAATGGATATTCTCTAAGTTTCAGTTAATTGTTCCAATTTATTGCTCACCAGGGGTGGGTACCTATAAGTCAAGAGTGGTGTAAAATAATACACCATCCTTGGGAATAAGTATCCTATAGTCCCTTAATATACAGGTATGTGGTTGCATGCCAGTTTTAATTTCATAATAATTATTATTGTATACTGTTTATAATAACGCTAACTTCAGGTGGTAATCTGTCAAAGGATATTTTCTATATTTAAAGGGTAAATCCCACATACCTGTATATTAACATATACCGCTTTTGGCTCTAGTGAGCACGGCAAGGCGCAGGGAACGTAAAGAGATGAAATTCGCCGCCATTCGAAAACGTTCCCGAAAGTTCGATAATCATATTAGGCGCACATAGAATGGTTGCAAGTCAAACAGCATACAGGGTAGGTCAAAAAATATAAAAATTGTACGAGAGTAAAATAGCCTTATTTCAGAAAATTCAGCAAAATTTTATTAAGGAAAGTTGTCTAGAATTAAAAGTTATGCCTAAATACCAAAACATGGCCTAAGAATTTTTTTTTTGAAAAACATTAATAATTTCCTAAAAAAATTTTTGTTTTAATATTCACCCTAAGCAATTTCATAAATCAATCAAAATTATATCAATTCCGCATAACTTTGTTCAAATTCAAGCATATTTGTAAAATTAACTTAGATTTTTAATTTTTTAGGGAATCACAAACTTCATGTTTGTTGCAACGATATTAAACAAAACTTTAAAATTTCGCAAAAATTCTTCCGAACAAAGTAAAACATTAAGTAGTAATGATAATATGTATATTAAAAAACTCCAATTTAAGGTGCAAATTTTTTATTTTAAATGTTTATTGTAACTGGAAATAAATTGACGAAAAAAATGTTTTTCTTAGGAGTCTGGGATTTGGTATTTAGGCATAGCTTTTAATTCTAAACAACTTTTATTAATAACCTTTTGCTGAATTCTTTGAAATAAGGGTACTTTACTTTTGTACATTTTATATATTTTTTGACCTACCCTGTATGCTGTTTAAGGTGCAACCATTATAAGTACACCTAATATCTAAGTAGGTACACCTAATATGTATGTAAGTGTGCTTGTGCCAAGCATTATTTCTTGTTCACTCGTATGCAATATGCTTCATTCTTTAACTTGTTACACTATAGGTACTATTCATGCTACTAAATTTTACTATGTGGAAGCAAATCCCATCTTAGTTAATAATATATAGTTTCCCAGGTTCGATCCATTGGCGTATCTAATATTAATTAATTCTGAACTGAAACATTGTGGGATAGGTAATCGAAACTCCACCTAATTCCAATCCTGATATTATTCATTAAGCTTCAATAACAGATCGCAGATCATCCCATAAACTTCGTTATATCACAGACCTATGTACCTAGCTTGGCTATAATATAGGTCTGTGGTTATATGCAATCAGAATTTAGAAGGCTCGTGCGCATTTGAAGTTTGTTCGAGACAGTAATGGGAAAGTTTCCTCTGATTTAATTTCAAAATAAAATGCAGTATCAAGTATCACCAAATTATACTACCAACACCGGCTTATAAAACAATCTGATGAATTAGTAATTTCAAAATAATTTATGATTTTTTTAAAACTTTATTCATTTAGCCCATGCTAGTTGCTACGTTTCGTCACACTAGTTTCCGAAAGTTGTCGAACGCTCGACTAAGTAAAAGAAGAATTCATAAAGTAATATCTTCGCTGTTAGCATAACTAAACTTGACAGCGTCAAGTTAGACTTAAACCGTTGACTGACGTATATTAATAAGACTTCTCACGGCTATAGTTTCATGTCCTGGAAAGTAGATGGCGCCTATGGTCAACAATGTATTTTGCATTGTATTTTGTCTCCGGAAAGCCGTGAGCAGTCTTTATTAATACGCCAGTGAACGCTTAAACTATATAAAAGAAGTGAAGTGTAATTATTTTTAAGTCAAGAACACCGCGTATTAATATTGACCATCATTTTTACACTCTGTATATTGCGAACCCAATCTCCTTCGCAATGGACACGTTTGTAGAATATTTACAACGTGCAGACAGTCTTGGCAGTCCATAAGAAAGCGGCTGTCCCAACTCCCAGGAAGATGCCTGCCAACGCCGCGCTACGTGATTCTAGAAGTTAGCTGCAAGTTGTATCGGTCACGTATATACTTCCATTCGGTTAAGTTAACAGTGGAAGATAAAATTGGGTACGGTGAATGTACCAAACAGTTCTGAACCGGTTCTCGGCGATCTAACTGGTGAAAAACAGTTCCGGAATTACTTTTTTGCATCCTGATTTTCGTAATCGCCTGGGCCGATATTTTCTAAGTCAAGCTTACAGGGGATAGTTAATATTTCTTTATATTACCACTGGCGCTTATAAAATAAACAATATACAGGGTGGCCCACAAAGGAAAGCAGAGACTAGAGAAGAAACCTTCCTCTTGTTCGTGCTAATTTAATAAATGCTCAAATTGTCTTCCTTGAACGCCTAAACACTTTTCACATCTCCGAAGTAGTTCTTCATGCGTAGCCCTTCTAGTAGAGAGTGGATTTAAATTGGCAAACGCATGTCGCACTCTGTCCATGCAATCTTCCATTGTTATTAATGGAATAATGTAAACTTGATTTTTTATTGTGCCCCAAATAAAGTAGTCAAGAACTGTGGATAGCGAGCCCCAAATGTATCGCACTTTCTTGATATTACTTTGTTGCATTCTCCGTAGATAATAAACAAATTAAAATAATCTTCGTTTGTGTAGGTAATTTAAGCGCGCCGGCATTATTGTCGACAATAATTTATGAACCAAGTGACATTTTCTCAGCCGCGATTGTCTTTTCAACGTCCATGGCTAATATGATTATCCAAGCGTTAAACAAACCCCGCATTTTATGGACGAAAAGTGGGTTTTTCGTAAATTAATCGAAAATTATATAGGTATAGGAAATCTTACACAAAGTTGTCATTATTTTTAGTGGTGATTACGATCGCATTAAAAAAATGGGGGTTTCCATTTGAAAATTTTGAGATTTAAGCACATTTTGAATGTAATTTTTATTTATATTTTTTGAACACCCTGTATAAGAACGGATTTATTTCTCAGCAGAGATCACTAGGTCAGGGCTTCTGTTACACGATGCCAAAAATTCGTTTTGAAATTTCGCGGTTTCCTCGTATAAATTGCTAATTGACTTTAGGTCTGCACCTGTCATTTTTTTCGGAAAAATGCAAATATCTCAAAAACGGTTGGATTTAGACACGGAACATGTTGCATATTTTTGTTCCAAAATGATGCCTAGAATCCAAAAATGCAATAATATACAGGGTGTTCCATTTGAAATAAGAAAGTTGTTATCGACTTCCGGTATAACCGGAAGTGCCAGATTCACCAAAATATTTTAGTTGGTGAGGTGCCAAATTTTCAGAATTTTCCTACTTTTAGTTTTCCATATATAGATCGATGCAATTCGTGGTGGGCCACCCTGTATAAACTTTTAGATAAGCGCATAAAAATTAATGTTAATTTTCGTTTGAAGTTTGCAGCTTGTTGCGATCGGTAGTGGTTGTATTTTCAGTGTTTTTGGCGGCACCGTCGCAATGGCAAGGCCCTGCAGCTGAAAGCGATGAGTCATCCAAGGGAGGTGGGCCTAAGGCGCCAAATTCAAATTTCAAGATGTCAATTTGGTAAATTTGGTAAAAAAAAATAAAATGATTGTTTACATCTATAGCTCATGGTTTTACAACACGGATAATAATCTACGAGAGTGAAAGTCACATTTTCAAGGGCTTTTGGTGCATTTAGATATCTACCGGTAAAATTTTCGTAAATGCCTATTATTTCTTATTTGCGTGCTTAGATACAACTAAATTCGAATGAATAAAACCATAAAACTTCCTGATTTTAAGGTGGTTACATTTAATCATGTAAAATTGTTAGGTATAACACTCTCCGCACAGTCCAAACCAAAACCACTTTTACCCTGGAAGACTGTGTAGGAACGAAAGCTCTTTTGATGGCCTTAACCCGCTTTTCCCTTAAAACGGGATCTTTAGGGAGGAAAAAGCGGACACTTTAGTACCGCTTTTGTAGTTTCCCTTGTAGTTGGGAACGGAACACGTCCACGGCATGATTTAAATAAGTCCGAAACTATAGACACAACCTAAAACCTATTAACTAAAATTGAATTTTAATCACTTTATTCTGAATCACTGCTGTTTTACCACCTTATTAATAAAACTCCACGTCCTATACAGGGTGTTCCTTAATAACATGCTAATACTTAAGGGGGTTATTCTTGGGCCCATTTTAAGAAAAAAACTTCATATGAACGTAAGTCGTAAACGTCCTAACTTTTGAGATACAGGGCGTTAAAGTTAATTTTTTTAAATTGAATTTTGGCTACATCTCCCGAAATAATCAAGTTGCTGAACTGAAATTTGGCACTGCTATGTTTTTGGGGATGGAGAATAAGCTGAAAATGTCAATTTCACCGTATCTCACAGAGGGCGCCACTTGCGCTGGTTTTGGATCACGCTTTTACGCGTAACTTTTTTGAGGTTATCTTTTTGGTCCTGCAGGTCCATCATTTTAGTGCCTCTTTTCATTCTGCAAGAAAAAGGTACTCTTGTTTCATAACGATTAAATCAACCGTTTGCGTTGAAATTACCAAAACGTGCCCCAAAACACCTGTTGATTCCAATATTCGAAACATAAAATTATCACCTACTGCTTTCAAATGTTACAGATCAACTGTACATTCAAAATGATGAAAAAAATGCCAAATGGGCATTGGTCAAAACATCATTGATTTTCTTGAAATAGAGTGTCCAAATTTTGTCAAATTCAATCCTTTCCATTTTGAACGTGAATAATTTTTGGTACGTTGTTCATAGGGATTTTTTTCTCAGTTTAAATGGTACAGTTGATCTGTAACACTTGAAGGTGGTAGGTGAAAATTTTATGTTTCGTATATTGAAGTCAACAGGTGTTTTGGAGAACGTTTTGGCAATTTCAAAGCAAACGGTTGATTTAATCGTTATGAAACAAGAGTACCTTTTTATTGCAGAATGAAAAGATGCACTAAAATGATGGACCTGCAGGACCAAAAAGATAACCTCAAAAAAGTTACGCGTAAAAGCGTGATCAAAAAACAGCGCAAGTGGCGCCCTCAGTGAGATACGGTGAAATTTCACATTTTCAGCTTATTCTCCATCCTCAAAAACGTAGCAGTGCCAAATTTCAGTTCAGCAGCTTGATTATTTCGGGAGATGTAGCCAAAATTCAATTAAAAAAAATGCACTTTAACGCCCTGTATCTCAAAAGTTAGGACGTTTACGACATACGTTCATATGAAGTTTTTTTCTTAAAATGGGCCCAAGAATAACCCCCTTAAGTATTAGCATGTTATTAAGGAACACCCTGTATTACTAAAAAACACAGTCCAACACACAATAAACACAACGAACGTTCTTTAAAACAGGAAAATCGCCAGCCAAGTAAACGTAAACTACGAAAAGCTACCTCCCTCTGATGACGTAGTGACGTTTCGCGTCGCCAGCTGTAATAATTAAGTCTAAGAGACCTCCGGGAGTATTAGTTTTTCGGTAAGTTTAGTTAATTTTAAAACAATACTCCAGCTGCTGGTGGTTGCGTGTGTGACATAATATGTTTTCTGTCCTCAAAACCTACACTTTTCTATAAAAAATCTGAAAGCGAAAAAGTTCGCTTATTCCATCTTTGTATGTCTATATTTCCCGGACTTTTTATGTCTATCTTTCCCAGACTACAATGACCTGAATTTTGGACGTCCTAGGCGCGCATCTGTATGGGTTTATGCAACACAATTTAACGTAATTTAATTTTAACGTAATTTACCTAAAGCCTGGTTCGTATTTTCGCGAGCAAAATCTTACAGAGTTTAAGTTTAATTAAAAACAGTTCTGGAATTACTTTTCTGCATTTTGATTCGCTAGAACTGTTGGAACAAAGCTATTATAAAACATACATAACCTCAGTTCTATTCTATGCATATCATCGAATTGATAAGTACAATGGAAGTCGCACAGGTACCACTTTCAGTGTTGTTTGGGGCAGCCAACTCTAGAGAGAGATAGGTTTCAAATGGCAATAAGTAAGACAAGGACGCCTAATGAACGTGTCAGCTGATTCAGGCAAAGGAGGTATATAGGGATGTTGCATATTCAGTGGGCATGTTCCGTAATTCTCTTTATTGTATGATCTGTATTCCGAAATTCGGGGCTTGTTTATAGGAATGAGAATTTTTCTATACTATAACCACAATTATGTAAATATTGCACAGAAAAAAGTAGTGAATTAATTAAATAAAATTACCTACATGGCAATTTTATGTACCTGGAAGTAAATTGAGACAAATGAAATACAAATTCCAAAATAAAATTTTATTTTAAAATAAAGGTGACAAAATATCTAGGGTAAGGTATACATTTTCAACTTTAATTACTTATCTTAACTGATTTATTAATTTTAAAATTCAATTTAATAGGAAAAGCATGTAAGACAGGTAGCTTTTACATATTTTTATATAATTTTTAATGTTTAGGCATCTAACAAAAAGAATTACAAATAATTACCTTATTAAAGGGACCAGAACCTCAAGATTAATTCCATCTTTGACTACGAAGAGCTAGGTTCATTAGCACAATACTTTGCCAGTTCTTCCCTTGATAGAGTTTCTATCATGACTTGGAAAATAAAAAACTGTAGTAATTAGGTACATACTTTTTAAGTTTGCGCTGCCCAACATTCTCTATGAAATTGTTCTCAATAAATTGTTGACTAAAAATGCAAGTAAATACTTGTAGACAATATAAAATTCTTCCTTTTTATTGCTGCAATCCACTTGTCTCTAATATCACCTTATCTCTTGGAAAACTGCATTAGCAAAGATTTTTAATACTTACGAATGAAAAGAAACCCCACTATTCTTATTCTTTCCGCCCCGTTTGGTACATCCAAATACACAACAGGAGTTGATCCTCTTTTTGGTAATTTACAACTTAAACAGAGAGAATATAGCCACATAGCTAAATTAAATTTTCTCTCCCATCTAAAAATAATATTAAACCAAAGACCAACTAAGAAAACTCGTTTTATACGAAACTGCCACCACGACAGGAACTCAAATCAAATATAAATAATACAATAATAATTACTCCTCTTCGTATCGGGACTTGGGACGATAGAAGGAAAATTAAAATGACGTTTGACAACGGAACTCGTTTGAAGCACAGGACACAAAAATAGAAAGTTAGGACAAACACCTCTTTTGTGATATGTGATTTTTGCCGGAATCAGCTGATTTATTTACTATTTCACTTACTCAAGTTTGGCTGCCAGTTTCTCTCTCTACACTCCTTCCATCTACTTGTCAATTCAATGATGCATATATATTGACCTGTGAAAAGTTAAGAAAAAAATACAAAAATGTCTTATTTATATTTGTTTGTTTTGAATAATGTGAATATTGATATTGTTTCACTGACACGATGGAAGGAAAAAACTTAATTTTCCCTACCATATCGATTGTTTTTGTATTAAATTGTCACCCGAGCACTCGCACTGCATTACCTAATTGGAAAACTAACAGCCTAATCGCTTTACAATCGAATCGATATTCCAACCCTAAGTTGGGAGTTTGATTGTCCGCCACAAATTGTAAACATCGTTAGCCTCACAACTTGAGGGCATACATACAGTGCAATGTTCCACTTCCAGCTAAAGTAGGTACGTTTATAAATTTAGAACGATCCAACATGCGCTTCGCATTTGTTACAAGCTCGGGCCGAAAACCGGTTTATTAGATATACAAATTTTAACGGGTGCTCGGGGTGGTAAGTAAAAGATGTATGCCATCGAGAATTTGTTGCAGGGACTCTGGTAACAGGCATGTTTAATCTTTGAATGTTGTATATGAACTGCAATGCGGGAAGTATCTAATGTACATTTTGTGACCCTTTCAGATAGGTACAGGGTGGCCCATCCAAGCGGAAAAAGTGTGCTACGTGGAGACACGTTAACATAAAATCGTCATTCAAAAAATGAGATTGTAGTAAAAATTAAGGGGAATTCGAGGGTGTACCCTAATTTTGTATACGGGGGTCGGTAAAAAAGTTATCGCGAAAAAACATTTTTTGCAAAATAAAAAAAATATTTTTTTACCTACACATCCATTAGAGAACCTTTAAGTAGTATTCCCGAATATTCAGTTTTTTAATATAACTTCCGGTTATAGCGGAAATGAAAGTGGTTTTCTCTATTTTACAACTTACACATTTCTCTTAACCATCACAGGATTCCTTTTTTAATTCTGAATCCAACGATATATAATTTGACCTATTTATCTCCAACCGTTTCCGAGATATTTATCAGAGAAGCTCCATCAAACTAGATACATGGTCTCATGGTCGGTGTCTGATGTTCGATCTGAGTAGGCCAAACAATAAAACCAAATTTATGACAAATCAAGTCAGCCATGATAATAAAACTGACAAGCGAGTAGGCTGAATGTTAAAGTGGCTATAGCCATTCAACTGCATTCAACTTAATTAAAAATCTCGTGGAAATTATGAAACATTTGTTATTTTTACTACTGTCATATTTATTATAACAACAACAATATGATTAGTTATTAAAAATTAGTTCGAAGTTCATTTACAGAGCGAAACCCCCACATAACAAAAAATATACAGGAAGTTCCATTGTACAGAGTACCAAAGTTGAGCAAAATAGGAATTTTAAAGGCATCTGGCGAGTCAAGTGTGCCATGGAATTACTTCGAAACAATTGAATGATGAACAGGACCGCTCCCAGTGTCGATGTGCAAAGATTTAATAAAAAATATACAAGGTGTTCTTTTTTGTACCAACTCAATCTTTTAAACTTTATACAGGTTAAAATCGAGTATGTCAAAACCACCCAGACGGTTATTAACGAACTAACTATAAAAAATGCAGAAGCCTGCCAGTCAGTAAGTCTATATGAGTCAAGGCGGTTGGTGTGCCACAACAGAAAACGCACAGAAAATGTGTCATCCTAGACGGTGATTTTGTCGAGAAGGGTCCAGTAATTCATATTGTTTTTTATTTGTTGATTAGCATTTGTAAAAAAATAAATTACCTACTCTTGTGTTTATTAATATTTTTCAAAAATTCCAGAGCATTCTTGACCCATATAAAGTTTCATAAAAATTCAGCATTTTGAGATGACCCAGAGAAAAATACCCTGTACATTTTTTAATTGAATCTTTGCACACCAACACTTTGAGTGGTCATGTTGATCATTCAACTGTCTTGAACGGATTTCATGGCACATTGTCTTGCCAGATGACTTTAAAATTCCTATTTTGCCCAACTTTGGCTGTAGAATATAACTCCCTGTATATTTTTTGTTAAAATTTAGAATGTTGGGAATTTGAGGTGTCGCGGTTAATGCTGTGGTGTCAGATTTTGAATAAAAAAATCGCTAAATGATTTTCATTATTTTTTACTAGAAAAAAATTCGTAGTAGGCTTTGAAAATTGAGATTAAGACGTGAAATTTTGCACCAACGTAAAAAAAATAGTATATTATACACCTAGGTTGAGAAGGGAGCCATTATTTACCGAGCATTTTTATATCCTGAGGCGCGTAGCGCCGAAGGATATAATATGCGAGGTAAATAATGGCCTTCTCAACCGAAGTGAATATAGAATTTTTTTTGCTACTAACATTGAAATATTGCCATATTTTAGTCATTTCTCGCTTTTTTCAAATACTTCAAAATATCAAGTAGCCTGGGAGTTCAGTTGTCAAGCTGATAAAATGACACTAATTTTTAAATGTCACATAGAAAATTTTTCATTATTTACCTAGGTATTTTTTTATTATCATTATTTACCTAGGTAGAGAAATATTACTTCTCATTAGAGGAATGGGGTAAATAATGGTGATTTCTCAGGTTAGTAGTAAAAAAATTTAGTTTTTTATGGCTTATTTTTTAGAAAAAAAAAACGGCTAAAATCGGATGAAGAATACAAATTTTACGGGGGTGTTCGGACTTAAGATGAAACACCCTGCATTTTTGACAATAATTCTCGTAATTTTCTATCTACAGAGTTGTGTGATTTGTTTCTGTCGACTGAAAAACATTAGAACCTAATTTTAATGTTTTATAACCTCGGTCAGTAACAGGACGGTTTGACAAAAAATGACAAATGTTAGATGTTTTGTGGATAACTTGTGTCTACGACTCTTGTGGTAAACTTCATCTTTATTACTATATTATTATACTATTTCACTACTAAGTATTTGCAGTCAACATATTTGTTCAAACAAAATTTGCATAATGTTTACCTAATATACAAGCCCTCTCGGCTTGATATTGGATGCAATATGTCATCGTAACTTTAGAAATTGACTTGTGAATTTACACAGCCAGCTCTGATTTCTGAAATGAACTAGAGGTAAAGGTTTCGGTTCTACGAGTATAGACTGATTTCTCTATACAGGTTGTTCGATTCCTGAAATTTGTATGCAAATTTCTATTTACAACTTTTGGTATTAGCTGGACCGACACTATATTTATTATAGTGTTGGTCCAGGCAGGTATTAGTTATAACACTTGACTTCCAATTAATTTTTTTATCAACTGTTGTATTAGTTTCTTGGGACCATAACAGATTGTTTAAGAAATGGATGGTATAGTCATGTTTGCGAGGTTAGATTATACTAGGTTAGGAACGTGAAAAAGAAAATATTCTGAAACTTTTTGAAATAATTTTCGGACAAAGTGCTTATGAATTAAATTTTGACATCTCAACGATCTACATGATTATTGCCTGTTAGGTACGACAAAACACGGTTAAGTTTTAAAAAATTATGTTTTTTGGGAATTGAAAATGTTCAGGCTAGCGGATAACCAAGTCAAGATAAGCACCATTGTATTCAATAATTATATCACAAGTTGCAATTATTATTGTCTCAAAATACTGTCATTTCATTTAGAATTAATATCTTAATATTTTTTGACGAGTACAATTGCCAAAAAGTCTTAGACACGTCGAAAATACACCAAGTAAAATGCAGCATTTTTCATTGTATTCCCAAGAAGGTTCATCCTGTAGATGGTATAGGG
This sequence comes from Pseudeuparius sepicola, assembly GCA_963920635.1. Classification (NCBI taxonomy): domain Eukaryota; kingdom Metazoa; phylum Arthropoda; class Insecta; order Coleoptera; family Anthribidae; genus Pseudeuparius; species Pseudeuparius sepicola. The sequence continues at coordinate 78,138,375 of OY987300.1, forward strand.
CATCCTCCTATTTTCTGTATTCGTTTTTCATATACCACAAACATATTAGTTGTTTCTCTAGAGATATTGATTTTATGTCAGGTCAATATAAAATAATAATAAGTTGTTCTCTTACCTTCCCAAGTTAAAGGACAAGTTAGTGAATTTGAGCGTTTATCAATCACATCAAGAAAAGTGAGAACCTGTCGTTATAAATATCTAGTTTACTATTTTGGGAATATATTGTGAGTATATACGACCCAAAAATGTTTCACAGCTCAAGTAGATTCTATTTTCCAAGCTTTTATTTAATTTCACCTATTTTGTTAGTGTGGGTCGAATCTTGCAAGCTGAATTAAAACCACTTCCTGACATCCAATTCATCTGAAATTTTGCATACACCTTTAGTTCCGGTGACAATGTAATATGCACTACTCAATATAGTAATACCTTCAAAATGGCCGCCGCCCCAATATGATGATGTATTTTTTGTCAACCCCCTTAATATGTGTATCAAATGAAAGGGCTTGAAAAGTAGAAAACGATAAAGTTAGTGACATCACACTAAATTCAATATGGCCGCCGCTCGAAGATGGCGGATTGCCTATTTGATACCCAACATGGGTACCTACCAAATGAAAGGGCTCGACGGGTAGAAAACAATAAGGTGAATGACTTCTTACGAAATCCAAGATGGCGGACTAAATTTCTTCACCACCTTCCTGACATGGGAATCAAATAGGTCCTAAAAAGCATAAAATAAAATTGAAAATTAAAAAAACCTTTTTAAAAACAAGCCTTTATTTCAGCCATGTACTAAAACGAATAAAATAAGTTTAGTTTTTCGTTAAGATAACTCAATTCCAAATTGAGACAAGTATTTGCAAATTGAAAAGCTTGTGGCGCAAATTGTAAAGAAAAAATGCATACTTTGGCAAATAGGTAATTGCTTATCACTGTCCAATAAAATTAATTTGTACATACTTTCATCAACATTTCGCGCGACAAGCTTTTTCAATTTGCAAAAACTTGTCGCAATTTGGAATTGAATTATCTTAGCGAAAAACCTAAACTTATTTTATTCGTTTTAGTACATGGCTTAAATAAAAGCTTGTTTTTAAAAAGGTTTTTTTTACTTTTCAATATTATGATATTTTTGCTTTAACCTGTACAAAATAAAGTAATTCTACTACAGTATACCTACTCCAAGAAGATATGTTTTATTCACCGCACGACAAAGAATTCATAAGATTAACCATTTCAGCACTGCAGTAGTGCTTCTATACAGGTCTACTACGTTATTAGATTGATATGAATTTTTTATACTAATGTCCCACCAAAAGTGGGTCATTGTGCTTGTGCTTTATATACGATATGCTTTGTTGAAAAGTTACTTTATCTTTACAATCTTTCAACAAAATGGCATACCCATTGGACTAATTAATTTTTAATACTTATAGGGATATATTTTTAAATTGTTCAAATATTTTAAATGGTGGTATATTTTGACCCTCTGAAGTTATTTTTTGTAAAACTAAATATTTGAAATGTAATAACAAGGAGGTTCTTTGCAAGAGAGTTTTGGGACCGCACCATCATTACGTAGATGATGCAACGTCGTCAAAGCGACCTGAGATCCTCAAAATGTTTAGGATTGTAGATGGTGTCTTTAAGTTTAGGAATTCTTGATATTACATCAATTCTAATTTTTCATTTCCCATTGTGAAGAAGTAGGTACCTACACAAACGCCTATGCCACTTTGGTGCATGGCCTCAAAAGTTAATTTAAATTAAAAAATTACTTACCGATGGATTATTCTCCTCAAACATTTTAGTTTTGTCGGTCAGGGACGTGCCAGAAGCCGCGCAGGATAATAACTCGAAAAAGTATCTAAATAAAACATACTGACACATATTACCTTGTCAGATATCAAAATATTGTGTCAAAACTTGATTACTACTCAGGGCAATTTATGATACACACAGAGCTTAGACTCCTTCCTGGGATTCTTTATCCAATGCGATAAAATAACTTCATAGGCGTCCTTCTGGGGCCGAATGAATAATTTTTGAGTTATGTTCCGCACGTTCCTTCCAATCTAATACCGTAATATTCTTCCAGGTGTCGGCAGGAGTCCGAGGCACAGCATCTGCCCCGACCAACCCTCGACCCAGAGGTCCCCGAGGGGGTCCATAGCCCCCGAAACGCTTCTGGCTCGCACCAGCCCAAGGGGGAGCATCGCTGGGGACTACGCCGGTGACAACAAGAGCCCCAGGTATGTTTGATCTCCCGCGCGGTCCTCCCAAGGGGACACCCTCTATTTTAGTCGGGGAGAATAAGACTGGGGATACATCCATTGGCGTATCAATGCATTTGTGTTCCAATCGAAGAATCACCCTGTATACAGAGCTGGGCAGATCTATTTAAAAAAGATCGTTTTAAAGATGTAAGAACGCGATCTTGATCTTATAGATCAAGATCTTTTTTGTTTCACTAAAGAACGATCTTTTTTAAAAATATCGTTTCAAGAAGATCTGAACTTTGATCTTAATTTGACGATCTTAGATCATTTTAAAGATCTAAGATCGTTTAAAAAGATCTAAGATAGTTTTAAAGATCTAAGATCGTTTTAAAGATCTAGGATCGTTTTAAGAGATCTAAGATCGTTATAACTTTTCCTCATTTGTTTTCGTTCGTTTTTGAAACGTTTCTGTGATTTTTTTTTTATATAAAATTATGTTTTATTTTTGAAGAATAAATAGTGCTCTAGGTTGTTGCAGGAATAAGAGTTCTTGTTTTTATATCTACATATTTGTAAAATATGTTCTCATTTTGACCTCAATTGTTGTAAGTAGTTCGTTTTTGAAAAGTTTCTGTGATTTTTTATACAAAATAATGTAGGTAGAAAGGTAGGTATATATTTTTTAGAAGAATGAATAGTTTTGTACGAACAAGGATTTTTCTTTTTATACATATAATCTACATTTTATTTCTAAAATATATGTATTACGAATTCAGTTACTTACTTTACTAACGAGCGTTCATATAAACCAGTTTACCTAAAGGAGATCTCTAGGTCTCAGCTAAAGTGCAAATTGTCAGAATTTGAGAAAAATGACAAATAATACAAACAAACTGACCCACAACTACAAGAACCTATTTTGAGGTCAAATTTAAATGAATGCTTTATGTTAATTTGTATTTTATTTTCAATTATCTATTTCTCAAAATTCCGAATTTTATAACTTAAGTTATAAAATTATAAATTGCATAAATAATTGGTGAACACGTTTTTACAAGAAAAATCTAATTCTCCATAGGTAGGTATATCAACTGACTGATTACGTAACCAGTTCAGTTAGAGTAGTAACTTTACGTAACTAGTTACGTAAAATTTTACTTTACACAACTAGTTACGCAAAACTGGACGTATCATCACTTGCTCAGGTTTTGAAAGATGTCACTTTATACTATGTCAAAGTTAGGAAAAGTATTTATAGACATCTACAGTGTGTCCACGGATAGAGTTCACATAAGGTGTAAATGACAAAAAAATTTCGAGTTGAAATTTGAGCTTCTGGGGATAAGCCCTGCTTGGTTTGAAACTAATTTGTGACGTAATTTTAGTTTCGAAAAATCACGTATGCCTTGAGAATTTTGAAAAAACTAATTTTCCACATCAGTAAAATGCCCTTTCTGTAGGTTTTACGACAAAATGTTATTAAGTTAACTAGTTCAGAATGAAGAACTGAGTAGGTTTGCGAAATTTCGAAAGTCTAGGCCTACTTTGATTTTTTGTCATTTTCCCCACTTTTCTTTAGAAAAGTGCACTTTGTGTAGCTTTCACATTAAAATGTTATTAAGAAAACTTGTTCAGAATGAAAAACTGAGTAGGTTTGCGAAATTTCGAAAGTCTAGGCCTACTTTGATTTTTTTCTGCTAAAAAATTAAAATGCCCAAAAATCAAAGTAGACCTAGGCTTTTGAATTTTTTCACACCTATCAAAGATCGTTTTTGCATGAAAAGATCTATTTTTAAACGATCTTACATCTTTTTTTGAAAAACGATCTGATCTATGATCTAGATCTTTTTTGGCGCGATCTTTCCCAGCTCTGCCTGTATATATGAAATATTGTTAATATATTATATTCTACATATTATTTATTATTTCTAAAATATATGTATTACGAATTTAGTTACGTACATTACTAACGAGCGTTCATTTAAAGCAGTTTACCTCAGGAGATCTCTAGGTCTCAGTTAAAGTGCAAATTGTCGGAATTCGCGAAAATGACAAATAATATAAACAAACTGACGCACATTTTACGTACAACTACAAGAACCTATTTTGAGGTCAAATTGAAATGAATGCTTTATGTTAATTTGTATTTTATTTTCAATTATTTTTCTCAAACTTCCGAATTTTATAACTTAAGTTATAAAATTATAAATTGCATAAACAATCAGTGAACACGTTTTTACAAGAAAAGTCTAATTCTCCATAGGTATATCAACTAATTGATTACGTAACCAGTTCAGTTAGAGTAGTAACTTTACGTAACTAGTTACTTAAAATTTTACTTTACACAACTAGTTACGTAAAACTGGACATATCATCACTTGCTCAGGGTTTGAGAGATGTCACTTTATTTATACTATGTCAAAATTAGGAAAAGTATTTATAGACATATATCTATTAACTATATAATTAATATTATCATGAATTTTGTTGAAAGATCTTAGATCATTTAGAGGTAGCAACCACAAGCATGTGGTTGCAACCACAAGCATGTGGTTGCTTCTAGGGTACTCCTAGTTTGGAGTATTGTGAGGCTGAGAATTATGATTATTATTATCTTAGATCGTTTAGAAGATCTTAGATTGTTTAGAAGATCATAGATCATTTAGAAGATCTTAGATCGTTGAAAAGATCTTATATCGATTGATCTTTCGTAAATAGATCATTTTTAGACGATCTTGGATCTAAGATCGTTTTTGCATGAAAAGAGCTATTTTTAAACGATCTCAGATCTTTTTTTGATAAACAATCTGATCTATGATCTAGATCTTTTTTGGCGCGATCTTTCCCAGCTCTGCCTGTATATATGAAATATTGTTAATATGTTACTTCGCGCATAAGGAAAATAGCTGCCACCCATATACCACAATGGAAAACTATTTAATTTAATTCTCCTCTAGAGATCTCAGTTAGTGCCGTGTTTACAGAATAATTAAAGCTACTTCGCTATGCCTGGGGGTTTTATTTTATTGCCCAAGGCCCAGGGCTATAAAAGCGAAACTAAACGTTTCTGTCGCTTTTACAATAAATTCCAGAGGGTATTTAGAAAACTATTACCGTTTAGCGGCGCTCGTTTTCAGTATACAAAATTGTAGTGGCAACGTTATATTCTCACGTTACGAAATTGCCATTATTTCTGGTGCAGTTATATCACTTATATCTTGGTTTGTTTGACGCTGTAATGGTTGGCTCCTATAACCTGAATACCTGAGAAGCAAGATGGTGCTACGGGTGGAGGGAGCTTCACTCCCACTACTACGCCTCTGCAATCGCAAAATATACAGTATGTCCACGGATGGGGTAAATAATAGGACAAATGGACCAAAAAGTGAAAGATACGAAAAAATGTTATTCTTTATAAAAGTTTTTGCTTGCTTTAAAAATAAGATCCACGATGCCAAAAATTTGTTTTTTTGTACAGGGTATGCAAAAAATACAAAAACGTAAAATTCGATGAAGAGTAAAGTTGTTTTTTTTATAAATTTTAATGCAAAACGTTAAATAAAAAACTTGTTTGAAATTTTAAAAGAATTCTTATTCCAGATTTTCAAGGAAAAATTTGAAATTTCTAAATTACTCTTTTAAAACCGAAATTTTTCCAAGTCATATTTTGGCCTTTTTATTTGATTGCATTGGGACTACTACAGGCGGCCGCATTACCTTTAATTGACTATCTGGAAGTTAGAAAACTTAAAAATTGTAAATTATGATGGGAAATATTTTGCCTCCTTTAGAATCTATGGCACTGGCATGTCACATAAAACCTGATGGCAGTTGGACATTGACATATAACATAACCTTGTACCAGCCCACTTATGTGGTCTCCTTGGAGTCTACAGAAAACAAACTTCCCCTCAAGGCTTCACTTTTCCTATGTGATAATGAATAACTTGCGGTCACAACTTTATTATTTAATGCAAGTTAAATATAGGCAAATATATTAAAGAAATAAAAAAAGTTGTTCAAGTTCCCCATTGTACCTAATAGATAAATGTGAATGTGTAAATGAATTTAGCTATGTAACGTTATCTCATTCCACACATTCCTGTAGATCTAGCAGAGCTAGAACAAAGGTTAAATGGGGAAAGAATTGCTATTTTTAATGCTCAATGTAATGCCCCTTTTGGATTTTTAAAAAAGTTCATGGCTCACTAGATATTTTGAAAAGAGTGATTTTTACTATTTCATCAGATCTCTGTAGCTCCGTTATTTCTGATTATACAGAAAAACTGTAGAGACAAAAATTGTAGATAATTTTGGACTTAATAAGGTAATCTCATCCAATTTTTTATGTTGTTTGTGATTTTTTGAGATATGACATAAACTTTTGTTTTTTAAATGTAAATCATAGTTGGCTGTGGCCTTATCAAATATATACGGGAACACCCTGTACACACTAGTTTCTATACTAGGTATCAGATTTAGTATGGAAATAGCTAAGGAAGGTAACTCATTTTTTGAGCTTACTAAAGATATAATACTCGGCATAGTTATTATAAAAAATAAAAGAGCTGGAAAATTTTCTGATTGTTTTAAATTTTCACATAGTCAGCCATGGATTATTTTTATAATTACGTTCTATTTTATAATAAAACATACTTCAAACTTTCAAATATTTTATTTTTAGCTGGTAACAAAATGTAACAAAATAAAACAAAAATTAAAAAACTCATATTCAAATTATTATTATTTTAAAAGGTCACCTTTTAAAATAAAAAATGTGTTCAAACAATCCACCATTATTTATGCAAATATTGCATCTTTTTAATACAGAATTTGTCGCCTTTCTTAGATAGCGCCTGTCAATACTGGCAATTGCTTCTAAAACAGCTGCTCTTAATTCAACAATTGTCTCATACTTTATTTTGTACTGTTCCCAACAAAAATAAATCCAAAACAGACAATTTGGGGGATTGGGGCGGCCAGGAAATAGGTCTATTTCTCCCTATCCAAATTTTGATAGAGCTGATCTAGGTAATTTCTTACGGGCAAATAATTATGTGGTGGACCTCCATCATGATAATTTTTGTTTTATTTTGTTACATGTTGTTACCAGCTAAAAATAAAATATTTGAAGTGTGTCTAATTATAAAATAGAACGTAATTATGAAAATATTCTATGGCTTTCTATGCCGAGTATTATATCTTTGGAAAGCTCAAAAAATGGCCGATTTGAAAAGGCCACAGCCAACTATGATTAACATTTAAAAAACACAAGTTTATGTCATATCTCAAAAATCACAAACAACATAAAAAATTGGATTGGATTATCTTATTAAGCCCAAAATTATCTACAATTTAAAAATCCAAAAGGGGCATTACATTGAGCATTCAAAACCGCAACTCTTTTCCCATTTAACCTTTGTTCTAGTTTCCGAGATCCTCATAGTGATCATCGAAAAAAAAGACTCACCCTGTATATTGCCAAACGCAAACGCTTGACCTTGATGGGATGTTACATGTTACAATCGTCCAAGCAGTACAAACGGCCAGCACGATTATTAATTTTTCCATTTAGGCGGGCGCCGGGCGTGTTAATTTATTTTATATATACCATCATGTAGGGGGGGTTTGAACCCCCTAACCCCCCCCCCCCCTTAGATACTGCCCTGGTCAGGTTATGGCGGCCAAGCAGAGGTGAAAGCAGTATGGTTATTTTCGGTTTACGGATTAATAAAAATAATATTTTTCTACAAGCGTGCGGAAAAGTACACTTTTCCGCACTAGTGCGGAAAAATACTTTTCCGCATTACTTTTCCGCACTAGTGCGGAAAAGTGACATTTTCGAAACTAAAATGCGTGCGGAAAAGTAAATGCGTGCGGAAAATTGTATACTTTTCTGCACGCTTGTAGAAAAATTAGTATTCCTAACTCTTGCGGAAAGTGTCTTTTCCACACTCGATTTCTTGGCTGAACGACGCGTAGCGCGTGCGGAAATGTGGCACTTTCCGCACTTGTTAGGAAATATACTATTCCACTATAAAAATGAATATCGTCTCCATAATATATGTCTTTGTTCCAGGGGTAGTATTGGTCCTGAAAACGGCGTCGACAGGAGTCCCAGGGGCAGCCTGTCCGCTAGGAGTGTCCTGATGCCAGAGGAATGCGTGGGAAAAAGTCCAAGGGGCAGTTTGACTCTCACCTTCCAGGAACCACCGGCGTCCGAAGTAAGACGATCCAGCGCAGACAACAGCCAAGGTAAGAAAAATCTTCTTTGGTGTGTAAAAGACTGTCGGTTCAGGCGGTTCGTGATATTTTTCCTTGGGTGTGCGCTATATGTTGTAGGTAATCTTCCTATTCTTCCTGGTCGTGTCAATTTATTTCACTTTTTTATTACCTACTGTGAATCGACCATAGAATTAGAAACGACGAGTTGTCATTCTAGAGAACGCCAATATTATCTTTCCTTTTTTATTTGGTTTATTACATTACATTTCATTTAATCATTAAAATGTAATAAAAATGACAACTCGTTTTTAATTTTAAGGTCGATTTCCAGAAATAAAACAAATTGAAACTATACAGGGTGAGTGAATTGATACTATACACGGCGAGTGAATTGAAACTATACAGTATGGGGATCTCGGAAACTGGCGGAGATAGAGGGACGGTTAAATGGGGAAAGAATTGCAGTTTTGTGGGCCCAATTTAACGCGCCTTGTGGATTTTTGAAAAAGTCATGGCTTACGAGATATTTAAGAAAAACGAAATTTCGGCGATTTAATCTAATCCATCTAGCTTCGTTGTTTCTGATTTTAGATAAAAAGTGTAAATACCAAAGTTGGAGGGAATTGTGTCCCCAATGCGGTTATCATGTCCTACTTACTGATACAGCTGTCATTTTCGAGATATGACACAAACTTGTGTTTTTTTTTTAATGAAAATCATAGTTATTTCCATTATTTGTCCGAATAACCATATCAAGTATTATATCTAAAAACACATGATTTTTCGAGACCATGGCCAACTATGATTTCTATTTAGAAAAACACAAGAGTTTGTGTCATATCTCGAAAATGGCAGCTGTCACGGAAAGTAGGACATGGCAACCGCATTGGGGAATCAATTCCGTTTAACTTTTGTATTTACACTTTGTATCTAAAATCAGAAACAACGAAGCTAGGTGGATTAGAATAAATCGCTAAAATTTTCATTTTTCATTTGCGATACTATAACATAGCATATATCTTTAACACTAATACTATTTTCTACAAACGTGCGGAAAAGTACACTTTTCCGCACGCATTTTAGTTTAGAAAGTGTCACTTTTCCGCACTAGTGCAGAAAAATACTTTTCCGCACTACTTTTCCGCACTAGTGTGGAAAAGTGACACTTTCTAAACTAAAATGACTGCGGAAAAGTATACTTTTAATTTCTTTGCTTTTCCGCACGCTTGTAGAAAAAGTAGTGTTCCTAACTCTTGCGGAAAGTGTCTTTTCCACACTCGATTTCTTGGCTTAACGACGCGTAACGTCATTACTGCAATCGCGTGCGGAAAAGTAGCACTTTCTGCACTTGTTAGGCAATATACTATTTCTGTCGGCGTCACCCAATAGTCTACGTTTAGAAACAGTTTCAATTTTCCACTCTTGTTCGATTGCGTCAGTTTCATTAGACAGTGATATAACTTTAGATATGCATGTGCGACAGACAACATTATTCCCATGTGCCGAACGTAATTACTACTAACTATCCTAAAAACATCTGTCCGTAGAGGACTTGCCCCACTTCATTCAAAGTTTATTGCCACCTCATTCCAAATTCTTGACCCAGGCGAAATGTCCGAATCGTCCAACGTATAAATAATTGATTTAGTTTGTTGTAAAAATAAATGGACAAGACACAAACTATGTATTTATATGTATAGTAAATTGTAGTAGGTAAGTAACTTGTATTTTATTTCTTTTTATATTGCACCCACGACCAACGAAGGGCCATCCTGTATATTTCTGCGCCCCCTCTTATTAAAGCTGTGACTTAAATTAGAAGAAGTTATTTTTATTAACTTCGTTTTCGATGAGTTGCCTTTCACCCCTTTTTTAAACAAACTTTTATATCCCAAACGTAAATACTTTATCTGATTTAGCTCTTTAACTTCCCTCTCATAATTTCGTTTTATTTCCAGCATTATTACGGAGTGTTATAAAAGTTTTCTGTTCCATTTGTTTTGGCTTGGAACTTTTACATTCAAGCACGCTGAATAGATGTTCGTTATACCAGCTCGTCTAGCTTTGCCTGTAGTTTTGTAATAAAGGGAATAAAGCTTCGATAGAACAAACAAAACATTTCAGCTTGCGGAGATGGTTAGGGGAACGGGCATCGAAAAAATCAAATAATAATAATAATTCAAGCGATCAATTTAAATTAATGGATGGTACATTTTGTGTGCGTTTCCTGTTGTGGCACACCAGCCACCTTAACTCGCAGGTGTGGGCTTACCGACTGTCAGACTTCTGTATTTTTTAGACTTAGTTCGTTTATAGTGTCTGGGGCAGTTTTGATATAATTGATTTATGAACCGTATAAAGTTCCAAACATTCAGTACTTCGAGATGGCACAGAGAAAAACACCCTGTATATTTTATATGGAATATAACACTTTGAGTGGTCCTATTGCTCATTCAACTGTTTTGAGGGGATTCCAGAGATGCCTATATAAAATTCCTATTTTTCTCAACTTTGACAACCTGCAGAATGGAACTCCCTGTATATTTTTTTGTTTAAATTTGGTATATGGCGGGTTTGGGGTGTCCTTTTTAACGCTGTGGCGTCAGATTTTTCAAACAAAAAAATGTTCAGGCGATTATCTCCAAAAATAAAGATTTTCCACTTTTCAATTTCTCGCTGATTCTTTCTGGCAAGATTTCGGCGGTCTGACAGGCGCCCAGTGACAATACACAATAAATCCTCATTTCGTAGCTGGCACCAGTCATTATTTTTCGTCTTTACCCCGAAACACACCATAAATTAAGATCAAAACAGAGGCGGGCGGCCGTACACGTTGTCGACCGTCGGACGTGACAAAAAATTAAATTTCCGGTGTTGCCAGGTTTATACAGCGGCCATGTCGCGGCACCGCCTCACTAAATCGTATATAAATATCCGAATAACGAATTCCCTGTCATGTCTCAGAGGTACTTAATTTGCAATTTAAGGACGACGGGACTGGGGCGACACGAATGTTGGGACGTTTATGCCGGAAATGTTACTTTCCAAATTGAAATATCATCAGGGTTATGCAGGGAGTTTTGTGACTGAATGAGGAAATTAGATTTGTGAAGTACATACATCAAAGTAATGCACAAATTTTGCTAAAACTCCGTGTTAAATTATTGATATTAAAATTTATTTCGTCAAAACCCATGTTAGACCAAATAAAATACTTCACAGCATTGCTCAATCGTCCCGTTCAAATTTACTTTTTAAAACTGAATATTGACTGTACCCATTACTTTATACTAGGGTCCCTTTATTGGGAGAGTTGTCGCAATCAGTATCATCATCGGATTTAAATTGGTTTGGCATAAAAGTAACGATTCTGAGGTAAAGAAAAACCATGTGGGATATTGCCACATAGGCTTGCAAGTAAATTTTTAAAGGAGTAATCAAGGCAGTATGAAAATTTGACACTAAATAATAACATTGTCGTTTTAACTTTAAAATAGAAGAGCTTTCTCTTATAAGTTATTAAAATGGGGCGATGCCGCTAAATGCAATTTTTATAATATATTCTCCTGAAAGAACTTACCAAATTATGAAATTTAAGAGATAAATGGTTATTTAATTTGAAATGTTTTAATCGATATTTTTAGACTTTTGGTGAAGGCGTTGGTATTAATGTTACTCTGTAAAACTTGAATACCCGCCATTCCCTTTCTACACCTTCAGCCACGTTCAGTGTAGAGGAGCCCAATAGGGGATTTTGGGATTTACTCAAGCGCGACAGATTAACATATGGGGGGATACCTTGCACCCTGTTGAGTACCTCCACCATATCTAAGCCCTCTATACAGGGTCGCGCGTGTAGGGCAGCCGATCAGAATAGTAAAAAAAATCGATAGGTGGATATACTCGAGCGCGTCAGATTAAGATATGATGGGTTAATTACATGCTGAAAAGTGTGCTTTTCAATAATCTGACGGTTTGAGCGTGACGTAAGGGGGCGGGAGGGTCACAAACTTGCAAAAAAAACGTTACCTCGACTTTCTCGAGCGCGGTCGAATATTTTTTTATTTTGAAGGAAATGATTCAAGGTTAACGGGAAAACTATAATCTGCCAATTTCCACAAGCCGAAGTAACGAAAATCGTCGATAAAGTTTAGCGCGTGCAGCTAGCTGAAGTGATGCATGTATTCCCCACTCCGCGCCTCTCTCTCCCTTTCACTATTTCTCTCGCATCGTCCCCATACGCCAGCCATCACGCCATCACAGCAGATCACAGCACTCGTGGTATTATATGTACCTACAGGATTATTCAAACTCGATGTCCCTAGCCTATTGTGGGCAAACGAAAAGAGAAAACATATATCTGCTTCCGGGGTCTTAAATGGGACCAAATTATGATAAAATTGAGAATATTTGACACACGACGCTCTGCGTCGCGGCGCCCTTTGAATTTTTTTGTAACGAACGTACATTTTTTATTTGGTATTTGGATAGACCTGCTTTTTATCTATAAGATTTATTTGTTTTAGACGTTTTGTCAAATTTCCTTTAGTTTAAAAAATATAGGTAATACAATATTTGAAAAGTACACCCTGTACTATAGAAAATAAATTATTAAGAGCATATTATGTTTGTAGACAAAAATTCCTTAATTTTTAACAGACAACATATTTATCTAAAAAAAAACGCAAATAATCATTAAAAAATGAAATGAAAAATTTATTTTTCAAACCGTCAGATTAAAAAAATCCCTCCAAATAATCGTCATATTAACATGACCAGGACATCAAGCTGAACCGTCTATGCATTTTCAAAAAGCCGCCACAAGCTGGCGTCACATCCGAATCGTCAGTCTATTGAATGGGAGCTTCTTTCTGGTTCACTTAACATCCCTTCTGAATGCGCTCGAGTAATTTTTTTTCTTCCCATTTTTAACCCTTCCGTTCGGCCGCCCCCACCAGGCAAACCGGCAGATTAACATACCTACGTCATCGGAGACACGTGGGGCATATTATACACTATCAATATCTGACGCGCTCGAGTATCTCCATGTGCCAATTTTTTTTACATCCCCCATTTTTTTCCCCCCACCGGTGGAAGGGTATCATATAACCTTTTTTTCTTTCTACCATCTAATCTTCAAAATCCAATAGGTCCCCACGACGCTCGAGTAAATCCCCATTTAGCATCGTGGGCTTCCCTTCTATTAGAAGTATCATGTTGCCAGCTGATGAGTTCGACTATCTTTATAAGCTAAAATATGCTCTTGATGTAGGTTGCCACAGAAATATTCCAAAATGTTTTTCTCCAAAGGAAAGAAGATACATAAATGTAAGTTTATTTCATCCATATAGTTCTTGGTGACTGTGAGCTAGGAATTTGGGTTAATTTTTTAGTCTAAAAAATAATATCTTATTTATAGAATATGAGTATGTAGTTACTTATAGTGGTAATTTATCCTATATGTATATCATTCCCGCAGATGTTACTTTATTGATTTTCAGGGTTACTTTTTGCTCAAATGCGCACTGGACCACTTACCTATTAGTTTTGCAATGTGTCACATGACAGAGATGAAGAATATAGTTTCCAGCATAAACAGACTCCATTTTGCTATAGAGAAATCAATGCACAGAACATATTCGTTATAAAAAAAGTATTTGTGTGACAACATTTTGTGCAGTTGTGTTAGTTAAAGCTCAAAGGTTGCAATACATTAAATAATAGATATTCATAGGCAAGCTGGAGACATTTGAATAGAAAAGTAAAATTTGCCTTTCTACCACGAATTATTGCAAACGGGGGCACCGGCAACACTGCAATGCCGTTTCTCCTGACAGGCACAGAGTTGCCACGTTTGGCGTTCTAGACAATAAAACGACGGAACTGCAGATTTCAGCCTGAAGAAAATGGTGCAACTTCGTCTTTAATTATCATAAATAAATAAGGGTTAAAAGCAGTCGTTTCATTTATTATGTGTTATGTTGGTAATTCATCTACCGTAAGTGTCAAAATAGTTCGACATCGACCCCGATATCATCAAACAACAATAATTTAACTAATGCAACGGTACGTGACCCAACACAGGCGAAAGCACGGCCACCTTGTTATCCAAACCAAGATAATCATCCCTCTCCATTCGGAAATAGCTGCGGATTACACAATGACGAAATCACACTATCCGCCCGTAGCAGCCCTGCGGCCATCAAACAAGGGGCCCGGAGACATCATAGTGGAGATAAATTGGGAGTTATGACGGGACTTAGCGAGGACGTAACTCTTTGTTCGGTTATAAATCGTTTTAGGTGATGGCGAACAAGTTTCGGGAGCAAAAATGGCATTAAAAAATGAAAGGGCAACGCTATTTGGTTATGGGTTTTTTACAAAATACGATGGAATAGTATATTTCATTACGGAATAAGGAAATGAGGATTTTTCCGTGCGTGTGTGACAAATTCTCGTGTGAGGCGAAGCCGAACACGGGAAGTCGTGTTAGCACGGGAAAAGCCTTTCTATAGATGAGTAATGAACAATATTTTTCATTACACATCTCCGAAAACCACTCTTGAAAATAAAGAAGTGAGCGTTTAACAATTTTATTTTTTATTAACACAGTAACATAGAAACTATAAGTACAGTAGGTATTTTCAATTTAAACTTTATATCCATAAAAATTCAAATAAATATGTCAGTTAGGAGGCAACGATACATTTTTTAAATACGCAGGTTGGTTTTTGTTAATGATAACGGTGCCCTCTGGCGCTGTGTTTGCTATGAGGTATTGAACAATTTTCGAGAACCGCAGGAATACGAAAAAATACTTTTCGTCCGTGTATCATACAATATTTTTTTATTCGAATGTGCTTATACAGGGTGACCGTATTTCGAGTCTTTGCATGGGGATCTTGGTTATCTTAAGAGATACGAGGTCGGTTAAATTGGAGCAAAGTTGCGGAATTTGATGCCGAATAACATGCTAGAAAGAAATTTTGGCTGGCCCTTCTCGTTTTGAAAATAATACGAAAAAACTGAAAATTGTCGTTTTGGTTTTTATTTTTTTAAACGAAAACGAATGGCGCTGGACATTTCTAAGTTAAACATTATTAAGGCACTTTTTTACAAGAAATCTAAATATGATCTCGCATTTTTTTTCTCGCCTCCCTGGGCAAAAATATGACGATCAACTTTTATTTTTCTTATGGGCGCCATATTAGATTTTTGCATTTTTGAAAAGAGGATTTTTATCTGGTTAAAATGATATGTCACACATTAAGCTTTACTTTGTTTTTCTGGCCGTAATATCAAATTAATCATTTTTGCATAGAGTGCCTTGGAAGCATAAGCCTAGTTACCCATTATTGCGAAGTGTGCTTTGGAATATTGTTTAACGGTTCAGTAAAAATTCAGTTAATGTTAAATTTATTGATTAAATAAATCATAAACGTACCGCGAGGACAAGAGTATAATCTGAGACCTTGCTATTTATTCGCCATTTGCAAACAAACTGGAGTCACATAGAACAACAAAAACCTAGACGAGTAGACAATCCTATTTTACAATAAATGTTCAATTTGTCCTCCTTGCTCCTCAAGGCACAATGCAGCACGTTTTTTTTTAAATTGTTTATGGCTCGTCCAATATCCCTTCGACGTCATTTATATTTGAGGAATAATACACTTCAATCATGTCACGTTTTTCTTCATGTGAAAATGACATTTTTTTCAGTAAAATAAAGTATCCGTGACATTTAAAATTGTACTAAACTATCAAACGTTATGGGGCTTATGTTTCCAAGGCATTGTATGCAGAAATGTCAAACATTATGGGGCTTATGTTTCCAAGGCACTCTATGCAAAAACGTCAAACATTATGAGGCTTACGTTTCCAAGGCACTCTATGCAAAAATGATTAATTTGATATTACGGCAAGAAAAACAAAGTAAAGCATAATGTGTGACATATCATTTTAACCAGAAAAAAATCCTCTTTTCAAAAATGCATAAATCCAATATGGCGCCCATAAGAAAAATAAAAGTTGATCGTCATATCTTTGTCCAGGGAGGCGAGAAAAAAAAGTTAGATCATATTTAGATTCCTTGCAAAAAAATGCCTTAATAATGTTTAACTTAGAAATGTCCACCGCCATTCGTTTTCGTTTAAAAAAATAAAAACGAAAACGACAGTTTTCAGTTTTTTCGCATTATTTTCAAAACGAAAAGGGACAGCCAAAATTTTCTTTTACCATGTTACTTGGCATCAAATTCCGCGACTTTGCCCCAATTTAACAGACCTCGTATCTCTTAAGATAACCAAGAAAAAGTAGAAAATTAAGATATAGAACTTGCAAACTGTTAAATAACTCGCTTCCTTGTCTGTCTGTTTGTTTGTCATCCTTAATTCTTAACGCGTTTTTAACATGTTATTTTTATTTACTTATTATCAGCTTATGGCATGTGCTTATCTGTCCACGAATTTTCACTAGTCAAATATTTTCATTTAATATGCATACTTTTTTTTATAATAAAAAATAACATAATAATAATAATAATAATATATATATAGCGAGTTAATATGGCATTGTGATCCAGCTCTGAGCTATGTCAAGTTTCTAGTTCATCGGAAAATTACTTTAAAATAAGTAAAATGCTGGTGCAATACGGTATTTCTATGATAATTTTGGGGTAAAACGCCCAGTATCCCGTCAGTATTTTACTTCACGATATTAAGCTGTTCTACAGGGGCTTCGGCAATTTATTGTGCGACCGTAAATTCGACTATAAATAATGGTATAACAATTTTCATGGCCCAGTTGAAGAGTTACTGCCTGTCAGCTTAAATGCATGGGCAATTTTCTCTGTGATAGACCGTAAAATTTTATCTTGAAACAGTAAAAGCCCATCAGCGATTATACTATGGGTATAAATATAGAGGAATTATTGTTGTAGTGATTTATTTGAAAATCTTGTATCTTTTTGATATTTTCTCATGGCTTCATTTTGTCGAGATTAAAAATACTTACGTAAAGACCAACAGTCCTGAGGATGGTCATGTTTTTTTTTGGGCATAGAGGGTATCAGTGGCGTATCCAGGATTAACGTCTGGGGGGGGGGGCAATAAATTATAAATAACAAAACTCTGTCGATAATTCTAATGAATAAAAACAGAACAAAAACATATTTTCTAAAATAAATAAATACAGGGTGTCTGGAAATAAATGCACCAACTTGAAAAATTAAAAAGAAGAATGGTAAATATGACGAACAGTTCATATGAACATGGATCCGCAGATGTTTGGTTTCCGAGATGCAGGGTGTTGAAATTGAAATTTTATTTTCGCTTTTTCGAGACGACAAAATTTTCTTGCAAAATTTGGTAGCCGGGTTTTTTTTGGGAAGAGAAGTCATAATGTGGTATTATTTTTGGTGCAATCCGTAGAGGGCTGCGTACGCTATCATTATTTAATTTAATTTGCCCTAACTTTTTTGACAGTAAACTTTTACGACATTTTGTGAATGTATCCTCTTCCCAAACGTTTTCTAAGCAAAAAAGGTATACTTGGTGAATAACGCCAAAGGTGACTGTTTTCGAGAAATTTAAAAAAAAATTTTAAATAAACAAGCACATTTATTTTTTGACAGTTTACTTAATTAACTTGTTTTTTTTTTCAAGAAAATTTTGTCGTCTCAAAAAGTTACTTAAAAAAATCGAAAATAAAATTTAAATTTCAACACCCTACATCTCGAAAACCAAACATCTGCGGACCTATTCATATGAACATTTCGTCATATTTTCCATTTTTTTTTAATTTTTTAAGTTATTACCGGACACCCTGTATAACATAAAAATAATTTTTCTTCCAACCAGTAAAATCTATATCACAAAATCAAGTATTCTTTTTTTGGTCTTGAGCTCATCAAATATCTCCTCTGGAGATATGGGTATTTCAGGGTACACATAAAGGAATGTTAACCCATTCAGTGGGTTTTGGCTAATATTGTCTCTAATATAAATTTTTAAAATTTTCAGTTTTGAAAATGTTCTTTCTGGCACACTGTAATTGTGCAAAATATGTCTAGTAGGTTGTTTTGCCTAATTTACGGCGGCGCGTTCTCAAATCTACTGCACAGGTTTTAATTTCGAGAAGAAAAGATGAAACAAAAAATAACAAATTGTAGTTGTTTGATGTTCACTGCATTTTCAGATTAGGCCAGGAGTATATAATTTTTGGTATTTTTAATTTTGATATTACAAATCTCCTTTATCTCGACAGCTCTGGGGGGGGGGGGCAATTGCCCCCTTTGCCCCCTCCCTGAATACGCCACTGCAAGGTATTAAAAAAATAATAAAACATGAAAATAAAAAATAATAATATGAAAATTAATAACAGCCTCAAAGAAAATAAATATATTTTCATCTAAAAAAATGGGATCCTACTTTTTCCACCAGCTTCCACATTTTATATCGAAACTGCCGAAGCTATCTGAAATTTTACGTGCCATTTTTTTGACCTTCTTGATCGATACAGCTGGGCTTACCCACCAAGTTTATTGCAGCGTATAAAGATAAGGAGCGCCTGGAAAATCCTCTTAAAATATGGACCCGGCTGAGTCGGCTATTCGGGATTCACTGGTTATCTGGAGCAAAATGCCTCGGTTCGGTTCCTTTCCTTGCTTGGGTCCGAACAAATTTTTAAGAAGGGGCCATTTATATCAGTTCTATGCCTTTTCTCTGAAGAGAAATTTCATCGGGTAGTGCATTTTTATTTTATGTGGCAGTGTACAGGGTGTCCCATCTTCGATACTTTTGCAGGTTATATTTATATACAGGGTGAGTTTTTTTTTATGCCCACTATGGGGATCTCGGAAACTAGCAGAGCTAGAACAAAGGTTAAATGGGGAAAGAATTGCTGTTTTGAATGCTCGATGTAATGCCCCTTTTGGATTTTTAAAAAAGTTCATGGCTCACTAGATATTTTAAAAAGAGTGATTTTTTGCTATTTCATAAAAAATTGTATCAGATTATCTTATTAAGCCCAAAATTATCTACAATTTTTGTCTCTACAGTTTTTCTGTATAATCAGAAATAACGGAGCTACAGAGATCTGATGAAATAGCAAAAAATCACTCTTTTCAAAATATCTAGTGAGCCATGAACTTTTTTAAAAATCCAAAAGGGGCATTAGATGGATGGTACTGGGCATCGAAAAAAACTCACCCTGTATATATTTTTTGAAATTATTATTTCCTCGAAAAAGTCCGCGTACGCCACTGAATTCTACGTGAAAAAAAACTATAAGGGTCGATATTGTATCATTGAGTAAAATTATTATTCCTTTACTCAACGATTGTATTTTAAGGAACGAATACTAAAAACAAGGCACAATACCTTCAAAAGGTCAACAGTCAATGATCCCAAATTATTTTTAGCGGAAGCCTGAGGATCCGTACAAATTAATTTGGTAGACCCCCGCAGAAAGCAGAGATCATTAATCTTTATTACGTGGATATAATTTCAATATTTTCGGATTAACGTGAACTTACCAGTGCCTGACACCTTAAGGGTTGATTTATCAAATTTTAATCTGTAAAAATTAATTTGGCGCGTTTATTGATATGGAGTAAGTAGGAGACACATCACTGTAAATAATTACCAACAGCCCGAATCAAATCTGCGAATTTTTTTTTATAAACAATATTTTACAAATTTATATATTTTTTTATCCAGTAGTCTGACAGTAGTAGTTTCTTTTATTTTTCTATGATAATATTGGCTCTCTCATTTTATTTAGCTCCAACTGTTTTTTTTCTCATTTAATATTTTCTATCTGTTTTATATTTATTGTTCTTCTCTTCCCCTTCCCTCTTTTCTTCTCCCTATCTTTCTCCTTTTTTTTCTAAAAATACTGTTTCTTCTCTTCCCCTGAAATGACAGACGGCCTAAATTCTCTATAGAGTCGTTTCTTAACTATACACCTTTAAACTTATTTTGAATACCTAATTGAATTTAATTTGACATGGTAAACTTGTAAAGATCGTAATATTAAATTTATTGGTCGTATTTAGCACTTTCGACAAAAAGACAAGGCTCAGAATCGTTGAGTGACAAATCTGTACATGTTTTAATGCTCTTGAAGACTGTACTCCGAGGTCTACCATAGTCACTTCCAAATAATGTGACCAATAACTAATACATTGTATAGCCAATGGCTGACAGAGGTGTCAGGCATTGGAAATATTTAACCCATTGAAATTTGTACACTGTTTATTGTTAGAAACTTTAGAGATCATTTTTGCATGACTTGTGATTTTCCCACTGACTGACGCCTACTCGTATGTCAGGTATTGCTTAGCATAAACATAAGCCAATAACTGACACCCCAACCAAAATCTTCAAAAACTTGAAATAAGTCTAAATTATTACCTTATAATTACACACTATTTTTTTACAACGCTGAACTAAACAATTTTGCTAAGAAACCACAATGAATATAACCTCTATAAATTGACAAGTCAGTAAAAATAGAGAAATCAAGATAACTAACTTAGGAACAAACATAACTCATAACTGTGACTTCTACCATCATAAATATTTCAATAAAATGGATTTGTATCTGCTCATTAGCTTATTTTTCAATTAAATAAAACATGGGTCAGGTTTCGGCAATGTGTCAGGAACTGGTAGGTACGTTTACGTTTGTTCATTTTATAAAGTGGGAGTTTTCAAATTACAAAAATTCACCTTTGTCTTCTTTTAAAATGCATTAATTCAGCATTGTAGTGTAGTAGTAAGCACAATATAACATTTCATGAACAATTTTGAACTAGCATTTGAAAATTAGCTCGTGTATTTTCATACATCATTAACTTATTGTTCTCTTATTTGTTGCAGGAAATAATAGAAGAAGTACTTCGCCCTACAGATCGGCATCTAGAGGCAACGTCAACATGGGCTACAACAGTGGATTTTCCGAAAGTGGTTCTAGAAGGGCCAGTAGTTCAGTAAGTCAGGTAAAATTCAGTTTTTTTTGCTTATTCCAGCGTGCTTGTTCAAATTTGTTTTCGTTTTTTTATATATTCATTGTGATCAACAATGATTATAATTTTATATTTCTTTTGAAATAAGATGACATGGCTTGATTGTTAACAAAATATTTTATATTAATAATAATTAATATTAATAATAAAATTTGTGGGTTTTCTGGACATTCAACATCCGCTATATTGGATTTACTATGACGTCACTTACCTTATCATTTTGTACTCGTCAAATCCTTTCATTTGATACCCATGTCGAGGAGGTCGTGAAGAATTAGGTAATCCGCCATTTTGGAGTGGCGGCAATTTTGAAAAAATCATTTTAATGAGTATACTAGATTATATTGTCACCAGAACCAAAAGTGTGTGTAAAATTTCAGTTCAATCGGTTGGGTGGAAGTGGTTTAAAATTCAGTTGTAAGATTTAACAACCACTAACACAGCAAGTTAAATAAAAGCTTGTAGAATAGAAACCAAAAGTTGATCTAACATTATACACAAAATCAACTGTAACGATTTTCCAGCAGTTTATGTCGGTCAAACGATACAATATCTACATAAATGTTTGTATACACACCAAGACGAGAACTAATGACAGAGATGCTACTGGATCATGCCTTGGATGTGTCACATTCTTTTGATTTTATAAATTCCGAAATTATTGCTTCTAAAAATGATTACATAAGAAGAAACGTACTTGAAATGATAATATAAGAAACCAACTGACAGTATAATAATATTATACAAATTTTATTTAAATGCTCTAAAAATAATAAAATGAACTTTGAAAAAAAATTTTGTTACACACAAAACAACACCACACAAAAATCTATAGACAAAACCAAAATCCGTAAAATAAAGCGCAATCCTTATTTCCGTGCACGGCACTGGTTATACTGGCCTAACTGGCCCACGTCGACACCTGCTCCGTGGATCTCCGAAATGCCGACCAATGAAATCGCTACGCTCGCTTTTTTATTGGCTATGCCTCCTTGAATAGGTCGACGTCGAGCGCATAAAAATCTTTGAATTTTATGCGGGTGATTTCTGCTGATAAGTCTGGTATTTTTACCAGAGCGTGGTCAGAGCTGTCAGAAAAAAGTATCTTAGTTACTTTAGAGTAACTAAGTAACTAAGTTACTTTAAAGTATCTAAGTTACTGTATCTTAGTTCCTTTATTTTTTTTGGCAAAAAGTAACTAGTATCTTAAGATACTTTTTAAAAGGAACTGTATCTTGTAAGATACCGAAAAGTATCTTAGATATCTACCTATCTAGAATATTAGTTTTATTTTGTTTTGTTTTTTGTTTGTTTTATTTTGTTTTATTTTATGAGTCAACAGTGACAATAGTCTATATAGACTAATATAGTAATATACAGTGTGTCCACGGATGGATTTAACTATACTTGTAAAATTTTTTATTTTCCATTCTTCGAAAAAAGTCATTCTTCATAAAAAAGTCTGCTTGTTATTATTAATAAAATTGGCATGGAAAAAGTTGACATTACCTACTTATACTGGGTAACCAGAAAATTAAAGAAACGTTAATTAGCATAAGAGTAAACTACCTCTATTTGTAGAGATAATGAAAAAAGTAAACTACCTCTATTTGTAGAGATAATGAAAAAAGTTATAAAGAAAATTTGCTCAGCGTGGTAAGCTACTTAAGTGTACAAAATTTCAAAGCGTTAGACCTACTTTTATTTTTTGATTGTATACTCTTTTTTTTTGTCAAATAAATGGTTTTCTGTAAATAGTACGACAAAACTGTATTAAGAAAACTTCCCCAGAATGGAAAACTGCGCATGATGACAAAATTTTACGATTCTAGGCCTACTTTGTATTTTGGAAAATATTGGAGGAAACGCAAAGTGGGCCTAGGATTGTCAAAAAATTTTCCATCATACACAGTTTCCTATTCTGAGTAACTTTTATTTATTAGTTTTGTCTTACTACCTACAGAAAATTATTTAACCGAAGAAAAACAAGAAAAAAATCAAAAAATCGAAGTAGGCCTAACGCTTTGAAACTTTGTACACTTAAGTAGCTTACCACGCTGAGCAAATTTTCTTTACAACTTTTTTCATTATCTCTACAAATAGATGTA
Organism: Pseudeuparius sepicola; assembly: GCA_963920635.1. NCBI lineage: Eukaryota > Metazoa > Arthropoda > Insecta > Coleoptera > Anthribidae > Pseudeuparius > Pseudeuparius sepicola. Next base: position 78,161,960 of record OY987300.1, read on the forward strand.
GTTTACTCTTATGCTAATTAACGTTTCTTTAATTTTCTGGTCACCCAGTATAAGTAATGTCAACTTTTTCCATGCCAATTTTATTTTAAGAACAAGCAGACTTTTTTTTGAAGAATGACTTTTTTCGAAGGATTGAAAATTTTACAAATATAATTAAGTCCATCCGTGGACACACTGTATAACTACCTCCTCTATAATTTATTGTTTTTTTAAGTGTGTCATGTTTTGTGTTTGCAAGCCTTACCTTTACCCCTTTACCTTACCTAAACCTAATATATAAATTGTTATGAAACTAATACATAAACATACGTACGTAATAAGAATAACACATAATATAATATACAATACAAACAATAAACAATACAATATAACAAAACATACAAAATAACTAAAAAATTATCTTAAATAGTAACTTAAGATACGTATTTAAGTTCCTTTTTTTAAAGAGTAACTAGATACCGAAAGTAACTTAAGATACTTTTTCAAAAAGTAACTTATCTAGTAACTAGATACTTTTCCATAGTAGGTACCTATCTTTGACAGCTCTGAGCGTGGTAAATGTTTAAACTGTATTTAAAGATGGCATTAACAATATGCCGAATCGTAGGTACGTAATAATAATAATAAAGAAAGGACACAACAAAGAACATTGTTGTTTTTGTTTTTCTTTAATGCTCACGAAACCCACAAATATTATCTTGAACGACCCCCAAGTAACAATTTTCTGTTTTATAAAAGCTGTAAGAACGTTTACAGAGCATAACCTTATAAAACATCTGAAGTCCGATAAACGTTTTTACAGCGTTCTTAGAGCCCTTATAGAGCTAAAATGGGCACAAATTTATACAACGTTTTCGCTCTATAACCAGTTCTATAAAAGCTGCAAACACATTTATATAACCATTTTATAGATGTTTGCAGAAGCTTTACACAGCAGAAATAAATGTTGTACCAAACAACCTGTGTAAATTATCATGAAAGCTCTTTGACTCTTTAAGCGTTTTTGAAAAAACGGTTTTGCTGTGCTTTACTACATTAAAAAGACTATTAGACTATTCAATACCATACATGCACCTCTTAAGCTGCTTTTTGTAATGTTGATGAAATAAGGACGACGCAATAAGAATGGCGGAGTATATTGTGCCAAAGTACAACGAATAATTAATTTTACTTATGGCATAGTGGGGTGACATAATTTTTAGTGCAAATTAAGATTTATTGTGAAATGTATACTATTTACATGGTGAAATTTTTAAGGGCCTCTTCTAAACATCGATTTCGATGATTTTTTTATTAAAAATTAAAATAAATGTTTTTCTTTTAATTAAAAATATCTGTTATTATTGCTTCGGATGTAATTTTAAATACAAAATAAGCATCGTCAACTAATGCAGTATTATTTTTTGTTATAAAATGCATTTTTTACATTTTATGAAAATGAGACGCTGATCCAACGTAAGCTAACAACACCAAACATGGCGTAAATTCTTATAAAACAGTTTAGTCACACACACAGCACTTATGGTCTTGCGATGCTTATATAAAACAGGCGACTAGACGCATTTTAAACATTTAATTTAACATTGAGCGTGATAATAAGTATTTTTTTAAATCTTGCACACAATGAAAAAACTTTTACATGATAAAATTTCATTTTCTACGTATGTACCTATAATTTATCTATGCTATATGGACAACATATTTTTATTTTATTTTAGGATGTTTAAGATAGTTCAGATGTTCACGTAACTCTATTTTCTCTGTTTCATTGAACGTTGAAGACTTTTGGTGAAAATTACAATCATCACCAGCATATGCAACACAGCTGAAAGAGTTGTCGGTATTTGATTTTAAATCTTCTTTGGTGGAAGTAATTTTATCATTAGCATTACTGGCAATGCTATTATAGGTATTTATTATCCGAATAAATATTTTGCTGAATTAAATGATAATTCTTCTTTAATTTTTTACAAAATGCACCCATTTTCTCTTGAAAACAACATCATACACACGCTTTAATGTACCTAAGTTTTTAGGTTAGGTGTTGAGAGCACACCTAAACCGTTCTGTATTGATTGCAATGCGCGCTTTTTGGTATTTATGCTTGCTTCAATGCTGTTAATTTAAATACTTGGTAAGTACTTCTATAAAATAGTTTTTTAAAAGCATCTTTGGAAGTAACAATATATTGGAAGAAACTGAAGCGTGATTTGCCAAACTCTTACAAAGCTGATTTATAGAGTGATTAATTATGTTCTTATAAAACAGTTATATACGCAAAACTAACCGAACTATTTAGTTGTAACCACTAAACAGTCGTATACGTAGTACTATAAACGTTTATAGAACAATTAAAAAACTATTTTATAAACGTTCTATAATTTAGCTGAAAGAACGTTCTAAGAACTATATTACAGAACAAATTAGTTGCACACAGCAAAATGGTAATACTCGAGACGATAACACACCAAATTAACTATTTTTAAGCATTTATAAAACGTTAATAAAACTTTTCCGTTCGGTAAAAAAAATTTAATACAGCTACTTTGCTACTTGGGCCAGTACACATTTTACTTAAATATTAATAATAAAATGTTTAAATTCCCATATATTAAATTGCCTTTATTTATTTTTGATACTTTTATATAATAAAGAAGCTACTTGGGTTTCCCAAATAATATAATCCTAATCGATCACTCTGGACTTATTATATACTCTAGGGCGTACGCATCCTCGAACGGAAAATAAGATTTTCCGATCTGATACCAACGTGACAGCGCGATCGAGACGGATGTTATAAATACGTCTGAATCCGATTGAAAAGATCCAGATTTCCATAAAAATACATCTTCCACTTTATCGACGTGTTTAGCGATATCACACGGCATTTTCCATTCCCCCTCCGCTCTCCATATTCGTCGGAAATCGGCAGCGCGTAAAATCAAGTTACCTTGGCGTTGGCAACATTCTCATTAAAAAAACATAAGATAACGTCCGACCGCCGTCGCCTTTTTAAGCGATAAATGTCGCTTTCGAAGCGGGATTTTTAAATTAAAAGTGAACCTTTTTGATGTAGAGTCTTTTTTATGAATAGATACAAGCAAAAACGGTAGGTGGTATTTTATTATATTCGTACCTACCGATTCGAATGGCTGTCAAGCGAGCAACGTCTGAAATAGCTGTCTGCATTTTACAAAATAATAGCAGTGACTATTCACTGTGTCCCGGATAAGAATGGACAGCATGGGGATATTGCAAACGGTGAGAGATAGGGCAACGGTTAAATGGGGGAAAAGTTGCGAAATTTCGAGGTCAATAAAATGGCACAAACAGATTTCTAATATTTTTTTCGTTTTTGAGTTATTTTGAAAAAAGTAAAATTTTGCGTTTTCGATTTTATTTTTTTCTGAAGTTGTTATCACAGATAGAAAAAAAAAAGAAAAACACTTTCTTGTGGCACTTTTTAACGGGTTTGTTATACAACGTTTCGTTTTTGAGAAACCATCTTCAACTTTATTTTTTTAAATACGGACCTTAATTTTTTTGCAGATTTTGAAAGCCCGTTAAAAAGTGCCATAAGAAAGTGTTTTTCTTTTTTTTCTATCTGTCATAACAACTTCAGAAAAAAATAAAATCGAAAACGCAAAATTTTACTTTTTTCAAAATAACTCAAAAACGAAAAAAGATATTAGAAATCTGTTTGTGCCATTTTATTGACCTCGAAATTGCGCAACTTTTTCCCCATTTAACCGTTGCTCTATCTCTCACCGTTTGCAATATCCCCATGCTGTTCATTCTTATCCGGGACACAGTGTATAGTCACTGATAATAGGGAAAATAAAAGATACACAACCAGGAAAATATACTTCACGCGCAGAGGCGGTTTCTCTATTGGTTCATTTGTGCAGTGAACACCCAATTAAATTTCATGAACACACAGTATTTTAAAATAACATAAATAACAATACAAATATAAATTCAATTTTAATATTTTTATTATTTTCGTACGTGTCAATCGCTAATGAACATCGCTCTTGCCGGTTGCTCGGTCGGTGTCAGTGCGATATCCAGATTGAACGCGAGGTGTTTCCGCGTATGCCTGTGCACAACCTTCTCAAGATTACAAGCCTTGGGTAAACATGTGGCAACGCCGCAGCGGGACGGTTCAATGGGTCTATGCAGTCCTGAGCAGTCTGCATTTTGGCTTCGTTTATCTTTTCTAATAATTGTTCAACCCTCTTTTTAATTATAATTAGATATATTTGTGAACGTTGCTTCAATAATTGGGTACGTAAGTAAGTAGGTACTTTTGTTTAACAGACAATAAAAGCAGTAACAAGTAATAAAATATACAGAGAGGTATAAGTATTTATAATAAGAACGATTCCTGGTGTGGATAGGTACAGGGTGATCCATCCAAGAGGAACACCCCCCTTAACATCACATTTTGTGAGCTTTTCCATGAACTTACTGAAATTGACACAGGGTGTTCCGTAAAAGCTGGACAAACCAAGCTGATGTTTTTTCACAAGAACAACCTGTATATTATTGCATTTTTGGAATCTACACTTCGTCCCGATTCCAACGACATATATATGTTATATGATTTCTCCAGCCGTTTTTACAATACAGGGCGTTCGAACTTCATATTTTCATGTTTTCACATCCTGTATCTCAGAGACGAAACGTTTGCTGATAAATTAAGTATAAGAAAAAATGATGAAAATGATGCCCCTAAAACGATAATAGTCATTTTGTAATTATCCACACAAAAAAGTTAAGGGGGGTGTTCCTCTTGGATGGATCACCCTGTACATTTTCGACAAATAATATGGTAAATTTGGGCAAATAGAGGAGACTACATCTTGTTCTAAGTCGAATTTTTGTGCGATTTTTTCGCGAAGTGCGCCATCAGGCAAATAATGATCACCTATCTTCCCTTATGGTTAAATTTTCATAAAAATACAAACAAGCGAACAAAGAACAGCATGTTGTGAAGGAGAGTACTCTCTTCTGAGTGAAATGGCAGTTAGGATCAATTTGATAATACATTCAACTAAATTATCTTTTGACTTTAACATTAGGTAAAGAAACTTTTGCAACAATACTAGACAATGGCTGGATTGTTAGAAAACTCCTTTAATTTTAAAGGGTAAGTACTTTAGTTTGCCCATGCAATTGACCCTTAATCATTTTATTCTTAAATTTTCGTCATTTTGAAAGCCCATAAAACGAATACAAGTTGACCGCTTGCCGTCACGCAAAGAAAACCTAGCTACTTCAAGTTATTATTACGATTTGACTTACAGCCAAGTATATAACTAAATTCTAGCTTCCCTCGACGGATCTAGGCATCTTGAGGCTTGAAATTGTAAAGGAGCGATTCTTCACTCCGAACTTTTAGAGAAATGTTTCATTTTTTCACAAACAAAACAAATTTATAAAAAAGCTGTCGCCAGCACTTCGAGCTGTCTGTTTCCACCCAGAGACACACTGCCTCGTCGTGGCAATCTGGCGACGATAGCACTACCCGCACTGCACAAATTAATTCTGGTAAATTTCTTGTAAAATCAACTGACAGGGAGAGTTTGAAAACATATTTTTCGCAAAAACTCCTACAGAAGTTATGCAATTTAAATGAAACTTGGTGCAGTCCTTTAGTCGCTGAAGTGCAACAATTTCGTGTAAAAAACAATTTATTCCCATCGCCCAGAGGCGGAGGGGCGGAGTAGCTCAATGGGTTTTATAGTGATAACTTTTTTGAGGTTATCTTTTTGGTCTTGCAGGTTGATCATTTTAGTGCATCTTTTCATTTTGCAATAAATGGGTACTCTTGTTCTATAACGATAAAATCAACCCTTTGAGTTGAAATCGGCAAAATGTGTTCCAGAACACCTGTTAGCTCAAAAATTTGAGTTAGAATTAAATCACCACTCACTGTCCTCGTGTGGTGCCAGTGGCGAACAGTTATGCACAGGTCTTTAATATGAAACTACTTTGCATAAAGTAATAGATTTTAGTTTTCGTTTTAAAAGGAAACAAACGAACCACCGTTTGACGTCTTCTTCTATCAAGCCCCACTATATGATTGATTACGAGACTTCTCGCTTATTATTTTCCGCGCGCGGCATTATTGTGTTCCGCGGCGATATCGGCTGACAAACAATTACTGGCAACCAACTTAATTCCCCGCGGCTCCCTTATCGAATTTATTACCGCCCGCCCGGACGAGGAAATCAATAGGCAATTTAAAACACTTGGCGGTTATGGGTTATAAATTATATTTTCCGTGGTCGGGCGAAATAGAACGACAGGCGTCGCAATTCCGTTCGAACCCCTAATAGTACAGTAAAATTGGGCCAAAACACAAACATAAAAAAAAAGTTCTTTTTAGCGCGAAATAGTTCCATACCCTCCTAAGAGTTAGTACTAAAAAGTTACACCACCACCAGCGTCGGGTTTCGGGGGGAGGGGGTGAAAAGGGCAGGAAATTCTTATTTGTCACAGTTTTGCGTGAATATCTAGTAAACTATGAGGTTTAGCGCAAACGTCATCCTATACGCAAATGATATACATTAAATTGCGAACAAGAATTGTTATATACAGAATTATGGTAAAGTGAACGGTTTCCATGATATGGAGGGGTAAAGATTTCTTTGTTTTTATTTCACGTAGTTTTTGTTGAAAAAACCTAAAATGATTACAGTATAAATTAGTAACTGAATAATGTATGTAGAATATATATAGATATATCTATGCATATATAGATACATATTTAATTATAATTGTCACAACATAACCTCATAAGTATATGACTGTAAATATGTCCAATACAAGTTAGTAGCCTTAGTTAATTTGTACTCCCTTTTTGCCCTCATTCATTATAGCGTTCTGATTTCCATTCGTTTCTTTATGTCAAATCATTCCCATATCTAATTTTTTCTTAGCTTGTAAAAATGAGAAAGTCATGAATAGGAAGCTCATGTGAAAAACAAGAAAATATATATTAAACAATCCTCATCGTATGCTTCTGCACAGATGGATGCGTCCAAAACTGCGAGTGTCGAAGAAGTGGTCTCAATTGTTCAAGTATGTGCAGCAATTGCTTAGGACTTGCATGTCTCAATAGAGATACTGTAATCATCGACGACGATTTAAATGATGATTCTCAAGTGGACGAAGAACACAAAGATTTTTTTCCTCTTACCAGCCCGAGTATGAACTATTTGGTGCTGAGTGATCACGCAACCTAAAACTTATAACCTTTTGTATCATTTTGATTTCCCTCCCATTTTTTCAATATAGATTGTTTAATATATTTTCTTGTTTTTCACATGAGCTTCCTATTCATGACTTTCTCATTTTTGCAAGCTAAGGACAAATTAGATATGGGAATGATTTGACACAAAAGAACGAATGGAAATCGGAACGCTATAATGAATGAGGGCATAAAGTGGGTACAAATTAACTAAGGCTACTAACTTTTATTGGACATATTTACAGTCATATACTTATGAGGTTATGTTGTGACAAAAAATAACAATCTATGGGTGTAATATGTATCTATATATGCATAGATATATCTATATATATTCTACATACATTATTCAGTTACTAATTTATACTGTAATCATTTTAAGTGTTTTCAACTAAAACTACGTGAAATAAAAACAAAGAAATCTTTACCCCTCCATATCATGGAAACCGTTCACTTTACCATAATTCTGTATATAACAATTCTTGTTCGGAATTTAATGTATATCATTTGCGTATAGGATGACGTTTGCGCTAAACCTCATAGTTTACTAGATATTCACGCAAAACTGTGAAAAATAAGAATTTCCTGCCCTTTTCACCCCCTCCCCCCGAAACCCGACGCTGGTGGTGGTGTAACTTTTTAGTACTAACTCTTAGGAGGGTATGGAACTATTTCGCGCTAGAAAGGACCTTTTTTTTGGATGTTTGGGTTTGGCCTAATTTTGTGTTAGTTTTACTGTACTATAATAATTACTCTGGAGTCTGGGGTCTGTGGGGAATTTATTGTCGCCCGCCTTGGCGGCGGAGCTGCGGCGGCGCTTTCCAGACGGGTTTTTCTGAAAGAAGCGATTTGGTACGTGCAGGGCCGTATCTGAGGGGGGGGTTGGGGGTTCAACCCCCCGCCCACGAAATACCACCATTTTATATGTTTTTGCACCACCACTAGAATGAGCTCTCCGAGCATCAGCGAGTGTAATAATTTATTAAACTGGTTTTCCAGTAGAGCACGGAAACCCGCCCGAAAACTGCCAACAAAACATAATTTTTGGATCAGTGCAGTACCGAGTTTTATCATCAGAATATGCTTTCAAATAAAATAAAACATAACTGGCAACACTGGACAACAGTAAACGGTGAACGGTGGTGCATGGCTGCGTGCGCCATGGATTAGGAGAATAGGGGATTCCCAGAGTCTCTTTTATAAATATATTAGCACTAATTTCTATTTGAAGATTTATTTATTATTTTTATGAAAGGTTCAGTTAGGCAAGTGGCGCGAAGAAATCTTTTACCATACCTACTGGCAATTCTAAAGGTGTTGTCAAGCCAGGCGAAGAATGTGTAGGAATATATCCGTAATAATGAGAAATCAAATAAGTAGAAATAGGATAGGTATAAATGAGAGAAGGAATATTCAGCTATTATTATAATTAATATTTAATATTTTTATTAAAGTTTTAATGTCCAACTTGTTCAACTTAAACCTGTTACAGTTTTTTTAAAAACCATTTGAAAATAGTATTTTTTTTTAACCTTAAAGCTACGGGCGTAGCCAGGATTTAGTTTTTGGGGGGGGTTTAGTTTGAGAAGTAAATAAAACAACAAAAATATACTTACATGAAATTTAATATCTATATATTCATCCGAAAAACTACGACATATTTATAAAGTTCTTATCTTTAAATGAAATGGATAAATTAACTTCGTTCCTCTGCGCTAAATCTAAAACCATTAAAGAAGAAATCTTCGGCTTTTTCTTTTAAATATATCCACTACTTCATCTGCATGAATTTCTGTTCCATAGTGAATGTTCATTAGAGCCAAACCATTAAGTCTGTTTTCACTTGTAGTGTTTCGTAAATAGTTTTTCAGTCTCCTTAGGCTCGAGAAAGACATTTCTGGGGTAGCAGTGGATACAGGAATGGTAGCGAAGATTTGTAGTAATGTGTAAATATTAGGATAAAGGTTTTTATCGCACATATCTAGGCATTCCAAACTAGATTTCGGGGTAGGCAGTGTTCTTATCAGCATGCAAGGTAGCTGAAGCTTTGATAGCTAAATCCAAATTAGTTTCTTTATTAGAAACCCCTTGACCTTGACTACACCACTTTTTCCAGTAGTCCATACCTTTAGGTTTATCACCCTTCCTTTTTTTCCCCTCCATTTTTCGACAGTAATAATGATTCACGTATCTATCCTTAACAAGGTCATCGAATAACAGTGCACTAAAATAATTACTCACTTACACGGTACACTTCATTTTCTTCACTATTCGTTCACCACTTTTCACTTTTATTCGCTTCGAGTTCGCATGGAACAACACTGCCGTAAGCGCGGTCACGCGCCGCTTATATAGCAGCCCAGTAGCCGTCCAGAAACTTCCACGAACTTCCACAAAGTTCCACTCATTTCGACCGAGGGGCGTGGCGAATAATCGAGAAACAACGCAAAGTGTCCCTACAATACAAAATAGTTCGGCTGCAACTGCGTCTGCCTCTCGTCAAAAGATGGCGCTAGGCGCTACTATTACTACATATATTCAAACGTAATAATAATTTAACTCTTCACTCCTCGTATTTTTTCGGTATAATATTAGGTAATATTTTGCTTATTTCGGGGGGGGGGGGGGGTTTGAACCCCCGAAACCCCCCCCTTGGCTACGACCGTGCTTAAAGCTATTTCTATTTCTAAATCTGAAGATATTGGGATTTCCTAAGACTAATGTTAGGTAATTTTCCTTAACATTTCTAATAAATTTCGCCTGCGGCGCATTTTACAGTGTTATTTTGGATGCACTTGTTTGAAAGAAATTCACAAAAATTGTCCCTCCCCACCCGAAATTAATTTCTATATAAGTACGTCACTGAAGTGATCTAAACTCATCGCCCCGGACTACTTTTTTAAAAAGTGACATGCAAAAAATATACTATTCTAGTGGAGTATCAATTTTCAAAAATATGTTCTTAATGGATTAAATAATTCCTTGACGGGGCCCCGCACTTTCATCCGGCACCCAGCCCCACAAAAGCTTGAGCCGATCCTAGATACGGTCATGGGTACGTGGGGGAGACCGAAGAATAAACGAGGGGTTACACAATCAGCACTGGTTGCTATTAAATAAGCAACTTTGTATTAAACGTCACGTAACGTTTACTGGAATTTGCAGTAACTGAGTGCGCGGTCGGCTCAGGGACGGGTGACCATGCTCTTTAACTTTTTTAAGGGCCTCCGCGTTTTTTTTTAATTTATGCCATTAGAAGGATTTCTTTTATTAACCAACATTGTCAAAACCATGTTTTACAGCAACTAATCCACATTCGTTATGCCTCTGCAACAAGTTTTATTGCAATTCATTTTAACCCTGAAAAAATCGGTTGACGAAAAAAAAAATTTCCGACTTATTTTCCGACCCAAAAGTGCATTTTTCCCCCACGCGTCACTTCTGCCAATCTATTTTTGGGCTAGTGAGGATATAAGTTTTCACCATTTCGAACGGCATAACTGACGGAGTCAGTAAACCAAGTCATTTTTTTCTGTGATCCGCCAAACCCTTAATTCAACCCTTTTTCCACACGCTACACTTTGGGTTTTCGAGGTCGGAATAGTATAAGAAATCATACGGTAAACATGGCATAAGTGAGAATTAGTACCTAAAAAAATCAAATTTTCTATATGTTTTCCCCGGGGGCCAAACTTAAAATTAAGTACTATTTTCCGACTCAGCATCGATTTACCTTTCAACCCTCTCCACAAGGGCGTAGATACGGGGGGGGGGTAGAGGGGGTAATTACCCCCCCCCCCCAAGAAAACCAGAACCTTAACCACTGGGCTATTACCACGACACGTCTATAATAGAAAATAAAAATATTATTCTATTATTAATTTTTATAATGAACTCTGTAAAAAACGCAAAAAAAATTTAGCAAAGAAAGTCTGCCAAATTCGGCTTCTGAAACATTACCTTTGTGTGATCCTAATATATATCCAAAAATATATGAACTTTTGAAAATTCTGTGTACAGGGTGTCCCATTTTGGGTGTTTTTGGGTGTTTTTCTCAAAAATCTCGGTTATTATTAAAGCTGGAGGGTTGCGGTATTCACGTCACTGTACTACTTTTTTGAGAGGAATTTGGTGGACCAATCAGATTTTAGATAAGTTTTATAGTTTCCGCGTATTGGAGCAGGACCTCTCTCCTGGCTACAACTTATATATATCGACAAATTTAATCAACTATTTTTATAGATTTTTTGGCGTAGAATGGAATAATTAGTTTTTTAGTAGCGTTAATAGTTTTTGAAATATGAACTATGGTTTCCATTTAAAAAAAATATAACTTTGGTTCATATCTCAAAAACTATTAACGCTACCAAAAAACTAATTATTCCATTCGATTCTAGGCCAAAAAATCTATAAAAATAGTTGATTAAATTTGTCGATATATACAGTGTGACCCATTTGTTTTGGGGTCAGTCTGTAAAAAGTGTATCAATCGTGCGATTTGGCTGATTTTTTTTTTAAATTGTAGAGCTCGATGAACTGCACATTTTGAACAAAAATTGCCTGGTTCGCATAAAATCCAAAGCCTACTATGACCGTTTTTATGAGCAAAATTTTAAGAAACCATATTAGCGTTTTTTTTTGAAAAAATCTGTGTGCGCCAATGGATTGAGCACCCCTCGAAATGGGTATGTACAAAATTTCATCAAAATATTTCAAGTAATAACGATTTTGTAGAAAAATTAAAAATGCAGCCAAGGTACGTCTTTATTTTCAAAAATTCAAAGTTGGCCATGGAAAATAATTGAATTGTTTACTTTTATTAAGTGTCAAACTGTCTAAATTGAGTTCAGAAATTGTTTGTGCTCAATACAATTAATTATCATAATTATGGAATATTTAAGCATAAGAGACAAAATAGAAATTGTTCGACTCCTGGGCGACAACGAAAATTTTATAATTTTAATTGTTTTTATGTTTTGTGTTTATAAGCATAAGGTTGTATTATTACAATTCAATTATTTTCCATGGCCAACTTTGAATTTTTGAAAATAAAGACGTACCTTGGCTGCATTTTTAATTTTTCTACAAAATCGTTATTACTTGAAATATTTTGATGAAATTTTGTACATACCCATTTCGAGGGGTGCTCAATCCATTGGCGCACACAGATTTTTTAAAAAAAAAACGCTAATATGGTTTCTTAAAATTTTGCTCATAAAAACGGTCATAGTAGGCTTTGGATTTTATGCGAACCAGGCAATTTTTGTTCAAAATGTGCAGTTCATCGAGCTCTACAATTTAAAAAAAAAATCAGCCAAATCGCACGATTGATACACTTTTTACAGACTGACCCCAAAACAAATGGGTCACACTGTATAAGTTGTAGCCAGGAGAGAGGTTTCCAAAAAATCGAAATTTTCAGGCCTGCGCCAATGCGCGGAAACTATAAAACTTATCTAAAATCTGATTGGTCTACCAAATTCCTCTCAAAAAACTAGTACAGTGACGTGAAAACCGCAACCCTCTAGCTTTAGTAATAACCCAGATTCTGAGAAAAACACCCAAAAACAAGCAAAATGGGACACCCTGTACACTGCCTGTAAGAGTAGCCTCGGCCGAAAGAAGTTTTTCATATTTAGAAAGACTCAAATCTTGGTTGAGGTCCACTATGGGACAAGAGAGGCTTGTAGGGTTGACGCTTTTACATATTAACAGGGATATAAAACCTTGCCCTGAAGCAGTGCTAAACAGATTTGCCAATAATAGTAACAAAAGGATTTTAGATTTAGTTCTATAAAAACTGGTTTATGTGTGGATATATTTTTTATATTTTGACTGATTTTTTTTCTTGTTATTTTTTTGTTTGTTTCTGTTTTCATCAAAGAAAAAGTATATATTTTATTTTTATATTTTTTATCATTTTTTATTTTGAGTTTGTTTCATTGTTTTTTGTTTTAAATATATAGTACCTATACATTTTGTTATTCAATATAATACTAGTGTTCGTTTTATTTGGCTTTATAATAGTCTTTACTTATGTATACCTACCCATACCCACCTATAAAATCGCAATAAAACCTAATAATTGGGGAACAGACGAACTATAAATATTAGCACAGACCTATATAGCTTTAGCGAAGCTATATAGGTCGGTGATATTAGGTATTACCATTACCACCCCCGGAAGAAAAAGCTATCTACGCCCTTGCCTCTCCAAGGCATAAATGAGAAAATCCGTCACTGTCTGACGGTCTACCTATTAGTAGGTAGCTGATTTCTGCGAGTATTTTTCGAATAATTTTTCTCATTACTCCTTTGAGCAGGTGTCAGGGGACGAGCAAAGGCGCCTGTGCGCAGTATCGGACCAGAAGTACGGCGCACAGGCTCCAATAGCCCTTACTACGTACGGTTCGGTGGCGTATCAGCTCAAAGATGCTAATCTAGAAGCCAGCGGTACTTGTGACTTCGTCTGTCGAGCCTTGACCATCGTCAACAAGACTGGTGAGTAAATTAAACTTTATTTGTCGTCTTCAGAGAGTTTTAAAAGCAGGAAACATATTTTGTAGGATCCATAACTAAAAATGAAAAAGGAGTAGGCGCCGTAAGTCACAAACTTGTCAAAAAGACAAAAAGTCGTTTTTAATTTTGGCCTTTATTATTCTAATAATAATAATAATAATAATGCTTATTTGTAACGAAAATTGAAATACTAACATATAATTCATTTCAATCAATATATAATTTTAAAATAACCATTTAAAACGCCTCAAAAGGCCGAGCATTGTGCATAACGTGTACTTGTAATAACAATAATAATAAATTGTTTTATTTAGCACAGCTTGGAATTAGACACCATTATCTATTTGAAATTTACAATTTTTAATTATATGAGTAGGAATTATATTAAATATACATAGATGAAGCATATGTTTTCTTTACAAATCATACCAATTTTAATATTAAATAATCTAAATTTTTCAACATTTTTATATAATATGTCTTGGTATCTATATCATTAAATAATTTTAATCCCCTATAGAACATTAATTTTGTCCAAATGATGTGTTATAATGTGATTATGTCTTATAATATAGTTATCACGATAAACATATTTAAAAATAAAAAATTGGAAGTATAAAGTTGATATTTTCTAAAATTTATTTGTGGCGCAAACAGATCCATTTAATTTTTAATTGGGTTTTTCGCCACCAAACTGATTGAAAGACAACTTTTTCAAGTTGCCTCGTAAATTCATAAATTCTTAACACTAAATGAATGAAACTTTAAACGTGTAACTCAAAAAATAACTTCAACAAATTTGTTTTCTGAGCTTTCTGAGGATAAATCTTCCTCCTTTCTCAAAGATCATGTCACGTCAACATGTCACGTCAAAGTGAAGTGTCACATGAAGTGTCACTTCACTTTGACGTGACATGATCTTTGAGAACTTTCAACTTTCTGCCGGTCCCTGTAGAAACACACAGGCGGATTTAAAGGAACGGAGATAAATTGTTTGAAATTAAATCTATTTTTATTTGTTTTTTATTTGGCGTTTATTTGCGTTTCTTTACTATGTTAGTTCAAATCTAAAGGTAAAAAAAAGTAGAAACCGAAAATGCATATATTTTTATAGTTCCTCTAAATTTGCCGGTGGGTGTATCTTGCAATGCCATTAATATAAATAATAAATAAAAAAGGTCCCAAAACAGATTCCTGTGGTACCTGCACAATTTTTAAAAAATAATTTTGTTGTTCTTTAAATTTCACAACCTGATGCCTTAATTTAAATAGTTTCTGAACCATTTTAATGCGAATCCATTAATACCAATTTTCCATAACTTTTTCAAAAGAATTCTAACACTACGTTTTAGACCTAAAAAGGCAACCCCAATAATTTTACTCACTTCCTATTACAAACTAATGTTTTCACAGAAATTTCATATGGTTTGAACTACAATTTCTAACACTTTTTCAAATGGCGGCAATAAGTTGTTTATTTGTCTAAACTCTTCGCATTTTAGATTTGCTTGACAATTTTCATCGATCATATTTTTGTAATATTTTTTTTTGTAATATCGGGAGATGTACATACCTAATAATATCTTTAATTTCATTGTTCCACCACTTTGTTTCACTTAGTTTTAGTTTTATACTACACTATATACTTAGTAGGTATTAAAATACAAGCTTGCTTTGATCTATTTCAATTTTAATATATTGCACTGTGCACTCACGGTTTTACAAGCTATTAACAAAGTTTATGCTTCGAATGTTACGGGCATAACGTTGCTTGCGTTCTGAAATTCTAGGATATTTATTGCCGTTTAATGGCGACAATTCCACAACTTTTATGTAGATGGGTAAAGCTCGCAGTAAAGCTTTGCGTGGCTTTATATACTATACTTGCTAGGATATAGACATTATTTGATTTTAGGTACCTACAAACCAAACATTCGCACGGGTAGGCAATGAATAATTAAATTTATTGTTTTAGAAACATGTCATTCTTGTTGTTTTTGTTTTAGTTAAAAATTAAAACTTACAATTAAACTTTGTGCCGGATCTTCCATTTATATTTATATTTCGTATTGAAAGATGCTCTGGATGCAACGGATTTTTATCCATTCTAACTTTTATTGGTCTTTCTTACAACCAACGTTTCCAATCTTATTCTAACACCTAACATCTAACCTCGCTTGTCGCCTTCGTGCAGAGATACGGAGGAAGAGAATGCGCTTTGACCTACCGCGCATCCGATTTTTCGGCTACACAGAGGGCGCTTAGATCGCCGCCATTTTAACCCAGTCTTGTCTTGTAGTTTGTTTACGTTTTGACGTGCTTACTTCTTAATTGCTTTTTTAAGGTCTTTTTCGTGTCTTTAGCGTTTTTGCTGGCGTGTTTTTGTAATCGTGTTGTGTTCATTAACATCTCTTGCTCTGTAAGAACATGCACAAATTGGTGGGCAATAAGAAATGCCTCCAATCAACTTCTATACCGTCGGAAAATGAATCTGACCAACAACAAAGTGGTCCGAGCCTACCACAAGCTTCAACTTTAACAGATTCAATGATTTCTCCTAATTTCGCCGAAAACGGTCCAGGTATAAAAATAAACTTTTTTGACTAAAGTTGCTTCCACATCAATATAAAATTATACCTAAACGTAAATATGTAAATGCAACAAACATTTGAAAATAAATTATTTTGAATTTGTCGCACTTTCGTGGGTTAAAATGGTGGTAGAAAAATTAGCGGTCTTGCGAACGTTGACAAGTATTCTCCTTCCTCTATATCTCTGCCTTCGTGACGCACACCTAACCTAACCTTGGGAAGAGTATAGGCCATAAAAAGTCGAGAAGAAGAACTAACCTAACCTTCTTACCTAACCTCACTTCTCTGTCATTTCTGCCTGATCCAACCCAACCTGGCGGGAAATTCAAATATTTCTATTACCTACATTATCCTTACTTCTTGACGCTTTAGTGCAACGAAATAGTACCTACATATACCTACCTAATACCTATATGTTGTTTGTAGATTTGTTTGAGTGGATATGGTCATTCCACTCGAGTTATACACGCACAGTGTATTTCGTTTTACCTGCTAAACGACTATTTGGACAAACGATGAAATATCGTCGGTGTGACACAAACAGGTCCATTTAATTTTTAATTGGGTTTTTCACTACAGGAACCCGAAACAAACTGATTAAAGGAAAACTTCTTCAAGTTGCCAGGAAAATCCACTGCTTAATAACCCTTTCGCTTTTCCAGTGGTTATTTGACATTCAGCTTTGAAAATTCATCAATGCATAACATTAAAAGAACGAAGGTTTCAAAGGTAACTCAAAAATAACTTCAATAACTTAGTTTTCTGAGGGCAAATCTCTCCTCGTTCTTCAGGCAACTTGAACTTATTTATTTAAGGCTATACTTTTGAAGGTACAGGGTCTAAAACATTTTTATACTGGAGGTAAAATTAATGTTACGCTCTGTACCCCGAAAAGTAAAACCTTGAATGGTTAAGTTTATTGGAAAAAGTTACTTTATTCAATATAGGAAACACATTTTTTTCTACTTTGACTCTTCAGTAGGTACATTTCGGGCAAATTTTTTAGTTAATTTTTCAGAAATAGTTTATACGAGAAAGTGAGTTTATTGCAGAATTTAATTAAAGGCAGAGTTTTATTTCATCAAGTTTCTTATCCCTTATATCCCAAGTACCAAATATGTTTGTGCGTAGGCGTTGCCAAGTTATTTATTTCCATTTTGTCCCTCGACCTTCATCAAATATTCAGGATTGGGTATGTGCCGGCCGGAAAGATTGAAACGCGTGGGCCGAGGAAAAGTTGCCTTTCGGCATTGTTGGCGTACTCCAAGTTCCAAGCATGTTTCTTCGTATATATAAACAGATTACGGAAAATGAGTGGCTCAACTCTGGAGGGAGAATTAGGAAAGGCTCTCACTTTTATTGATGTTTTCGGTGAATAAAAATATCCTGGAACTATAATAAAAAATATTTATTATCCGTTTTGTTTTTGTGGCCTTGGAGAGCCATTTGTAACAGAAAGGTAAACAAAATGATCATGTAGGCATGATAATAATTATTATAGGGATATACAATATACAACATATAGATTTATAGTAATTGAATAAAAAATCCAGTAAGAATGGTCTAGAACCAGAAACTGTTGAGATTCTGTAGGTACCGGACCAGTTTTGTTTTTGTGCCTGTGTAATTTGCTTAATTTAATAACTTCTTCACAGTAACAAATTTAATATAGGACTACAAGGTACAATTTCAATTAACATTTTTATCGTTAAATATATATTACCACGATTAAAAACTGAAGACTCATCCTAAATGACAACTATCCGCGGCCGCGGTGGCGTCGCTCGTACCGGCGCTGACTTTTTAGACTGCATGTTTTTCTGCCTTCGATCGACCTTGGTTCGAGGCAGGCGCATGCATATGTCTTTAAAGAAAAACACCGCTATGGCCAAGAGCGCTGGACAAATGTAGGTTCACGGTATTGCTCCTAAATAGCTTTATCCGTGTGATTTACTAATTGTCCTACACTCACTGGGATTACTACGGTTTTCTAGGGTTTTCCGTAGTGCTTGAGCGAATGCTATCCTAGTTCTATCGGGAAAAAAGTCGGCCCTAGCCGCAAATGGCAACGAAGACAAAATAATAGTAATTGCCCCCCTCCCCCGCACAAGCATGTGGTTGCTTCTGGGGTACTCCTAGTTTGGAGTATTGTGAGGGTGAGAATTATTATTATTATTATTATTATAGACTTCAACTTTTAAGCATTATATAATTAAATTTAAATGCGGCTATTTAAGTATAAACTTTATGTAGACGCACAATGGTCTAGTGGCATGATTCTCGCTTTGGGTTGCGAGAGGTCCCAGTTGTGGCTACTTTTTTCATTTTTTAAATCACATTTTTGAAAAGGCAACATATTTATAATTTTTCTAGTTAATTTATTTAATAAGTTTGGTTGTCAAATTAAGCCTAAACACTGAATAAATTATTGGCAGTTGTTAAATAATTTTCTTCCTAAATACAATTCGTGGTACGCCTATTAATCAGATAATACCTTTCGTTATAATCCCAATGTTAAGAAAATACCACTCCTGCTGCGCAGTCGTGGTATTTTCAGCTTAAATTAAAAAAGTGTAGAAAATCCATTTTAAAAAATTAACCTCACATATGAAATTTGACAGATAAAACCAGGAGACCCCGTATTTATACAGAATCCGTATTTTACATTTTCATGATCTAAGAAACCGTTATAATTTCAAGATGACAACTTTCTCGACCGAAGTTAAAATGAATCTTTCACCATTATTCCTATTCCATAGAAATTCTAAATGGAAATGTGGGGATATTTAATATCGACCTTGCCAACTTTCCACGCCGTTTCAAACTCCAATGAACCCTACGAAAATGACGATATGTTGCGTTGGGAGTTGGAATTTCCAGTCTCTGAATATTTATGTGCCGTTCTGTTGTTATTTATTTTCTTTTTGTGCATAAGATACTATTTTATCTAGGATTTAAGTCGAGAGCATTGTGTAGTACATAGAAATGAAGTTATTCTTGATTAATGAGAAAAAGGGGAAACGATTTGTTTATATCACTAATAAAACAGAGAATTTGTTCGGTCATCAATAGTGTAAATAATTATTCCAGTCAGTCTATAAATTATAATTGTTCCTCTAACTACAGTTTGATATGAAAAAATATTGTTCTTATTTTCATCTGTTTTAGCAATCATAAAAGAAGGGGTTTTTCGGGCTAGCGCACGGAAACAGGGCATGGAAAAACTTTCCGTGCGCTGAATAAAAATACCGAATATATGGCTTTAAAATAGAAATATACAGCAAAGTGAACTAAATTTAAGAAACTCTATATGCTCTCTGATATTTAACATGTACCTATTTTGTATTTTAATTCGTAAGTGTTTCAATATTTAGATACATTTCTGTAATATTTTTGACGTTTTATTCACCTTATCTGACAATAACTAATTTACAACAAAGCACCTTTGAAATAATTTGAGAGTAACCATGGAAACGCACCATACATACCAAACACTATATTGTCTGCATTGTTTATTTTTTGTCAATTAAATTTATTATAATATGCCGATAAAATGTTTTAAGTTTCCGTTTTCAAAGAAGTATAATAAAAAATATCGTTCATTACACGTCCAGAAATAGATTTTTCCGTGCTTGCATGACTTCCCGTGTGAGGCGTAGCCGAACACGGGAATTTGTCACGCGCGCACGGAAAAATCTTTATTTCCAGACTCGTAATGAAATATACTATTAATTAATTGGATAAAAATTAAATCTACCTTTGTTAAATTTTTTGCATTGGTTTAAGAAACATCCTGTATATTCTCCTTATACGATATAAGTACATACTTATCTTTTCTTTCCAGTCGTGGTAACCATTGTGCTGGTCTGCTTGTCTGTTCTACCCCTCATCATGCTCATCATGGGTAAGTAAAAACACCGTATAACTATATTATATAACCATAGTAGTGTGTCATTCAGTCGCGGCAGTTTGATCTCGTCAAATCAAAGGCTCGCCGCTATCGACCCGATATATATCCATGAATTTTCCCGTCTAACAGTCGGCGTGGGACCGAAAGCAGAATTGGAACCCCAGAAGGAAGCGCTCCGCCTTCACCATATTATCCGGAGTGACCCTTCTACGTGTTATATCTTCGCTGGTAAAAACAAAGGCGAGCTAAAACTCTCCAAAGCCACCTTCGCGTGTTCGGTATTCCCGCCTCTACACTATCCGGACGTTTTCGGAATTTTACGATCTTGCGTGCGCTGGATACGCGCGGTTTTACGTCCCCTTGCCACGGGCCCAGCCGGCGAAATTGGGGCGGCTATAAAAGAGCTGGATTAATTAGTTTCGTATTTGGAGTGGTTTAAGGCACAGATTGACGCGGAGATTGCTACAAAATTTACATAGGCTTTTGAGTTTGTAGGTTAGAACAGGAGGAAACAATGGACTCTATAGATGAACTATGGACATATTGTATAACTATAGCGAGGCGATCTCTTAAAAACAATACCCATGTTGGGTATCAAATAGGTAATCCGCCATCTTGGAGCGGCGGCCATATTGAATTTAGTGTGATGTCACTAACTCTATCGTTTTCTACTCTTCGAGCCCTTTCATTTGATATCCGTACTAAGTGGATTGACAAAAAAATACATCATCAGCCATCTTGAGGCCACGGCTATTTAGAAAGTATTACAATATTGAGTATTGCATATTGTATTGTCACCGGAACTAAAGTTGTATGCAAAATTTCAACTCAATCGGATGTCAAGAAGTGATTCGATCCACACATATACATACTCACATACTAACAGGGCAAGTAAAAAAAAACTTTAAAAGCTTGTAAAAAAACTGAAATTATACAGGGTGTCCGGTAAGTACCTCCTAATCTCTCGGAAGCATACAGGGGAGGTCAAAATAACCCTAGTTTGTCAAAGGAAAAAAATTCCTACAGTGCCCCTTAACGGAGATACAGGGCCCCAAAAGAGTACTTAGCGATTTACTTTTTTGGCTCTAACTTTTGAACCGACTTGTATAATTTAATGAAATTTTAATAGTTTATGTTGGCCATAAAGACTCATAAAACCATACTACCGTAGATGTTTCACATCGTCAGGGAAGTCAGGAACGGACTTGCCACCACACTCGTTGGGCCAAATTTTTGACAGGTGTCATTTTACAGAGCTGAAAACTGTTTAAATACTTTGGTCATTGCTCTTTAAAAAAGGTACTCTTCATTTCTTTCGACCAAATGAGCCGTTTTCGAAAAAATTATTATTAAAATTATGTCCCTGGAGATGATCACGTCCCCACTTCTATTTTTGTAGCTTCTCGAGGCTTTTAATTTTTATTTCATAGATAATTTTATACAGATAACGCCTACCTTGCTTCCCTTTATATCGTTATGTTGTCCCACGCTGTGCATATATTATACGCTCACCGAAGACAGATCCTTTCATATGATAAAAGTCTGGAATTTAATGTTGGTACACAAAATGCAACGAAATTTGTAGTAAATCCATGCAAAATCATGCACCGCTGCCGTAGGATAAGGTATTTTTAGCGCGTAATGTACATTTTACCATTGTTTTTGCAACCTTCTGTGTCCCAATAATAATTATTTTTTCAGAGACACGCATAGGCGCAGCATCGGGTTTTTATTAAGTATTTTATTATTAAAAAGTTTCATACAGATTTTAAACTTTTATTTCCTTATTTCGGTTTATGGTTTTTAAATTAGTTGGTGTAGAAAAAATGACACGCAGTTGGATATAGATGTACAGGGTTTTCAACATTTAGCGCCAAGCCTCTATTTTTTTACAGAGGAAAGCAGAAAATTAAAAACCAAACACGAGTTCTTAAATAGGTGGCCGCCGAGACGTTATTGTTATTTTTTCTTCCAGAAACATATCAACTTTTTTCTGCAATTGGAAAACAACTGACCATCAACCGTTACGATGAGTAGAAAACACGCACTTTATATTTCTACTGACGTGAGCTAAGAAACTGAAAAATCTAATCCGTTCTACTATACTTAAACTATAACTAGCCCAGACCAAAGGGTACCAAAATTCTTTTGCTTGCTTTTTAGACTCGCTTTTCTTAATAAAATATATGGGAATATGTCATGTAAACTTGTCAAAATTAAACAAGTACCTAAGTACTGTACTTTATTTTGCATATTCAATTGATTGTAAAAGACACACCTTTGTTTTTATTTTACAAACATTCTGCAACAGTGGTGTTTTTAACATTTAAATGTATTTTCTTCTTATCTAATATAAAATTATCCGAAACTTTAGGTATATTGTTTTTTCAAACTGTTATACTGTTTGAGGTTATGTCCAGGTCATGTACCTGGTCCATGGCAGTTGATTTAAATGGTCTACATAAAACAATGACAATACTGCGAAATTAAAATAATAAAAGGAAACTTAAAAAGAACTCTGCGATTAGGTGCATTAAAAAAAAGCAGCTTATAAAATTTGTCAAATGTTTGCTGCATGCAAATTTATTTCTTGAAATATTATGTCTTGGAATGTCTTATTTTTCCAAGACTGTGCTCTTTATGGGCGCCCAAGGACGTAAAAAACGATGGGATTTCGCAACAGGAATTCGCGGAAATTTAATTTTTATCGGAAAATGCAGGGGACTAAATCTGGTTTGAATTATTAGGCCACATGAAAACAAGTTTTAATAGGGCTTCATAAACTTGGTTGGCGTTGGTACGCACAATGGAAATTACTGCACACTGCAAACATCCGAATATTTCACTTTTTACGTGAAAAGCAATACAGCGCATATTCATTATTATTTTTTTGTCATTAATTATTAAATAACTTGAATTATTGCGCAATTTTAATGTCAATAAAATGGTACAAACAGATTTCTAATATCTTTTTCGTTTTTGAGTTACATATTTTGAAAAAAGTAAAATTTTGCGTTTTGGATTTTATTTTTTTTTCTGAATTGTTATCACAGGTAGAAAAAAAGAAAAACACTTTTTCTTATGGCACTTTTTAACGGGCTTTAAGATGGCGTTTTTAGATTTGTTTTTGAGAAATCTTAAACTTTATTTTTTAAAAAACAGACCTGGATTTTTCTGCAGATTTTGAAAGCACTTTTCTTTGGAAATACCATTATGTATGACACGAAATATTTTTAAAATGTTTTGAGAAAATTAAACTGAAAATTACTTTTTTTCCATTCATTTTTTTCTAATGCGGCCCTGTATTTAATAATGAGAAGTCTAAATATTAATCAGTATTGTCAACAAGTTAACTTACAACTTATCTTTCAATCGGAGAACCGAAAAAAGGACGGCAAAAGCGAATAATAATTGTCACATACGATAATAAAAAAATAAATAAAAATCCTCCACCTAGAACGCTTTGAAACAACGAAACCAACCCCTTGTCATTTGTCATAACTCCCACTGTATCATTTAGTTAATAATTTGTATTATTAGAAATAGAGGGTGCTTTTTCAAATAAGTAAATATATCTTGCGTCACAGAAATAGTGTAGAGGACGAAGGAATGTATTTTTGCAATTATTAATAAATGGCAAAAGTTATTGGTTTCATTGGCTTAAAGCTTTCTTTTCGCAATTATTATAAAAAGCGAAGAATTTACTCCAAAACACAATGAGACACTGTTTGCTATACAACGACAGAGGAAAACACTTACCAGACAGGGCCGTATTTAAAAATATTAATTTTTCGAAGTAAAAATAAACTGTAAGTTAAATTGTTGACAATACTGAATATTATTTAAAGTCTATCCAAGTTACAGAGGCAGTGGATCAAAACATTGGCCACCACGTGACCTATTCTCTTAGTCATAAAATGTCAAGTGTTTACGCGGCGAGCAGAATGCAGGGCCGGCTCTTCCCTCAGTCGAGTTTTCTGCATATTTTAGATCGCGGATCGCGAGCAGTATATTCTGTAAATTTATTTTGCTACTTAATTTAAGGAAATTTATAAAAATCTACGAAAGGTAAAAACACAATTTTTAAAACTTCTAAAAGAATTAGTTCATAATTACAAGCCACTGGGAATCTCATATTAGTCAGACCCTGATAATCGATCGCAATGCGGTCATGTGACTTTGTTTATATTTACTGCCGCTGTTTCAGTATAATTGTCTCAAAACATTTTAAAAATATTTCGTGTCATGCCGCAATGAAAAGTGCTTTCAAAATCTGAAAAAAAATCCAGGTCCGTATTTAAAAAAATAAAGTTGAAGATGTTTTCTCAAAAACGAAATGTTGTAGAACAAATCTAAAAACGCCATCTTAAAGCCAGTTAAAAGGTGCCATAAGAAAGTGTTTTTCTCTTTTTTTCTGTCTGTGATAACAACTTCATAAAAAAATAAAATCGAAAACGCAAAATTTTACTTTTTTTCAAAATAACTCAAAAACGGAAAAAGATATTAGAAATCTGTTTATACCATTTTATTGACCTAAAATACCTCACCGTTTGCAAAATCCCCATGGTGTTAATTATTATCCGGGACACATTGTGTTCCAAAAACTATCAAATTAGCTAGTGTATTCCAATTGCCATTAGCAAGCAACAAAGTAAAAAAACCCAAAGTTCGTAATTGCCCGGGCATATGCCGCGAACTAAACGTTCCAAATGAACGAAAATAACGAACCAACACCAATTAAATCTTCTAAAGTGTTCTCGAACTTCCAGCGCTAAACGCAAATCGGGCCGGGTCCATTGCCGGTTTCCGACGTCAATGGAGGAACTGGCAACGGTAAATCTATTAGGAAATCTAATTTCGTCCGGAACTAGGTTAACATGTGGACGGCCGCAGGGCAGAATCGAATCGACTTAATTTTAAAATTTGCATAATTGCGTCTATTGGAAAATCGGATTGGCAGTTACCAACATGCCGCGAATCTATCAAGGTGATAAATGCGGACTGACAGGGCTAGCCTGCATGAAACTGTGTATTTGAGGCGCTGCGTGACTAGTGATTATACCTAGTATTGTATAAGATTCCTTACCAGTTGGCAAATATGTATACGACTGATAAATAATTCCCGACGCCAGGGGTCGCTACTATTTGCCCCTCTTTGCGATTCTGTATAATGAATCGTCAGGATCGCATCGTGACCTCCACACAGATATAATCATAGCCGAACGGTTCGGCTATGGTCTCCGACCAAAAATCCGTAGATAAAGTAAATAATACCAAAAGCGCTTCCCAACATTATTCCATCTGTTTTGAAAACACTGATCCTTTGTTTGTTTCGGAGTGCCCAAGCGCTTCAGCCAATCAAAATTATTGCTGATTTAAATTTGGCGCCAAAACATTTAGGGACTTTAGGGCATTTTAATGGCGGTTGTTGTTGTGATTTTGTATTTGAATACATTAGCTATCCTGATACGATAAGTCATTAAAATATTGATAAGAAAATATTTTCTAAATTGATTATACAGTGTCTGCCAGAAAGTTGGATACAAACGGGAATTTTCTTTATTTGAAGTTTCTCAAAAAAAATTATTCTTGATAAAAATTGGTGCTTGTGCTTAAACTCAAAGTCCACCCGCAAAAATTTTGAAATTTCGATTCGTATACAGGGTAGGTTGAAAAAAAAAAAAGATAATTCCTCAAGAGTAAAGTACCCTTATTTTTGGAACTACATCAGAGTGGCACAAAGAAAAGTTGTTTGTAATCTCAAGACAATGTCAAATATGAATTCACAGCCACCTACTCAAAATAAAAAAAAAATCACACTTGCGCATTTTTTACTCATCACGCTGTATAATACATAATGTTAGATATGTATTTTGAGGCACATCTTCGAGCATGACAGTACGATACCAATGATTTTTGTTTACATTTAACTAGCATCTTAAAAACACTTAATAAGTGAAAGTTCTGCAAAGTTTGTCGTTTTTTTGTATCCAGGTAAAATACTCCTACAATTTCAAACATAACATAGCATCTAATCTGTGGAACATGAAAATATTTTAATAGAGCAACAATTTAAGAGTTATTTAATAAATGAGAATTCAACAATAAAAATTATACAGCGGGATGAATAAAAAATGCAAAAAGTGTGAATTTTCTTTTGAGTAGGTGGCTGTGAATTCATATTTGACATTGTCTTGAGATTCCAAACAACTTTTCTTTGTGCCACTCTGATGTAGTTCTAAAAATAGGGGTACTTTACTCTTGAGGAATTTTCATATTTTTCAGCCTACCCTGTATACGAATCGAAATTTCAAAATTTTTGCTGGTGGATTTTGAGTTTAAGCACAAGCACCAACTTTTATCAAGAACATTTTTTTTTGAGAAAAGAAAATTCCCATTTGTATCCAACTTTATGGCAGACACTGTATATATTCACTAAATTCTCGTGGAGGTACTGTCAAACTGCCAAATGGTCCTGAACTGCCTTCATAGCCTTTTAGCGTTGACTGATATATTATCGTCAGTCACAAATGCTTTACTATCAGTAGCCGAGAAAATTGATTTTATATACAATTTGGATCAACCAATATGTGCAAATTTCCACTATTTCTGCGCCGAATAGATAACCGCATTCCATTTTATGGGATTATCGCCAATAATTTTATTTTCCCATATTAAATGTTAAATTGGTCGGCACTATGCGCCAAATAACCGCTTTTACAATATTTGTTTCAGTC
Source organism: Pseudeuparius sepicola (assembly GCA_963920635.1). NCBI lineage: Eukaryota > Metazoa > Arthropoda > Insecta > Coleoptera > Anthribidae > Pseudeuparius > Pseudeuparius sepicola. The sequence continues at coordinate 78,188,975 of OY987300.1, forward strand.
AATTTCGACGTAATAAATTAAAATGCTGGCTAAAATAGATAGTGCACTTAGCGTTAAAATTTTTCCGCTTTTATATTGGTCGATATATGATTTATGGTCCGGTTGCGTTAATGAGTCAGTAGAAAACAACATACAGTACCTACACGCTAGATATAGTAAAATTATTTTAAGAAGTCCTTACTGGGACCGTCAATTGGTAATTTCGCCAACCTAAGTTGGCATCAATGCAGCAAAAAATGCAACCGGCTCATAAGTGCAGGTCAGTAACGAGCCCATTTACACAACGAATTACTACTAATAACACGAACAAGAACAACACAGATAACGGTAAAACTCACGAAACGTACAAAACCCGCGAATATTTTCACTGCCCAAAGTTTGAACCCTTTTGAACGATTCGGAAAACCTTCAGTGTCGCTTTCACAACACCGAAATAAAATTTGCCTGAGTACGCACCATAGACGCTGTCGCAAGTAGCTGATGATACCAAAATACCAAAATGAAAGTGTTTTCATGACGTTTGAAATTATTATTAAAATGAGTTGTAGTCATAGTTATTTTCTTAAAAGAAATGGCTTGTGGCATATGGGACAAAATGCTTTGGTAATTGGCAACACCAAACTAGTTTCTAATATCTAATGGAAATTATGTATGGGTCCTTCGGAGGTGTGCAGACCACGACAGGTACCTGTTTCGGGCTTGTTGGCCCTCATCAGGCAGACGTAGCGCACCTCAGCCGAAAAGACCCAAACACGTTGGCTAAGTGAAATAGGAACTAGTATAATGCGGTGAGCATTAACCATCCAACGCCATCTAGCTGGTACTGCCAAAACCAAAGCAATGTGAGTGTGTATATATCGACCGGTCGATCGACATATAAAAAGAACTCGGCAAAGCGGCGCGACGCGGTGGAAAAACCAGAAGAAGCATACATACGGGGAGCCAAGAAACTCGCTTGATTCATCACCGAGTATCTTCTAATATATAGAAATCAACAAGGATCGAATCGTGAGTTTCAATCCTCGTGTGCTTACGTCTATAGCCAAACGATGATTAAACAAAATGAATATTTAGTGTCCCCATTATAATTTTAAACGAAATGGCTTGTGGCATATGGGACATATTGAAACTCACGATTCGATCCTTGTTGATTTCTATATATTAGAAGATACTCGGTGATGAATCAAACGAGTTTCTTGGCCCCCGTATGTATGCTTCTTCTGGTTTTTCCACCGCGTCGCGCCGCTTTGCCGAGTTCTTTTTATATGTCGATCGACCGGTCGATATATACACACTCACATTGCTTTGGTTTTGGCAGTACCAGCTAGATGGCGTTGGATGGTTAATGCTCACCGCATTATACTAGTTCCTATTTCACTTAGCCAACGTGTTTGGGTCTTTTCGGCTGAGGTGCGCTACGTCTGCCTGATGAGGGCCAACAAGCCCGAAACAGGTACCTCTCGTGGTCTGCACACGTCCGAAGGACCCATACATAATTTCCATTAGATATTGGAAACTAGTTTGGTGTTGCCAATTACCAAAGCATTTTGTCCCATATGCCACAAGCCATTTCTTTTAAAATTATAATGGGGACACTAAATATTCATATAGTTATTTTTATTTATAGCGGTATAATCGTGATTGCAATAGGGTTTTTATTTTGTTATGTTCTTTTTTTCGTATCACTTGGGTATCTTTTTACATCATAAATCAATGAGTGACGTCATTAACTAGTGGAGACACATATACCAATGGTTAACAGAAAATTCCTAGGGATTTTGTGGAGAATGTCATCTGACAAAATCAGGACTTCTTATAGTAATCGGGGTATATAATATTTTTTTTATAGTTGATTTACCCGAAAAAAAATTACAATTCAAGAATTTCCGTTACTAGCAGACATAATTTCATTTTTATTATTTTATTTCTTTAGTCTACATTGCGATGAATCCTTTATCGCACAATGGAAGTAATAGTTATTTATGTACCAAGGCACTGAAGTTCAACTTTTTATGACACACGTGGGATTTAGTTAAATAAACCACATGAGCCATAAATAGAACTCCAGTGCCGAGGTACATATTATAACTTTTTTGAATCGAAAAAAAAAGTTTTATTAGGCAAAAAATAATCATAAGGGATCACCCGTCCATGGACCGACTGCGCGCGGCTTCAGCCTCCATGAAAAATAGATTGATATTCAAACCTACTAAAATATTTATACTAAACGATTGCGCTGTTATAGGTAACAATTTCGCAATGTGTACGAAAAGTTAAATGGGCCTTTATTGGCCGGGTTTTGAATATTTGGTCACTTTTGCCGGGCTATGGCTCCGCGTCTGACGTTTGATGTTTACATCTCGCCAAGGCCTACTCATTGAAAAAATCGTACAATAATGGGCTACTTCAGTGTCGATTTCTGAGCTTTTAATGACGATTTTGAGACATTTCACTCCCAATTTCAAGAGAAAATTGTTTTAAACTTTGTTGTATCAATAATACCACCGGCAATCCAGACATTTTGATGTGAGAAACACTTTTACCATTTCTTTTTTGCAATACTAAACCTCAGCTTTTAGTTTTTTCTACGTTTAATACTTCTACATTCATATTAATGTTTTTGATTTTTGTTGGTAAACGCAAATACTGTGTCGAATTCGACAAAATATGGCAATTATAGTCTATCCAAGTTACAGCGGCAGTAGATATAAACAAAGTCACATGACCGCATTGCGATCGATTACCAGGGTCTGACTAATATGAGATTCCCAGTGGCTTGTAATCCTGAACTAATTATTTAAGAAGTTATAAAAATTGTGTTTTTACCTTTCGTGGATCTTTATAAATTTCCTTAAATTAAGTAGCAAAATAAATTTACAGAATATACTGCTCGCGATCCGATCTAAAATATGCAGGAAACTCGACTGAGGGAAGAGCCGGCCCTGCATTCTGCTCGCCGCGTAAACACTTGACATTTTATGACGGCCAGACCAATAAGAAAATAGGTCACGTGGTGGCCAATGTTTTGATCCACTGCCTCTGTAACTTGGATAAACTTTTCGAACATGGGTCCACAAATCTTACAAAACAATTTACAGTTTGAAATGTTTTCTGTTTATAATTCAAATTTGTATGTGAAATGTGACGCGCCGAATGTCGACAGACGGAATTTTTTATCCCTAATTTTTTTTATACAGGGTGAGTTTTTTTCGATGCCCACTATGGGGATCTCGGAAACTAGCAGCTAGAACAAAGGTTAAATGGGGAAAGAATTGCAGTTTTGAATGCTCAATCTAATGCCCCTTTTGGATTTTTAAAAAAGTTCATGGCTCACTAGATATTTTGAAAAGAGTGATTTTTTTGCTATTTCATCAGATCTCTGTAGCTCCGTTATTTCTGATTATACAGAAAAACTGTAGAGACAAAAATTGTAGATAATTTTGGGCTTAATATGATAATCTTATCAAATTTTTTATGTTGTTTGTGATTTTTGACATATGACATAAACTTGTGTTTTATCATAGTTGGCTGTGGCCTTATCAAATCGGCCATTTTTTGAGCTTTCCAAAGATATATTACTCGGCATAGTTATTATAAAAAATAAAAGAGTTATGGCTAATTTTCGGATTTTTTTTAAATTTTCACATAGTTATCCATGGAACATTTTCATAATTACGTTTTATTTTATAATTAGACATACTTCAAACTTTCTAATATTTTGTTTTTAGCTGGTAACAAAATGTAACAAAATAAAACAAAAATTAAAAAACTTAAATTCAAATTATTATTATTTTAAAAGGTCACCTTTTAAAATAAAAAAGGTGTTCAAACAATCCAACATTATTAGTTATGTAAATATTCGCCTTTCTTAGAGTGCGCCTGTCAATACTGGCAATTGCTTCTAAAATAGGTGCTCTTAATTCAGCAATTGTCTGATACTTTGTTTTGTCCTGTTCCCCACAAGAAGAAATCCAAAACAGACAAATCGGGGGATCGGGGCTGCCAGGAAATAGGTATATTTCTCCCTATCCAACTATTTGGATAGAGCTGATCTAGGTAATTTCTTACGGGCAAATAACTATGTCATGATAATTTTTGTTTTATTTTGTTACATTTTGTTACCAGCTAAAAATAAAATATTTGAAAGTTTGAAGTATGTCTTATTATAAAATAGAACGTATTTTTTATAATAACTATGCCGAGTATTACATATATCTTTGGAAAGCTATGATTTACATTTAAAAAAACACAAGTTTATGTCATATCTCAAAAATCACAAACAACAAAAAAAAATGAATCAGATTATCTTATTAAGCCCTAAATTATCTACAATCTTTGTCTCTACAGTTTTTCTGTATAATCAGAAATAACGGAGCTACAGAGTTCTGATGAAATAGCAAAAAATCACTCTTTTCAAAATATCTAGTGAGCCGTGAACTTTTTTAAAAATCTAAAAGGGGCATTAGATTGAGCATTCAAAACTGCAATTCTTTCCCCATTTAACCTTTGTTCTAGCTCTGCTAGTTTCCGAGATCCCCATAGAGGGCATCGAAAAAAACTCACCCTGTTTAAAAAACCTAACAATATATTTCTCAAAACTTCCTTTACTACATTTTCCGTTTTCCGTGGATATTTTCTCGAGCGTGCAATCCCCTAGTTCGTTTCCATACACAAACCCGACAACTGAAATCGAACCCCTCGAGGGTAAAGTACTCGGCCCAGGCCCCAGATAAACCGCCGGCTGAGATTCCCGTCTCCTGCCGACTGCCACAGTTGCTTGCGGTCGGGAGTGCATCTATATCGCCGATGCATCGGACGCTTGGGGACGCTCCGATAGAATCCGATATGCGGTGAAATAAAAATAGGTCGATTCTCTGTGCGACCATAGACTTCTGGCTATTCGGGAGACTGTCACTGGAGATTTGCGTGGAAGTGTTTAAGCATACAGAGTGTGGTCATTTAAGTGTGTAACATATGGTTTTTTTTTTATTAATTGCTCAACCAAAATACAGACATTGCCGAAAGTTGATGCATGTTCAGTAATCACATTAGGTGCACATGCAGGGTGTCTACTTTTAAGTGTATACAAATCGATAAAAAATGTATTTTGTGAGATATTTTCAAAAACCTTTTTTTGTTCGAAAGGTCTTCAAAAAACGCTTCTTTTGGCGTTTTTACTTTTGTCAAAATGCAAATCCAGTGGCGGCTACGGTTTTTTTTCATACATTTTCACAAAAACCATTTAGCGATTTTTTATTTAAAATCTGACACAACATCGTTAATCAGGACACCCCAAAACCCCCATATACGAAATTTGAACAAAAAATGGTCGATTTAATAAGGCCACATCCAACTATGATTTACATTTAAAAAAACACAAGTTTATGTCATATCTCAAAAATCACAAACAACAAAAAAAAAATGAATCAGATTATCTTATTAAGCCCAAAATTATCTACAATCTTTGTCTCTACAGTTTTTCTGTATAATCAGAAATAACGGAACTACAGAGATCTGATGAAATAGCAAAAAATCACTCTTTTCAAAATATCTAGTGAGCCGTGAACTTTTTTAAAAATATAAAAGGAGCATTAGATTGAGCATTCAAAACTGCAATTCTTTCCCCATTTAACCTTTGTTCTAGCTCTGCTAGTTTCCGAGATCCCCATAGAGGGCATCGAAAAAAACTCACCCTGTTAAAAAAACTTAACACTATATTTCTCAAAACTTCCTTTACGACATTTTCCGTGGATATTTTCTCGAGCGTGCAATCCCCTAGTTCGTTTCCATACACAAACCCGACAACTGAAATCGAACCCCTCGAGGGTAAAGTACTCGGCCCAGGCCCCAGATAAACCGCCGGCTGAAATTCCCGTCTCCTGCCAACTGCCACAGTTGCTTGCGGTCGGGAGTGCATCTATATCGCCGATGCATCGGACGCTTGGGGACGCTCCGATAGAATCCGATATGCGGTGAAATAAAAATAGGTCGACTCTCTGTGCGACCATAGACTTCTGGCTATTCGGGAGACTGTCACTGGAGATTTGCGTGGAAGTGTTTAAGCATACAGAGTGTGGATATTTAAGTGTGTAACATATGGGATTTTTTTTTATTAATTGCTCAACCAAAATGCAACATTTCATTTTCATTTTATTAATTTATGCAGCACTTTTGTGAGGAAAGTAATACACCCTGTAGGGTGCTATTATGCTATTGACAATGTTTATCAAAATAATTATTAACATCAAGTTAGCCATGCCAAAATCAGAACAATGCGAAACTGATATTGATATTTGACTTGATATTTGAATTGATATTTTTAAAAATAAAGGTAGTTTGTTCTTGATATGCTATTTCATGTTTTTGTATTTTTTGGGCACCCTGTATAAAAAAACATTGCCGAAAGTTGATGCATGTTCAGTAATCACATTAGGTGCACATGCAGGGTGTCTACTTTTAAGTGTATACAAATCGATAAAAAATGTATTTTGTGAGATATTTTCAAAAACCTTTTTTTGTTCGAAAGGTCTTCAAAAAACGCTTCTTTTGACGTTTTTACTTTTGTCAAAATGCAAATCCAGGGACGGCTACGGTTTTTTATACCCCGATTTTCACAAAAACCATTTAACGATTTTTTATTTAAAATCTGACACAACATCGTTAATCAGGACACCCCAAAACCCCATATACGAAATTTGAACAAAAAATGTAGAGGGTGTTCGGTTCTACACCGTGTTAAAGTTGAGCAAAATAGGAATTTTAAAGACATCTGGCGAGCCAAGTGTGCCATGGAATCCCTTCAAGACAGTTGCATGGTCAACAGGACCACTCAAAATGTTGGTGTGAAAAGATTTACTACAAAAATATACAGGGTATTTTTCTCTGAGCCATCTCAAAATTCTGAATTTTTATTAAACTTTATACTGATCAGGAGTGCTCTGGAATCCTTGAAAAAATATTAATAAACACAAAAGTAATTTATTTCTTTACAAAATGCCAACCAACAAATAAAAACAATTTAAATTATTGGGCCTTCCTCAACAAAGTCACTGTCTAAGATGATACATTTTCTGTGCGTTTCCTGTTGTGACACACCAGCCACCTTAACTGATATGGACTTACTGACTGGTAGGCTTCTATATTTTTTAGATTTAGTTCGTTTATAGTATGTGGAACGGTTTTGATATACTCGATTTTTGACTCGTATAAAGTTACAAAAAATTCAGTAATTTGAGATGGCACAGATAACAGCACTCTGTATATTTGGTATTGGACCTTTGCACACCAACAACTTGAGTGGTCCTGTTGACCATTCAACTGTTTTGAGGGGATTCCATGGCACACTTGACTTGGCAGATGCCTTTAAAATTTCTATTTTGCCCAACTTTGACACCCTGCATAATGGAACTCCCTGTATATTTTTTATTCGAATTTGGTATATAAGGGTTTTGTGATGTTCTGATTAACGCTGTGGGGTCAGATTTTAAATAAAAAAATCGCTAAAAGGTTTTCGCGAAAATCGGGGGTATAAAAAAATCGCAGCCGGCCCTGGATTTGCATTTTGAAAATGGCAGGAAGGTCAAAAGAAGCGGTTTTTGAAGGCCTTTCAAACAAAAAAAGGTTTTTGAAAATATCTCACAAAATACATTTTTTATCGATTTGTATACACTTAAAAGTAGACACCCTGTAGAATGGTTCCAAGTTAAACAACATACAGGGTAGGTCAAAAAATATAAAAATTGCACAAAAGTAAAGTACCTTTAATTCAACAAATTCAGCAAAAGGTTATTAAGAAAAGTTGTTTAGAATTAAATGCTGTGCCTAACTACCAAAACATAGCCTCCTAAGAAAAAAATCGTTAATTAATTTCCAGTTTCTTAATAAACATTTAAAATAAAAATTTTGCACCTTAAATGAGAGTTTTTTAATATACACATTAAGTATCATTACTAATGTTTTACCGTGTTCAGAAGAATTTTTGCGAAATTTTAAAATTTTGTTTAATATCGTTGCAACAAATGAAGTTTGTGATCCCTACAATATTAAAAATCGGAGTTAATTTTACAAATATGCTTGAATTTGAACAAAGTTATGCGAAATTGATTTTTATTTGATTGATTTTTGAAATTGTTTAGGGTGAATGTTAAAACAAACTTTTTTTTAGGAAATTATTGTTTTTCAAAAAAATGTTTTTTTTTTGTCTTAGGAGGCCATGTTTTGGCATTTGGGCATAACTTTTAATTCTAGACAACTTTTCTTAATAACATTTTGCTGAATTTTCTGAAATAAGGGTACTTTACTCTTGTAAAATTTTTATATTTTTTGACCTACCCTGTATGCTCTTTGACTTGCAACCATTCTAAGTGCGCCCATAGGCGGTTCTAGACCTTTTGTTTTGGGGGGGCTTAAGCCCCTGGGCCCTGGCATATAGCTAAGGTGACCATATTTGTGATTATTGTACAGGGTGGGCCAAATTGGACACTTTTAAAGGGAAAATCCTATTTTTGACGGAGATAGACGAAAACTGATATCGGTGTCCGAGGCTCATTTTTTATGATAAACTTAATGGCGAAAACCACAAATCGATATCTGTCACCGTTCTTGAATTACAGGGTGTTTTTCGAAAATATGCGTTTTTGAAAAGTGGCTTTAACTTTTTTCGTAAAAACATTCTTAAAGCACTTTTTTACGTAGAATCCAATGCCGCTACTACATTTTTTTCTAGTCAATGGTTTAAGAGTTACGGATAAAAAAATATTATTTTTTTAAATGGAACACCCTGTATATTTTTGCATTTATATTGTATAAAACAGACTAACATATCCCATTTTTCATAACTTTTAAATTTTATTGTAGATATGTTATAAAGTTTATAAATTACACAAAAATAGAAAAATCTTTACCCTGCCTAAACCCTAACTGAAAATTTGACAGGTAGGTAACAGTAAACATTTTTCCACGATTGTTTCATTGTCTCGCCGTCCAAAGCCTACTTGTTGAAAGGGCGTGCTTCCAATTATACACATGAAATCATAAAAGCTATTAGTAATTGATAGCTACTTAAGTAAATCATTAAGTGTTATATATTTTTGGAATGGTAATTTTTTGCTCTATTAAAAAATGCAAAAATATGCAGGGTGCTCCATTTAAAAAATAATATTTTTTATCCGTATTTCTTAAACCATTAAATAGAAAAAAATGTAGTAGCAGCATTGGATTCTACGAAAAAAGTGCTTTAAGAATGTTTTTACAGAAACACAAAATTTTTAACCGGAAAAAAGTTACGGCCACTTTTCGAAAACTCACATCTTCGAAAAACGCCCTGTAACTCAAGAACGGTGACAGATATCGATTTGCGGTTTTCGCCATTAAGTTTATCATAAAAAATGAGCTTCAGACACCGATATCAGTTTTCGTCTATCTCCGTCAAAAATAGGAGTTTCCCTTTAAAAGTGTCCAATTTGGCCCACCCTGTATGAAAGAAATTTTGTTAACAAGTAACTTTATTGTTTCACATAACAAAATATACTTACATATTACATAAGTACTTACTATAAAAAACCTAATATTGGTTCATAAAAAAATACTACCTACCTACTTTTAATCATTTAACAAAAGAAGGTGCAAAATTAATAAGTATTTTTTATGAAAAAAATGTTAATGTTAAAAGTGTTTGACACCAGTGGGAGCTCCAACCGCTGTTACCAGCCAATGCTCTACAAATAAACTAAGTTCAAATCCCCACTATAAATTAAAAATAATAATCGTTTTTAGTTGTGTCGGTAGGTAGCGGTTTGGTAGGGAAGAATAAATTTGGGGGGGGGCTATTTCAAGATTTGAGGGGGCTTAGCCCCCCCAAGCCCCCACCTAGAACCGTATATGAGTGCGCCTAATATGATTATCGAACATGCACCAACTTTCGGGAATATTTGTATTTTCGTTGTGCAACTAATAAAAAAAATACCATATGTTGCACACTTAAATGACCACACTGTATACGATGACATACCTTGCCTTCTTGATATTTAGGTAAAGAATTTCGCCTTTGCAGTCCACAGGGAGCAAACTGTACAATACATTGTACTTCTCAGTCTCTCCACATTCTAGATGTTTTGCGGTTTCCGCAAAGAATGTAATTTGGTATAAGTCACGTGGCACTATCTTTCTCGCCGAAGGCTTATTTCCGACGTTTTCCGAGCAACCTGGGCATTTGGAGATGCCCCGAGAATTATTAGGCTCAATTCCAAGCGTTCGCCGGTATCCATAGGAACGGGTATTGGGACCTAGTGTTTGGTGCCGGTTAAGGAGCACAGAACAATTTCAAAGTAAAGCTGATAATTAGTAGTTAATTAGCTTTAGCGAGCTTGCTTCAAAGCAAAGTTGTTAGAGAATTAAGTTTTCGTAGTATACTATCTTTAGTTCAAAGTAACTTTAACCTTACAGTTGACATTTCGCTAGAATAAAAATATCAAATCCATGCATAAGAAACATTTTCTTGAAATCGGCAGTAAAGTGTCTCTAAATAGTCATTAAAAGCTCAGAAATCGGCACTGAAGCAGCCCATTATTGTACGATATTTTCTTGGTGAGATGTAAACATCAAACGTCAGACGCGGAGCCATCGCCCATCACAAGTGGCCAAACACCATTTAACTTTTCGTACATATTGCGAAATTGTTACCTATAGCAGCGCAATGTTTCAGTGTAAATATTTTAGTAGGTTTGAATATCAATATTTTCATGGAGGCGGCACAACAGCCAACAGGCAGCAGTTTGGAGATTCATGCCTCGTCATACTTGACCTGGGTAGAGCGATCGTCAAAGTCAAGCAACGCCGCGCGCCGTCGGTTCATGGACGGGTGATCCCTTATTATTATTTTTCGCCTAATAAAACTTTTTTTTCCGATTTCAAAAAATAGTTATTTATGTACCAAGGCACTGAAGTTCAACTTTTTATGACTCATGTGGAGTTTAGTTGCTGAGGCCTCTGGCCGAGGCAAATAAACCACATGAGTCATAAAAAGAACTTCAGTGCCGAGGTACATATTATATTTTTCTTGAAATCGAAAAAAAAAATGTTTTATTAGGCAAGAAAATAATAATAAGGGATCACCCGTCCACGAACCGACTACGCGCGGCGTTGCTTGACTTTACCGATCGCTCTACCTAGGACAAGTATAATGATGTACGGCACCTTCTGACAGAAAAACCAAACTGCTGCTTCTTGTGCAGACTACACAACAAATCTATTGATTTTCAAATTTACTAAAATATATATATTGAAGGATTGCGCTTCTATAGGAAACAATTTCGCAATGTGTACGAAAAGTTAAATGAGCCTTTATCGGCCGGGTTTTGAATATTTGGTCACTTTTGACGGGCGATTTCTCCTCGTCTGACGTTTGATGTTTACATCTCGCCAAGGCCTACTTATTGAAAAAATCGTACAATAATGGGCTACATTATTGTACGATTTCTGTGCTTTTAATGACGATTTTGGGACATTTTAATGCCGATTTCAAGAAAAATATATAATATGTAGGTACCTCGGCACTGAAGTTCTGTTTATGAGTCATATCGTTTATTTGCCTCGGCCAGAGGCCTCGGCAACTAAATTCGTCATAAAAAGTTCAACTTCAGTGCCTTGGTACAGGGTTATTCACTGAAAATTGGCCCCCACCTAACTTTTTTGTTTTTTGAGATAAAAGGGTGATTCAAAAAACAAAATCAATGGTTCGGCGAATACTTTTTTATGCCATGACCGTTTAGTGTACAGGGTGTTTAAAAAAAGTAGGACCAATGGCAACTTAATTTTTTTTAATGGAACACCCTGTATATCGTTGGATTTTTGAAATCTGCTCATCAAGGCAATCAAAATGATATTAAACTTTGTGGTATTATCTTTTTCCGTTTTTGAAAAATTCCGTATTCAAATTTTATACTAAATTATTTATTTAACTCGAATTTGTGGATCTCGTGATAAAGATAGACGATCAACGTAATAACGAAAAATATTTGTTTTAAACAAGATAGTAAATAGTAATATAGTGAAACTCCAAAATGTTTAGGAGCCTTTTCAAATTTTACTCATATTATTCTCGAAATAAAGAATTTCAGGAAAATCGTAAAAGTTCCTAAACATTTTGGAGTTTCACTGTATTACTCTCTTGTTTAAAACAAATATTTTTCGTTATTACATTGATCGTCTATCTTTATCACGAGATCCACAAATTCGAGTTAAATAAATTTAGTATAAAATTTGAATACGGAATTTTTCAAAAACGGAAAAAGATAATGCCACAAAGTTTAATATCATTTTGATTGCCTTGATGAGCAGATTCCAAAAATCCAAGAATATACAGGGTGTTCCATTTAAAAAAATTAAGTTGCCATTGGTCCTACTTTTTTTGGAACACCCTGTACACTAAACGGTCATGGCATAAAATAGTGTTCGCCGAACCATTGATTTTGTTTTTTGAATCACCCTTTTATCTTAAAAAACAAAAAAGTTAGGTGGGGGTCAATTCTCAGTGAATAAACCTGTACATAAATAACTATTTTAATTAATGCAACATAAGCCAAATTGTGTCTTAATTAATTATTTCTAGACCCCTCGAATTAAAAGTGACCTTTTCCTCCACACCTCAATAAGCCGAATTTTCCCCAGAAACCATTCTATGAAGACATCGCGAGAGACCTTTTTATATGGACACATTAATTAGGAAATTCCCCAGGCGATGTAATAAGAGAGTGGAAAAATTCCAATATCTGTTTCTATGGTTACCGGGGGATTAAGTCAAATCTCGGAAATTCCTAAGGACTTTTTATGACCCGGAGCGTCGCATTCTTGTTCGTAGTGAGCAACGAGGAGAAGGCCTGAATGGGATATTGGAAAAGGCAGGAGAATGAAAAAAAATCGTCCAATCCCAATATTCGAAGAACGGGAGCATGCTGTGTGTGCGTTTTCGCTTTGAAGTAAATAACATTTTGTTCTCCAAAGAAAACAAACAAGAATTCCAGAAGCAGAAAGCTATGAATCATAACAATCATAAAGAGCAATAAAGTCAAAAATTTCTTTCATTGCTGCTTACTCCATACGAGAATAACTTATCACCACCATATCAATTCATGTATGTATGGATACATAATAAATTATAAGGTTTTCACTGAAGTTTTTCGAAATATCGTCCTTAACCTAACACATTGCCACACATGTGTCAGGTACACATGTTTTATTTAATTAAAAAATAACCTAATAAGCAGATATATAGTATATTTCATTATGAGTCTGGAAATAAAGATTTTTCCGTGCGCGCGTGACAAGTTCCCGTGTGAGGCGCAGCCGAACACGGGAAGTCATGCAAGCACGGAAAAATCTATTTGTGGACGTGTAATGAACGATACTTTTTATTATACTTCTTTGAAAACGGAAACTTAAAACATTTTATCGGCATATTATAATAAATTTAATTGACAAAAAATAAACAATGCAGACAATATAGTGTTTGGTATGTATGATGCGTTTCCATGGTTGCTCTCAAATTATTTCAAAGGTGCTTTGTTGTAAATTAGTTATTGTCAGATAAGGTGAATAAAACGTCAAAAATATTACAGAAATGTATCTAAATATTGAAACAGTTACGAATTAAAATACGAAATAGGTACATGTTAAATATCAGATATAGAGTTTCTTAAATTTAGTTTACTTTGCTGTATATTTCTATTTTAAAGCCGTATATTCGGTATTTTTATTCATCGCACGGAAAGTTTTTCCCTGCGCTGTTTCCGTGCGCTAGCCCGAAAAACCCCATCTTTCATTATTGCTAAAACAGATGAAAATAAGGTGTTTTCAAAGAAGTATAATAAAAAATCCATTCTATTGAACTATTCTACTAACTTGTCAATTTATAGAGGTTATACGCATTGTGGTTCCTTAGCGAAATTGTTTAGTTCAGCGTTGTAAAAATTAGTGTGTAATTACGTGCTTTTAGTGTAGAGTTTTCGACTGTCTTAATTTTTGTGGCTTATACTTCTAAGCAAACAAGGTGAGATAATAATGTAGAACTATTTCAAGTTTTTGTAGATTTTGATTGGGGTATCAGCTATTGGCTTATGTTATGTTTATGCTAAGCCAATGCCTGACATAGGTGTCGGTCACTGGGAAAATCACAAGTCATGCAAAAATGATCTCTAAAGTCTGTAACAATAAACCTTATAATGGTATACCAATTTCACGTCAATGGGTTAAATATTTCCAATGCCTGACACCCCTGCCAGCCATTGACTATACAATGTGTCAGCCATTGATCACACTGACTATGGCAGACCCCGGAGTACTGTCTTCAAGAGCATCAGAACATGTGTAGATTTGTCACTCAAAGATTCTGAGTGTCTTCTTGCCGATAGTGCTGAACATGACCAATAACTACTATAGTCAAATTATTTTAAGAAGTCCTTACTGGGACTGTCAATTGGTAATTTCGCCATCCTAAGTTAGCATTAATGCAGCAACCGGGTCATAAGTTCAGGTCAGTAACGAGCTCATTTGCACAATGAATAACTACTAATAACACGAACAAGAACAACACAGATAACGGAAAAACTCACGAAACGTAGAAAACCCACGAATATTTTCAATGCCCAAAGTTTGAACCCTTTTGAACGATCCGGAAAACCTTCACGGTCACTTCACAACACCGAAATAAAATTTGCCTGAGTACGCACCAGTCGCACCACAGACGCAGCCGCGAGTAGCTGATTATACCAAAATACCAAAATGAAAGTGTTTCCATGACGTTTGAAATTATTATTAAAATGAGTTGTAGTCGTAGTTATTTTTATTTGTAGAGGCATAAACCTGATTGCAATAGAGTTATTATTTTATTATGTTCTTTTTTTCGTATCACTTGGGCAACTTTTCACATCATAAATCAATGAGAGACGTCATTAACTGGTTGAGACACATTATACCAATGCTATACCCATGGTTAACAGAAAATTCCTAGGGATTTTGTGGAGAATGTCATCTGACAAAATCGGGACTTCTTACAGTAATCGGGGTATATATTAAGATCTTAGATGTTTACCATGTCAAATTAAATTCAATTATTCAAAATAAATTCAAATATGTGTAGTTAAGAAACGACTCTATAGAGAATTTATGCCGTCTGTCATTTCAGGGGAAGAGACAAAACAGTATTTTTAGAAAAAAAAAGAGAAAGATTGGGAGAAGAAAAGAGGGAGGGGAAGAGAAGAACGATAAATAGAAAACAGATAGAAAATATTAAATGAGAAAAAAAAACCAGTTGGAGCTAAATAAAATGGTAATACATTTACGAGAATCAATATTATCATAGAAAAATAAAAGAAATAGGTAAATAAAGGGAATATTATTTTTAATAACAACTGTGACATATGAACAAATAGCAATTTCCAAAATTGAAAACCCAAAGTTTTCTACTCAAGAATAAGTTACTATATGTTCCAGAAATGAGAATGTACGAATAAATAAACATTTCTACATACTACAATAATCGCTTGTGTTTTCCTTTTAAAAATTGCTGTGACAATTTTTATAGGGTGTCAGGTTTTGGGCTTATCAGATCCAGGCTAAGGGTCTAGTCAAAAGTCACTATGTCAGTTACTGGATAAAAAATATAAATTTTAAAATACTCTTTACAAAAAAAATATATGGCAGATTTGATTTGGGCTGTTGGTAATTATTTCCAGTGATGTCTCTCCTACTTGCTTCATATTAAAAATCATCAATAAACGTGCCAAATTGATTTTTATAGATTAAAATTTAATAAATCAATCCTTAAGGTGTCGGGCACTGGTAAGTTTACATTACAAGCTTCCACACTTCGCTGCATAGATTTTTTATTGCAGTATCGTGGCTACTTATTTCATTCTCAGCGGCTTATACACACCCAGCGAAGATTTTAGCAAACAGCTCTTACTGTCCAGCAAGACCAATTACCATTACAATTATTATTCGCCTTTAAAATCCATGAGAACAGGACGATTTCGGTAGTTCGGAGGTGTGAAGTATAGCAGTTTTGTCATATCTTTGTTGATTCAAATCTACCGTTACACCCTGTATATTTTGGTCTGAGGGGTATACTACTAACTAATATCAAGAAACACTTCAGATATGAAACGACAAATGGAATTGTTCGTGTTCCGAGACTGACGCAATGGGGCTAAACCATTTAGAGCTGAGTTAATTGCATTAGTGTGAAGCTAGATTTCTGTGATATGAAATTAAAAACGGAAGGCAATGTCGGGCTTTTTTAAAGTTCCGGCGCTTGTTATCCCAATGGAAAAAGCAGCGCGAACGTCTAGGGTGTCTTGGATTTCTGGAAAGAGGAAATGAGCGTATTAGTTTTTTTACTTTGAGAAGAAGCACTTCCATTATTTTCTTGTTTTGTTTCTGTGGGTTTGAATATTATTTTTAGCATAATATACAAGGTTATTCATACAACATTATACCCCTCTTAACTTTGTTGTTTTTAATTTTGGATAAAAAATGTAAATATGAAAATTGTATAAAATTTTCTTGCAATTTCAGATATATTGGAGATATAGACCAAACTTATGTTTTTCTAGTTTCAACGATATGAAATCGGCATGTCGGACAAAATCAAAATTGCCATGGAAAATTCAAAATAACAATGACGTCAGAACATATAGACAGGTTTGTTTTGATAAACGCTTGACGCCCAGAACTAATCACAATCTAAGCGCTCCATTAAATTATTCCGAAAATGTCGCGAGATTGTCAGAAATTGCCCCTTTTTGTCGAGCCGTAGCGAACTTATTTCGACTCTGGGCTCCGAGACTGGCGTCGTTAGACCATCCCCCGAGTCTTCAGGTGAGGTTCCGATGCTTCCGGCGCCCCCAAACAAGAAAAAACATGCGATATCTAAGTGTGATTCTGGAGGAAGTATAACCGGGAATCACCGGGTGTAGATATAGTTGGTTGTTGGTTGACTTTCTGTCTTTGTTTGTAGCATGTTTTTAGATTAGTATGGATATATTTAATCGTGGAGTCAAAATAAAGGGCATTTTAACAATGGGGAACCACGTCTATAGGTTTTGACGTCATTAATTTCAAGAATCAGAGCTTGATATTGACAGCTTGTATCAG
Organism: Pseudeuparius sepicola; assembly: GCA_963920635.1. Classification (NCBI taxonomy): domain Eukaryota; kingdom Metazoa; phylum Arthropoda; class Insecta; order Coleoptera; family Anthribidae; genus Pseudeuparius; species Pseudeuparius sepicola. Next base: position 78,206,123 of record OY987300.1, read on the forward strand.
ATGTTAATTGTTGTGTTACCACATCGTGCTGTGAAAATGGTATATTAAAGTTATAATTTATAATATTAGTGAAAAAAAAATACATTGATGAATGTCATGTTTCTTGCAAAAAGAATACGAAGCGCGCAAGGCGGGAAGTTAAAAAAAAAGAATAGGGATATAAACCGCGACATGTTTTAACTGAGAATATGCAGGAAGCATTCTTACTTATTATACTTCCTGGAAAATCCGAGACATTCTATTAAAGATGCATCGAGATATTTGCAAATATCATGGAGCTCAGTCCAGAGAGTGTAGACGAAATATTTACTATACTATAACAACAAAATGAGATTTCTTTGTAGCGGACACATTATTTGTACACCCAATATACTAATTAGGATTCCATATATTATGTCCGAAAATAATATACCATTCCACAATGTAGCTATCACAAAACTCAATATTAAATTTTAAAAAAACATTATCGGCAGAACACTCGCAGGTATAATAATTTCCTTTCACAAAAGAAAAGCGTCGAATTCGACATGCGAACTTGCCCCATACACAAAAGCCGACTGCTTTGAACCTCCCCCTCTTGGGAAATTTCGCATAAAACCCCTTTAATTAGCGAAGTTGCATGAGCTAAATTGCCGAACCAGCGTTTAGGTACATGGATCATTCTCAACGGCGTTGGTGGTATGAGAAAATTATTGAAATTATTATATTCTATGGGTACTGGTTCTATAAGTAAGTTTTGTATAGAGTGTGAAAGTATCTCGACCGATATTCATTTTTCGGAAAAATTTATTGGAAAGAAAACGCTACCTTTTTGATACCTGGACCAACACTACATTAAGAGGGGGTTGCCGACAGCAAAAGTGACGTTAGATTTCGTATTTTTTAAGTTGTATAGCATAAAATCTAATAACATTTTACCTGGCAAAAATTTAGTACTAACATCTCTGTCTTCATTTTAATCATAAGATCTTACAAGCATATGCACTGGAATTATTATTTTTCCCAAGGTTTTCATAACCTATAAAACAAAATACTGCTTTTAAGATCTTATGATTAAAATGAAGACAGAGATGTTTGTACTAAATTTTTGCCAGGTAAAATGTTATTAGATTTTATGCTATACAACTTAAAAAAATACGAAATCTTACGTCACTTTCGCTGTCGGCAACCCCCTCTTAAAGACCTGTGCGTAGCGCTGTTTCAAGCGATCGCCACTGGCGCCACACGACGAAACAAATTTACACGGTAGTTTAATGTTAAAACACCATTGTTGCACAATCTTTTATACAATAAAAACATGTACCTAAATATGTCTGTTACAACGAATTTAATATTCAACATAAAATATTTGTTTATTATGTCCCTCTAGTTTGACAAGTTCACATGGCATATTTCCATACTTACATTTTCTTAAGAAAAGCGAGTCTAAAAAGCAAGCAAGAGTATTTGGTACCTTTTGGTTTGAAATGAAGTCCATGGCTAGTTGTAGTGTAAGTAAGCATAAAACGCAATATATTTTTCAGTTTCTTCTTTATATGGAGGACTATTGGTTCGCTTTGAAGCTATAAACAAAATTTTCTATTTTCATTCTTGCATATGTTACAAAATACTCTTCCAAAATAATATCTAGAATTTTCGCTTCTTCGGGCTGGTTGATCATCAGGTCATCTCATAATTCCAAAATAGTGTTTATTCCTTCTTTTGCAATTCATCTAATGGTCTGTGCAGTGTGCATACCATTTTCTTCATGCGCATGGAAATTTCATGTTATCACAAACAAATCTACCTATAAAATCTGTATTAATAGGATAAAACTGCTATATACTGGACACAAAGACAATTCGTTACCGTAAAAAGAAGGCAAATCGTAGTAAAGCTGGATATTTAAAAATTGGGACATTTTAAACGTCAGAAACTGACATACCACAGAATAACCCCCTATAACCTATAATAAGTCGCCATTTTTTTCGTCGAGTAGCGCCACCTCAGTCCGTAAACAACAATGATATATGACGCCATGCTCGGGTCTTGAATGTCGGTCCAGTTGATACTATGCTAGTTTTGTGTAATGTTATACTTTTCACTTTTCACTTTCTAATGTACCGCCACTGGTCTTCCAGTCGCTTCTGATTATGGTAACGAATTCTGGATTTCTGATAAAATACGAGTGATAAGGCAAATGCGGCGCTGAAACGCTGTAATTAGACATAATGGAGCGAACTGTGTAAAACACGTTTCCTTTCTCGCTTTTGTATCCTTTGACAACTTGCTGAATTGAGATGATGTATAATAAGGGAATAAAGGCAACTTAGGTGTCGTTTACTTTTCTACTTGTCGAACCACTTTTGTTGACTTTCGACTTTTTTTAATTTCGAATTAGCATTAAGACATTTTTTCCCTCCTGTGGTTAAAATTTTGTACATCATGACTGAACCACCCTGTATACAATTATACCACAGATCTGTTATGTAAAGCTATAACTATAGTAGAGATGGCCCAGTAGATGTTTGATGACCTATAAAACATTAACCAATTTGCCGCGGTAGCTTTACAGCATTCTAACAATATTTTTTCAGTTAACTCGCAAAACGCCGCTGTAAAAATTTTACTAACATCACGTTTTATGGCATAGTTTGGAATTTTATTAACGATATTCCACGGCGACAGTAGTAGGTCGGCAAGGCTCCAATTCATTTTTATCGCCTTTTAATAGCTGGACAAGAATATTGAATAGTTCACCCTTTGGCATATTGAGGGTGTTTTAGGTCATTCGGGTGCTTCCGCTGAATAATTTAAAGTACCTAAAATAAATTTTAATATTGAATATTGAACGTTAAAGATAAAAATATGTGTCCCAGTTTTTGAGAAATAAGAAATAAATCAAAAACTGGCCTGCAGTCTGCACTTTCAATAAAGAATCCCAGTAATGAGTCAAGGCTCTATGTGTGTTATAAAATACGTGAGACGGAAATTGCAATAAATGGTAACCAGGGACTCTTTGAAATAAGGAGACCCAGCATGTCACAGTTTATCGCATAGGAAAAGAAAAGCCTTGAGAGGAAGTTTGTTTTCTGTATACTCCAAGGAGCAAGGAGACCACATAAGTGGGCTGGTACAAACAAGGTTATGTTATATGTCAGTGTCCAACTGCCATCAGGTTTTATGTGACATGCCAGTGCCATAGATTCCAAAGGAGGCAAAATATTTGCCATCATAGTTCACAATTTTTAAGTTTTCTAACTTCCAGATACTCAGATGTGTAAATTAAAGGTAGTGCGGCCGCCTGTAGTAGTCCCAATAATTGCAACCAGATTTTTCCTGTATCACCTTTACAAATCCTACAATTCCCATTACGTGGGCATTACGTATAAGTAAGTAGTTCAAAACAAAAATGGTATTTCGTAAATTTTAAATTATTAAGCAGGTAGCTTCAGTCAGGTCTTTTTTTAAGCAGTTTTTATCTACAACTATAAGTTTATTTTACGTTTGTGAGGTACCTTGGGAGAGAAATAAAATTACAAAAATTTTATAATGAGCACCGACAAAAACTACATGATTAGAAGTAAGTACAAGACCTAATCTTATTAGTCCATCCCGAAATCTGTGAAAGTTCTATGGGCAGATACATTCAACAACAAAGTGCAATAGCGACAAATTCTCAAATAAGCAAAATCGGCACTGACTTACCATCCTTATATTACTTAAATTCCTGGAAATAATTGCAGGAAACCAAATTCAAATATAAAATAATTTTGATTCATTTGACAGTTGCGATTCCATGGGCGTAGCCAGGATTTAGTTTTGGGGGGGGGGGTTAGTTTGAGAAGTAAATAAAACAACAAAAATATACTTACATGAAATTTAATATCTATATATTCATCCGAAAAACTACGACATATTTATAAAGTTCTTAACTTTAAATGAAATGGATAAATTAATTTCGTTCCTCTGCGCTAAATCTAAAACCATTAGAGAAGAAATCTTCGGCTTTTTCTTTTAAATATATCCACTACTTCATCTGCATGAATTTCTGTTCCATAGTGAATGTTCATTAACCATTAAGTCTGTTTTCACTTGTAGTGTTTCGTAAATAGTTTTTCAGTCTCCTTAGGCTCGAGAAAGACCTTTCTGGGGTAGCAGTGGATACATGAATAGTAGCCAAGATTTGTAGTAATGTGTAAATATTAGGATAAAGGTTTTTATCGCACATATCTAGGCATTCCAAACTAGATTTCGGGGTAGGCAAGTTCGGCTGCAACTGCGTCTGCCTCTCGTCAAAAGATGGCGCTAGGCGCTACTATTACTACATATATTCAAACGTAATAATAATTTAACTCTTCACTCCTCGTATTTTTAGGTAATATTTTGCTTATTTCGGAGGGGGTTTGAACCCCCGAAACCCCCCCCTTGGCTACGCCCGTCGTTGCGATATTCTATGTTTGTTGACAGAACATTGTCAAGTCTAATTTTTAGAAATCAGGGAAACCATTATTAATTTTTACTAACAATCAAAGTACCTGTTATATTCATAGATTCTCCAATAAAATGACATACTTGGCTTCATTGAGACCATTAGAATGAGGAAAGAAACGGCATCACTTTGGAAAGTATAATGCGGGGTCCCCTTACTTTAAAGGGTCCCTGGTAGTAACCAAGTTTTGGCACATCAGATTTTGATATCTGACTCGGCGATAGGTGTCATTCTGTGTTATTTAGATACTTTTTCGAGTTATTATGCTTAGCTATGCGGCTTGTGGCACTTCCCTGACCGCCAAAAATAAAATGTTTGAGGATAATAATGCATCGGTTACAACTTTTGAGGCCATGCACCAAAGTGGCATAAGCGTTTGTGTAGGTACCCACTTCTTCATAATTGGAAATTTAAAATTAGAATTGCTGTATTATCGAGGATTCCTAAGCTTAAAGATATAATCGTGGCTTATAATTTTTTGCCTGTATTGTAGGTATACTGATTTCACGAAAAATGAGGATTTCTGCCTCGATTAGTTTGTCTAAACAACTCAAAGGTGCGCGCCACTGTAAAAACGGAAACGGCGGATCGCGCCATATGCAGAGACTGTCCCGGTCGAGCGTTAAGCCCAAATTTGCTGCTTCCTGGGGTTCTAAGAGGTGGTTGCCGACAGCGAAAGTGACGTTAGGTTTCGTATTTTTTTAAGTTGTATAGCATAAAATCTAATAACATTTTACCTGGCAAAAATTTAGTACTAACATCTCTTTCTTCATTTTAATCATATGATTTCAAAAGCATATGCACTGGAATTATTATTTTTCCCAGGGTTTTCATAACCTATAAAACAAAACACTGCTTGTAAGATCTTATGATTAAAATGAAGACAGAGATGTTAGTACTAAATTTTTGCCAGGTAAAATGTTATTAGATTTTATGCTATACAACTTAAAAAAATACGAAATCTAACGCCACTGTCGCTGTCGGCAACCCCCTCTTATTCAAAGAGTCCGCGGGTTTTTCGTCACTGGTGTCAGGTGTGGGGTAGAAAATACCTATCTAAGTCGCATCTTACGCTTTGTTTCAGGCGCACAATTTTTGAGGGACTGCCCCAGAGAACCCAATATCCCCATCTACATGGTGGTTGGAGGTACCATAGGTTGTGTCAAGATGGGACTCACTCTTTGGTCTCAACTGCACACGAGAAGAATGGACATATCGCCCATGAATGCCACCTCGATTGGTTCCAAAATTATTTCGGTAAGTTTTAGGAAGTACCTATTTTTTTGTTCCCTTTTATACAGGTATTTGATATTTATTTATTTGTCTATTTAAAAGTGTTTGTACAGACCAAGCTATTCCCTTTTTTATTTTATTGTTTGAGCACGGGAAGTATTCTTTAAAAAATATTCAAATTTTAAAATGGTTGCATTATGAGGTCACAGGACTACAAATTATTAGACAGTAAAAATAAAGCGCGCCAGAGGTATTATTGCCAGGAAAAACAATATTAGAGAAATGCATTTAGGGCCATTATCATAAAAACGCTTCGGCGGCGTTTGCTTTGTAAAACAAGACCGAGTCGTAGGCGGCGCGCGGCCCTTAATAATATTATACAAATATTATATAAATGCTCTAAAAAAGAATGAAATAAACTTTGAAATAATTCAAATCAAAGCAAACCAATAATTTTGTTACCAACACCACACAAAAATCTATACACAAAATAAAAATCCGTAAATAAAGCGCAACCGCGTGCACGGCACTGGTTATACTGGCCTAACTAGCCCACGTCGACACCTGCTCCATGGATCTCCGAAACGCCGACCAATCAAATCACTACGCTCGCTTTCCTATTGGCTGCCTCCTTGACTAGGTCGACGTCGACCGCATAAAAACCTTTGAATTTTATACGGGCGATTTCTGCCGATAAGTCTGTGGTATTTTTACCAGTAGCAGAGCGTGGTAAATGCTATGAAATAGATCGCGCCCCGTAGGTATATCACTGTGTTCCAAGTGAGTTCATTTACATTTTAATTTTTTGGGATGGCTTAGATGATTATCATGAGGCTTATGAAATGTATGAGCAACAGATGTTAACCACGTGTCGATATTGTTATAATTAGCTTGTACAGGCATATCTCTTTTAATTTTGGTGATGTTAACGGTCCTTTCTGCCAATGCCAAAAAACTAACCTTTATTTTTTTCTATCAAAAATAGTAAAATGTAAAATGTGCGATGTTCTACCTGGATTTTCTAGAATAAAAATGTATTCGCATGTGTATAGCGCATCGGTTTGCATTGTTTTCGATTTTACGGTTATGTCTCCAGGATGGATCCGGGATTTGTAAAAGATGATCCGGATAATCCGCCACGAGTTTTACGTTAATGACGTGCAGTTTTTTAGCGCTGAAATGTGCAATGTAAAAACCAAAAGTTAAGACCTAACATAAGTTTATAAAAAATAATAAATAAATAATATGCGAATTTTAAATTATTTAAAATATCTTGTTTGCGGGGCTACAAAAGAAGCGTAAGTTATGTGCACAAAAATTGTAATATTTATTTAATAAGAGTTAATTTTGAGAATATTATTTTCCTGGTTCTTTACATTGTAGAAAAACACTAGTCATATTTATATGATATGTTTCAGTTTTGTATTTTTAGTTCGCCAACAATATTATCTACCTGCCCGAGAGGTCTTTTATAGAAATCTAATTCAAAAAGACAGTAGGTACTAAAGAACAAAATGATAATAAAATCCAAAAAAATATAATACCAAATCCCAAATTCCAGGTTAACAAGTAGGAACAATAACGAATAACGCTTTAAGGTTAAGTAAATCGAATCGACACAGAAAACGGCATTTTTAGGGAATAACTGTAAGGCTTATGCACAACCTTCTCAAGGTTACAAGCCCTGTGCAAACATGTGGCAACACCGCAGAGGGACGGTTCAACGGGTCTATGCAGTATAAAACAGTCGGCACTTTGGCTTAGTTTATCTTTTCTAATAAATGTTCTACCCTCTTTTTAATTATAATTAGATACATTTGTGAACATTGTTTCAATAATAATTGGGTACGTAAGTAAATAGGTACGTTTGTTTAACAGACAATAAAAGCAGTAACAAGTAACAAAATAGACACAGAAGTATAAAAATACAAACAACAAGCGAACAGAGAACAGCATGTTGTGAAGGAGAGTAATCTCTTCTGATTGAAATGGCAGTAGGGTCAATTTCATAATACATTCAACTAAATTATCTTTTGACTTTAATATTAGGTAAAGAAACTTTTGCAACAATACTAAACAATGGTTGGGTTGTTAGATAAAGCTCCTTTAATTTTAAAGAGTACTTTAGTTTGTCTATGCAATTGGCCATTAATCATTTTATTCTTAAATTTTCGTCCTTTGGAAAGCCCAAAACGAATACAAGTTGACCGCTTGCCGTCAAGCAAAGAAAACCTAGCTACTTCAAGTTATTATTACGATTTGACTTACAGCCAGGTATATAACTAAGTTCTAGCTTCCCTCGACGGTTCTAGGCATCTTGAGGCTTGAAATTGTAAAGGAACGATTCTTCACTTCGAACTTTTAGAGAAATGTTTCATTTTTTCTGAAACAAAACAAATTTATAAAAAAGCTGTAACCAGCCCTTTGGGCTGTCTGTTTCCACCCAGAGACATACTGCCTCGTCGTAGCAATCTGGGGACGATAGCACTACCACAGAAAATATAGCTACGCGGAAGCTAGATATTCTGTGGCACTACCTGTACTACACAAATTAATTCTGGTAAATTTCTTGTAAAATCAACTGACAGGGAGTGACAGGCCACGCCGCGCAGACCCGCAAGCCATGTTGCCAGCTTTCTCATCTGCAGGTCTTTCCTAGAGTCGGCAGTGGCTTATGATAGGAAGTATTGTTTTATTGGTTGTTGAAATGGAGGTAATAATTATGCATTGTCCTTAAGTTTTGATATAATTTTGTGCTCAAAATATTAATTACAAAGACATATTAACTATCGATAATTAGATACTATATACAGGGTGGTTCAACTTTTAGAGACGAAAATGTATGAAACTTGTTACGAAATCCTAACGGTTTTCGTTATACAGGATACAGGGCGTCAAATTTTTTTTTCAAGTTTTCTTTTATTTTCCCTAAAGGAAAACAGTTAAGGCAAACATATTTGGCACAGTTCAGACACCCATTAAAAAATACTATAAATTAAAAATAATTCCAGAGAGAAGGGGGTCAACCATAATATTTATTAATAAAAAAATGGTACGTTTCTGAAAAACTAATCTTTTTGGACTTCACTAAATTTTCCAATCGATTCTAAGAAAAAACTATTCTTGACTTTTTTGAAAAATGTACCGTTTTTTGAAGAAAATCAAAGTAGGTCTAGGCTTTCCATATTTTGCCCATCTGCCGAGTTTTTAATTATGAACAACTTTCCTTAATACCATTTTGCCGTAAAACCTACATAAAGGCCACTTTACTGGTGCGAAAAAGTAGTTTTTTCACGAAAGTGAACTTTTCAAAACAGTACATTTTTCGAAAAAAAGTCAAGAATACTTGTTATCTTCGAATTTATTCGGAAAAAAGATTTCTTTTCCAGTGGCGTACCATTTTCTTCGGCACTGGTGGAAGTAGATAGGTTGGACTATTTTTAATTTATAGTATTTAATGAATATCAAAACGGTACCAAATACGTTTGCCCTAACTGTTTTCCTTTAGGAAAAAATAAAAGAAAACTATCGAAAATCGTAAGGATTTCGATACATATTTATAAGAAAAAATCTACTTACTTTGATGTTTTCTATACATTCCTAAAGTTTTGTCACTAAAAGTTGGACTACGTATATAGTTTGAAACCATGAAAATTTCATTTTCCATATAGTGGAACATGCCCATTTATAATGTAAAATTTACCATAACAATAGAAGTATTTTTGTTGTAAATTAGATAGACTTACTATTACCTTGCATACTGCAAAACACACTTAATGTTTTTTTTTTGTAGATACATATACGTAAGTATATCTTCCTATTTCCTACTCACGCTTGCGATTGAATTATTTATCTTGCCCGCAAAACATCGACATGAATTCCATTTCCGTTCTACTCTCGCACTCCATATTATTTACAAGTTCAAAATATCATCAGCACTACATGTTCACTTTTCCCCGGGCTATTCTGACTCGCTATCACCGTATACCGCAACCGTTCCCGATTGCGACGCCTCCGAGAGCCTTTCAAATCTCGCATAGCGTCGTAGTAAGCTCCTCCCCAAGCCTCGTCCCCATAGCGTCTCTGGAAAATATACCAGCGGTACATCGGAGTCCCGATAGGCCCCTCGACTTTGCGCTGGACGATGTAGGAGATCCGGGAAAATCGCTAAACCCTGTGGGGGAATCACAACTTTCGTGTTTTTACTTGAAGGAACGAAAGAGAGTGATTGCATTTTTGCAGTGTCCCTTCTGATTTGATGATCTCTTGTCCCCCACAGAGCGTGGTCCAACTTTTATCTGCGCATCTTCCAAAATCGATGAACGAATCTATAAAATCGTTGGGTGAAGATTTAAAAAGAGAATCTACGCCCATGGAACATCGTGCCGATTTAAAAACATCTCCGGAGCCCGCTGGCACCCTCTACATTCCGGACCAGAAATTAAAGCGGATCGATATCGAAAATCTTCTGGCATCTTCGCCGGAGCCATCTTGCGGCTAGCGGAAGTAACAATTATTCACAGTCGGTGTCGCTGACTCGAAAGCAAAGTCTAGAAAACAGCACACTGTTTTCTGGGGCATACTGGGATAGCTCGGTGGGAATTACAGATGGGACATTTCGAGTCTGGCAATATCTTGATTTTGACTTTTGACAGGGTTTTACTTGACATTAAGACCTGGGAATTGGACCTGGAGAAAGTGAAAGGTTAGAAAGCGATTTTGTGCGAATTTTGGAGCTGAAAGAATATTCTTGGGCAGTGACAGTAATCTGACAAGTTTATTTGTGATTTTTGAAGGCTAAACAATAAAGGTGGTAACCAAGGTAACGAGTTTGGACTGTGATTTTTGAGATTCATTACAATATTATTTGCCCCTTTCACTGCTCCCTTTCGCGACCAGAAATTTACTTGGGGAAAGGACCCGCCCAAATACACTTATTAAACAGGGGTATCATTCCATCCTTTTCCCTTTAATAGAAATCTTATATTACATCAACCACACACGAGCAGAAAATACAGACACAAAATTTTATATTTCCAGCTCCATAGATGGTGTTTATTTTCAACGGGTACGTTGGGATCTATAGTAAACCCTAGAGCTGCGGGCGAGACTTCGAATTTTTTTTAGCCTTGAAACTCTTTTTACACATTGTGAAACTATTGACTAGTGGGGGACTATTATTATTGCCAAAACAAATAACATACAGTGTGTCCAACTTTAAAACTGTACAAATCCGTAAAATCTTCATTTTCGGAGACAATCGCCCAAACTTTTTTTTGTTTAAAAGGCCTTCAAAAACTGCTTCTTTTGACCGTCCCGTCATTTTCAAAATGCAAATCCAGGGCCGGCTGCGATTTTTTTATACCCTCGATTTTCACGAAAACCATTTAGCGATTTTTTTATTTAAAATCTGACCCCACAGCATTAATCAGAACACCCAAAAACCCCTTTACACCAAATTTGAATAAAAAATATACAGGGAGTTCCAATCTGCAGGGTGTCAAAGTTGAGCAAAATAGGACTTTTAAAGGTATCTGCCAAGTCAAGATTGCCATGGAATCCCCTCAAAACAGTTCAATGGTCTATAGGACCACTCAAGGTATTGGTGTGCAAAGGTCCAATACAAAATATACAGAGTATTCTTATCTGTGCCATCTCAAAATGCTGAATTTTTATGAAACTTTATATGGGTCATGAGTGCTGAAGAATCATTGAAAAAATATTGATAAACACAAAAGTAATGTATTTCTTTAAAATTCCTATTTTGCTCAAATTTGACACCCTGCAGAATAGAACTCCCTGTATATTTTTTATTCAAATTTGGTATATAGGGGTTTTGGGGTGTTCTGATTAACGCTGTGGGGTCAGATTTTAAATAAAAAAATCGCTAAATGGTTTTCGAGAAAATTGGGGGTATAAAAAAATGGTAGCCGGCCCTGGATTTGCATTTTAATAATAGCAGGAAGGTCAAAAGAAGCGGTTTTTGAAGGCCTTTCAAACAAAAAAAGTTTAGGCTCTTATCTCTAAAAATGAAGATTTTACGGATTTGTACAGTTTTAAAGTTGGACACCCTGTATAATAATTGTATATGCGTTAAAATGTTCTTACTTATATAATTTATTTATGTTGACAATATTTCTGGATTTGGTATTTAGGTGTTTTTTTAATAAATGTGTTTTCTCATTTAACTATTTTATTTTATTCCTCTCTGTCAAAAAATGTTCAAAGGTAATTCTGACTGAAAATGGGTAATTACTTTCTGGCGTGTTCAGTCAATACCTACTTAAAAAATCTCAATTCCTACATGTAGGTACATACATAGTCAACAGTTTAAAAAATCCTTATTTACCTACTTTTACTATTTTTGTTTATATCACTAATAAAAGTAGCATTTCATAAAACAGTGTTAGTTTTTTTTATTAAGAAATTCATTTTCGTCAATGTAATTTGAGCAAAAACTGCAAATTAAACAGTTATAGAGGGCAGGCCGTTACCTTGATTTAACTATAGAGAAAAATCAAACGGCAGAACATAAAAAACGCGATCACGTAAATTCAACAAAAGTGTCTACTTAAAACTGAACTTAGCACTTAGCAGCCAATTTTCTAGGAGCCAAAAATTTCAACGTTTATTTTTTGATGAATATTTTTCTTCATTCTCCAGTTTAATCTGCTTAGAAGGTTTAATAATAGTTACCCTTTCTACTTTATTTTTATCAAAATAAATTTGTGGAAATAAGGGCGAGGAAAATTTTTTGCTGCCAGAAAATCGGCTACTAACTTTACACCGGTTTAGTTAGGCACATTGATTTTTAAATGTCTTCCGATATTTGGCCCCGCCTGTTTAAGTTTAAATAGTTACGAGCCGCCACTGATTAAGTGGTGTGGTATCATAGTTTGGCAGATATAAGCAATAATATCGTTTTAACGTCCTAGCTAGCTAGCTTTTAAAATTGAGGGTACAGTTTACTCCGGCCTTGTTTTTTTCGACAAAAATACACCCTGTATACACTGTGTACTGATAGCAAAGTCTAGTATTCTCTAGACTTTGCTGATAGAGGTTCGGCCAATTATTGGGGCAACACCAAACAGAATGTCAACTTACAATTAGAATTTTTTTATCGTTTACACCCCTTGGGCACTGAATCGCCGGACACACAGTATATATTTTTATTAGTTACTTAAGCTAAAAAAATAAAAATAAATAACAACCTCTTTCTGTATTCAACATTTTTCCAGAAAAACGCCTAGGTACATTAAAAAATACTCCCTAATAGAGGGAAGGCAATCAGTTTTTTCACTTTTCTCAAAGTTTTCATTTTGGACATATGTTTTGTTTTTCAAATCAACGTAAGAAATTGAAGCAACATAATGTAGATCACTATATCCTAAAAAAGAGAATTTTAAAAATCTGCCAATCCGTTAAAATCGTCAAATATCAAACTGAAATACGCCCAACCCTGAATCTATTCCTAATTTTATAAAAGCCAAATCGTAGAATTATTTCACTGGCCCCTTCTCCCTTCTCCCCCCGTGTCTATTTTTAGACTTGTTTGCCCCGCCCCGAACACAAACGAGCCTTTTGGAATACGAAATTGTCGAGTACGAAACCTACCACTAATTATCGATTTTGTTAGAGTCATTGTAATTATCGAAAATAGATGGTGCTAAACAGTAGTACTGGACGAGAGCTAAATAGAAATAATAATACCGCTATACACCAGTAGATGGAGCTGGTGCGCGGAGGCGAATGACTACGATCATTAGAAAAAGTTCGAATATCCATAGTCCTTCGCCTCCAAAAGCGCTCGGCATTTTATCTGGATCCGTGAGAGGTCTTTTTAAACCTTCAGTCAACGATAAAATTCTTTGTGTATGTGTATTATAAAATACGTGAGACGGAAATCGCGAAATCGGGTAGTAACCAAGTTTTGACACAATATTTTGATATCTGACGGAGCGATAGGTGTCAGTATGTGGTATTTATAAGTAAGGGCAAAATGTAAAGGCGAAGTCGGCCATAAAATCGAGAGAGATGGGCTATGATTTTCCTACCTGGTCTCCCTTATGTTTTGGAGCGAGGGGTTCGGCTTAAAGAACCGCAAGACCAACTTTTTATTGCCCTGTCCTTGTCTGATACATTAAGTTAATAAAGATAATATATTCAAATGGGAGTACAACTATAAAACAGGGCAGTAATTAAATATTTGGTTTATTTTGGTGATAGACTTCCTGTAATAACAATGCAGCGTGAAGTATTCAGTGCCCAAAGTAGAAAATTAATATTAAATGTGGTGAAATATTTCCAAGACAAAAAGAGAACACATGTGAAAATTTATCGGTACTTCAATATGCATCGGAGGCGTTACAGATTAGTACAAGGACCATTTAACTTGCAATGTATGGTGAACTATGTATGTTTAGGTCAAATCTTGAAAGCTGAATTAGAACCACTTCCTGACATCCGATTGAGCTGAACTTTTGCATACACCTTTAGTTCCGGTGACAATACAATATACAGGGTGGTTCACTTTTATGTGGTAGGACTTTAACAATAGATAGAAAAAGATAATCTAAAATGAAAATTTTATATCAACATATATCGGGGAAAGCTTAGTTTCCGAGAGACAGGGCGTTGAAGTGTTGGAAAAAATATGAAGTATTTTTTACACTGTCCGAACCAGTGGAGATATTTAAACCAAATTTGATGTGTAGTACCACCTTTTTGACTACGATATTTAGTGATAATATGAAGGTCCTGAAATAACCAGTGGTGGAGTTATGGGTTTTCACTATCACTAAATTTAAAAAGTAATTAGTACGGACCTGTCTCACATCAACGTAAATTTTTTTTTCGTAAAGTTCTTTCAATTCTCTACAAAAAGTGTATCTTGACATTTTTTTGTATCTGCCACGGTTGTGTAGTAAATAAATTATTTCGTTTCCATCTCAGCCTTTTTTGCCTAAAAATGTGTTTTCTAAGATTATTGATAAATACCGCAAATAACAGAAATTAATTATGGAACACTTATCGGATTCAGCTATTTAATTTTTAATTTTATGAAAACAATTTTAAAAATAAACTGGCACTTGGTTTGAGGTACATTACTTTATTATCATTTTAACATTTTTATCAAATCTGTATTATTTGGATAAAGGTTTTTATCGCACATATCTAGGCATTCCAAACTAGATTTCGGGGTAGGCAGTCTTCTTATCAGCATGCAAGGTAGCTGAAGCTTTGATAGCTAAATCCAAATTTGTTTCTTTATTAGAAACCCCTTGACCTTGACTACACCACTTTTTCCAGTAGTCCATACCTTTAAGTTTATCACCCTTCCTTTTTTTCCCCTCCATTTTTCGACAGTAATAATGATTCACGTATCTATCCTTAACAAGGTCATCGAATAACAGCGCACTAAAATTACTCACTTACACGGTACACTTAATTCTCTTCACTATTCGTTCACCACTTTTCACTTTTATTCGCTTCGAGTTCGCATGGAACAATACTGCCGTAAGCGCGGTCACGCGCCGCGGCGCCGCTTATATAGCAGCCCAGTAGCCGTCCAGAAACTTCCACGAACTTCCACAAAGTTCCGCTCATTTCGACCGAGGGGCGTGGCGAATAATCGAGAAACAACGCAAAGTGTCCCTACAATACAAAATAGTTCGGCTGCAACTGCGTCTGCCTCTCGCCAAAAGATGGCGCTAGGCGCTACTATTACTACATAATATATTCAAACGTAATAATAATTTAACTCTTGACTCCTCGTATTTTTTCGGTATAATATTAGGTAATAATTTGCTTATTTCGGGGAAGGGGGGTTGAACCCCCGAACACCCCGTAGTTACGCCACTGGAGCTTGGTACCGAACCCCGCCGCTTGTTCCAGGTGGCGCTCACCGTCGTACTGATCGCGTGGTTCGCCCTGGGCAACTACTGGGTGATGCGCATCAAGTGGCCCGACTACGCGCCCACCCTGTTCGAGCCGAACAAGTGGTGTCACAAGACTTTGTACGTGTTCGCGCTGGTCCACCTCTGCATCGTGTACTCGCTGATCGGCGCCGTGGTCGTGCTGGTGATAGTGCTGGCCGGCTGCCAGCTGTTTGGGTGCCCGTGGCTGGGGCCGGCCCGCTACAAATAGCACGACCCCCCCGACTACTTCGAACTGTGGGACGTGCCCCGCACCTACCACTAGATGGGGGGTTGGCGGTACCGGGTACGTACTGGAATTGATTTCGTGGTGATAGCACAGGATAAACAATATCCAGTATGAAAAGTCGACGCCATTGCTGGTAGAATGCTTTTATCACGCAGACCAGAATCACTAAAGAATGGAATGCGAGGAATGATTCAGGGATGTACTCAAATATATTAGGAATTCCACCGGATTTGGGATTTCCCAGAATTCTTTACCTGTACTTTGCCATCAGTGTGTAGTGTGTACCCTTTTCTACTGTTTACTGTTTATTATCTGTGCACAGACGTTATAACAATATCCAAACCATTAATGTAAGAAAATAATTTAATCCCGGTCCTGTGTCCCATCGATTTTTATAGGGCGTGGTCTAAAATAAAGAAGTAACGTGACTTTAAAGTGAGATTCTATTGGAGAATGAGTTTGTATAAAAAACGAAAGTCACTACCGCCGAGATCAAAGGGGCCGACAGGAAGACTTACAACTGGGTATTCCCTGAACTGTGGTGATAGTTTAGGACAGGGACCTTTTAAAGGAAGGGGACCCAGCATTATACTTTCCAAAGTGAGGCCTGTTCTTTCCTCATTCTAATCGTATCAGTGATGCCAAGTATGCCATTTTATTGGAGAATTTATGAATATCACAGGTACTTTGATTGTTAATTGTTAGTAAAAATTAATAATGTCATGATGTCTAAAATTTAGACTTGACAATTTGTGTCTACAAGTGCAGAATATGGCACCTGTCAAATGAAACAAATTTATTTTATAGTTGAAATTGATTTCCAGCAATTATGTCCACGAATTTAAGTAATAAGTATAGTAAGTCAGTGCCGATTTTGCTTATTTAAGAATTTGTCGCTATTGCATCTTGTTACCAGGTTCCTCAATCCATTTGTAATATGTATACTTGAACTTTCTTCCCTTGTTGAATGTATCTACCCAAAGAACTTTCACAGATTTCTGGATGGACTAATAAGATTAGGTCTAGTAGTTCTAATCATGTAGTTTTTCTCGGTGTTCATTATAAAATGGTTCATTATAAAAAGGTACCTCACAAACTTAAAATCAACTTGTAATCGTGGATAAAAACTCTTTAAAAAAAGACCTGACTGAAGCTACCTAAATTTACGAAATACGATTTTTGTTCTAAACTACCTACTTATACGTAATGCCCACGTAATGGGAATTGTAGGATTTGTAAAGGTGATACAGGAAAAATCTGGTTGCAATTATTGGGACTACTACAGGCGGCCGCACTACCTTTAATTGACACATCTGAGTATCTGGAAGTTAGAAAACTAAAAAATTGTGAATTAGGATGGGAAATATTTTGCCTCCTTTAGAATATATGGCACTAGCATGTCACATAAAACTTGATGGCAGTTGGACACTGACATATAACATAACCTTGTACAAGCCCCTTTGTGGTCTCCTTGGAGTCGAGAGAAAACAAACTTCCCCTCAAGGCTTCAGTTTTCCTATGCGATAGACTGTGATATGCTGGGTCCCCTTATTTTAATATAGGAATATACTAAAATCAAGCAACTCTTACACATGGCGTAAACAAGAGCACGCGCGTTAAGATATTCGCCAGAGCCGCACTGAGGCACGACCTTTATTTAATTTTAGTTTTACAATTGTTTACATCAAAATATTTCGGAAAAAATATATTGGGTTAATTGAAATGGTTCAAAACATCGATAATAGTATATTATACACTTAGGTTGAGAAGTGAGCCATTATATACCGAGCTTTTTTATATCCTGAGGCGCATAGCGCGCCGAAGGATATAATATGCGAGGTAAATAATGGCTCACTTCTCAACCGAAGTGTATATAGAATTTTAATTACTACTAACATTGAAATATTGCCATATTTTAGTTTATTTTAGTCATTTCTCGCTTTTTTCAAATACTTCGAAATATCAAGTAGCCTGGGAGTTCAATTGTCAAGCTGATAAAATGACACTAATCTTTAAAGGTCATATAGACCATTTTTCATTATTTACCTAGGTATTTTTTTATTATCATTATTTACCTAGGGTGAGAAATATTACTTCTCATTAGAGGAATGAGGTAAATATTGGTGATTTCTCAGGTTAGTAGTAAAAAAATATATATTTGTGGCAGTGTCTAAACAGCTGAAAACAACAAGATAAAACCGCGTAAATATACTTTTGCGATCCAGTACGTCCCTGTTGCCAGGCGTGCTGATATCGCCTTGTTTCGCGGAACGTCATCGAACACGTGCTTTTATTTATGCCAGGCGTAAGAATTGATTTTAGTATAGAAGATATAATTTCAGTTAACACATTGATCGGTAAATATCTATCCTCCAAAAAGTTAGCACCATAGAGAATAATTTTTAATTAAAGATTTATTTTTAAATTTACATTGGGTCTACCTTTTGCTTTAAAAAGATGAAAAATGACTTGCTCAAACGTGGTCACGTGACTTACGCTATCTGTCAAAATTGACATTTAAAAAATAAAATCGCTGAGAATGGTTTTGTTTGTTAAAATTTGAAAAGGGTTTACTTGAAAAACTTGTTTCTTTTGCAATTCTACATAGGTGTATCAAATTTGAACTAATCATCGTCATAATAGCAGGCTGAAACTAACGATTTCGTGGTTACAAGCAAAAAAACGGGAACTTTTTTTGTGACAGTGACTTTTTGTAATTTTAAAGATATGAGGTTTGAATTCGTATGAACTTTTTTGTTTTGCTTCAGTTTTTTCATTTGTGACTTTTTTGTAAACTGATCGACACGTCAATAAAAACTAGGTAATTTGGTCGTGTCTTTGAAAACACCTTATTTTCATCTGCACGGAAAAAGCGCATGGAAAAACTTTCCGTGTGCTGAATAAAAATACCGAATATATGGCTTTAAAATAGAAATATACAGCAAAGTAAACTAAATTTAAGAAACTCTATATGCTCTCTGATATTTAACATGTACCTATTTTGTATTTTAATTCGTAAGTGTTTCAATATTTAGATACATTTCTGTAATATTTTTGACGTTTTATTCACCTTATCTGACAATAACTAATTTACAACAAAGCACCTTTGAAATAATTTGAGAGTAACCATGGAAACGCATCGTACATACCAAACACTATATTGTCTGCATTGTTTATTTTTTGTCAATAAAATTTATTATATAATGCCGATAAAATGTTTTAAGTTTCCGTTTTCAAAGAAGTATAATAAAAAATATCGTTCATTACACGTCCAGAAATAGATTTTTCCGTGCTTGCATGACTTCCCGTGTTTGGCTGCGCCTCACACGGGAATTTGTCACGCGCGCACGGAAAAATCTTTATTTCCAGACTCGTAATGAAATATTCCATATTAGTGGCGGGCATTTGTGTAAAAATTACTAGGCGTACAGTGGATTGTCTACATTCCGTTTTTAACCAATAATTCTGCCAAATCTCAACAGAATTCTAAAAACGATACATCACTGTATTCGCAATAAAAAGGGCTTTAAAATTATGCGCCACAAGGGGGGTAATTCCATTTGAAGTTTTAAAGTTAGGGTTGCTAGAGATTAGGGGGATGAACATATCGGGTTGGCTTGACTGTCAAAAAAGCTCCCCCAAAAGCAAAAATCGACGGGTCTCGGCGAATTTTCAAATATTTTTCGGTTTCCTAACTTTTGGGGGGATCAAGTTTTCGTTGGGAAACCCTGTATATACATACTTATACTACCTAAAAAATATTAAATACATTACAAAATAATAAATACCTGAACCTGATACCACAGAAAATATAGTTCCACAACAGAAGCTCTTTAACAATAACTGTCAAATGGACTCCAACTAGAGACTCCAAAAACAAGCAGATTGCATTTCTTATGAAATGATATTTTCCCTAAATATAATCTTCCCAATTCGTAGATTAGCCAACATTTAATAGTGGACCTCAATATTATCAATGCATTTGGAAAATATTAAGCTTCAAAGTTGGAGTCCATTTGACAGCTGTCATTAAGGAGCTCTCTGTTCTGAATATATTTTCTGTGCTGATACTTTTAAAATATTACTTTGTGTAGTAAATATTTATTGTTTGGCGTTTCTGCCAAAAATTTTTTTAACGTTCTCATGTTAACGTTTTAGATTTTTTGTTTACATCTACATTTTTCTTTTTCAAAAAAGGTCTCAACTTCATAAACTTAGAGAAATGTCGATGATTTATTATTTTCAGGAGAAATTTCGGTATTGTTCATTTTTATTGTACTTATTTTTATGTCATTAAAATTGTAATAAATATTTGCCCTGATTGACACAAGCTCACTGACAGATCAATAGTTTTTTGTTCCATGGCCGACTAGAATTAATCGCGAATTATAAAAAATGGCAAAAAAAACAGTAGGTATCATTTTTCTGGTTTAAATTTTTTACTTTTTTAAATGTATCCAAATGCATTCGAATAAATATATTGTATTATACATGCCCGAAAAGCTACTATTATGCAGTTAAAAGTTTTTTAAATTTTCATAAAATTCAAAATTATTAATAAACGCCAAAAAATAAAATCTTTTAATAGAGAATTCAAATTTAGTTCACCTATGTAGAATTGCAGGGATTTTATTTTTTAAATGTCATTTTTGCCTCCTGGATTATTGGTGTACGGACAAATTCAAGGATATATCGATAGCAACAAGCCTCTGACTATATGGTTATAATTTTCCTATGATTGAGGTGATAGTCTCGGTCATACCTACTAACAGAAACATGGATTCTTCAAAGGAAAAGGGCAATTTACAACAATTAACATGCCAACACAGGGTGTCCCAGTTGTGAATCTTTTCCAAAAAAAGTTCTCATGAACGTACGTGCTAAAGTGTGTGTTAAAAGGTTGTAGGAGAGCGGAAGGCAGAACGGAGACACCATGTTTATAAACAAACTTTAAAATAGCAAATGTTACGCCATTCAGTTTATGCAAATGAAGATTCTGGAGGGTGTCTCCGTGGCTAACGTAAACAACGCCTAAATCTTCATCAATTTAAGTGATAAACTACTGCGGCGGTGAACAGATTTAATCGGGGCCTGTAATCCGGGATTATTCTGTAATTTACGTGCCATGGTCTCGTCGAAAATGGGCGAAAGGTGAAATTTGAATATAAACTCGTGTGCTACGCTGCGTATTCATATGGGAACATTTTGCATTTTAATAACAAACAAACGAAATTTCAGCGGAAATTTGGATACCTACATTACTTTATTACTAATTTATAATGAAGATTATACAGGATGTTACAAAAAAAAGTAGGGCGATTTAGCGACCATTGAAGTTTGAGCCTAAAATAATGTGACTTTTCTTACGCCTTATTTTGTTAACAAGCCTCAAATGTCAAAATTTAATAAAAAGACGAACGTTTTTGATAATTTTTTTGTATATATTTTTTTATTATAGCCTTATACAGTGTGTCCCACTTAAGGGTAACCCACCCGTCTACAATTTTCATTTTTGTGTGCCGATTTTGAAAAACTTTTTTTGTTGAATAGCTCTCAGAAAATGGCATTCGATGCACTATTATTTTTTTTAATCGAACACATGGCCAACTGTGACTAGTTTTAAGGGTCCAATAAATTTGGAAAAGTGCTATTAGCGATTTTGTTAGGACTAAACTGACGACGGATTCTTGTTTAGGACCACTTAAAACATGACTCTACAAAGTTTCATCTTGTTCCCATACAGGATCCAAAATAAGTTTTAAAATTTGCAATATATTTTTTTAATAGACAAGGTTATTTTGATCTTCGAAAATTTTAAAGGGGTGGCTTACCCTCATGTGTAACACACTGTATGTATATTTATCACTGATTATCATTTTTAGTAATGGAACAATGGTTACCTACTATGAATATTAATTATTAGCCAAGATCTTCTCAATAATGTACTTATTTAAAGTTTAATTCAGAGTACCTATAATATGAAATTGTCGGTAGCAGGAAAAATGTAATACATTACACGATGCGTAAGCGTTGCCTCTCGGCCAAAAAAGTTTACTTACGCATCTTGTAATATAAATAACTATTAATTTTATCAAAAAATATCCAAGAAAACTTTGTTTCAGGATGATGATGCAACTCAACGAATTGAACAAAAGTACGAATTGAAAAAAGTAGATACTTTTAAATGTCCCATACTTTAAGAAAAATCAAAACATTTTTATGTTCCGTTTTAGAATACGCATACTTACGTTGCTAAATCTTGTTCAGTTGTAAATGTATCAATTCATAAACTAAAGGCAGTAGGTAGATGTGTTCCTAGAACAACAGGATCATTTTGGATCTATTCGAAAATACATACGAAGGTGCTAAAGCCTGTCTTTAGTTTGTATAGTCTATTTATTTTAAAGAGTCGGTGAGTAAGTAAGATCTTGACATTTTGTGAAAAAATATCTATTAAGTAAATTATAAGGGATGTCGCTTGATGAGGTAGTGATCACGCTGTCGCCAGTCTTGTTGTCTACTGGGCTCTTTAACGTAAATGGACTTTAGGTACAATATTAATCTCTACATAAGCAGTAGATGAGTGTGATAGTTGGAGTATTTATCTGATAAGATATAGATTTAGAACACTATACGAAAACGTACTTATGAGTAAATTGCTGTGCAGATACTAATATCATTGTAAAATAAAAAAATATTTATTTATATTTGTATTGTTTATTGTATTTTTTAACTGTTGTATTAACTCACAACAGATAAAATGCGTGGTCCAGCTTTAAAACATAAATACATACATACTTAGATAGTGTATTAGTGAAAATTTTCTTGCTAAAATGAAAATGGCAAGGTCTGTAGATGTCGACCAATGAGTAACGTTTTTTTTTTCAAACCAATCGAAATATTTTCCAACGAATATACAGGGTGTTCTAGGCTTTTGTATCGGGTCATTTTTTTTGTGTTATGAAAGTACAAGTCCAATAATTTAAAACACGAATACGGACATTGCACATTTTGGTTTTAGAAAGGTAGCTGTAAATATCTTTCATCTGTTTTGTACAGGAAAACATAGAGCATTGTAACAAATACCTACCAATTAAATATAGTTATACCCATATTGCTATTCATATACAATTAAAGTAGGTAAACATAAAGGTAAATATTATATATATTACGTTATGAATTAAATGAAATTCGAATCACAGAACATCGATATCGATATCAGTGTGTTTGTTTATACATTCTGTATAGATTAATATATGGTTCATTGGGCAAAATTGTGTTGTAAAAAAACATTCGTTTGAGTTAATGTAGCTGCAATCAAAATACATAATATATGATTGGCTGCGTGTAATTTTATTATATCTGTGATATTTTTTGAGTCAATGTCAACGCATGTGTATATCGGTTGTGTCGTTTGTATTTTTATGTTTTGAATTTTATGTCGGTTTTCAATAAATGTATAAAAAGTAACCACGTGTTTTTATTTTAAGTTGACCATTAATTAGGGCATCGTTTGTTTACAAGGTTTTATACACGGCACTATAAATCACATTTTAAAAAGAACCTCTTAAATGAAGCTGGACCTCCACCAATTTTTACAAGCTTTTATTTTTATTTAACTTGCCCTGTTAGTATGTATGTGTATGTCGAATCTTGAAAGCTGCATTAGAACCACTTCTTGACATCCGATTGAGCTGAAATTTTGCATACACCTTTAGTTCTGGTGACAATACAATATGCAATACTCAATATTGAAATACTTTCAAAATGGCCGTCGCCACAAGATGGCGGATGATGTATTTTTTTGTCATCTCCCTTAATATGGGTATCAAACGAAAGAGCCCGAAGAGTAGAAAACGATAAAGTTAGTGACATCACACTAAATTCAATATGGCCGCCGCTCCAAGATGGCAGATTAATTTTCTTGCTTTCTGAAGGCTGCTGCACTCAGGGTTGGCTACCAGCGAGGGAACTCTTCAATGGGCTCATTTGTTTTGTCTACGAGTATATAGGAACTCTGTAATAAAAAAAACACTAAAAAGTTGAAAATAAAAAAAATAATAGAACACATATTTTTAAAAACGAGCGTTTATTTAAATGCTCTAAAAAAAGAACTTGAAACAAATTAAATCAAAGCAAACCCGTAATTTGTTATATTATAAAATTGTATATGATATAAAAGCTTTCCGCGAGATTTTCGTGTGTAAATTTATTTTAAAGAAAAATACATTTTCTACTTAGAATTACTTTCAAGACAAGGTTTTATCTCATATACAGGGGAATTAAGTTATGATTACCCTCCCCCCTTTAACTTTTTTTATTTTTTACCCTACCTAATAAATAGAAAAGTTTTGGGAACAGTTTTTTTATTGTACTTCTTTGAAAACACCTTATTTTCATCTGTTTTAGCAATAATGAAAGATGGTTTTTTTCGGGCTAGCGCACGGAAACAGCGCATGGAAAAACTTTCCGTGCGCTGACTAAAAATACCGAATATATGGCTTTAAAATATAAATATACAGCAAAGTAAACTAAATTTAAGAAACTCTATATGCTCTCTGATATTTAACATGTACCTATTTTGTATTTTAATTCGTAAGTGTTTCAATATTTAGATACATTTCTGTAATATTTTTGACGTTTTATTCACTTTATCTGACAATAACTAATTTACAACAAAGCACCTTTGAAATAATTTGAGAGTAACCATGTAAACACATCATACATACCAAACACTATATTGTCTGCATTGTTTATTTTTTGTCAATTAAATTTATTATAATATGCCGATAAAATATTTTAAGTTTCCGTTTTCAAAGAAGTATAATAAAAAACATCGTTCATTACACGTCCAGAAATAGATTTTTCCGTGCTTGCATGACTTCCCGAATATGTCACGCGTGCACGGAAAAATCTTTATTTCCAGACTCGTAATGAAATATACTATTCTCATCTTTATGCACTTATCAGAAAAACAATTGAATGTCGCGTTTGGGACATTTGAACCAAACTTATAGTTTTTTTTAATGTAACACCCTGCATATATTTGCATATTTAAAGTCTACACTTCTTTCCGATTCCAGTGATATATAAACGTCATATGTTTAACCCAGCCACTTGGAAAATACGAGGTGTTAATAATAAATAATAACAATCAAACTAACCTATAAAATTTTCATTTTGTCCATATCTTTCAAGGGTCAATCGACAACTATGTAGGTAGTAGTAGGTACTATTACCAAAGTCTAGAGACTAGACTTTGCTATTACTTGTCAAAACGGATTTCGCCCCCTTTGTAGCTAGCGGTTCCGCTAACAGAAAACATTACCTAGCAGAAAAAAACCATCGACCCGTCAAAAATCCATTTAAACAAAAAACACCCCTTCGAAGGGTATGAAATTGCTTTATTATTGCTTCCTTCCTTACGTTACCTTTCCGGGAAGATTTTAATAAAACTTCCATTAGCGTTAACTGTTATAATATGCAAATGGTGCTACTTAATTTATCTTCCCATAGTCATGTTGACACATCCAGAAGTGCTAATCGGAGAATAACTGTAGTGTTATACGATGCCGGTCGTATATAAGGGTTGGAAGAAAGAAAGTGCCTACATCATCTACGGAATTGCCATCATGGACTGTTTGATTACAATTGAAGTTGCTTGTCATGTTCCCTTGCATAGCTCATTACTGCAATATTAATTGATTGTGGGAGAATTCTCAGATGATTCGCTCAATTTTGTTAACGGCCTAGTTAAAGAGTTTCAGATTCGTGTACGAATGTAATAAACAAAAAGGCCTATTATACAGAATGTATTTTTACAACACGAATAATAATCTACAAGATTGAAAGTCAAGGGCTTTTGGTGCATTTAAATACCAAAATTCCTACCTCTAACATTTTCGTAAATGCTAATTATTTCTTATTTGCGCGCCTAGATACAACTGAATTCGAATAAATAAAACCATAAAACTTCCTGATTTTAAGTTGGTTACGTTTAATCATGTTAGGAATAACACTCTCCGCACAGTCCAAACCAAAACCACTTTTACCCTGGAAGACTGTGTAGCAACAAAAGCTCTTTTGATGGCCTTAACCTGTTTTTTCCTTAAAATGGGGTCTTTATGGAGGAAAAAGCGGACACTTTAGGACCGCGTTTGTAGTTTGCCTTGCAATTGGGAACGGAACACGTTAACGGCATGATTTAAATAAGCCGAAACTATAGGCACAACCTCCGATCAATTATGGGCACAACCTAAAACCTATAAACTTAAATTGAATTTTAATCACTTTATTTTGAATCACTGCTGTTTTAAGAGGGGGTTGCCGACAGCGAAAGTGACGTTAGATTTCGTATTTTTTTAAGTTGTATAGCATAAAATCTAATAACATTTTACCTGGCAAAAATTGAGATGAGCTATTGACGTTTCGTGTCGCCAGCTGGCAGGCCTTTATCATTGCGACGGTGCCGGCTTAACTCAAGACCAGTAAAGTAAGAAGGTTGTCCACTAACGTATAGAGAGAGTGACAAGGCCTACTATAAAGACAGGCCCTGGCGCACAAAAATCACGTGACCATCTTAGTCAGACGTTACATGTCATTTGTCACATAACTGAAAGCGGCAGCTTGGGTTTTGAGAAGTGTTCAATGTTTAAAGTGTTTTTAAACATCTTAGTTTATATTTTAGAAACAAGTTTGTGTCTAGTGCGAGTGTGTCCTGGCGGAGGGGAACCGCCCAGGTGTTATTATGGCCTCTGGGTGGGAGTCGTGCCGTCCAAGAGTATTGCGGTGCCGCTCGTACCGACGCGTGAGCCCAGTAAAGGGGAATTCTCCCCCGAACCACAGAATAGGGAGCCCGGAATTCCGGAATGGACTATTATGGACATGGACCGTATTGGACAGTGGAGCCTGACACACAGAGGGGTGATCTGCTTACGGGAGATCCGCGAGTTCAGACGGTCCGGGTGGCTGGAAGCCGTTCCCGTTGACCACGTTCGGGTTTGTGTACATTTATTGTATTCACCATTCACCTTGTGCGAAATAAATCAGTGTTGTAATGTACTCGAGGATTTTCGTTGTCGACCTACGCCCTGATATGGTCTTTCACGCCGCCGATCAACTGAGACCTCGTCAATATTTACAGTATACCTATGAGGTTAGTTTTCATTTTTATTTCGTAAAAAATAACCTAAATACCAAATATTGGGTCTGTTTATATTATATTTATACATATTACAAAAGCCAGGAAGAAAGTGTCGCCATAACAAACATTTGTTTTGCCTCGGGATGAAAATTTCCGCCAAAAATGGATTCGTAAAATCCCAACTGAGATTTAATTTCTAAAAAACCCTTAAGTATGTGTGGCTAACATTTTCAAGAAAGTGAAACAAAAATACCTATAGAGAATATCACCTAAGCTAAAGGAAGGTGCTGTCCCAACAATTTTTGAGAACGTGCCAAAATATTGTGAGTGCAGTGCCGTTTAACTCTCAGCCTAAAACAGCTGAGGCAGGTTGAAAATTTTGAAAAAACAATTAGAGAAAGCTTGGATGCACAAAACCAATAATGTAATAGATGAAATAAAACTTGCCAAATTGTTACGAAATTTGTTTTTTCTACTTGTCTCCAAAAATGCCTTTCATTATATAGAGCTAAGTTGGTCACGTGACTACGCGATTATGCGTTAGCGCCGTGGCCTGTCTATCGTTGGCCTCGAGAGAGTGAATGCCGACGTCACAGGAATGCTGTCAGATGATGTGATTGAGTTCCCTCGTGTGTTGCCCTTGCCGGCAATTATTGTCAGCATTCCCATGACGTCATTCAGAACGGTCTCTCTCAGCAATAGGCGACCTTCTTACTTTACTGATCTTGGGCTTAGCTTCCCTGCCGTGTATAGATTTTGTTACGTCGTTTTGCACGGCGGCCATTGTATATGTGGCAGACGAAGCGAGTACGTTGTGAATTAATTTCGTGAATTTGTGAATTAAAAGTAACAGTGATTAAGGGGAAAATATACTCTTACGATGGTGAATTGTTCAGCGTTTTGTTGCAAAAGCAGAAGTGAAAAGCAAGAACCCTGGATTTCGTTTCACAGGTAAATATTTAACTAGCTACCTAAAACTTTATTTTTCTCAATATAACTTCTTCAAATTCCTTTTCCCTTTTAGTATGATGAAGTGCATTGTTTTGTTTGTAAATAGGACCAATATGATTATTTTTTTAACATCATTTTTATTGAAAATTATTGATTATGATAGTTTCATAAAATATTTTGATTGCTTCTAAATCGCCGCAAATAAATATATTTCAGCAATTGACACTAGATTTACATTTGGGAAATTGTCTGCAAATAAATACCAATACATTTTTAACATTTTGTGATACTGGCTAAGAACGCGTCGTATGCGATTTGGTAGTCGGTAACACGGCTGCGGGTGCTGTATTATAGGCGTCCTCTGTTTTTTCTTGTCTAAGGGTTAGAAATAAAAGTTATACAACCACATATATTAATGGTAAGTGTCAACTTTCACACAACCAGTTCCTGATTGATCGGAAACTGACGAAATCCGAGACAGGCACACAACGTACAGTTTGCAAACTGTTTGCTGACTTCTCGTGGAAACAAACCTTTGTTGTTATCCAATCGGACATATAGTCTATTTATTTTAAAGAGAGAAATTATTTATAAATTAAATTATAAGCTATGTAGGGGGGTTGTTTGTAACCTACATTATATACCTAGTTTTTCAGTTTCAGTTTTTATACTCATTCTTTCCTTGCGTCAATGGGCAACATAATCTTGAGGTGGAAATAACGATTTATCTCATCTGCACATTCAAAATTATGTTTTTCTCAATGGATCCAACGCGTCGCGTGCAAGTGGCTGTACGCACCGGCAACAATGATCCCAGGAAGATGTATGGCGACCGGCCCTTTCTCACACGCCGCCCACACGGCTTCCCGGTGAGTATTTTTGAATGACGTGAATGGCAGCGACCTTTTTCCACTCGAGTACGAGACCCCCATTGTCGGGGAAAAGTCAAAAGTTGACAAATAAGGGACGCGCGATCCATTAGCGACGTTTAGCGGATAATTTGAAGTCTCTGACAATCGATTTTTTATGGTCGGCCAGGTTCGAAGCAAACACGTGTTTATTTTTTTTTGTGGAAGCGGAGGAATGCGAGTTTTGTACCTGACTAAGTCGGGAGGATTTATTATTAGGTTGTATTTAAGGCAGATGGCAAATTGTTGGACAGAGGGTATTTCACGGTTATGGTTTCTTGTGGAGGATTCCAATTTTTTCCTGCAGTGTGTTCTAGAAAGCCGTGGCAGACATAACTTATGTTTTTTTAAATGGAACACCTTGTATATTTTTGGATTATCGAATTTTACGCCTTTTTCTGATTCCAACGAAGTATATATGTTATATGTTGTAACGTATTTAAAAATTTCAAAACAGAGTATCTTCTTTTTCTAGTGAATAAACAGATGGCTATTTATTTAAAATCAATTATCTACAATTCTAGTTTATTCTTACAATAATTATTGTACCATCCGATCCTTAGTAAATCCGTATCTGGAAAGAAAGAGAAAACAATAAAACAATACCTCCAAAATCTGCTATTTTGCCCTTGCTTACCATCTGTTGTATTCACAGTATTCACTGGCGCGGTTTGGGAACGCTTTGCGCTGCATATCCAAATCATGTTTTAGTGTAGTTTGGGTTGCCTACTGTGCTTGTTTTCTATCGCTGCCTTGGAACCTCGTCGAACATCGGCCAACTTAAAAGACAAATCATAATTTTATTAGAAAAGTATATATATAATAAATATCTATATCAAGCTATTACTATCTAAATATATATACGCAGTCTCCTTTTGTAATATCAACTTAACTTAAATTCATACAACATTCATACACATACAAAAGCCATCTCCTGTGCATACCTAAGTAATTATAGAAAAACAAAAGGATACCTCTGGGTGCTTACCTTGGCAAAGCATACTTCTTTTCTAAGATCATCACATATCTTTTGTGCAAGCATGCTATGGATCACGATTTTCTTGTAGGATTTCCCAGAACCGATGGAAAATATAAATAAATAAGCTGTAACTTATATGTCAATAACTTTGATTGACATATGACAGCATCCTGTCACTTTCAGATGTCAAAACCATGTTCACGGTACCACTCATGGCTCCGGTTCCGCATTAAAAGTCCCTAAATCGTGATCCCGCGTTTTTGGCTTGAGGTGGTTTTTTTTATACATGGACTTGTTCCTGTCTCTGTCATTCTTCGTCCTACGCTTGCTGGCTGAGGAGCCATTTTTAAGCTTATGGCATTTTTGCCGATTTTTAAAGAAACCCCTAGCAAACCCTTCAAATTCTGATTTTTTGATCCAGCGACGATTTTGTCGGTTCTTTTAGAAGGTAGTTTGCAAACAAACAAAGGGGGTTCGAGTTCCTAATCATCAACCATCAAAGGCCATCACCACCCACGGTAAGCGACCTTATTCATGTTATGCACTTAAAGATGTGTTTTTCCAAGGGCCAAGGCGAGTATCTAATTCGGGTCCTTTTGGTTTTGTTTTAGGCCTTTTTTTTTATTGTACAACAAAAACCAAACCACTTGTACAGTGTGTCCCAACCACCACGTGGTCGTACTTTTACCTTAAATAATTAGTACGTTGCGGAGTACTCCGTGGGAGTAACTCACCATCTGCGACGGCGATCTGCGAGAGTCATCACCTTACCCGCTACTCCTGGTAACTGGACAATTACGCAACACCTTCGGTGGAGCCTGATTCGCCTGGTGGAGAATCTATCAATTGGCAAGTCCATTCCAATTATTATTATCTCTTTAACGTTTTTTTTATGAGCCGCACTGTAACGATCTCAATTTAATTACGTAACTCTGGTTTTGATACCAAAAACCTGTAAGCGGAGTATAATATTATACCACGTGCCTACCCCTTTTTTCCATATATTAATATTTTTAACATTCGTATAAGAGTTTTCCCATTTAATGCTTGATTTAAGATCAATAATAATTATTTCTATCTTTGGGAGGCTGTGATATTTACCTTTTTTTTTATCATAATTTGTTGGCTGTGCAATTACTATTCCTGCTTGTTTAAATAAATTATTACTTCATATTGTTAAACTTATAGACCTTTTTTTTTATCTTGCTGATAACTGCATTTCCCGTTTTGAATTGAACATCAAAGGTACTCTCCTGTTTCTAAGGCCATGTTAGAGAAAACGGGTGGCGCCATTTTATAAGTCCCTTATTTTGTTTGTAAGTTAACCCACGCCACTCTGCCGTGGAGTGAGTTAGCTGGGTAGGCCAAAATCGGGAAGTACCTCTTGAGTTTATTAACTTAAAAATAAATAAATAAACCCGTCTTTCGACCGTAAAAATTACGTGGCAATGTTCGCTAAAACCGTTCGTTCAGAACTGATGAGCCTTTTTTGTGAGGGATTACTCCTTGGGTCATAGGTTGCCATGGAGACAAATGCCAAATATAGTAATAATTATTGACAGTTTGCAAGTATATTCACGCTTTGGAAAACAAAATGGGCTATTTTAAGATTTCAGAGAGAAATGAAGAAGGGAAATTGAGAGAAATGAGAAATTTTAAACAGTAATGTGAATAAACTTCGTCAGATTTATTGTATGAAAGTTAATTTTTATTGAAAACGACAATAACATTTAGAAAAAAGATGTCGTGTTTCTTCTCGCTAGAAATCTTTAACTTTGGCCCATATTAATTCTATCGAAACTTGTCCTACTATATCTAGATAACCAATGTCCAAAACGAAAGCCAAATTTTCAAACATTTACCATGAAAAAATACATACAGTGTGACCCATTTGTTTTGGGGTCAGTCTGTAAAAAGTGTATCAATCGTGCGATTTGGCTGATTTTTTTTTAAATTGTAGAGCTCGATGAACTGCACATTTTGAACAAAAATTGCCTGGTTCGCATAAAATCCAAAGCCTACTATGACCGTTTTTATGAGCAAAATTTTAAGAAACCATATTAGCGTTTTTTTTTTAAAAAATCTGTGTGCGCCAATGGATTGAGCACCCCTCGAAATGGGTATGTACAAAATTTCATCAAAATATTTCAAGTAATAACGATTTTGTAGAAAAATTAAAAATGCAGCCAAGGTACGTCTTTATTTTCAAAAATTCAAAGTTGGCCATGGAAAATAATTGAATTGTAATAATACAACCTTATGCTTATAAACACAAAACATAAAAACAATTAAAATTATAAAATTTTTGTAACTTCTACCAAGCCTCCATTTTCTACAATGCATTTGTCGTTCCTCTTGCGTACATTCAAAATTACATTTCGTATTTGCTGTGGAGTAATTTCCTCACAACTACGGTTTATCCTAGCTTGCAGTTCTTGTAAATTATGGGGTCTTGACTTATAAACATTTTGCTTAAGTGTACCCCAAAGAAAAAAATCTAAAGGAGTTAAGTCCGGAGATCTCGGTGGCCACTCACAGAAAGGACTATTTCGCCCTATCCAACAGTTTTTAAAATTATTATCTAGCCAGTTTCTGATTAAACGAGCATTATGAATAGGACTGCCATCTAACTGTAACTTTAAATTTAAACGGTATCTTAATGGTAACTCATCTAAAGCATTTCTAAATTCAATTTCTAGAAAATTCAAGAAGCCAGCCGCATTCAAATTCCCTTCAAAGAAAAATGGGCCAATTATTCTGTCGCGTAGTATTCCACACCAAACGTTAATTTTTTGTGAATATTGTCTCCTTGCATTTATTATAAACTCTGGATTTTCAGCTGACCAGTGACGGCAGTTTTGACTTGATACTACACCATTTGTAGTAAACGTGGCTTCGTCGGTGAATAAAATTTCATTTAAAAAGTTGCCATTATGGAGATATTCACCTTGCAGCCAATAGCAAAATTCTAATCTTCTCTCCTCATCTCCTGGTTCCAGGGTGTGCAAAAATTTTGGCTTAAACGGTTTTATTTTGTTTTGTCTCAAACATCTCCTTATACTCTCTCTGGGTATATGAAGGTCTAAACTAGCCGTTCGAACACTATTTCGAGGATTGTCACTAAAGTATTGCAGAATTTGATTGTTATTTTCAACAAGTCCACGGCGTCCATTTTGCCTAGTTTTTAATAAATTTTTAGAAATCGATCCAGTTTCATCAAAAATATTGTTTATACGTTGTACAGTACTTCGACTCACTGATCTACCTGGGTGTCTATTGTTAAATTCGGCCCCAGCTTCTGCTGCCGAGCGCTCGTTGTCGCCCACGAGTCGAACAATTTCTATTTTGTCTCTTATGCTTAAATATTCCATAATTATGATAATTAATTGTATTGAGCACAAACAATTTCTGAACTCAATTTAGACAGTTTGACACTTAATAAAAGTAAACAATTCAATTATTTTCCATGGCCAACTTTGAATTTTTGAAAATAAAGACGTACCTTGGCTGCATTTTTAATTTTTCTACAAAATCGTTATTACTTGAAATATTTTGATGAAATTTTGTACATACCCATTTCGAGGGGTGCTCAATCCATTGGCGCACACAGATTTTTTCAAAAAAAAACGCTAATATGGTTTCTTAAAATTTTGCTCATAAAAACGGTCATAGTAGGCTTTGGATTTTATGCGAACCAGGCAATTTTTGTTCAAAATGTGCAGTTCATCGAGCCCTACAATTTAAAAAAAAAATCAGCCAAATCGCACGATTGATACACTTTTTACAGACTGACCCCAAAACAAATGGGTCACACTGTATAAAAACTGCATATGGCGTACCTATACCATAATGATCATACATTTTTTTATGAATCTGGCAAGTAGCTTCATCGGTCAGCCGTCACGTCCTGAATGTATAATTTCTTCCCATTCCGCCGAAAAAATAATCAATTCACGCCAAAACCAGAAAACGGCCATTTAGCAAATGAATCGTCAAACATACAGCAGTCACGCACATCGCACAATGGGCTCCAAGAGGGGTAGCTTTCCGTTAAAGGTCAGTCACTGCACACTACATATGTTCCCCCTGTCCGTCCGCCGAACTAATAGATTATGCTACCCCCAAATACGGCCAATATTGCACCGTTTTATTACGTCATTAATTACAATAAATTATCTCCCTAGGGCCGAAGGGCGACCGGCAAGGCTTCTGTTTGTTTTTCATTACGTTTTATTGGGATGCTGAGTGCGCACGCGGTCGTTGATTTATTTGGGTCCTTTTTGTGGATGACCCAAGAGCTTTGATATTTAAGTGGAATTCGAGGTCGATAAACTAATAAATATTATATTTGTCTGTGGAATCCAACCACTACTAACATAAATTATCATAGTGTGTTAGTGTGTTCC
The DNA here is from genome assembly GCA_963920635.1 of Pseudeuparius sepicola. Lineage (NCBI taxonomy): Eukaryota > Metazoa > Arthropoda > Insecta > Coleoptera > Anthribidae > Pseudeuparius > Pseudeuparius sepicola. The sequence goes on from OY987300.1 coordinate 78,240,378, forward strand.
TAAAACCTTAATTCGCAACCATGTATCTCTTACCTTTGACTATACAGGGTGTTTACTTTTAGCGTGTACAGGGTGTCTCATTTTGGGTGTTTTTCTCAAAAATCTCGGTTATTATTAAAGCTAGAGGGTTGCGGTTTTCACGTCACTGTACTAATTTTTTGAGAGGAATTTGGTGGACCAATCAGATTTTAGATAAGTTTTATAGTTTCCGCGCATTGGCGCAGGACTGAAATTTTCGATTTTTTTGGAAACCTCTCTCCTGGCTACAACTTATATACAGGGTGGAACTGAATCATCGTACACCCCACTTTTTTCCCTTATTTTTTGAGATACAATTTTGAAATTTGGCATGTTGATGTTACTTTATAAATGTCACTTTTTGACGTGTAAATTCATTTATTTCCGCTTCCGGTTTTACCGGAAGTGACATTCACTTTTGTTTTTTTAAATGGAACACCCTGTATATTATTTAAGTTTCGGATTCTCCTCGATGTACTGAAACCAACGATGCCTCACAAGTGACATTTTGGCTGACAGAAAGTGGTTTTTCTTTAACTTATTTGGATTTGTAATAATAAATTAAAGGTGGCTATGAAACTGTCAACTGTCAAACCGTCTGTCTACAGAAAAGTACTTCTCTTATAATAAACTACGGTATCAATGTGTTGTCAACTAAAACAATTGCAAAAATAGTGTTTCCAAAATGCCGCAAACTTACACAAGATTAATTTTGGCTCTATTCTAAGTTACGTTTTCAGGCGGTGGAAATAATTATTCCTTGCAGTGCATTGTCTTTCAGGATAAGGATATCGTTTGGCGTACAAGTTTTTAGCAACAACGGCATTTTTTGGCACTCTCCATAAATCAGCAACATATCCACTTTTTCCGATCTTTTCTAACTTTGAGACATTTTGCAAGCACTATTTTTGCAATTGTTTTAGTCGACAACACATTGATACCGTAGTTTATTATAAGTGAAGTACTTTTCTGTAGACAGACGGTTTGACAATTCATTAAAGATGTTCAGTTTGTCGAAGTTCATTTGTTTCATAGCCACCTTTAGTTTATTATTACAAATCCAAATAAGTTAAAGAAAAACCATACTTTCTGTCAGCCAAAATGTCACTTGTGAGGCATCGTTGGTTTCAGTACATCGAGGAGAATCCGAAACTTAAATAATATACAGGGTGTTCAATTTAAAAAACAAAAGTGATTGTCACTTCCGGTAAAACCGGAAGCGGAAATGAAGGAATTTACACGTCAAAAAGTGACATTTATAAAGTAACATCGACATGCCAAATTTCAAAATTGTATCTCAAAAAAGTGGGGGTGTACCATGATTCAGTTCCACCCTGTATATCGAAAAATTTAATCAACTATTTTTATAGATTTTTTGGCGTAGAATCGAATGGGATAATTAGTTTTTTGGTAACGGTAATAGTTTTTGAGATATGGAACTATGGTTTCCATTTAAAAAAAATATAACTTTGGTTTTGAACTATGGTTTCCATTTAAAAAAATATAACTTTGGCTGTTAAAAATCAAAAGGTAGTTAATTTTGACATACATGTAATTTGAAATATGGGTATTTATATTTTATGCAGATAATTTCCCAAATGTAAAGCTAGTGTCAAGTGCTGGAATATACAGGGTGAGTTACGCAGGCCGCCGGTCGCGGTGGTCTATGTCTTCTACATTGTTAATGCTAGAAAAAAAAGTATAGGCAAAACTGTTAGAGAAACATGAGTACTACATTCCGAAAATATTTCCCAATATACAAGGTGGTCCATAAGTAGTGACGACCCAAACTTATGTTTTTTTAAATGGAACACCCCGTATTTTGTTACATTCTTAGAAAGCCCTTAAAGGGTATGTTCTTTTTGGTACAGGTATTAAGGCTATATCTTTAAAGGTTAGGGAGTTATTTTAATTTTGAACGAAAAAAGGGGCCACTTTTGGAAATGTATTACTCAAAAACCAAATAAGATTTTGGGCTATAACTTGAACTGTAGATTGCCTGTTACGCCTAGTTAACAACTTTGGACTGATATTGAGATAAAGTTCTGATAAACATACCGGGCGATTCACTTATGCAAATCCTAAGTTTATTCGCTAATTTTAAATGGAGCATCATATATTTTATTACATGTTTGGAAAGCCCTTAAAGAGTAGAAAACTGAAATTGGTCTTTTTCTTTTTCTAAATATTTTCTACAATAAATATAGAAATACAATGAACTGGGTACGTTTACATAAGTCGACATGGGCTATAACCAGGAAGTTTCAGAAAATTTACATGTTCGCTAGGTCTTAGATTTTATAGCAATCCATATTTAGAAATTACCAGTGGTGTATACATGCTAAAAGTAAACACGCTGTACAAATGACACTTCTAACTTGTATTCCTTCACCAGAAAAGAAATCGAATAGGGCACTCTGTACCGGCTCGTTTTGAATTAAAAAAGTTTCTTAATTAAAACTCATGCAACTTTAGTTTTTAGTGCATTTAAAAATCTCATTGTTAGAGACAAAATTGACCTGTAGTTTTGCGGCTTCTTTATATGCGTCTGTAGCATTTTGATATAATGTCAAAAAGCGAAAACCGTTTTTATCAGGGACCCTTTAGAGTAAGGGGACCCAGCATTATACTTTCCAAAGTGAGGCCGTTTATTTCCCCATTCTAATGGTCTCAATGATGCCAAGTATGCCATTTTATTGGAGAATCTATGAATATAACAGGTACTTTGACTGTTAGTAAAAATTAATAATGGTTTCTAAAAATTAGACTTGACAATGTTCTGTCAACAAACACAGAATATGGCAAGTGTCAAATGAATCAAATTTATATTATATTTGAATTTGGCTTCCTGCAATTATTTCCAGGAATTTAAGTAATATAAGTAAGGTAAGTCAGTGCCGATTTTGCTTATTTGAGAATTTGTCGCTATTGCACCTTGTTACCAGGTTCATCGAACCATTTGTAATATGTAGGTATAATAGGTACGTACTTGAACTTTCTTCTCTTGTTGAATGTTTCTACCCAAAGAACTTTCACAGATTTCGGGATGGACTAATAAGATTAGGTCTTGAACTTAGTTCTAATCATGTAGTTTTTCTCGGTGCTCATTTTTGTAATTTTATTTCTTTCCCAAGGTACCTCACAAATAAACTTATAAGTAGTTGTAGATAAAAACTGTTTAAAAAAAGACCTGACTGAAACTACCTGCTTAATAATTTAAAATTTAGGAAATGCCATTTTTGTTTTGAACTACTTACTTATACGTAATGCCCACGTAATGGGAATTGTAGGATTACTAAAGGTGAGACAAGAAATATCTGGTTGCAATTATTGGGACCACTGCAGGCGGCCGCATTACCTTTAATTGACTATCTGGAAGTTAGAAAACTTATTAAAAATTGTGAACTATGATGGGAAATATTTTGCCTCCTTTGGAATCTATGGCACTGGCATGTCACATAAAACCTAATGGCAGTTGGACACTGACATATAACATAACCTTGTTCCAGCCCACTTATGTGGTCTCCTTGGAGATATACAGAAAACAAGGCTTCACTTCTCCTATGTGATAGACTGTGACATGCTGGGTCCCCTTATTTTAAAGAGTCCCTGGTTTTTATACACTACCACACATAACGTAACCTATCTGTGATACTACTTATACCACAGTATAATAATAAACCAGTAGTCCAAGTAGTCAGGAAAATAAACTTCAAAATTATCTGTTTACACTAAAGGCAGGGAAAATAAAACCCTGTATTGGCTTTAACAAGACCATGGAAACTCCCACCAAATAAAAACTAAGTCTTTTACCTCCAAAATTTTTCTTTAACTCTAAAAATAAACAATAAGTTAAGGAGGGAAAAGGTAACATGCAAAACAGTCGGTTCCAACAAGCCCCCGCGTGCTGAAAATAAGCCGAATCCACGTTAGCACTGACTATAGAATTCTATAGTCACTGACGTTAGTAGAAGCGCGTGAGTCTGAAAATATTTGAGAGAATCACGCTACTGTATTATATACTCCCCCTATACCCATAGGCGTAGCTAGCCTTTTTTCTCCGGGGGGGCTTAAGCCCCTGAAGGAGATGAGATTCAGTAACCCGCAAAAGCCGCAAAAGCGCCGGAGCGCCGCATATAAACACTTTGGTGTATATGGGTTTACCTGACTCACTATAAAACGACTCAAATTTCCCGTTAAAAATAAAAGTAAGCCATGATTTTGTCGAATAAGCGTCACCGTTTACATCACAGCACCTGCGCGCGGGCATACCGTTTTCTGTGTTATTGCTCGTTACCGTTTTCTGTGTTATTGCTCGGATGAATGAATAGTCAATTGTCAATTAATTATTACTTATTTGTAAATCATCTTACTGAACTAAATGAAGAAAATTATTTAAATTTAAATACTTATTAATCGGCACAACGTTATTAATTTAAATACACACGACGTTACTACATACAGGGTGAGTTTTTTTCGATGCCCACAATGGGGATCTCGGAAACTAGCAGAGCTAGAACAAAGGTTAAATGGGGAAAGAATTGCAGTTTTGAATGCTAAATATAATGCCCCTTTTGGTTTTTTAAAAAAGTTCATGGCTCACTAGATATTTTGAAAAGAGTGATTTTTTGCTATTTCATCAGATCTCTGTAGCTCCGTTATTTCTGATTATACAGAAAAACTGTTGAGACAAAAATTGTAGATAATTTTGGGTTTAATAAGAAAATCTTATCCAATTTTTTATGTTGTTTGTTATTTTTGAGATATGACATAAACTTGTGTTTTTTTTTGTAAATGTAGAGCTGATCTAGGTAATTTCTTACGGGCTCCATCATGATAATTTTTGTGTTATTTTGTTACATTTTGTTACCAGCTAAAAACAAAATATTAGAAAGTTCGAAGTATGTCTAATTATAAAATAGAACGTAATTATGAAAATATTCCATGACTGACTATGTGAAAATTAAAAAAAAATCAGAAAATTAGCCATAGCTCTTTTATTTTTTATAATAACTATGCCGAGTATCATATCTTTGGAAAGCTAAAAAATGGCCGATTTTATAAGGCCACAGCCAACTATGATGTACATTTAAAGAAACACAAGTTTATGTCATATCTAAAAAATCACAAACAACATAAACAATTGGATTAGATTATCTTATTAAGCCCAAAATTATCTACAGTTTTTTTGTATAATCAGAAATAACGGAGCTACAGAGATCTGATGAAATAGCAAAAAATCACTCTTTTCAAAATATCTAGTGAGCCATGAACTTTTTTAAAAATCCAATAGGGGCATTAGATTGAGCCTTCAAAACTGCAATTCTTTAACCTTTGTTCTAGCTCTGCTAGTTTCCGAGATCCCCATAGTGGGGGATTGTCACATCTGAGTATCTGTAAGTTAGAAAACTTAAAAATTGTGAATTATGATGGGAAATTTTTTGCCTCCTTTAGAATCTATGGCACTATCTTATCACATAAAACCTGATAGCAGTTAGACACACTGACATATAACATAACCTTGTAGGTACCAGCCCCCTTGTGGTCTCCTCGGAGTCTACAGAAAACAAACTTCCCCTCAAGGCTTCACTTTTCCTATGTGATACACTGTGAAATGCTGGGTCCCCTTATTTTAAAGAGTCCCTGAGTGAGGCTAATGCTGTGAGTGTGGCGTGTGGCGGACTGACGGGGACGGGTGCGGGGTGAGTGCGTGACGGCAGTGTTGCCAGTGTTCAGTGTTGCCGTTATTTAGTTTGTTTTATTTTGTTATTAGTGTTTTAGTCAGTGTCTATTACTATACGCAATAACACGAACACGCAACAAGATTAAATCAGCTTAGTAATGTTTTTTAAGTAATTTTAGAAAGGAAATAAAGGAAACAGACCTCAGTCCCACAATTTCTTTTTAATTCAAAAAGCTACCGGTTTCGTAACTCCCAAAGTTGTAATGATGTAACTTTGGGAGTTACGAAACCGGTAGCTTTTTGAATTAAAAAGAAATTGTGGGACTGAGGTCTGTTTCCTTTATTTCCTTTCTAAAATATGAATAACCCACATGGGGTCCCCCTTCAATTAATTTTTTAAGTAAACCTATAATGTCAAAAAATTATAAAAATAAACGCTAGAATTTGTCAGGTGGGGCTATTTTTATACCAGGGGGGGCTTAGCCCCTTAGCTACGCCAATGCCCATACCTGAGCAGCGAAAACTTTCGTGTACGAAAACCCGCTCCTAACTTTACACAGTGAAAAAAAATCTAGATTTCGCAGCCGTAAAGTGATTGTGTTAAACACGAAAGATCAATATGACGAGTGAGGGGCTGGATCCTTAATAAGAGTGGGACTCCCTTAGCGATCGGTGAGATCGCACCTAAAAGTTGAGGGGGAAAGTGGTTTTGGATTTGTTTGCGGAGTTTTCCGATGATCTAAGCGAGTTTCCACGGGGAGTGGGGAAGTGCGATGAGAAGGTCGCGTTAAAAACTTTGCAAGGTAGGCGGGAAAAATTGCTTGTTCGCCAATTTCTAAAGAAGCACGATATTTTATTATTTTATTGACTGTTATGATGGAATCTGTGCATTATGCTGCCTAAAAAAAGTTGGGAATTAGGCGATTTCCTACCAGAGTTCTGGAAACTCACGAAACCAGGCAAAATAGTATATTTCATTACGAGTCTGTAAATAAAGATTTTTCCGGGCGCGCGTGACGGGAAGTCATGCAAGCTCGGAAATATCTATTTCTGGACGTGTAATGAACGATATTTTTTTATTATACTTCTTTGAGAATGGAAAGTTAAAACATTTTATCGGCATATTATAATAAATTTAACTGACAAAAAATAAACAATGCAGACAATATAGTGTTTGGTATGTACGATGCGTTTCCATGGTTACTCTCAAATTATTTCAAAGGTGCTTTGTTGTAAATTAGTTATTGTCAGATAAGGTGAATAAAACGTCAAAAATATTACAGAAATGTATCTAAATATTGAAACACTTACGAATTAAAATACAAAATAGGTACATGTTAAATATCAGAGAGCATATAGAGTTTCTTAAATTTAGTTTACTTTGCTGTATATTTCTATTTTAAAGCCATATATTCGGTATTTTTATTCAGCGCACGGAAAGTTTTTCCATGCGCTGTTTCCGTGCGCTAGCCCGAAAAACCCCATCTTTCATTATTGCTAAAACAGATGAAAATAAGGTGTTTTCAAAGAAGTATAATAAAAAAGTAAAAAGTAGTTTTCGTCTATAGTCGTCAATAGATGTATACGGAAGTCTAAATTAGTCGGTTTAAGGGGGTTTATTTAATTATTGAGTTGTTTATAGAGCTCGATTTTCGAGAAAAGTTGAATGCCGCAAACCGTAACTCGATGTACCTTAAGTAGTTTAGTCATTCTCTTAAAAGTCCCGTAATTTTTATTTGTGACAGCACTTTTTTATGGGCAATTTACTTAAGTAGATGGCAAGTTTCAAGTTTCCATATTTGATTATAAAATGGCAACTAAGACAAAATAAGCACAAGCATTTGGTTGCTTTTAGGTTTAGGGTACTCCTAGTTTGGGGCATTTTGAGGAAGAGAATTATTCTTAGACAAGGAAAGAGAGAGGACGCCTTAACAGCGCTCGCGGCCGCGTTACCGTCTGCCACATCGCAAGACAGGCCAGTGGCGTATCACAAAAATGTTAAAAATAAAAAGGTAGTTCATTTTGACTTAATTTGAAATATTGCTATTTATTTGCAGATAATTTCCCAAATGAAAAGCAGTGTCAAGTGCTGAAATATATTTATTCAAAATAAAATAAATAATGCACGCCCATGGAAATCTAGACATATTTTATGAAACTATCATAATCAATTAAGAAATTTTCAATAAAAACGATGTTAAATATAATCATATTGGTCCTATTACAAACAAAACAATGCACTTTATCATACTAAAAGGTAGAAGGAATTTGAAGAAGTTATATTGAGAAAAAATAAAGTTTTAGGGCATCTTTCAAAGGTAGCTTGTTAAACATTTACCTGTGAAACGAAATCCCGGGCTCTTACTTTTCACTTCTGCTTTTGCAACGAAACTGTGAACAATTCACCATCGTAAGAGTATATTTTCCTCTTAATCACTTACTTTTAATTCACAAATTCACGAAATTAACTCACAACGTACTCGTTTTGTCTGCCACATATAAAATGGCCGCCGTTTAAAACGACGTAACAAAATCTATACACGGTAGGGTAGGCAAGCGCAGTGTCCTCTCTCTTTCCTTGTCTAAGGAATTATTATTATTTTTATTAATATCTAATAATAAAAAAATAATGGAAAATCTGAATCAATAGCCGTCAAAGATTTCGTCATCATTTCGTCTTCAGAGCGGGCGCGTATGCTGTTGTCTCCCTCTCACGTGTAATGCATTTATCCTTGTGGATTATCATAATAACCCGTGAGGTCAATTTATTTAAAGTTTAAAGTGAGGCCAGGCGGCTGCGGATAGGAATGAATTATTATTACACATTAGTAGTCTTCACTCCATTAGTACCTAATAATTGGGGAGTTTTTGCATGAAAATATAATTGCATTTTTTAACATATAGTTCATTATTAAACATTGAAAAAAAAGAAATAAATTAGATGGCTCATTGACCAAATGACCTTATGGACAAGCCGTGCCTTACTACACTCTGTCAATTATAGGGCTTTAATGTGACTCTTATACAATGGTTTTTCTACTCCTATACTATAGTCTATCCAAGTTGCAGCGGCAGTAGATTACCAGGGTCGGACTAATATGAGATTCCAAGTGGCTTGTAATTCTGAACTAATTCTTTTAGAAGTTCTAAAATTTGTGTTTCTACCTTTCGTGGATCTTTATAAATTTCCTTAAATTAAGTACCAAAATAAATTTACACAATATACAGCCCGCGATCCGATCTAAAATATGCAGGAAACTCTACTGAGGGAAGAGCCGGCCCTGCATTCTGCTCGCCGCGTAAACACTTGACATTTTATGACGGCCAGACCAATAAGAGAATAGGTCACGTGGTGGCCAATGTTTTGATACACTGCCTCTGTAACTTGGATAGACTTTAGTAACATACCTATTAGTAACGGTTTAGGTTATAAGGTAAGTCCATTGTTATGAACACTGACACGTAATGACTGACACGTAATAAAAAAATTACATATCTGTTCTTAATTAAAACACAATTATCACGGGTGCCTTGTTAGCGCGGCATCCGCGCCACCATAGCAACCAACCAACATACTAATTGTTGCCTGTCAGATAATCAGAAGTATAGTTTATCTATTATAATAGTTTATCTTTCGTCGAAGAAAAATTATAGTACAAAACTCGAGTTGTAAGCTTATTACATACTCGTGGAATTACAGCACTCGCCGCTGCGCGGCTCGTGCGCAACTTTTCCACTCATAAGTAATAAGCTGTTTACAACTCTCGCTATGTAATATACTATTAACAACCTATCCTATACTGTGACCACCGCCTATTACAACCTGCAACCCTCGCAAAACTCTCCACTCTCTAATCCTCGAATATTATTTAATATTTTGATAGCGTTCACGAGCGCACGCGATCCTTAATCCATACAAATCCTCGTGACTGGCTCGTGATGCTTCTGATGGAGAGCAGGAATCGCCGCCTCGGTGGGAGATAGCACTCGAACGGTGGGAACCGAAGGGGGGACCCTCTGGAGGTCGCGTGCCCTCGTCCAAAACACTCGCAACGTCCTTGGCGCGTGCTACCAGCCAGAGGCTAATTGGCCGACTATTGCATGGGGCCTAATTGGATTATTGGCGTGGGGCTATCGAAGAAGTCTAAATAGTATAAATGTTCGTATAAATACTCCGAACATTTGCATTTAGGGTTTAAATCGTTTTACCTACTACATTGTTACCTTCCATAGTCCATGGATTTGTTCATTTTTGTGTTGTCTGTAAGTTACTTATGAGGCGATTTTAAAGTAACGTAAAGTAAGTATAGTACAGAGTAACAGTGGCGTAGCCAGGGGGGCACAGGGGCACGTTACCCCCAAACGTTACGCCAAACGCGTCCGTGAAAATCGCATGCACAGACCATTATGCAGAAGAATAAACACTACTCTGGACTTCTGGGGTGATATGTTCAACCAGCTGAACAAGCTATCATTCTGGAAAGTATTTTGTCATGTTGATAGCTAACAATGTATTTTGTTTTGTATTTTGTGTCCGGAAAGCGCATGGTGAGCCAAAAATGTGTCAGACTTGACAACCGTGAGCAGTCTTTATTAATACGTCAGTCAACGCTAATAGATAAGCCGTAATAGACCGGGAGATAGTGACAGATTTTTGGACGTGATTTTACTCAGTATGCCTTGCAAAGGGCATTATGTGGCACATATTCTCACAATAATAAGGTATGAATCAGAGAGTCATCCTGGGTTCTTCATGTGAAAAACTGAGTTTTCAATTATTCGAAAAATTTGCGTTTTGATATGATTTTATACAGGCTGCCATGTTTTTTATAATGAAGTTCAAATAGAAAATTCCTCGGAAAACCATAGGCATACCGTTAGGGTGGGTCCAAAGGGCTATTATTGCCACGTGATCTTGTATTTTAATAATTAATTTTTCCACGTTTCTGAACAGGCTGCCAATGAGAAGTATGCAAGTTCTTATTATGAAAATGCTGAAAAAAGGATGGCATACCTTTCGCGCATGTCCAAGTACTGTTTAAATTGAATGTTATTTAATCATTTAAACGAGTTATTCGATGTAAAGTGTACTTGGACATGCGCGAAAGGTATGCCATCCTTTTTTCAGCATTTTCATAATAAGAACTTGCATACTTCTCATTGGCAGCCTGTTCAGAAACGTGGAAAACTTAATTATTAAAATACAAGATCACGTGGCAATAATAGCCCTTTGGACCCACCCTAACGGTATGCCTATGGTTTTCCGAGGAATTTTGTATTTTGAACTTCATTATGAAACACATGGCAGCCTGTATAAAATCATATCAAAACGCATATTTTTCGAATAATTGAAAACTCAGTTTTTGACATGAAGAACCCAGGATGACTCTCTGATTCATACCTTATTATTGTGAGAATATGTGCCACATAATGCCCTTTGCAAGGCATACTGAGTAAAATCACGTCCAAAAATCTGTCAGTATCTCCCGGTCCATAAGTAATATTCACAGTGAAATTCCTGTATCGCCTGATGAGGTGCTAAACGAATTGTCTAAAGTAAATATAAAACGTAAGCTTAACATTAAATTGTAAGTTTTAAATGAACATTAAATTTTTGTATTTTTATTTTGTATTTTTAGTCGGTGCCCCCCCCCCAGACAAATTTTCTGGCTACGCCACTGCAGAGTACAGAGTACTGTTTTGAGGACCAACACATTGTGAACTATTGCACAATAAGTTTGATTGCTGTTATACAAAAATACGTGGAATTCCTAATACGTTTTCTACCTGGTGCCATTGCCAACTTCAAATTAAATTTCCGTTAAGAGTTTTTCGTAAGTAATATCATAAGGGCATCTAATTTTTCCGAAAAAAATCGAAAAAAAACACGTTGCTAAGTAATGTTTTAACAAGAAGCATGAGTGCTGGTGGCAACAAAAATCCGAGTCGAAGACGAGGATTCTTGTACCTGCACGAATGAATTTTGTTAAAAAAATATTACTTAGAATCGTGTTTTTTGGATTTTTTCACAGGAAAAATTAGATGCCCGAATGGTATTTGACAAGACTATTTCATGAGTAACAGATTATTCTGCATACACATAGCTTACAAAACATACTACCTATTATTCAACAGCTGTCAAGTTTTGCCGCGGGTAAACTCGAAAAAACTGCTGTCAGGTGCTGCTTGTATTTCAAAATTGCGCGTTTGTGATTGGTGGAAATTAAGACGAGGGAAATAGTCTATGTGTTTGGGAATGGGTGGTTTAACTTTATAGAATGGTTATTACTTTGATATTGTAAAAATACACGAGTAATAAAATGACACATTTTAAAATTTGAAGCCAACCAATAAATGGGGTATTTTTGGGGATATTTTTTTGGCAAATTTTAATAATTTTACTCATTTTTGGAAGTGATTTTACTCAGTACGCATTTCAAAGGGCATTATGTTATACAGGGTGTTCCTTAATGACATGCTAAGACTTAAGGGGGTTATTCTTGGGCCCATTTCAAATGTTACAGATCAACTGTACATTCAAAATGATGAAAAAAATGCCAAATGGGCATTGGTCAAAACACCATTGGTTTTCTTGAAATAGAGTGTCCAAATTTTGTCAAATTCAATCTTCAATCCTTTCCATTTTGAAAGCAAATAATTTTTGGCACATTATTCATAGGGATTTTTTCTCGGCTTAAATGGTACAGTTGATCTGTAACACTTGAAGGTGGTAGGTGAAAATTTTATGTTTCGAGTCAACAGGTGTTTTGGAAAACGTTTCGGCAATTTCAAAGCAAACGGTTGATTTAATCATTATGAAACAAGAGTACCTTTTTCTTGTAGAATGAAAAGATGCACTAAAATGATGGACCTGCAGGACCAAAAAGATAACCTCAAAAAAGTTACGCGTAAAAGCGTGATAAAAAAACAGCGCAAGTGGCGCCCTCTGTGAGATACGATGAAATTGCAGCATTTGAAAGCGGTCGGTGAAAATTGTATGTTTCGAACATTGGAGTCAACAGGTGTTTTGGGCAACATTTTGCCAATTTCAACGCAAACGGTTGATTTTATCCGTATGAAGCGAGAGTACCTTTTTGTTGTAGAATAAAAAGGTGCACTAAAATGATAAATCTGCAAGACCAAAAAGATAACCTCAAAAAAGTTACGAGTAAAAGCACGAACCAAAACAGCGCAAGTGGCGCCATCTGTGAAACACGTAGAAACTGATATTTTCAGCTTATTCTCCATCCCCAAAAACATAGCAGTGCCAAATTTCAGTTCAGCAGCTTGATTATTTCGGGAGATGTAGACAAAAATCAATTTAAAAAAATGATTATCTCAAAAGTTAGGGCGTTTACGACATACGTTCATATGAAGTTTTTTTCTTAAAATGGGCCCAAGAATAACCCCCCTAAGTATTATTAGCATGCAAATTTTTTTTCATCATAAACTCTTAAACCATTGACTTGAAAAAATTTTGTAGCAGGATTGGATTCTACGTAAAAAAGTGCTTTAGAAATGTTTTTACATAGAAACACACAATTTTCGAAAACGTACATTTTGGAAAAACGCTTGTAACTCAAGAATGGTGACAGATATCGATTTGCGGCTTTCACCATTAAGTTTATCATAAAAAATGAACCTCAGACACCGATATCAGTTTTCGTCTACCTCCGTTAAAAATAGGAGTTTCCCTTTAAAAATGTCCGATTTGGCCCACCCTGCACCCTGTACACAAGTTTGTTCTTTCAATTACAGTATTTTTTAGCATTCTATTCACGATATTAATGTTTTATACATTGCCGCAATGTAAAATTGCTGAACTTAATAATGCGAGAATTTTTTTCAGTGATATTAGGTAGGTATATCTAGGGAAATTTTCATATGATCATATCAAACAAAACGCATATTTTTCGAATAAATGAAAACTAGGATGACTCTCTGATTCATACCTTATTAGTGTGAGAATATATACAGGGTGTTCCTTAATACGTTGGACAAATATTAATAAACAGTTCGTTGGCCTAACGAACTTTTTTTTATTAACATTACATACTTTTTTCGTTCGGTGATAGGTACCTGTCCCGTTCAACGATTTCATTGTCAAATCCCATTAGTTTCTTTTCCGTTTTCTCCCACAAACATCGCGTGGGAAGATCCACAATATACACCATTCCCTTCAGAAGTATCCCGCATTGTTTCTCTGGGCCAATTCAGAAAAGACGCCCCCCTTTTTTCTGCTTGTTCGCTTTTACGATATACCTACGTGCCGAAAATAGGGGTTCTAATCCCTGCCTATCGGGCTTCTCGAAGCAAACAACGCGAAGAAGGCCCGACGTATAGACACAGAAGATAAAACACGTAGAAGGATCACTCATCGGAATATGGCCGAGGCAGTCCCACCGCCGCCGTTGCCCCTTGCTGAAAGCCACGCAAGACGCAGTTAATCTCTAGTCCAGTCGTCAAGATAATGGTGAAGGTGACGGTAACGGAATGGACGGCAACCCTTTGACTCGTCTAGATTCTAGATCAAAGCAAAGTCTAGAAATACTAAAGTCGGCTCACTTCTTTGATCTCTCGGAAAAGCCGACAATTTTTTGCGACCGGTCGTAAATCAACGTCACCTCGCACGCTTCGCATTTACGAGGGCGACTAAACGAAATCGCCGTCAAGCTAGTTATACGGGGGCAGGTTCATATTGACTTTCCATTATTTACCAAAGTCTACAAATATTAGTATACCTATTTGTAGACTTTGGTTCAACATTATTTGTGTAGGTAAGTGTACGATTAGTTTTTAGTAGGTACAGTTAAATTAAAATACAAGGTAGCTATTACCAGAATCTACATAATTAGTAGGTATATCTGTAGACTTTGGTTGGAACATGAATAAAAATGCAATTTTTTATGTTTTACGTTCATTTTTAATAAAGCCTAACAAAACATAGAGCAGACAAAAACATAAATAACAAATAAATATTTAACGACAAAGAGTTAAACTAATCACATCTTCTTTTTCATCATACATAAACAATACAGAACAAAATATTACGCATACGTACCTACACAAGCATGCGTCTTACCATAAGCTTCTGGCAATAATCTTAATGGGACAGCCGAGGGGACAGCAGTTTTTACTAAACGTTTTCCGGACGAAGTGAATGACTGATCATCAAAATGTGCCTTGCAAATTCTTATAGGTTTATATGCCTCTTCAGGTGAAATATTCGCAAATTTATGTTCTCCGATGAACCCTAAGGCATTCTCCCATTGCTGGCACCTTCAAATTTTCAATATTTTAATATTATATCTATATTATTCTTCAATAGCCTAAGTATTCAAATGTCACAAAAAATGTCTTAATTTTTGTAGGTAGGTACCTCAAACTCAATCTTATCTTTCAGGGTCTTTAGGAAATGAAAAAAAAGTCAAAAAGTCTTTTGAACTGGTTTTACAGCCATCCGCACTGCAGTAAAAAGCGTTACTAGGCGTCACAACACAGTCACGGTCGGTCGGTAATATTTTGCGCGCACCCGGTAGAATGCGAACGAACCGCTCTCAGCTACACTGTGTACAGCTTATTTTCTTATATTATAAGATATCGATCGGCTCGATGAGGAGGGGAGCGGCAGAGGGCAAGAGGGAAACGTTTGTTTGCACAAGGCCGAGTGCCCGGACTTATTAGTATATCTCTGGACGCTGATTAAAGTATCGTCGCAAAATGAAGCCACTATGGTTATATATACTGTGGTACAAAAGGGGCTGCCGGCATAAGGCATAAGGGAGCCGTCACGCGACGCAAAAACTGAGAAGGGTGGACAGATATCGCCCGATAGTCGGGTCCTGGTTTATACCGTTTTAGTAGCAGTAAAAGTTTCAGTTTTGATGTGGCCGATGCACGCAAAGGAGGCTATGCGTTTATCGGTGCAACCGGCTTGGCTTAGTTTCTTTTTCCAATAAATGTTCAAGGCGTTTATTTGAATTATAACTAGGCACAGGCAGAGCTGGGCAAGTAATTAGGCGAAAGTAATTGAACTGTCAATTAATTCCTTTTCATGGAATTGTACTTAGTTGGAATTACTTTTGAAATAGAGACTGTAATTGTAATTTAATATCAAGTACTTTTTGAAAAGGAATTGTACCTACTTGTAATTTAAAATCAATTACTTCTGAGAATTGCAATTCCTTTTTAAAATTCCTTTAATGCAATTACTGTTTCAATTACAATTACTTTTCCAATTACAATTACTTGTCCAATTACAATCTCCTCTTGCGGTGCCGGCCGGTGACGGCCCGAGCTGATTAATCGGGGAAACCTGGATTGATTTTGGAAATATTGCAACGTTGTTTGGGCCAACCTGGCCAACAAAATGCAATGCAAAATAAATGCGTCATCACTGACAAAGTCCGCAATAATGTTTTCTTTCTTATGCCACTCTCATTTACTATTTACGCGTCACTGGCAAGTCATAACGATTGTTCTGTATTCTCTATCTCTATATTAATGGTCAATTCGTAATGCCTATTGTCACGTCACAATAGACATTTAAATTCTGTTTTTTTTTTCATTAGGTGGTATACGGAATTATCACTATTTATTGGATTAGTAATTCAAAATTAAAACAGTTTTGATAGAAATACATTTTACATTTTGTAACTTTCTAAATATTGTATACCACATTTTATAACACAAATTTAGTTCAATACAAAAATTGTCAGTTTGTTGAGTTGCATTCGTTTTTGGGAAAAGAAGTACCTACCTTATCTTGGTGTAAACAAATTTAATAGAAAATAAAGCAAACAAGAAGTAATTGAAAAGGTAATTGTACAAGTAATTGTAATTGTAATTCAATTACATTTCAAAATATCAAAGGAATTGTAATTGGATCTAATTACATTCCTACAAAAGTAATTGTAATTGTAATTGGCCAGTTTTTAATTGTAATTGACCCAGCTCTGGGCACAGGGTTATCTAACGAAATGACTCACTTCCTATTTTCTAAAAGTTTCATATGTTCGTAGAGGAGAATGCAGCATGACTCACTTACTGCACCGTTTAAAATTCGGAAACAACTGATTACAAGTATATTTCTAAATAATAAAGCAGTAAGTTCAACATACTGCTTTCTTTTGTAGTATATTCTTAACTCATGCATTATTATTCTAGTAAACCATTCGCATCTCTAGTTTTTACAGCTCTTTTAATTACCATTTGCGATATAATTGTTACAAAATTATTTTGTTTTCGATAGCGCATCGATAAAATTTTAGATTGGTCAACAAGCCGAGGTTGATATTCGAAATTTCACATGTATATAATATGGTATACTTTCTTTCTTGTGCTGTTAGATGTAGAAAATATAATTGGTTTTTTTTTTGATAATGTACTTTATGGTAAGAAATTAATAAGTAATGATTTAGATAACAAATTACCACTTTACCCTGTGCGATAGGTGAGTTCAATAGTCAGATCGAACCCCACTCTTGTTGAATTGTGAAGTTCACAGTTCACAATGTGAACGTATTCAATTAAAACCTGACGTTCTGCCCCATATTTTTTTACAAAAACTAGCATCCCAAATTCAGAAAAGAGGAAAATAAGCATTTTAAAAACCAAGAATTTATCGAGAAAGAACATAATTGCGAGGACAAAAATACAAACATAGATACCTAGATTAAATTAGTATCAAGGCAAATGTCTATATTTACATAAGCAAGAATATTTACCTACTACCTAATATAATATTAAAAATATATAAATTTACCCACCCTTGTACTTTTACTGTTCTATTTCCTGGTGAAAATAGATCTAAATTGTTTATACAGTGTGTCCCAATTTAATACTGGACAGAAATATATGAAGGGCAAGTAAAACAAATGGTCTTTATTTTTATATTGGTAGAGTATCTCATAGGCGGTGGTATTTGGATGGGGTAATTATTTCATGGCCTGCTATGATTTTTTAAAATAGCAAAGTTTCAGGAAACCCCATTAGGGATGTTTTTACAACAAAATGTTATTAAGAAAACTTGTTCAGATTGAAAAACTGAGTAGATTCGCAAAATTTCAAAAGTCTAGGCCTACTTTGATTTTTAGATTTATCTCCCACTTTTATCTTAGGAAAGTGTCCTTTCTGGAGCTTTCACGTCAAAATTTTATTTTTTCACGATGATTAAGTTTCCTTAATAATATTTTAACGTGAAAGCTCCAGAAAGGACACATTTCTAAGAGAAAAAGTGGGAGAAAAAGACGAAAAAGCTAAAAATCAAAGTAGGCCTAGACTTTTGAAATTTTGCAATTCTACTCACTTTTTCATTCTGAACAAGTTTTCTTAATAACATTTTGTCGTAAAAAAATCCCTAATAGGGTTTCTTGAAAATTAGCTATTTTAAAAACCATAGCAGGATATGAAATAATTACCCCATCCAAATACCACCGACTATGAGATACTCTCCCTCGGGACAACCAATAAAAAATAGAGACCATTTGTTTTCCTTGTCCTTCATATAGTTCTGAGGTGTCCAGTATCAAATTGGGACACACTGTATAATCAGTGCAACACAACTATTGTCGCTATAATAAGTAATAGGAAGATTGTTGGATTAAGCTTTTACAAAACTCCACTCCATATTTTCTGCAGCTTCAATAGGTCACTTTCACATTCTAAATGGAAAATGTGTTTTCAAATACACAAAATATGTATACGGAAATACTGTGAGATTTAAGTACTTACATTATTTATTTATAAAAGGTATTAATGGGTACCTATAGGTACCTACCCACCAGGCCTTTGCATCTAACAACAGGGACACTTGAAGCAAGTAGTTTTCTTTTCTTACAATCCAGCCTCATCCAGTAGATACGCGATTGAATATAAGAAATACGCCCCCTGTAGGCTCAATGCTATACTAAGTCTATGGGCCATGCCATTTTGTTGATCCGTATATTATATTTTCTGTTTTGTTCAAAATCAGTCAAAAAAGCTTTATTTTCTAAAGTTGACTATTATAATAATGTGGTAAATAACAACAGTTGAATTCAAATGTTTAAATATTCCCGCCACGCTTGTGCCAAAAAAGAGAGAAGAGTTAAAGAAGAGTTGTTAGAAAATGAAATAAAGCAAGTAAAATGTGATTTTTATTATGATTACCACGCCCAAAAGGCCTCCCACAGTTATCAGAAGTGGAATTTGAACATGCTAAAGTGTTAAGCAGTGTAATTACGAAGTTTTAGTGCGAGATTCGGACGAAAAACCGTCTTGATTCGATTGCCGAGGTCCTAACCTAAACATTTTTTGTTCCTGAAAACATTTTCGAGATGGAACAAGTTTCGAATCAATTTAATTTAACCAACAAAGTTCTCTATTTCGAATTCTGCTTTTAGTTCATTTTTAATTGCCTGTTGCCTTTGCAATTACATAAATCATAAACAATAATGAGAAGGGGAGTAATTGGATTGACGTCAGTAGTTTAAAAATCTATTTTTTCCTCTGTCGACGTTTGGATCACTTTATTTGATCATCTTCAGGACACTACAATATTTGAACACGAGAAGAATTAAAATTATTTAGTAAAAAAAAATTGTTTAAACAATAATGTTTAAACTTTATAATAACAGGTAAGCGGTAAGTACAGTTTCCCGTAGTGTATGTCTGCCCCGATTTTTTTAAAATTTTGGCTACCCCCCTATTTCCGGGGTCCCCGAACACGAATCTGACCTTATTAGTTTTTGGTGCTCGGGCGTAGTTTCCGAGAAAATGAATTTTCAAATTTCCTTTGACACCTCAGTTTTCATGGCGATATTTGTGGTTATAACCCGGATGAATTTTTACTATATACAGCTCAAACTGATCAACACACTATTTTGCACCTTTTGCAACATCGAAACTTCGCGGAAACCCGCGGAAAATCTGAAATTTCGAAAGATTTGTGCCGTGTTTACGTCCGGCCCGGCCGCTGTTTTCGCCCCACAATTGGCGCGCGCGCCGATTGTCTTGGGGAACTTTTACCTAATAACGAAATAACTTTATGAAGACGACCACAAAATTATATAGAAGACGACACGGACAATGAACAAGAACAAAGAACAACGCAGTGTAAACCCAAAGTGTGCCCAAAGCTAGAGGTGACAATGGCCCATATAGTTAGTTCGCATAGTGCCCGTCGGGGCGTTGGCGTAACCATACTTTCATATACTGTCAGCCCACAAATCACTAACCAGTTAGGGTCTCTGAAGCAGCACGCGGTTTTGATACAGACCCGTGGTGTTGATTGACGTATTAATAAAGATTGCTCACGGCTGTCACGCCTGACACATTTTCAACTCACCATGCGCTTTCCGGAGACAAAATACAATGCAAAACACGTTGTTAGCCATCAGAGCAATCTGTTTTCCAGGACATGAAGCTATAGCCGCGAGAAGTCTTTATAAATACGTCAGTCAACGCCCATGATTATGATTTCGGTAAAGAAGATTAATATCTTAAAGTATTTTCAAATTTCTAAGATTTTGGATATTTATCTTGGACAAGGGGCTTTTAGATGACTGCAGTTCACCATTGCAACCATCCACGGGCGTAGCCAGGATTTAGTTTTGGGGGGGGTTTAATTTGAGAAGTAAATAAAACAACAAAAATATACTTACATGAAATTTAATATCTATATATTCATCCGAAAAACTACGACATATTTATAAAGTTCTTAACTTTAAATGAAATGGATAAATTAACTTCGTTCCTCTGCGCTAAATCTAAAACCATTAAAGAAGAAATCTTCGGCTTTTTCTTTTAAATATATCCACTACTTCATCTGCATGAATTTCTGTTCCATAGTGAATGTTCATTAGAGCCAAACCATTAAGTCTGTTTTCACTTGTTGTGTTTCGTAAATAGTTTTTCAGTCTCCTTAGGCTCGAGAAAGACCTTTCTGGGGTAGCAGTGGATACAGGAATGGTAGCGAAGATTTGTAGTAATGTGTAAATATTAGGATAAAGGTTTTTATCGCACATATCTAGGCATTCCAAACTAGATTTCGGGGTAGGCAGTCTTCTTATCAGCATGCAAGGTAGCTGAAGCTTTGATAGCTAAATCCAAATTTGTTTCTTTATTAGAAACCCCTTGACCTTGACTACACCACTTTTTCCAGTAGTCCATACCATTAGGTTTATCACCCTTCCTTTTTTTTTCCCCTCCATTTTTCGACAGTAATAATGATTCACGTATCTATCCTTAACAAGGTCATCGAATAACAGCGCACTAAAATTACTCACTTACACGGTACACTTAATTCTCTTCACTATTCGTTCACCACTTTTCACTTTTATTCGCTTCGAGTTCGCATGGAACAATACTGACGTAAGCGCGGTCACGCGCCGCGGCGCCGCTTATATAGCAGCCCAGTAGCCGTCCAGAAACTTCCACGAACTTCCACAAAGTTCCGCTCATTTCGACCGAGGGGCGTGGCGAATAATCCAGAAACAACGCAAAGTGTCCCTACAATACAAAATAGTTCGGCTGCAACTGCGTCTGCCTCTCGTCAAAAGATGGCGCTAGGCGCTACTATTACTACATATATTCAAACGTAATAATAATTTAACTCTTCACTCCTCGTATTTTTTCGGTATAATATTAGGTAATATTTTGCTTATTTCGGGGGGGGGGGGGGGTTTGAACCCCCGAAACCCCCCCCCCCTTGGCTACGCCCGTGCAACCATCAAATTAGTTTTTAAAATTTAATCGTACTAGCCCATTTATCATCCTTCCGTATTATTTACACTTAAATTTACTTCCGGCGTTCCTACTCCTACCCTATATTCCTCGAAATTCAAAGGTGAATTCCTGCACCCTGCGGGGGTGGCATTTCGATGCGAGACCGCGATATTTCCTCCATCGATCCATCCCTCCACTGACCTAGAACACCGCGAGACACTAATAGCTCCTGACAGACCCACGGTTGTGCACTACGGTCTCGTTGGGGCCTGCCAGGACTCGGAAATGCTACCTACGCCTCGCATCCATCGGGAAAGGGGTGTGTTTACACGGGGGTGGATTTAGACTATACGTTGCCGCGACAATAGGGGATGATCTCGTTATTGTAATCTTTATATCTGATGGGCATTGTTAAGGGCTGGTTATTTGTACGGTATCTGGAGGGTTGCTAAGCGAATGCTTGACGAAATCAGTCAACAGAAGTCTGGTAAGTATTCATTCGAATTTGCGGTTTAAGGATAATGGCACGCCGTTCGCATTATCACAGCAAACGGAGAGCTACTTCGATTGTTGAAAGAGAATCGCATTGACAGATGACATTGAAGAAAAATTTGTTAATAAATTTATATTGTTTCACGGGGTGAACTTTGATTAGTAACTACCGAAATTTTAACAGGGGGCAGGTTGACTATGAGGTTTGTTTTTGAATTTTTTTTTAAACATCCGATAAGGTACTTGACGAAATTTTACAAACTTGATAAAACAATTCCTGGACACTTGCATAAGACCCTACGATTATTTCTAAAAATAATATTTACTTAGGTAATTAGCAAGTTTTTAGACGAAATTTGGCTGGAAAGCACTTATGACGTCACAAATGTTTTAAAAACGCAATTTAGCAACATGACGGTACTACTG
The DNA here is from genome assembly GCA_963920635.1 of Pseudeuparius sepicola. Classification (NCBI taxonomy): domain Eukaryota; kingdom Metazoa; phylum Arthropoda; class Insecta; order Coleoptera; family Anthribidae; genus Pseudeuparius; species Pseudeuparius sepicola. Next base: position 78,262,702 of record OY987300.1, read on the forward strand.
AAGCGTTCTGAGACATAACTTTATTCTGAAGTGTTTTTTCATAAATAATCAGTCGCGTTTTTCTGTAAATTTTTTGGCAAGGTTGGCCTTAGGTACGGAATTGTGGCTCAGTACTTCTAAGCACAATGAAGCCTTCATAAAAGCGCCTTGAAGATGGTCCCTAACCCCAAGTTCTCCGTTTATTAATAACTCATAATACTTTACTATTTCTACAACATAAAAACCTTTGCAGTTTTATCCCACGAATTTCGGTAGACGTAAACATGGGATTATTAGATTCATTAAAGCAAATTATCGGATTGCCCATTCACATAATCCTTGGCCATTATAATTTACCTACACTACACAACTAACATTACGATAACTACACACACAGTATAATAATAAATAAAAATAACATTATAATAAATCGCAGATGTCTACTACCAAGTAAAAGAATAAGTGCACAAAAATTCAAGGGGTGAATCTTTTTATGATTCTATAAGACCAAAAGTCTACTCGTATATAAACATAGGTCCGCTAATGCTTCGTTTTCAAAATACAGGGTGTCAAAAATTTTTTAATAATTATTATAATAAAACAAAAAAATTGTAGCTAGCATTACCGTTTATAGAAATTTTTAAGGCTAGAATAAACTATTAATATGGAAAAAATATCGGGTATACCCTAGTTTTTGTTAATTGGTAGTTTTAATTTTTTATTATGTTGTCACATCCGAAGGCGTGCAATAAAGTGATTTTTATTTATTTTTTCTCGAAACCGAAGCGAGATACGAGAATAATTCAAGAGACAAAAAAGTTGTATTTTTAGTTGCTAAATGCCAAAAAAAAAGTTTTAAAAAAGTCAGCGGCGCACATTTTTTTTACAAAATTATCGGTTAAGGTGCCCTCGGGACGCCACTGTACTTAATAATTTTAATCTAGTAGGGGCTAAATTAGCCTCTTTCTACCATAAATAACACTGCAAAATTTCAACAAAATCGGCTAAATCATTAATAAGATATTTACGAAAAAGCGATTTTTTAAGAAGAGTTTGACACCCTGTATCTTGAAAAGGAAGCATTACCGGACCTATGTTTATATAAACTTAAAAATCACTCAAAGATTCACCACTTGAATTTTTCGCACTTATTCATTTACACCCTGTATATAATATATAAACTACCATAAACAGACACCATTTTGCTATAAAGAATACACGAAATATATTCGCAATAAAAAAGTATTTATGTGGAAACATTTTTGTGTGAAACTGCATTAGTTAAAGCTCAAAGGGTGCAGTACATTAAATAATAGGTTCATATAGATTCATATAGGCAAGCTGGAGACATATTTGAAAAGAAAAGTAAAATTTGCTATTGTTCCACGAACTATTGCAAATGGCAACATTGCAATGCCGTTTCTCCTGACGTTCTGGACAACAGAACGACGAAACTGTAGAATTCAGCCTGAAGAAAATTGTGGTAACATATTATTTAGAAGAGTGTAGAATTCAGTTTTGTGCTTTTCCTCTATTGATTTCTCCAGAATAAAGCTCGTCGAACCCAATCATTCCTATAACGTTCAAGAGATATAAATGTAAGCACAACCACTCTCAAAACTTCCGTTATAAGTCGCAAAAGCTAACAAGAAGTTTTTCTATTTCTTGAAGCCGAAGCTCCAGTATAATAACGAGCTATAAAGTGCAACGTTTGCCAAAATCCGCCTTCCTTGCTCCATAATAAGTATTCAGGGTGAGTTTTCTTTGCCGAAATGGAAGCCAGCCGCTGCACTCAATTCATTTAGCGCAATATGTTTCCTTATGAAATTTCTTACAAGGCAGCAAATGAAATTGGTGTGTTCTTAGGCGAGACTAGAATAATTAAATAAGATAAAGGAAGAGAAATATTGTTTTTCTAGGGGCAAGGCGAAAGTTGTGAATTCTATGTTGTTTTTAAGCTTGGAATTTCTTCAACAGAATATATGAAGATAAAATATGAGTATACGAGTATAGAAACAATTTAGGTAGGTAGGTTACAAAAGTGTTGTGATTTATTCTATGGACAGTAGCTCATAAACTGTTCGCCTTTCAGTTTTGTACTGCTCTAGAAAATACTTTTTTATTATTAGTGTCATTTTAGACCCATACACAACCCACTTGTAGATGGCCCTTTTAGTTTTTATGTGTTAGCTTCGGTCGCTATTGGAATAAATATCTAGTATCTTCCGGATGAAATAGAAAATGCGGGAAAATTAAAGTTAGGTTAGGTAATATTGGTTTTGCCGTGTATTTGTGAAAATCACGCGCTAACAACTATGTAAAAATAAACCCTGATCACGGTTCAGATTGTTAGGATTTAAGGATTTTTCTTTGGGTGGGATGGTATGATTTTAATCGGATCTTTAGTATCATTAAGCAAGACTTCGTGACCCGTGTCCCAGATAATTATTCTCTGCAGATACATTTTTGTTCGCTTGAGCATTACACACGATATACATCACTGGTACCTACTCAATCGTATAATATCCGTAAGAGGTAGGTAATATTGGGATAAATTAGCGAGCGTAGAAAATCTTGTTAATGAATTATATCGATTTAGAATTTTGGGGATGCGATTTGTTATGATATAAGGAAGAAAAGCCATAGTGGTGGGTGGTTCATTTATTCATCTGTTACAAAGACAATCCCATCTGTAAAGTAAAGTAAATTTCTTAATAGTGCACTGGATACTATGAAAGGAATAATTGTTGGCAAGTAAAAAGTAGAACATTAGTAAAATTGGTCCAGTTCTTTATTAAGATGATCAGGTTCCGAGAGGAAAATTGCGATAAACTAAGGAATTAATAACGGATTGTTTTTTGGGATGTCCTATACTACGAATCATCGATACTGCGTGAGATCAACACACCCATCCATGTTTTTTTACATATTTGACCCTGTAGATTTTGAACAATAAAATATACAGAAAATCTTTTCCTACAAAAGTTGTTGGGAATGATAAGGACTTTCAATAAACAGTGTGTCCCCAGATGGGGTACCGCACTCTTGTAAAGTTTCTTATTTTTCGAGAAAAAGTCATTCTTGATAAAAAGTTTTGCTTGTTCTTAAAATAAGATTGGCATGGAAAAAGTTAACATTACTTATACTGGGTGACCAGAAAATTTAAAAAACATTAATTAACATAAGAGTAAACTGCCTCTATTTGTAGAGATACTGAAAAAAGTTATAAAGAAAATTTGTTTAGCGTGTTAAGTTACTTGGGTATACAAAATTTAAAAGTGTAAGGCCTACTTTGATTTTTTGATTTTTTTATTGTTTTTCTTCGATTAAATGTTTTTCTGTAAATAGTATGACAAAACTGTATTAAAAAAGTTACTCAGAGTAGGAAACTATGTACGATGAAAAAATTTTGACAACCCTGGAATAATATTTTGCAAAATACAAAGTAGGCCTAGAATTGTTAAATTTTGTCATCAGGCGCAGTCTTCCATTCTGGGTAACTTTTGTTAATACAGTTTTGTCATACTATTTACAGAAAACCATTTACTCAAAGAAAAACGAGAAAAAAAAACAAAAATCAAAGTAGGCCTAACTCTTTGAGAAATTTTGTACACGTAAGTAGCTTACTACGTTGAAAAAAAAATTCTTTATAACTTTTTCACTACCTTTACAAATAGAGGCAGTTTACTCTTAAGATAATTAACGTTTTTTTCAACTTTCCGGTCACCCAGTGTAAGTAATGTTAACTTTTTCCATGCCAATCTTATTTTAAGAACAAGCAAAACTTTTTATAAAGAATGACTTTTTCTCGAAAAATCAAATATAAGAAACTTTACAAGAGTGCGGTACTTCATCTGGGGACACACTGTATAGGGAAAAAATGATAAGTTTCTGGCAAAACAGTATGTCTCATTTAAGAATCCCTTTTCGAAATTTTATTTTGAGTTTTCGTGTTCCCGCTGTAGGCCTGGGACGTCGAATTTCCCTCACTCTGTACATGTACCTACAGTGAGGCAGTTTGAGTTAAAAATGAAGAACTGTCGTAGGTACGTATATATATTTTTTATCTGTTTGAAATACCACGAAATCCACCTAAGCCCCGACAACCTCACACGACAAAGAAACACCCTCACGGCATTTTCCTCACGGCATCTCCTAATGAAATTATTCTCTCCTTCGTTCATTTTTACTGCTGGGGTCTTACTTTTATCTGCGACGGTTATATCTCTGCCTTTTCCCGGGCACACGTAAAAACAACGGGGAAAGTAAACGTTTCTTTTTGATCGCAACGCTATATTATATATTATAAGGATCGCAAGTGCCAGAGGCAGTTGCCACGAGAGACAAAATACGAGCTACAAAAACAGCATCTCCCGTATATGTATCGCCGAGGCCTTTACCATGGAGATGAGACACTTTATTTTATTTTATTTTTCCAACGGAGAATTCCTGACATTGAATTGAATTTGCGTACTCTACAGGCACGAGCGCACACTGCTTACGTGTACAATTTCTTGTATTCCAGCTTTTTTGCAGCAAAACGTTAATACTTGACAGAAAATCTTTTTGATTACTATACCTAACCTACTCGTCTTTCGAATAATCGGACCCCAGAATTGACACATGGTAATTAAATTCTAATCTATGAAAATCAATTTTGGGCGTTTATTGATGATTCTTAATATGGAGATTATGGAGTAAGTAGGAGACACACCACTGGAAATAATTACCAACAGTCCAAATCAAACCTGTAATATATTTTTTTTATAATCAATATTTTAAAATTTATATTTTTTATCCAGTAGCTGCGACATGACATTTTTGACTAGACCCTTTTTTAGGTGACTCTGATAAGCCCAAAACCTGACACCCTATAAAAATTGTCACAGCAATTTTTGAAAGGGAAAACACAAGTGATTATTGTAGAATGTAGAAATGTTTATTTATTCGTTCATTCTCATTTCTGGAACATATAGTAACTTATTCTTGAGTAGAAAACTTCTGGTTTCCAATTTTGGAAATTGTTATTTGTTATTAAAAATAATGTTCGTTTTTATTTCCCCATTTCTTTTATTTTTCTATGATAATATTGATTCTCGTAAATGTATTCCCATTATATTTATCTCGAACTGTTTTTTTTTCATCTAATATTTTCTATCTGTTTTATATTTATTGTGCTTATCTTCAGCTCCATCTTTTCTTATCTCCATCTTTCTCTTTTTTTCTAAAAATACTGTTTCTTCTCTTCCCCTGAAATGACAGACGGCATAAATTCTGTATAGAGTTGTTTCTTAATTATACATATTTTTTGTAAAATCTAGTCGCGTTTTTCTGCACATTTTTTTGCCTAGGGTGGGCCTAGGTATGGAATTCGGGCTCAGTACTTCTAAAAAAGCACTATGACGCCTTCATAAAAGCGCCTTCAACATAATCCCTAGCCCCAATTTCTCCACAACTAACCACACGATAACTACACAAACAATATAATAATCTACTACTGTTTTGATTGAGCGTTTTGATACGGAATGACGGCAAGACGGGACGTCGGATGCATCGCCTTTGGTGGGCGAGTGCGGTGTTGCCACATACGCGAATATTTCGGCATTATTGAAGTCTGAATATTTATCGTATATTATGTTCCATATACACATACTTTTACCAAAGTGTCACGTGTCAGAGATGAAGGATATGGTATCCAGCGTGTGCAAAATAAACAGGCACCATATGCATAGGAGTTAATATAGGGAACACATTCGTAATAAAAAAAGTATTTATGTGACAACATTTTTGTGTATACCGTACTTTCACCGTTATAGTAGACATGGGGGGAATAGGCCGCGCGTCCAGCTAGGTTTGTCAGTCGTTGGCGGGGGGGGAGTACACCATTGACGTAGCTAAGGGGGGGCTGGGGGAGGGGCTAAGCCCCCTTTGGTATAAAAATAGCCCCCCCTGACAAATTTTAGCGTTTATTTTTATATTTTTTTTGACATTATAGGTTTACATTAAAAACCTTACTAAGCTGATTTAATCTTGTTGCGTGTTCGTGTTATTGCGTATAGTAATGACACTGACTAAAACACTAATAATGACAAAATAAAACAAACTAAACAGCGGCAACAGGGAACATTGGCAACACTGCCGTCACGCACTCACCCCGCACCCGACCCCGTCAGTCCGCCACACGCCACAGTGACAGAATTAGCATCACTCAGGGACTCCTTAAAAAAAGGGGACCCAGCACATAGGAAAAGTGAAGCATTGAGGGGAAGTTTGTTTTCTGTAGACTCCAAGGAGACCACATAAGTGGGCTGGTACAAGGTTATGTTATATGTCAGTGTGTCCAACTGCCATCAGGTTTTATGAGATAAGATAGTGCCATAGATTCTAAAGGAGGCAAAAAATTTCCCATCATAATTCACAATTTCTAAATTTTCTAACTTCCAGATACTCAGATGTGTCAATTAAAGAATTTCAACTATACAATAAATTTGTTTCATTTGACAGTTGCCAATTCTGTATTTGTAGACACAACATTGTCAACTCTAATTTTCAGAAATCATGGAAACCATTATTAATTTTTACTAACAATCAAAGTACCTGTTTTATTAATAGATTCTTCAATAAAATGGCATACTTGGCATCACTGATACCATTAGAATGTGGAAAGAATAGGCCTCACTTTGGAAAGTATAATAATGCTGGGTCCCCTTACTTTAAAGAGTCCCTGGCATCACTGCGAACCTGGACGGCTGGACGTGACTGCTTACTGTATATGTATATGTAATACTGCGAAGATGCCAATGTACATCTATATATTTACTTATGCAGTATCAGTATACAGGGTGAATTTTTTCGATGCCCACTATGGGGATCTCGGAAACTAGCAGAGCTAGAACAAAGGTTAAATAGCGAAAGAATTGCAGTTTTGAATGCTCAATATAATACCTCTTTTGGATTTTTAAAAAAGTTCATGGCTCACTAGATATTTTGAAAAGAGTGATTTTTTGCTATTTCATCAGATCTCTGTAGCTCCGTTATTTCTGATTATACAAAAAAACTGTAGAGACAAAAATTGTAGATAATTTTGGGCTTAATAAGATAATCTGATCCAATTTTTTGTGATTTTTGTGATTTTTTAGATATGACACAAACTTGTGTTTTTTTAAATGTAAATCATAGTTGGCTGTGGCCTTATAAAATCGGCCATTTTTGAGCTTGCCAAAGATATAATACTCGGCATAGTTATTATAAAAAATAAAAGAGCTATGGCTAATTTTCTGATTTTTTTAAATTTTCACATAGTCAGCCATGGAACAGCTGCTCTTAATTCAACAATTGTCTCGTACTTTATTTTGTACTGTTCCCCACAAAAAAAATCCAAAACAGACAATCGGGGGATCGGAGCTGCCAGGAAATAGGTTCTTACGGGCAAATAATTATGTGGTGGAGCTCCATCATGATAATTTTTGTTTTATTTTGTTACATTTTGTTACCAGCTAAAAATAAAATATTTGAAAGTTTGAAGTACCTATGTCTTATTATACGATAGAACGTAATTATGAAAATATTCCATGGCTGACTTTGGAAAGCTCAAAAAATGGCCGATTTGATAAGGCCACAGCCAACTATGATTTACATTTAAAAAAAGACAAGTTTATGTCATATCTCAAAAATTACAAACAACATAAAAAAATGGATTAGATTTTCTTATTAAGCCCAAAATTATCTGCAATTTTTACTACAATCACTTTTTTCAAAGTATCTAGTGAGCCATGAACTTTTTTAAAAATCCAAAAGGTGCATTAGATTTAGCATACAAATCTGCAATTCTTTCCTCCTTTAACCTTTGTTCTAGCTCTGCTAGTTTCCGAGATCCCCATAGTGGGCATCGAGAAAAACTCACCCTGTATGTAGTAAAGTTGTGTATTTAAATTAATAACGTTGTGCCGATTAATAAGTAAATAAGTTCTACTATAGTTTGCGTACTTTAATTTTCTTCATTCTCATCTCCTTCAGGGGCTTAAGCCCCCCCGGAGAAAAAGGCTAGCTACGCCTATGGAGTACACAGTAGTCCCGCACCGCTTATCAGTCGAGTTTTGCGAGCAAAAAACACGCCCCGCCCCCCGCCAACGACTGACGAACCCAGCCGAATACACGGCGGCGCGCCGCCCAGCCATGGCTATGTCTACTAAAACGGTGAAAGTACGGTAGAGCTGAAAGGTTGCAATACATTAAATAATAGATATTCATGGCTGGAGGCATTTGAATAGAAAAGTACAATTTACTTTTGTTCCGTGTGAATAATTGCAAACGGGCACTGGCAACATTGCAATGCCGTTTCTCCTGACAGGCACAGAGTTGCCACGTTCGGCGTTCTAGACAATAAAATGTCGAAACTGTGATTTAAGAGTGAAGAAAAATAAGGGTTAAAAGCCGTTCCTTCATTTATTACGTGTTATGTTGGTGCATCTACTGTAAACAGTAGAGCAACTAAAAATATTGTCAAGTACCCTAGTTATATTTTGCCTCTCAGCAGACTTCTGTATAAGTTAAATGGGCGTTCCGTTTCTGTTTTGACGTAATACTGGTTGCATTATTCATAAAAGCAGAAAATCGGCTTTTAGCATCAAAAGCAGCTTCCGGATAGGGGCAAAATATGCAAAGCGGCTACGTATATCGACGCGACAAATTGCAAAACACGAAAAAAGATTTCTGGCCGGGTTTTGTTTTCGCGGTGCCCCAGCCGAAATTAAATAAAAGTGAAAAAGAGGGTGATAAATTTCGCACCGTATCCACCTTTCGTGAAATGGAATCTAAATTCAGATCAGATAGCTGCCGGCAATTTATGGCCAGGTTGCACGATATGCCAAGGTCCCCCAATTTTTTTATTTACATTGTTAACTAGAAGATACAGGATGATCTTTTTAGGACTACCGTCACCATTTTTTCACTCATTTTGCGCCCCGCAAGAAAAACATAAGGGACAGAAACTATTCATTCATGAAACTATACAGAGTGTCCCACGACAAACTGGCGCCATCGACAAACTTTATAAAACAATTCCTGGACATTTGCATAAGAGCCTACGATTATTTCTAAAATAGTTATTTTTCTTACAAGTACCTAAAATAAAGTTTTTTAGGACGAATTATATTGCTGTTTCCGGACGAGGCGTTAGCCGAGTCCGGAATAGCAGATGAGCCCTGAAAAACATTTTAAAATTCTTTATGTAATTTAATTCTTTTTTAATACGATGGACAATAGATATGATAAGACTCCTTAAAAAGGGCCCAGGAAAACAATTTTGGCTTATTTGGTTTGACAGGGACGGACTAGCTGTAGCACAATAATGTAAATTTTTTGCACCCTTTACGATAAATGCACAAAAATAATTTTTTTAGATAGCTTGAACTTAAACTAAAAAATACACTCTTGGTTAATATCGATAAAATGAACTGTTTTCGAGAAAATTTTTTTTTGTTTTTATTGCATTCGTAAAGAGACCTAAACCCATAAAATTTACATTCTTCCTGTGCCTATAAAAAAATTATAATTTTATTTACATTTGTTTTTTGTTGCGATGTTTGTTTTTTGACATGTACCAATTTAACAATCTTCACTTCGTAGAGCTAGGGAATGCATAATATTAGAAAGAACTCATGCTGAAACGACATACAAAATTGTGTAATAAAAATCGTATTAAACAAAAATAGTTTTTCTTGAAATCGGCATTAAAATGTCCCAAAATCGTAATTAAAAGCACAGAAATCGTACAATAATGTAGCCCATTATTGTACGATTTTTTCAATAAGTAGGCCTTGGCGAGATGTAAACATCAAACGTCAGACGCGGAGAAATCGCCCGTCAAAAGTGACCAAATATTCAAAACCCGGCCGATAAAGGCCCATTTAACTTTTCGTACACATTGCGAAATTGTTTCCTATAGAAGGGCAATCCTTCAATCTACATATTTTAGTAAATTTGAATATCAATAGATTTGTTGTGTAGGCTGCACAAGAAGCAGCAGTTTGGTTTTTCTGTTCGAAGGTGCCGTAAGTCATTATACTTGTCCTAGGTAGAGCGATCGGTAAAGTCAAGCAACGCCGCGCGTAGTGAGTTCGTGGACGGGTGATCCCTTATTATTATTTTCTTGTCTAATAAAACATTTTTTTTTCCGATTTCAAAAAAAATATAATATGTACCTCGGCACTGAAGTTCTTTTTATGACTCATGTGGTTTATTTGCCTCGGCCAGAGGCCTCAGCAACTAAACTCTACATGAGTCATAAAAAGTTGAACTTCAGTGCCTTGGTACATAAATAACTATTTTCTTGAAAAGCTCAGAAATCGGCACTCAAGTAATCTATTTTTGTACGATTTTTTCAATAAGTAGGCCTTGGCGAGATGTAAACATCAAACGTCAGACGCGGAACCATCGCTCGTCAAAAGTGACCAAATATTCAAAACCCGGCCAATAAAGGCCCATTTAACTATTCATACACATTGCGAAATTGCTACTTACCTATAGCAGCGCAATCTATCAGTATAAATGTTTTAGTAGGTTTGAATATCAATAGATTTATTATGGAGGCAGCACAACAAGCAGCAGTTTGGTTTTTCTGTTCGAAGCCGCCGTGTCTTTGTCATACTTGACCTAGGTAGAGCGATCGTCAAAGTCAAGCAACGCCGCACGTAGTCGGTTCATAGCGTTTCATCAAGTCAAGTAGCTTGACATTTTAACAAATTACTTGACTTGACTTGAAAATCAAGCTTTTGACAAATTAAATACTTGACTTGACTTGATATTGGAAAATTACTACTTGACTTGAACTTGACTTGATTTCAAGTCAAGTCAAGTCAAGTAGCTTGAATATCAAGTCAAGCCATGAATCTCTATTCTTGTCAACTCCAGTGTCTTCAGCTCCTATTGAAAGACAGTTTTCCAGGGCTGCTTTAACAGTTACAAAAACGCGAAATCGGTTAAGCGCCAAATCCACTAGATGCCTAATGTGCCTTAAGTCGTGGATGGAAAATGATAACATAAAAAAGTGGACTTTAAATAGTTTATTTTTGTTATTTCCTAGTTTTTGTTCTTTCCTAGTCCTTTCCTAGTTTTGCAAAAAAGTGTACAATGCTGATAATAAACTGATAATAAAATTTTAAATTGATAAAAAATCAAGTAGTCAAGTAGCTTCAAGAGAAACTTGATTTTTCAAGTACTTGAAAAGTAAATACTTGACTTGATTTCAAGTCTGACTGACTCATGTGGTTTATTTGCCTCGGCCAGAGGCCTCGGCAACTAAACTCCACATGAGTCATAAAAAGTTGAACTTCAGTGCCTTGGTACATAAATAACTAACCAAGAGTGCCTTTTTTTAGTTTACGGTTCAAGATATCTAAAAATATTATTTTTGTGAATTTATCGTAAAGGTTGTAAAAAATAGACATTATTGTGCGAGAGCTAGTCCGTCCCTTTCAAACCAAATAAACCAAAATTGTTTTTATGGTGTCTTAAGGGGTCTTATCTCTATTGTCCATCGTATTAAAAATAATTAAATTACACAAAGTATTTTAAAAGTTATTAAAAAAATCTATTTTCAGGGGCGACCTTTAGGGGCTTGTATCTCCGTAGCTGGGCCCTCTGGGGAAAATATTTATAGGAACTTGTCATGTTATTTTAACGTCCCCTGTACAAGTTCGGGAGATTTCCCACATATTCTGGGACATCCTGTATATAATATATATGTTTTTTATGTTATTCGGGCTCAGGAACTCTTTAAAATAAGGGGACCCAGCATTTCACAGTCTATCACATAGGAAAAGTGAAGCCTGTTTGAAGTTTGTTTTCTGTATACTCCAAGGGGACCACATAAGTGGGCTGGTACTAGGTTATGTTATATGTCAGTGTCCAACTGCCATCAGGCTTTGTGTGATAGATAGTGCCATATATTCCAAAGGAGGCAAAAAATTTCCCATCATAATTCACAATTTTTAAGTTTTCTAACTTCCAGATACTCAAATGTGACAATTAAAGAATTTCAACTATACAATAAATCTGTTTCATTTGACAGTTGCCATATTCTGTAATAAATTGTAGACACAACATTGTCAAGTCTAATTTTTAGAAATCATGGAAACCATTATTAATTTTTACTAACAATCAAAGTAGGTACCTGTTATATTCATAGATTCTCCAATAAAATGGCATACTTGGCATCACCATTAGAATGATGAAAGAATAGGCCTCACTTTGGAAAGTATAATGCTGGGTCCACTGGGATAGTGACGATGTACATTTTCATACTTTCGATGGGCTTGTGTGGAAAAATCGGACAAAATCTCGATTTTTCCTTACAAGATTACGCCCTTATTTCAACCTTTTAACCACCTGCAACAATCAAGCCTTTGGTTTTTAGTGAACACGGCTTGCGTGATAATATGGACAACAGACACCTTTTCTTTCAAAAATCCAATTTTCCATATGTTATCCCCAGGGGCCACTCGTAAATGTCCCTTCATTCTACTCAGCATCCATGTACTTTTCAACCCTCTTCGAGGCTTGTGTGCGAAAATGGGGCACCTAAATCTGTCACTATCTGACGGTCTATGACCTATCTTTAGAAAAAAAAACTGGATAAAATGGGATGAAAAATAAAAATTTGACAGGGTGTTTCCATTTCAAATGGGTCACCCTGGACAAGCTTTCCGAGCGGTCCTGTTGTTATAGTCACAGTTCAGGGGCGTAGCTCAATTATGTGTAACTCACTGATTTAATTTTCATATAATTGTTATTTAATTGATTGTTAATATTATTCTTAACGGTGATGCCTTAGATTATGGAGGAAGGCAAACCCTTATAACATTGGCAATTATTTCTCGTGCTTGAGAATGCAACGTTCTTCCCTGTTTACTCATTTTGCACACGTTAACTCCCGAACATACGAAACGCCACTGAGCTCTCTGAGCCGGCGGAAAAAACTTGCCAGCGGCCTAAAAAAATGAGGTCTGTATGGTAGCCCAAATACGCAGATAACCTTACGTACTATAGAAACAGGCACAAAACGCGTTGGCTAACTGACTTTGTCAGCCGACTCCTTCGCAGAAGTGCTGTGTTGCCGTATTTCAAAGGCGATGGTAGACGCGATGATGTTGAAAAAAATATAATAGGTGTTTTATCACACCACTTTAAAAATAAATGATAAACAAAAATGGGTAAGTGGTCCCGTGATGCGAGCTTTATTTTTTCGGTATAACAGAGTTCAGAAATTCGGCTTCAATATGATAAAACTTGTATTCGCCAATAAATAACGACCACTCGTATAGTAAATCTCGCAACACTGCCCGCATTCTTTAGAAACGTTTTCTTTCGTGCTTTGGACTATACCGCGTGTATAGTTGGCACCCATCCGATCGATGATTAAAATATTTCGGCAAGGTATGAATCAGGAGGTAGACATCCAAAATGTTTAATCAAACGCGTGGACAACGACATCGAAATTGGAATTCCCTTCGCATTTAGTAACGCGACCCCGTGGCGAAACAGCGCCGTACGAGGGGGCAGTTAAATTAAAATTCTCCGGCCCCCCTAGTCTCCATTAAAGGCTTGAAAATGATCCTGGCATGACGAAACGTCGCGTCGGGACAGCTGTCGCCTCGTTCACGCCTCTTAGTCCGGTCGGTGCGGAAAGTATTTTATTGGATATTAAATTTGTAGGAGCCGCTGAATTGTTCCCGCCAGATTTTAGCAGAACATTAATAACATAAAATTTTGTTTGCTTAGAAAAAAAATCGGGTTGCACTAGTACTAGTTCCAAGGCATATCTACTGCGTCGTCTCTACAGCGTGAACGCACCGAAAGGAAAGCAATAGACACAACCATATACATATATACAGGGTGGTTCACTTTTATGTGGTAGGACTTTAACATTAGATAGAAAAAGATAATCTAAAATGAAAATTTTATATCAACATATATCGGGGAAAGCTTAGTTTCCGAGATACAGGGCGTTGAAGTGTTGGAAAAAATATGAAGTATTTTTTACACTGTCCGAACCAGTGGAGATATTTAAACCAAATTTGATGTGTAGTACCACCTTTTTGACTACGATATTTAGTGATAATATGAAGGTCCTGAAATAACCAGTGGTGGAGTTATGGGTTTTCACTATCACTAAATTTAAAAAGTAATTAGTACGGACCTGTCTCACATCAACTTAAATTTTTTTTTCGTAAAGTTCTTTCAATTCTCTACAAAAAGTGTATCCTGACATTTTTTTGTATCTGCCACGGTTGTGTAGTAAATAAATTATTTCGTTTCCATCTCAGCCTTTTTTGCCTAAAAATGTGTTTTCTAAGATTATTGATAAATATCGCAAATAACAGAAATTAATTATGGAACACTTATCGGATTCAGCTATTTTATTTTTAATTTTATGGAAACAATTTTAAAAATAAACTGGCACTTGGTTTGAGGTACATTACTTTATTATCATTTTAACATTTTTATCAAATCTAGTATTATTTCTTAATAATTTTTATAATTCTAAATTTGTACAACATTCAACAATTGTTCAAAATGTGATCCATTCTGTTGCACACATAATTCACTTCGACGCCTAACGGATTGAACAGCATCGATTAAATTGCCATTTCTCAATTCATCGCACGCATTTCTGATACGATCAATAAGTTGTTCCCTTGTTTCTACAGGAGTCGCATAGACTTGTTCTTTTAAAAATCCCCATACGAAGAAGTCCAGAGGTGTTATGTCCGGAGAACGTGGTGGCCAAGCGACCGGTCCCCCTCGTCCGATCCACCTATTTGGAAAGTTTTTATTTAACCAGTTCCTCACATTTCGGTGAAAATGTGCAGGACAGCCGTCAAGTTGGAACCAAGCCAACAATCTTAAGTTTAAAGGAATGTCTTCCCACATATTATTATGCTCAGCTACTAAAAACTCCAAAAAATTGTCACCATTCACTCGCTGTGGCAAAAAAAAGGGTCCAAACAGATGATGGTTGTACAGTCCAATCCAAACATTGACACTAAATTCGACCTGAAAATTTCTTGGCCGGATTGCGTTGATGTGAGACAGGTCCGTACTAATTACTTTTTAAATTTAGTGATAGTGAAAACCCATAACTCCACCACTGGTTATTTCAGGACCTTCATATTATCACTAAATATCGTAGTCAAAAAGGTGGTACTACACATCAAATTTGGTTTAAATATCTCCACTGGTTCGGACAGTGTAAAAAATACTTCATATTTTTTCCAACACTTCAACGCCCTGTATCTCGGAAACTAAGCTTCCCCGATATATGTTGATATAAAATTTTCATTTTAGATTATCTTTTTCTATCTAATGTTAAAGTCCTACCACATAAAAGTGAACCACCCTGTACAGGGTGTCCGGAACATCCGTTGTAGAATAAAAAGGTGCACTAAAATGATAAATCTGCAAGACCAAAAAGATAACCTCAAAAAAGTTACGAGTAAAAGCACGAACCAAAACAGCGCAAGTGGCGCCCTAGATGAGATACGGTGAAATTGACATTTTCAGCTTATTCTCCATCCCAAAAACATAGCAGTGCCAAATTTCAGTTCAGCAGCTTGATTATTTCGGGAGATGTAGCCAAAATTCAATTTAAAAAAATGAACTTCAACGCCCTGTATCTCAAAAGTTAGGACGTTTACGACATACGTTCATATGAAGTTTTTTTCTTAAAATGGGCCAAAGAATTACCCCCTTCCGTATGTGCACTTAATTTCCGGACACCCTGTATACAGGGTGAGTCACATCTAAAGGCAGAGCCGAAAACACAAGGTAGAATTCGCTAAAATAAGCACATATGCTTAATAAACATTAGCTCAAAAACGCTTGGTTCTCCATATACAGAGTGCTGAAACTTTTCCAAATATTTTTTAATTTTTTTCTAGCCCGTTTAGGAATTATTTTATACATATTATGGGTTGTCATTTTGTGCAATAATTTGGCCCTGTTCAGATGAGCAGCGGCGTAGATAGAAATAATTTTATTTTAAATGACAGCATAATCACCTTGACACTAGTTTAAAAAATCCGAAATTACGAAGAAGCTGTACCAAAAATAAAAAAAATACCAAGAGGCGCTTTTTGTTCCAAATTAAATGGGCTATCCAAAAAAGGCAAAATTTTTGGTTTTGCACAGGGCCGTACTACTTTTTTTTACAATTATTTACAGTAACTATTTGTACCTACGCCGCTGGTGATCGGAACGGGGTCAAATTATTCCACAAAATGGCAACCGTCCAGTGTATAATGTGTACCAAATTTGGTTGGAATTCCTAAATGGGATCGAAAGAAATTAAAAAAATATGTTATTTTTGGAAAATTTTCAACACGCTGTATATGGAGAACCAAGCGTTTTTGAGCTAATGTTTATTAAGCATATGTGCTTATTTTAGCGAGTTCTACCTTGTGTTTTCGGCTCTGCCTTTAGATGTGACTCACCCTGTATATATAATAAGAAAGAAATAAATTCCTTTTTCTTGAAATCGGCATTAAAATGTCATTAAAAGCACAGAAATCGTACAATAATGTAGCCCATTATTGTACGATTTTTTCAATAAGTAGGCCTTGGCGAGATGTAAACATCAAACGTCAGACGCCGAGAAATCGCCCGTCAAAAGTGACCAAATATTCAAAACCCGGCCGATAAAGGCTCATTTAACTTTTCGTGCACATTGCGAAATTGTTTCCTATAGAAGCGCAATCCTTCAGTATACATATTTTAGTAAATTTGAAAATCAATAGATTTGTTGTGTAGGCTGCACAAGAAGCAGCAGTTTGGTTTTTCTGTCAGAAGGTGCCGTACATCATTATACTTGTCCTAGGTAGAGCGATCGGTAAAGTCAAGCAACGCCGCGCGTAGTCGGTTCGTGGACGGGTGATCCCTTATTATTATTTTCTTGCCTAATAAAAAATTTTTTTTTTCGATTTCAAGAAAAATATAATATGTACCTCGGCACTGAAGTTCTTTTTATGACTCATGTGGTTTATTTGCCTCGGCCAGAGGCCTCAGCAACTAAACTCCACATGAGTCATAAAAAGTTGAACTTCAGTGCCTTGGTACATAAATAACTATTATTCATTATGGCATTTTTTCATTTCGTTTGCTTACAAAAACAAATCGTGTTGCACCAGTAGTAGGTAGGTACTAGTTCCAAGGCATATCTACTGCGTCGTCTCTACAGCTTGAACGCACTGAAAGGAAAGCAATAATAGAATAGACAAAAATATACAATTACATCATTACTTATAAAGAAAACAATAAAGAAAGAAAGACTATACAGAGTTTTTTTTTAGCAGGACTTTAACAAATGATAGATCTTCAAAAAATAACCGCATTTTTCCTATAAACTATATCTTTTTAAGGCTTCATAGAAAAGTTAAAGGTGTTAAAGTTGGAAAAAATATGTGGACTTTATTGAATATTTACCAAACTAGTTAGGATATTTAAGTCATATTTGGTATAAGTTATAACGGCATGGGTTAGAATAAAACCTGTTAATATCGAACATCTTGCGCAACCAGTGGCGGAGAAGTGGGTAATTGGTAAAATTATGTTTAGAAAAAAATGAATTACCTTGTATTTTAATAAAAGGTATTGCATTTTTTATGTAGATTTTAATTGCAGACAAAAATGTCCTCGTAGTATTTGTTTGCATGTGTTATAGTTTAATGGCAAATTTGATTTTTTTGTATTGCTTTGAAGTATTACGGAAAAATTAATTAAAAAATTTGCCCCATAAGTAAGTACAAAAAAATAAAATATGCCATTAAACTATAATACATGCAAATAAATACCAAGAGGACATTTTTGTCTGCAATTAAAATCTACATAAAAAATTTAATTCAATACAAGGTGATTAGCTTTTTTTAATAATTTTACCAATTACCTACTTCTCCGCCACTGGTTGTGCAAGATGTTCGATATTAACAAGTTTTATGCTAATCCATACCGTTATAACGTGTACCAAATATGACTTAAATATATCAAATAGTTTGGTAAATATTCAATAAAGTCTTTTCTATGAAGCCTTAAAAAGATATAGTTTGTACGAAAAAGTGCAGTTTTCTTTAAAATCTATGTTAAAGTCCTGATAAAAAACTTATTCACCCTGTATAGAAAAGGAAAGAAAGGAAGACAGAAAGAAAGAAAGAAAGAAAGACAGAAAGAGAGAAAGAAAGAAATACCTTTGATTCATTATGACATTTTTTCATTTTGTTTGCTTTCAAAATACAAGCAAAAGAATACTTAGTAGATTCAACTTTTACCACTTACATCTTTGCTTAAAAAATGCAGTAAAAGTAAAGTGAAGTGATTTCTAATTACGCTCTTCTTTGATAAGCTTCAATCTTTCAATCATTTTGCTGGTGGTGATCTGCAGTTAACAAGTTTAGTTGCTCCTCAATCTATTTATTCGGTTAATTCTATTTGCTCCAGAAATGCGGCTCTCTTCATCATATCGAGAATTGCAATAATTCTCAGTTTTTCTCATATTCATGAGTTACTTCCTGTACCGGAATGAATTTCTTTGGTGGCCTTACCAATTTTCATTTCGCTGCTTCCTCAGATAGGTTTCTAGTTTCTAGATGGTAGAGAGCCACTTTTAAACATTATGTTGAATAGAATCTTTCCACAGAATATTCTTGTCCATAACATCTATAGAGTAGGTACTAAGCCACTTTCTAAATTTAATTAAAATCAGCAAGAAATTAGAGAATATTCATGACTATTTCCCTCGTCTTAATTTCCACTAATCACAAACGCGCAATTCTGAATTACAAAATGGTTTCTAGATGGAAAAACTGTATGACAGTACCTGTCAGCAGTTTTTTCGAGTTTACCCGCGGCAAAACTTGACAGCTGTTGTATAATAGGTAGTATGTTTTGTAAGCTATGTGTATGCAGAATAATCTGTTACTCATGAAATAGTCTTGTCAAACACCATTCGGGCATCTAATTTTTCCTGTGAAAAAAATAAAAAAAACACAATGCTAAGTAATATTTTTTTCTTGAAATCGGCAGTAAAGTGTCCCAAAATCGTCATTAAAAGCACAGAAATCGTACAATAATGTAGCCCATTATTGTACGATTTTTTCAATAAGTAGGCCTTGGCGAGATGTAAACATTAAACGTCAGACGCGGAGAAATCGCCCGTCAAAAGTGACCAAATATTCAAAACCCGACCGATAAAGGGCCATTTTCGTACACATTGCGAAATTGTTTCCTTATAGAAGCGCAATCCTTCAATATACATATTTTAGTAAATTTGAATATCAATAGATTTGTTGTGTAGGCTGTAGTTTGGTTTTTCTGTCAGAAGGTGCCGTGTTTCATCATACTTGACCTATACTAAAATCGAGCAATCCGTACGCCTGGCGTAAATAAAACCACGTGTTCAATGACGATCCGTGATTGGTCGGTAGGCTATAAAATTTCACCCGACTCGGCAACAGGGACGTACTCGATCGCAAGAGTGTAGTTATTCGGTTTTATCTTGTTGTTTTCAGCTATTTAGACACTGCCGCAAATAATTTTATCGATGTTTTGAGCCATTTTAATTAAACCAATAATTCTTTTTCGAAATATTTTGATGTAAACATTTGTAAAACTAAAATTAAATAAAGGTCGTGCCTCAGTGCGGCCTTGGCGAATATTTCAACCCACGTGATCTTGTTTACGCCAGGCGTAAGAGTTGCTCGATTTTAGTATAGGTAGAGCGATCGTCAAAGTCAAGCAACGCCGCGCGTAGTCGGTTCATGGACGAGTGATCCCTTATTATTATTTTCTTGCATAATAAAACTTTTTTTTTTCCGATTTAAAAAAAATCTAATATGTACCTCGGCACTGAAGTTCTTTTTATGACTCATGTGGTTTATTTGCCTCGGCCAGAGGCCTCGGCAACTAAATTCCACATAAGTCATAAAAAGTTGAACTTCAGTGCCTTGGTACATAAAAATCCTCGTCTTTGACTCGGATTTTTGTTGCTACCAGCACTCATGCTTCTTGTTAAAATATTACTTAGCAACGTGTTTTTACGATTTTTTCGAAAAAATTAGATGCCCTTATTATTACTTACGAAACGAAAACGTAGGTAATATTATTTGGCAAAAAATTATACCTACTTTCTTACCTATGGAACGTAATTTCACAATCTGGATGTAAAAGTCTCGCTTTTGATCTCATAAATATAAAAATGGAAAGCTATTAATCGTACAAACATAAAGAAAAATCAACCATAAAGTTAGTGACATCACACTAAATCCAATATGGTACAAAAACTTGTCGGCAATAAATTATCTTAACGTAAACTTATACTATTTTAATCGTTTTAGTACATGGCTTAAATAAAAGCTTGTTTTTAAAAAGTTTTTATCTTTCATTTTATTTGTACACACTGTAGACATAAACTATGAATTCGTTGTCGCTCAGGATTCACGAAGCCCTTGGCCTGGTTCCCCGCAACTTCCGTCTCCGAGTTAGACGTTTAGTTTGTCCTATAATGAAAAGCAAACATTGCAAAAGTGCGTCTGTTAAAATTTTCCGGGCGACCGCGCAAATTCGACCGATCCGCCAGCGCCGGGCCCCCCCGAGAGGTTTCACATAAACTCAATTATAAAATCACAATAATAATTGTTCAATTGGATGAAGCCCTGGCGAACAGAGGACGCCGCCGCGCGGTCCCTCTTTGTTAATTTCGAATATTGTTAGAGGACGCGCAAAAGGGTGAGAGGGCCTGTGGGGGACCAACAAACATAGGCGGCGGTGGGTCCTTTTCGTATAATCGAAATAACATTTTCCTGCTCCCTCCCCCGTAAGTACACTTTACATACTCGCCAACGGGCCCGAAAGCGAAAGTCAAATGTTCGAGGTGCCCTGTTATTTTCGTTGCTAGCTGCGAAAGTGGTTGCTGGCTACAAAAAGTATTTCTTAGGAACCCAGCAAGGACCTTAAAATAATTAATAATAGTATATTACATAGCGAGAGTAGCACGGGCGTAGCCAGGATTTAGTTTTGGGGGGGTTTAGTTTGAGAAGTAAATAAAACAACAAAAATATACTTACATGAAATTTAATATCTATATATTCATCCGAAAAACTACGACATATTTATAAAGTTCTTAACTTTAAATGAAATGGATAAATTAATTTCGCTCCTCTGCGCTAAATCTAAAACCATTAAAGAAGAAATCTTCGGCTTTTTCTTTTAAATATATCCACTACTTTCTGTTCTATAGTGAATGTTCATTAGAGCCAAACCATTAAGTCTGTTTTCACTTGTAGTGTTTCGTAAATAGTTTTTCAGTCTCCTTAGGCTCGAGAAAGACCTTTCTGGGGTAACAGTGGATACAGGAATGGTAGCCAAGATTTGTAGTAATGTGTAAATACCTATTAGGATAAAGGTTTTTATCGCACATATCTAGGCATTCCAAACTAGATTTCGGGGTAGGCAGTCTTCTTATCAGCATGCAAGGTAGCTGAAGCTTTGATAGCTAAATCCAAATTTGTTTCTTTATTAGAAACCCCTTGACCTTGACTACACCACTTTTTCCAGTAGTCCATACCTTTAGGTTTATCATCCTTCCTTTTTTCCCCTCCATTTTTCGACAATAATAATGATTCACGTATCTATCCTTAACAAGGTCATCGAATAACAGCGCACTAAAATTACTCACACGGTACACTTAATTCTCTTCAATATTCGTTCACCACTTTTCACTTTTATTCGCTTCGAGTTCGCATGGAACAATACTGCCGTAAGCGCGGTCACGCGCCGCGGCGCAGCTTATATAGCAGCCCAGTAGCCGTCCAGAAACTTCCACGAATTTCCACAAAGTTCCGCTCATTTCGACCGAGGGGCGTGGCGAATAATCGAGAAACAACGCAAAGTGTCCCTACAATACAAAATAGTTCGGCTGCAACTGCGTCTGCCTCTCGTCAAAAGATGGCGCTAGGCGCTACTACTACTACATATATTCAAACGTAATAATAATTTAACTCTTCACTCCTCGTATTTTTTCGGTATAATATTAGGTAATATTTTGCTTATTTCGGAGGGGGTTTGAACCCCCGAACCCCCCCCCCCCTTGGCTACGCCCGTGGAGAGTAGTAAGAAGCTTATTACGTGCGAGTGGAAAAGTTGCGCACGAGCCGCGCAGCGGCGAGTGCTGTAATTCCACGAGTATGTAATAAGCTTACTACTCGAGTTTTTTACTATAATTTGTCTTCGACGAAAGAAAAACTATTATAATAGATAATCTATACTTCTGATTATCTGACAGGCAACAATTAGTATGTTGGTTGGTTGCTATGGTGACACGGATGACGCGCTAACAAGGCACCCGTGATAATTGCGTTTAAGAACAGATACGTAATTTTTTTTCTCCACGACCATTCGTAAATGTAAGTATTCTAAAATCATTTTTAATAATAGAAATTAAAAAATCTCACTTTAGAGCGAGATGATTTATTCTTAAATACTTGCTTCTCGAGTGTTTTGCATGTATTTCCAGGATCCTAATATAATTGTTATAATCTATTGCACATAAATAAACAATATAATAGTAGGGATACTAATATTTCGTACTAATAATAATAAATCATTGCATTATTTTATATATTTTCATTCCATAACAAGACAATGAATGAATATATGTATACGCTAATGGAACTAAACACAGCATAGAGTGCCATGGATTTCAAGACTGTCAACAATAGCGGCGTAGGGGTGCGTGCATGACACGCGTGTATTTTTATTACACTTCTTTGAAAACACCTTATTTTCATCTGTTTTAGCAATAATGAAAGATGGGGTTTTTCGAGCTAGCGCACGGAAACAGCGCACGGAAAAACTTTCCGTGCGCTGAATAAAAATACCGAATATATATATATGGCTTTAAAATAGAAATATACAGCAAAGTAAACTAAATTTAAGAAACTCTATATGCTCTCTGATATTTAACATGTACCTATTTTGTATTTTAATTCGTAAGTGTTTCAATATTTAGATACATTTCTGTAATATTTTTGACGTTTTATTCACCTTATCTGACAATAACTAATTTACAACAAAGCACCTTTGAAATAATTTGAGAGTAACCATGGAAACGCATCGTACATACCAAACACTATATTGTCTGCATTGTTTATTTTTTGTCAATTAAATTTATTATGATATGCCGATAAAATGTTTTTCTTGAAATCGGCATTAAAATGTCCCAAAATCGTCATTAAAAGCACCGAAATCGTACAATAATGTAGCCCATTATTGTACGATTTTTTCAATAAGTAGGCCTTGGCGAGATGTAAACATCAAACGTCAGACGCGGAGAAATCGCCCGTCAAAAGTGACCAAATATTCAAAACCCGGCCGATAAAGGCTCATTTAACTTTTCGTACACATTGCGAAATTGTTTCCTATAGAAGCGCAATCCTTCAGTATACATATTTTAGTAAATTTGAAAAACAATAGATTTGTTGTGTAAGCTGCACAAGAAGCAGCAGTTTGGTTTTTCTGTCAGAAGGTGCCGTACATCATTATGCTTGTCCTAGGTAAAGCGATCGGTAAAGTCAAGCAACGCCGCGCGTAGTCGGTTCGTGGACAGGTGATCCTTTATTATTATTTTCTTGCCTAATAAAACATTTTTTTTCCGATTTCAAGAAAAATATAATATGTACCTCGGCACTGAAGTTCTTTTTATGACTCATGTGGTTTATTTGCCTCGGCCAGAGGCCTCAGCAACTAAACTCCACATGAGTCATAAAAAGTTGAACTTCAGTGCCTTGGTACATAAATAACTATTAAGATTCCGTTTTCAAAGAAGTATAATAAAAAATATCGTTCATTACACGTCCAGAAATAGATTTTTCCGTGCTTGCATGACTTCCCGTGTTCGGCTGCGCCTCACACGGGAATTTGTCACGCGCGCACGGAAAAATCTTTATTTCCAGACTCGTAATGAAATATACTATTTGGGCGAAGTTTAAAACGTGGGGAAAATCAGCTTTAAGAGGAGCCCTGTTGTCACATTTCATTATACAATATTAATCATTGTTGAAGGTTCGGTTGAAGATTATGAAAAAATAAGAGAAAATAATAAAGGGTTTTCTATGTAGGGATGATATGATTTTGAAATTAAATTTTAAAAAAATTATTTTAGATAGGTACAACCAAACTTTTTATATTATCACAGCTTTTTGTAGGCCAGTGAACAGCTTCATTCCTTGAAATGATCCTTTCGTAAAAACTTTTCTTGCAAAACCTCGATAGTTTCATGAACAGTATGTGGCACCGTATTGCTGGAACCACATATCCTCCAAAAGTACACTAAAACCATGAGCTTCATCTGAAAAATAAAGTTAGACCATTCTGTATTTATATCCACATCCCCACAACATAAAAACTTTCCC